>CM023487.1:78939015-79539014 GCA_013339685.2 Hyalomma asiaticum | reverse complement strand
GAGTCGATCCAAAGCATCGTCTATCCGTGGGAGAGGACACACTTCTTTCTTCGTGGTCTTGTTCAGGGACAATAATCGACACAAACACATAGGGCTCCATCCTTGTTCTTCACTAACACCACGGGTGGTGCGCACGGACTCGTACATGGCTGAACGATTTTGTCACGCAGCATTTCGTCGACTTGTTGCTTGATGGCGTCGCGTTCTCTTGCCGAAACTCGGTAAGGACTCTGACGGAGAGGACGGGTATATTCGTCGGTTATGATGCGATGTTTCGCAAGAGGCGTCTGACGAAGCCTTGATGACGGCGAGAAGCAGTGCTTGTATTGCTGGAGTAAGGCCTTGAGCTCGTTTTGTTGCACCCTGGGAAGGCCTTCATTGAAGTCGAATGTGGGGGCGGACACTGCGGTCGTCGTTGCGGGTCCGTGAGAATCGGTGAGGGCGAAGGCATGGCTTACTTCCACAAATTCAGTTAGGTGCGCTACTGTCGTACACCTATTCAGTATTCATTGCTGAAGTTCGTCACCATTACCTTGGCTACGCCGTTATGCGGCTTGGCTAAGACTCTTGCGATGCAAATCTGACGGTTTAGGAGTAAGTGCTGGTCGCCTTCAATCACGCCTTGTAAGTTGGTAGGCGCTTTGGTGCCGACGGAAATGCTGACGCTGGACAGTGGCGGGTCTGTTACCTGCTCTTCTGTCACTTTCGCATGATAAGCGACGTCGCAGTCTGACGGCGTTATCCATGGACAGCGTGATTGACCTCGATCTTAAGTCAATGACTGCGCCATGCTGGTCCAGGAAATTCATGCCTAAACTGACGTCTCGCGAGCATTGCTGCAGGACCACAAAACTCAGCGAATACGTCTGGCTGTCAGTCGTCACTCTTGCCGTGCAGGCTCCAGTCGGTGTTATAAGGTGGGCCCCTGCTGTTCGGATATCTGGTCCTTCCCAGGCAGTCTTTACCTTCTTCAGCTTGGGTGCGAAGAGACCACTTATGACAGAGTATGCGGCGCCGGTATCGACTAGGGCGGTGACGCCGTGGCCGCCGATAACCACGACGAGGTCGGTGGTTCGTCGTCTTGCGTTGTGGTTAGGTCGGGGCTTCGGATCACGGCTGCGTCGGCTTGCTGATGCGCTGCTATGTCGCGTCCGCAGCGAGGCTTTCTCGTGAAGACTCTGGTCAGGCGACATGCTGAGACTACGTCGAGAGAGTTTGTGCGTCTTGGTCGTCCTCGGCGGCGGCGGAGAATCTCCGGCATTCCGTCGCGCAGCAACTGCACCTCCATCGGTTGCTGCCTTTAGTTTCCCGGATAGAGGCTTGGAGATCGGCCCCTGGTGTGGCCGGTGTACCGCCGACGATCCAGGGAGATGTAGAGGCCAGGCGAAGGTGAACGGGATATTCGTCGTCGTTGCCACTGCGATCCGGCAATGTAGTCGGCGATGTCGCGGTGTCGCTCACCTGGGCGCGGACGCAGCGTGTTCTGTGATATTCTGTGATATTCGCGAATATCTGTGATATTCGCGAAATCACTGAAATGTACTCGCCATGCATGCCTAGTTCCAAGAGTGATGTACACGGATCCCGAAGTGACACGGGAGATATGCACGGCCTGCGTTGGGCGTAACAAAAAAAGTGATAACGGCGCTCCCCGCACACAAACATAACAAGTGCGCGATTCATGGGAAGGTGTTAACGGAGTTCTCTTTGAAAAAAATGAAAACAACCGCACGTATCCAAATACCTTACAGTTGTAGGCTAGAGAGTATTGAACTTCTGGACGAGATACCATCCCCTATATTTTCCTCACATTGCCGACCCGATATGTGCATGAAATATATAGTGTTTCAGATCATCAAATTTATGACTTGGCATATTGAAATGGTTTCCTACTGCGTTCAGCGGGCTATTCGCAGTGTGCGCGCGGTGCCGGTTTCATGTTAACCATATTGAATAGATGAAATCCTGGATTTTCCATCTGAGATATAAGACTTCCAGGCGTATTTAAACTTGTCTGATGGTTAAAAGCACGGAAAGTCACTATGCCTATCATATCAAGCTTCACTAACACTTGTGCAAACGTTATTTACATCTTAGATGCCCCGCAGCGATGTCCTAGTAGTCATGGCACTCGGCTGCTGATCCGAATCGCGAAATGGAATCCCGGCAGCGGCAGGTGCGTTTTGATGGAGGAGAAATGTTGAGGTTCGTGTACTGTGCGATGTCAGTGCGCGTTAAAGAACACTGGGTGGTTAAAATTTTAGAGCCCTCCACTACGGTGTCCTTCATAATTACAGCTGGTACTGAGACGCGAAATCCCCGAAATCAATCACATTGATTTGATTTGTGGCGTTTAACGTCCCAAAGCCATTTCTGATTAAGAGAGACGCTGTAGTGGAGGTCTCCGGAGATTTGGACCACCTGGGGTTCTTTAACGTGCACTGACATCGCACAGCACACGGGCCTGTTAGATTAAACGGGAACTGTTAGATTAAACGGGCACCGATATGATACCGCGAATAAGCTGCCAAAGGCAGTGTCGCAATATTTTAGTATGGCAAGTCATGTTTTCGCTAACTCAAACTCTATATTGCCACCTTCCCTCTATGTTATACACTAGCGACGAGGAAGACAATCACGGACTGACTGACCCGCTCATGATTGCAAGCCCGCTGTAGAGAAGAAAACGAGGTTCTTGTGAGCTCTGCCCCTGGTTCTGCTGTTGGTGCTCCCGAGTCTGACGCACTGCCGCTTTTCGTTCAAGCAATACAACTCCTGCTCTCAGTAAACCGCGACACTGGTGGAGGTGCTGGGTACTCTGCCATCAGCCCATGACCAGGAGTCCTCCTTCAAGCCCGACAGGACTCCGACGTGTTGAAACGCCTGTACACTGGACAAGCCGCCACCTGCAAGGCTTGAGTCCAGAGTTCGCTTCCTTGGAATCGCAACCACAAACGACCCGACCGGCCCAAATGATGACATCTGCAAGCAGGCCGACCTAGGTAACCGTCCAAAATCTTCATATTCCGATATTTTCCGCGGGGAGGCTCATGAGGATGCCGAGGACTGGCTCGAACAGTATGAGCGAGTGCCTAAATCAAACCACTGGGGCCCTGACGACAAGCTTGGCAACATGTATTTCGCCCTTGACGGAGCGGCAAAGACATGGCACGAAAACCACGAAGGAAATTTGACACCAATTCAGGGGCTGCTTCTCCTGAACATCGCGAGTGGGCCAAACGCCCTGACGAAAAATCGCAATGTGACAGAGGAGCCGGCAAGACCAATTAAACAGAACCATTACCGGTAGTGCTCCTGGCTTCTACGGGCTCCCCAAGATCCATAAGCCCGGTGTTCCCTTGAGGCCGATTGTGGATTTCACATCTTCTCCACTTCGAGCCCTGTCAAGTTTTCTACACAAGACTTTGGCTCCTCTCGTGGGAAACACGCCGACCTACGTAAAGAACAGCAGCCATTTTGTTGAACTCCTGTCCCCTGTGTCTGTTTGCGAAGATGAATGCCTCGTGTCCTTCGACGTGGTCTCCCTATTCACAAGCGTTCCCGTTCAGCTGGCGACGACCACAGCGCGGGAGGCACTAGAGCGTGACAAGAACCTCGGGGAAAGAACAAGCCTGAGCGTCGACGAGCTGAGCCGCCTGCTGAACTTTCGTCTCAGCAGCACGTACTTCTCTGTCAAAGGAGAGTACTACAAGCAGCGAACTGGGACTACAATGGGTGCGTCTGTGTCTGTCACAACAGCGATCCTCGTGATGGAAGCAGTGGAAGGAAGAGCATTCCAGTCGGCCGACATCACCCCGAAGATATTTTTGCGGTATGTCGACGACTGCTTCTGCATTCTTAAAACTTCTGCCGTAGACGCATTCACGGCCCACCTAAACACGATAGAGCCGGCCATTCAGTTCACCGTGGAACAGGAAAAAAACAACTGCTTGCCGTTCCTTGATGCCCTTGTGACAAAGGTGGATGACATGCTCCAGTTCTCGGTTTACCGAAAGCCGACTCACACCGGTCGCTATCTCGACGCTAGCTCTAACCACCCTTTCTACCATAAAGCGGCGGTGGTTTCGGCTCTGCTGACCCGTGCACGGAGGGTTTGTTCTTCGGAGAATAAGCGGATAGAAGAAGAACAGGTGGTCAAAAGCGACCTTCTTAAGAACAGCTACTCGAAAGCCTTCATTGGAAAGGTTGCTCGCTGCCAGACTAATCCCCGCCGACCCCTTCGAAAGGACACTGACCCGCCGCATTCCAAGCCCATACATGTGTGTATTCCCTGCGTTCAGGGTACCAGAGAGGCGCGCGCACGTGTGCTGTCTGAGCAGGGAATAAGAGTAGCACACAAGCCAATTTCCACGATTGGCCGTTTCTTTCGCGCCCGAAAGACAGGCTGCCGAGGGAGAGAGCGCAAGGTGTGATTTACTCCATTCCTTGTTCAGATTGCGGCGTGTCGTACGTGGGAGAGACCAAGAACTTCCCAGAGAGGCTACGACAGCACAGGAACGATGTTCGCAAGTTCGACAGACAAAGGAGTGCATTAGCTGAACACAGCGAGGTGCACGACCACCGCGTCGACTTTGACAACTCCCGCGTCCTCGACTTGGAAACCGGTTTTCACAAGTGGCTTTCTGTGGAATCATGGCACATTCAGGCGACACCTGGTAATGTGAACTGGTCTGCAGGTGTCATACCAAGTGTCTATTTTAGCGGACTCCGGCACCTGGTTCAACACTAGCATGACCCCCCTCGGCTTGAAGAACCGGAAAAAGAGAAAGTGAGAAAGGAAGGAAGAGAGAAGAAAAAAGAAAGAAACAAGAAAAAGCAGGCCTTATAAGCACTGCTGCTGTCTGGTGCCCTCCAGTCACCCCTGAAGAAGGGTCCGAGTGGGACCCGAAACGTCGGGTTTTTTCCATCTTTAGAAGTAAATTTTACTTTTGATGATTATTATTTGGTTGGTGTCCCCCTGTTTTCACCTTTAGAACCATTACCGCGTTGCACCGTGAGAACGCGAAGCAATTCAACAGCAAGTACAGAAAATGCTCGATGATGATGTAATACAGCCGTCGAACAGCCCCTGGGCATAACCTGTGGTGTTGGTCGAGAAAAAGGAGGGTAGCCTCCGGTTCTTTATCGATTACCGCAAGCTCAACCGCGTCACGAAGAAGGACGTTTACCGACTACCACGTATCGACAATTCCTTGGACAGATTATGGCACGCGCAGTACTTCTCATCAATGGGCCTAAAGAGTTGTTACTGACAAATTGAGGTCGACGAACGTGATCGCGAGAAGACTGCCTTCGTGATGCCTGATGGGCATTATGAATTCAGAGTTCTCCCCTTCGGACTGTGCTCAGCCCCAGCCACGTTTGAAGGCCAATGGACGCTGTTCACTCCGGCCTCAAATTGAAAACATGCCTGGTATACCTCGATGATGTGATTGTCTTTTCGGCCACATTTGACTACATTAGACTACAGGGGCTACATTCGGTTCTCCAGGCAATAAAATTCGCAGGACTCACATTGAAGGCCGAGAAATGTCACTTTGGCGTTAAAGAGCTTCATTTATTGGACCATGTAGTATGCCACGAAAGTGTTAAGCCTGACCCTGCTAAAATTGAAGCCGTCGCGAAATTTCCAAGGCCCACAGATAAAAAAGCAGTCAGATGCTTCCTTTGTCCTTGCGCGTATTACCGTCGATTCAACGCAGATTTCTCGCGCACCGCTTTTCCACTCACTCGTCTAAGAAAAGACGACGTCAGGTTCGTGTGGACGGAGGAGCAAGAAACGGCATTCAATGAATTCCGGCAACGCCTAGAAACTCCGCCGGTGCTCGCTCATTTCGATGAGGATGCCCCAACAGCCACTTACACGGATGCCAGCAATGTGGGACTCAGCGCCGTTCTCTTTCAGTGGCAAGATGGTTGCAAGCGAGTCATTGCCTATGCGAGCCGGTGGCAATCACTCAGCTACGGAAAAGGAATGCCTCGCTTAGTATGGGCAGTCACCAAGTTTCGCCTGTAGTTATACGGTCGTGCTTTTGAGGTAGTCAGCGACCACCATTCCCTTTGTTGCCTCACAAATATCAAAGACCCGTTCGGACGTTTTGCCTGTTGGAGCCTCAGATTGTAAGAATATGGCATGAATATTGTGTATAAATCCGGACAGCAACACTTAGATGCCCACTGCCTTTCACGATCCCCTATCGATTCGTCTGGGACCGATGATGATGAAACTGCAGCTTTTCTGGGAGTCGTTAATGCGGCAGACATCTCCAGGCAACAACAAGCTGACGAGGAGCTCAGCTCTTTGATTCACTTTCTGGATGGGAAATGTACAAATGCGCCGAAAATGTTTTCAAAAAGGTTGCCATCATTCTGTTTGCGTGACGGTATTCTCTACAGAAAGAACTTCGCTTCAACTGGGAAGCGTCATCTCCTTGGCGTCCCCACAAGTCTCCGTACCGAAATCTTGCGGGCCTGCCACCATGAGCCATCCTCGGGGCACCTTGGCAATACACGAACTTTGGCAAGAATCAGAGAAAAATACTACTGGCCAAGGTTCGCTGGGGACGTAAAGCGTTACGCCAGAACTTGCCTTGACTATCAGAGACGCAAAGCGCCACCAGTTAAACCCGCCGGATTTTTGCATCCAATTGCAGTTCCAGAAAGGCCTTTTGCCCAAATTGGAACAAACCTCCTGGACCCATATCCTATTTCTGACGGCGGCAATAAGTGGGAAATAGTCGCGACAGACTACGTCACCCGCTACGCGGAAACGAAGGCAATTCCTTCCAGCACTGCAGCCGAGGTGGCCCAGTTCTTTATTGAAAACATCGTACTGCGCCACGGCGCTCCACATACGATCATCACCGAACGAGGAACCACATTCACAGCTGAGCTGCTGAGCACTATACTCATGCTCAGTGGTACGTCTCATAGGCAGACAACCGCCTACCACCCACAAACAAATGGGCTTACGGAACGCCTCAACAAAACTATTGCCGACATGCTCTGCATGTACGTCGATGTAGAGCATAAGAACTGGGATAAAATACTGCCGCATTTCACCTTCGCATACAATACCGCAAATCAGGAAACAACGAGAATGACGCCGTTCCGTATCCTTCACGGGTGAGATGTCACGACCATGCTTGACGCCACGCTGCCTCACGATTTCAGTGAGACAGACGCTGATGCCGCAGCATTCACCCAGCGTGCCGAAAAAGCCCGGCAGCTAGCGCGCGTCAGAATAACAAGAGGAACGTGACACCCGACGATACAACCTTCGACATCGATTCGTCGTTTATCAACCGGGCGAAAGATTCTGGCTTTGGCCTCCCGTAAGATGCCGGGGGCTCGCGGAGAAGCTCCTACGGCGTTACGTCGGCCCGTACAAGGTGCTTAGCCGTCTTAGCGATGTTACCTACTAGGTCGTTCCTGACAGCCCGTCTTCTTCCAGACGCCGTCAACATCTGCCTGAGACAGTAAACGTAGTGCGTATGAAGCCGTACGTTTCCGAATGAACTGAGCAACATAACGGCAAAATAAGATTGACTGTTCCTTGTTCAGTGAGCATCGGGACGATGCTTGTGCTGGAGGGGGGATAATGCCACCTTCCCACTATGTTTTACACTAGTGACGAGGAATACAATCACGGACTGACCCGCTCGTGAACGCAAGCCCGCTGTAGAGAAGAAGACGAGGTTCTTGTGAACTCTGCTCCGGGTTCTGCTGGTGGTGCTCCCGAGTCTGATGCTGTACTGCTTATTCTTCGAGCAACAAAACCCTTGCTCTCAGTGAACCGCGACATTATGCTTCAGGCAAATTTTGCTTCCCGAGGGGCAGAAAATTCAGGGAATCGTGTCTCATCTGCACGTTCAATACCCTCCAGCCTACAGGCTCAAACGTTTTATAGGGAACCCTTACGTCCATTCGATACAGTGGTGGGTTAACGAAGACGACAAAAGCTTCATATTTCTCCCGTAGGAGCTAACATTATTGCTTCCGTAGAGTCTTTGCAGGTCCATATCCTCCATCCAGTTCAAAGGGAACATGGACATTAAACTCTGTAGTCACTTTTTTAGCAACAAGCTTTCCGTGAAATACATTGCGTGTGCGGCACAGGTAGTGCGGGGCAGGCGAGGGGGGCATGTTCCACAAGTGCTGTGCCGAGCCTATGTGTTCCCTTCTTCGTCGTGCTTTCTAGCCCTGGGAACAAAATGTATTTCCAAGGCATGTAACATGAGCCTATTCCTTGGAAGCTGTACCTTATCCATTTCTATTAGATATGCTAACACCTGCCACCCACCTCACCCCCTTTTTTTCTCCTTCCCTTCATTTTTTTCTTTATTTCTGTGTTCAAATCTGCTGCTCTTCTCTTCCTCTCCTTCTGTGGACGTTCGAGAGCGAACAATGTATAGACAAACGAACGCTCGTGAGGCAGTTGCCACACTGACGAAAACAAGTCCACGTGTCAAACGGTGGCTCCAGTGACATTCCATGTTCTACATCATTTTTAACATTGTGTTCATCGATACCGTGTTGTATGCTCACATGATCAATAGCGCATGCGATAGAGATAGACGAAACCTTATGGAAGGCTTGAGCTTCCGTCTCGAATCACCACGAATTTACTATTTCCCATGGGATGAGTTCGCAGAAAGGGAATCTTTATTGCAAACCCAGTGGCGCTGGCCAGCGCCACAGCTGTTTTTGGGACCAGTGTGGCACTATACACTGGGACACCGGCACACTGGAGGCTGGCACGTGACACAATGCGGCTCTATTTATCGGCTAAAAATGGCCTTTATCGAGATTCTTGAGAATTGCAATCATGCACATGTCGCTAATATAGCAAAGCCACGCATACTGATGCAATAAAAAGAAGAAAAACCTCCAAGAAAGAATAATGCGAGTACAGGATTCTTACGCACAACTATTAATCACCTGGCACAAGAACGCCAACGCGCTAACACAACACCACCATCAAACACGCTCAACAGTGTTTTCTTTTTCTTTTATCATATAAGAAGTACTGGAACTGCTTTCTGTTGCCTGCCTTGCGACCTTCGTTTTCTAAGCACAGGTTTATGCACTTCAGGGCACTGACAAGGAAATGGAAGATTGTTTGCATCTTTGGTTTGTGCTCCACCTGATGACAGCCCCATTTTAAATCCGCCTGCCACCCATCACAATAATCCACCATAACCACCAACTCAATGGTGGTTTCTATGGTGGACATGATGTTTACATGGTGATTGATATTATGTGGCTCGCTGAATGCACATTTAGTTGGATGAGCCCTTCCAGGCCTCTCCTGCACCTCTGTACAGTTGTGTACTATTGTGTGGACAAGAAAATCACAGAAAAGCGAGAGTGCTGTGGAGGGTAGGCGCCTTCTCTGATTTTGAGAAGGTATCTTCAGTGTCCGTGTGCTGTTGTGATTTGATGCATTATTTGCGTCGCCATAACTGCGACGTAAGTGGGCGCAGGTGTAAAAGAGGATGGGGCGCGTTCAGCCAAATAGGTGTGCATTTAATGAAGCACAAAATATCACACACACCATGTAATCACCATGTCCACCACAAAAGCCACCATGCCAATGGTGGTTATGGTGGATTATGGTGATGGGCGACAAGCGTATTTTCAATAGGGAGCGGCGATCTGGAGCGACATATGAGGCGTGAAAACACATTTGCAGTAAGCAAGTACACCCAGACCCTCACGCACGCACACACAGAGCCGTTTGACTGGATATACGCGACATTCGCACTCGCTCACCAAGACAGTTTCGATGTATATATAATATACACTCTGCTTACTAACTGCACATCAAACGCATCAGTTTTCGTTAGCATCACGTACGTGAAGTTCTTCACCCCTGTTTATGCTTCGCGTGATTCAGCTATACCGACAATTAGGCTTAGTCCAGTACTTCGGCGCAGCATTTAAGGTTACGTGAATAATCAATTACGAAGCACACATGAAATACGTGAGCGTAGTTCAGCTCATTAATCATTCAAGAGCAGTGATATTAGGTTATTGAACAATGCACATCAGAAGTTATGGGACTATCGAGAGCGAGGAGGTTATCGACAGCCTTGTTTCAGAACAGCAAAGGATGTGAGCTGTATATTCAGCAAAGTTTGAGTACAGCAAAGGATGTGCGCTGTATATTCATACACCCTGAATGAGTCGCTTTTATACTAATTGTGTTAAATACACTTTCTTCCCTATAGCCATAAGAGTGGAGCAACTTGCCTTCCCTTTCAATCGCTGCTTGAAAAGTACTTACAGGATACACAAACATAAAACTACAAATATTTTTTTTGCAAATTACCTTATTGATGCACCTTACCCTCCGTACTTCTAGCGCTACGCACATGCCACTAACTACCATTGCAATATATGCTTTTTTGCACCTTTGGAAATGTATGCCTTTTTGTACCTTTTGCAATGTATGCCTTTCTTTTTCTTTTTGCGTTTGTATACTTATAAGTTGTGTCCTTCCGGCAATAAACCCCAATGGGATTCGCAGTATGTACTAAATAAATAAATAAAAATAAATATTAGCCAAGAATATCTCAGGAACTACGCTTGGCTGTCAACATCGTGTGTTTCAGGAACGATGCGGAGGTTATGAAAAAAGGTAACGCTAAAAATTAACCTTTAACGCAATATCAAATACTTGAGGAATGTTTTTGCGGAAATAAAACACATGGGTACAGGGACACGTCGGGAACATAGACAAGTTTCAAGCTTTCATCAATACCGCCTATATGTCCTAGCAGAACTGCGGGATCGTACAGCTCTATAAATGTTACACACTGTTGTCGCTGTAGTCAGCCTGTCTAGGCATGCCACCGGCAAACGCATCCTCAATATTTGTGCAGATAACGTGGCCCTGAAATAGACACTGTCACTGGATGCTCGCAATATTTCTCTTCTTATGGGATGTAAATGAACTAAGAGTAGTAGAGAATGCCTTAGGAACTACACTTAGACGTCAACATCATGCCTTTGAGCAATGACGCTGACGACATGACAGAAAGTTAACATTAAAAATTAAACTTGAACGCAATTTCATATTGACCCAGTGCACTGCTCTGACCCTCCAGCAAACCTTTAACGTGAATGACATCGACTTCTCATCAAAATTTATGACCGTCCTTTTTTTTGTTCGGTGTCAAAATTGCGCCCTCAAAATGCGGTTCTCTTCTGTCAATTTTACATCACTGCTTTCTCTGTTCGACTACTTGCTTCATCTCCATTCATGCTATATTCCTCCGCGGGGATTCTACACTTTCTTCTTTGGGGAAACCATGAAACTCTCCTTGGCAGCATGCTAATATGAGCCAAATTCACTTTACCCTGTTATTATCTTCCTACTTAGTACAATTTCGAAGCTTCTTCCAGTGGTTACTGCCCTTCATGTGTAGATATATACTGAACGCCTGCACCACCCCACTAGGTATGGTAAAGTGATGTCATCTTCCGAGACGGCGCTACATTAGCTTAGTTTCTGTCGTGTTCATTCTTATCGGTTTGCACAATTCTATATTCCCACATCAAAATTTGTCCTCTTGGCAATGCAACATGATAAACAAATCGCAGACTCAATTGATGCTGGAAACTTGTTTAATCGCGTCCGGAACACTCAGTCACCTGGCACTGCACTCTGTTTAATTCCAATTTAATTGCTTTTTTTCGGAAGGCAAGTTTAGCTCTGCATAAAGTACACGTATCTTCTAAAGCGTTTGCGTTCTCTTGTCTCTGGACCATTTTCATTACACCAGCAGTTCTGGTAATGTTTCGGTTTAGGTCAAGTACTGTACTTTCCCTAAACTGTGACAACCTTCGAGTCATCGCTGACTTGTCTAATTCTACGCACTTGTTAACGGTGTCAAGTTTCACCACTGCATCTTCTAAGCGATGATCTCGGGTGAAAGGAAGCCACGTGAGCAGGCCACGCAACGCATTTGGCAAGAATTGGGCTTGGAACCCCGAAGCGAACACAGCGCACACTCGATTGATCCCTCGTCGGAGTTCTCCGTGTTTCGGGTGATCGTGAGCCAAGTCGGTGCCGTAGAAGAACGAAATGATGATGTTCTGTGCGCTCTCCATCAGGCAGCCACCCACGTCCAGCGGCATTCCGTTCGTATTTCCAATTGTTCGAGCAAGGCGGCCAAACTCTCTCTGCCATCCGGGACATGCGTAAAGTTAAAAAAAAACATCACGTTTGCACCGATAGAGCGAAGTATTGAATGCGATAGCAAAATATTGTAAATTTATACGAAGTAAGGCTGGCAGCTGACTCTTTTCGATACGATTTCACGCAGGTCTACGAAACGCTGATGTAAGAAATTGAGGCGGCTCAAGGGACACTTTTGGCAGTGTGTTCGTGTTCAGAGCGGAGTACGTAGAAGGCCGCCACCTTATAGCTACCCTACCCGGCCTACCTCCGAGGGACTGGAGATGGGCCGGGCTCGCTTGTACATCTGCTTCAGCCCTATTAGTCGTTCCCACTCGCGTGTTTTCGCGTGCAGGTGGCGCGGCGGGTTGTTACAAACTTGGAATTCACTTGGGCCGTCGGGGCAATAGCAACGGCAAAACGTCGAGACTGCCCATATAACTGCTATAGCAATAAAGAACTGGGAGACAACATACTCAACTGCGAAACGAATGATAACTTGATTTAACCAGAAGCCTAAGGCGTAGTTCATGTGAAATACGCGGTTTTTAGCAAACAACCAAAACTATTTATCTGAACAGGCTAGAGTTCGCGGCGTAAACGACCAACGCCAGATTTTCAACGAGCCTCCAAAATGGGCGGTAGCCATTCACGCCTAAATACTAGGAACGGTGTGCGTTTTAGAGTAATAGCCAACTAACTGAAGAAATATGTCGTAAGACCCACACTCTTTTATGTTAGGCGGCTTATGATTCGCTCGCAAGGTGTATTGCTCTGCAGTAGTCTTTACAAGTGAAAGCAACTTTCAGAACATTTGTGTTAGCTTGACGTCCTCGTCGGATTTTCGTATGAAGGATTTTCGTATTATGAATCATAATTAGACGAAGAGGACTAGAAGAGCCAAGACCAGTTAACATGGAGGATTGCTATATTTCCCCAGATCAATTGCCTTCCGAACAAAGGACTATAAGATGGAAAGTGCTAGCTTCGTCCTTTAAGGACAATAGTCTTTCGTGGGCTATCTAAATGCGGAAACACTTCTGTCTGTCTGCCTGTCTCTGTCTGTCTGTCTGTCTATCTGTCTGTTAGTCAACCAAACCGTCTGTCCAAAACCAATTCCACCAGCCAGGCAAAATTGAATGAACTATAGCACTGGTTGCACGGGTCACACACGTCAACGTTATAAAGTGAGTGCTAAGAAAACCGCCGGCCTATTTGAGGCAGAATATATGTGTAGTCTGTTTCACAGTTAGGAGAAATCTCAGAGCGCCTTGAAACGCGCTCCTGCCATGAGTCGGCGAGCGCTGGAGTCGGACAGTAGCTGCTTCTCCCGCAGGCGCATACGCTCGATGCGTCCAGTCTCGAACCGTTTCTTCTGCCATGACAACACGCGCTGGCTGTATTGTCGGGAAGCGTGCGACTGCGTGCGACCGCGCGATGATTTCATCCTTACTGTGAGAAGTCAGCCGACGTTCTTCACAAAAAGCTAGTTCACACCGAAGGCGGGCAGACAATGCGGTCTAGCAGGCTCTTGAATGCGGCGAGGCGGCGAGTGCGCGCACCTGTTCAGACCACACATCTGCCTTGCCGTCCCGCGCTGCCGAAGAGACGGGGCGTCTCGCGCTTTTGCGCACGTGTCGCCATCTCGTGGCTTGTACCGAGGAGTAAAGCACTTCGTACTGCTTAATGACGTCTATAAAAATTCCGCGCAGAACACAGCCATTCGCTCAGACACGATGGACGCCATTTGCATTATATCAACCGGATGTTTACTTGAAGGATACACAAGCGCCACCGCCGCAGCCCGTTTGTGATTGGCTGCGGCAAAACGGAGAACTTGGGTGGGCGGCGAAAAATCAGACCGAGGCCGTCCGGACTAGCCGCCTTCTTTTTCGCCTGCTTTCGCCGCCTGGAGAGGAGGTTTGCGCTGCTTCCCGCGAGCACGCTTTACCGCTTGCGCCTCCCCGCCTTCGGTGTGAACCACCCTCCGTCATGCCACGACAGCGCTCATTTAACGGAAGCAAGGCGTAAAGTGACTGTGTGAAAAATGTGTCCCGTCAGGCCACTCATTGATGATGTTGGACTTCTTTGTAATTCGGCGCCTATTAAAGTGTCCAAGAGAAAAAGGTTCAAATAATATTGAAAAGGCGAAATGCAATATAACCGCATTTCTTAGGCCATTGGTCATGCTAAAACGACACGGCCATCTCTAGATATGGATTCAATGTTCCTTTGAGTAAAAGTGGTGTCGCGTTTACTGTAGTTTCGCATTACGTTGGCATACGTTGTGACAAAGCATACGCTGCAGCCCTTCAGTAAGCCTGGCCCTACGTCAACACAAACCGAGTGTGTGGTCACATTAGCTTGGCACAAATTCTTGCTTGCCAACGCAGGCCTAATTAATGGCGCCGCACAAACTTTAGTGAAGAATATCGGCTCACTTTTCACAGTAATGATAAAATGAGCACGCGGCCGTACACAGTAGCACGGTTCCCAACGAAAATTGGGGGACCCTTAAGCTCCGCCTTTAAGAGTTGAACGCGATAGCGAAATCGGGCCCCTAGTGTGCACTTCAGCCGCTCAGTGCACACTTATTAATGTGTGTTGTTACACACACACGCGCGCACACATAGACACACACACACGCGCGCGACATATATATGCTAATGGTAGAGGTTTTCGATCTCTTTAATAGCTTTTTTATTCGTAAATGGTCACATTCTCTCGTCCTACTTGCGTTGACTATCTGGCAGCTGTTCCATTTGTTCTTCTGGAGACCTCTTCCGGCCGACCGCAACAAGCATCGCCTTATGGTCGGTGAACTGGCAAACAGCACATTATCTAATGTTCGGTGTTTGCTTGATATGACATATTCCCTGTCCTAGATTGGCGGAACCATATAGGCTCTGCTGTCTCCTCCGCCGTCTCGGAGGCCATGGCAGTCTAGACGTGTTTTTCACAATATCTCACAGATGGCAGCACATTATCTAATGTTTGCTGTGTGCTTGATATGTTCAATAAAGTTTATTCCTCCTACAAATCGCCGAATGGGCTCATTTTCATCGTGACACCTCTAGAACAAAACTGCGTTAAGGAGACTCCTTCCACTACCTGACATTTATGCGGTGTTTTTTTCCGAGGCAGTTCAAGTAACATCGTGGCTATGTGGTAGGACACCTGCTTGCCCCGCAAGTGGCCCGAGTTCGATCCTCAATGCGACCGAAGATTTGTATTGTGTATTTTATTTTATTTGCATCTTTCTCGATCTTCGCTCACGGAGAGACGCCGACACTGACGGCGGTATTTCTGCGAAACGAGCTCTCTAACGCTATCGCGTTAATACATACAGCGCGCACTGCCTAACTGACGACGCGGTTCAAGGCTGCACGCATCGAGCACCTGCGCCTCCGCAAGGCGCCGCTGCTGGCTGACTCCCGTGCTCGTCGCATCATGGCCGCATCGCGTTGCGAGGCGATCCGACATTTCCCGTAAGTGTGAAACAGATTTGGTGTTAGGTGCAGTGACCACAAGATGGTGTGATCTCGCTTTGTGCTAGACTTGAGGAGGGACCGCAATAAGCTTGTACGAAAGAAACCAATGAAGTAAGACGGTAAGTGCAAGAAATCAGGATAGTGCTACAAAATAGTTATTCATCTCTAAAGGAGCAAGCCGATATATGCGTTCAGGAAGTCAGAGATGATGTCACACGCATTCTCACGGAGTGTGCAAGAGAAGTAGGAGGTAAGATAGGTAGACAGATTACTAGCAAACTTTCCCAGGAGACGAAATACTTGATTACAAAATGGCAAGGCATGATGTTGTCTCATGCAACTGACAGAATAGAACTAGCGGAGCTTTCGAAGTTAATAAGCGTAAGGCAGTCGACACACGAAAGCATAATATGGAGCGGATTGAGCATGCTCTAAAGAACGGAAGGAGCCTGAAAGCGGTCAAGGGACATGTGGGCCTAGGCAAAAATCACACGTATGGATTACAAGACAGGCAACGCAATGTGATCAGGAATAGGGATGAGATAGTTACAATAGCCGAGGAGCTTTACAGAGATCTCTATAGTAGCTGCGATAACCAGGATAATAGTGGAAAGAAAAGCACTTTAGAAGAAGCTGACATTCCGCCAGTACTGAGAGAGCAAATAATGGAAGGTTTGAAAGACATGCGAGCAGGGAAGGCACCCGGCGAGGATCAGATACCAGCAGATGTCTTAAAGAATTGTAGGCAGATTTTACTTGAAAAACTGGCAAGCCTGCATGCGCAATGCCTAATAACTGCAAGCATACCGGTATCTTGGAAGAATCCTAACTTCATCCTAATGCATAAGAAGGGCGACACAAAGGACTTCAAAAATTACAGGCCGATTAGCTTACTGTGAGCCGTCTACAAGGTATTAACCAAGGTAATCGCTAACAGGATTGGAGCCCCTTAGATTTCAGACCACAGAGTGAACAAGCAGGGTTTC
Organism: Hyalomma asiaticum; assembly: GCA_013339685.2. Taxonomy (NCBI): domain Eukaryota; kingdom Metazoa; phylum Arthropoda; class Arachnida; order Ixodida; family Ixodidae; genus Hyalomma; species Hyalomma asiaticum. The sequence continues at coordinate 79,522,332 of CM023487.1, read as the reverse complement.
CTAAAGGCTACTCAACAGTAGACCATATTGACACTATCAATGAGGTGATAGAGAAATGCGCGGAGTTCAAGCAGCCCCTATATATCGCCTTCATAGATTACGAGAAAGCATTTGATTCGGTGGATAGCTCAGCTGTCATGCAGGCGTTGCGGAATCAGGGCGTAAACAAGCACTACGTAAAACTGCTGGAAGACATCTACAATGGCTCCACAGCCAACATATTTCTCCATAAGGAGAGCAGCTAAATACCTATAAGGGAGGGCGTAAGACAAGCGGGCACAATCTCTCCAATATTATGCACCGCATGTTTACAAGAAATATTTAGAACAGTGGTATGATAACAGGGGGGGGGGGGGTAAGGGTTAACGTTGAATATCTCAGTAACATGATACTTGCTGATGACGTTGCCTTGCTAAGTTTCAGTTTCAGTTTATTGGTAATATAAGCATGAGTTACATAATGCTTGCATACAGATGGGGGTCCCAGAATATGAATAGTGAAAACGGGACGCTCAGTTAGAAACCAGAACAAAAGCAATTCAAAGCAATCGGCAGAAGATGAGCAGGTGGTAATACTAATTATATATAAGACAAAACAAACAGCAACATGCCACAATAGTTGAAATACAAAGTTAGATAATAGCAATACAATAAAATAAAAAGCAAAATGCGAAATATAATGTACAAGCAATGCAACGCAAAGTCAAATACAACACAGAACTCAGGAGATGAATTACAAAGTAGGATTGCTGACCTGAACAGGCAAACTAGAACAGCGGGGCTGAAAATTGATATGCAGTAAACTAATGTTTAGTAGCCTTGGGCGAGCATGGTGATTTGAGATATCTGGCGAGGCATTGGAAGTATAAGTGAATATGTCTACTTAGGCCAGGTAGTCACCCCTGATCCGAATCACGAGGCTGAGGTAATTAGGAGGGTTGGAATGGGGTGGAGTGCATTCCGCAACCATTGTCAGATAATGAAGAGGAAAGTGTATTACAGCTGCATCTTACCGGTACTCACCTACGGGGCAGAAAATTGGACGCTAATGGCAGGGTTCAGCATAAATTGAGGACGACGCAGCGAGCTATGGAACGGGAAATCGCAGGGGTAATCTTGAGGGACAAGAAGCGGAGTGGGTCAGGGAGCAAACGCGTGTTATGGGCACATAAATATAAATTAAGGAGAAATGTGCCTGGGCGGGCCATGTAATGCGAATACAAGACAACCGTTGGTGATTACGGTAACGGAGTGGAGGCCTAGAGAAGGCAAGCGTGGCAGAGGGTGGCAGAAAGTTAGGTGGTAATTAGATCAGAAATGTTGCGGGGATAAATAGGCCAAGTGACCGTAGGAGAGGGTTAACTGGAGATGTATGGGAGAGGCCTTTGCCCTACAGTTGGCATAGAGAGGCTGAAGACGATGATGATGACGAGATCGAGTGAAGCAGAGATGTAATTTTTTTGAAGCCGGCTTTCAAGCGTGGTGTGTGGCAGTCAAGCCTGAATTCATGTCGGCGAAGCAAAGAATGTGCTCTTATAGGTGAACTTGGCAAGGCAACAAAACTTATTGTGTGCCTTAGTGGTGGTGTCGTCAGTGATGTGTCGCAGTGTACTGTGAACATTGTTCTGGATCTGAACGGAGAAGTCCACATGCTGGTTCTTGCAACAAAACTGGCCTCCTCCAAACAACCTCTGTGTTATATCGCTGGGCATGCACCTTCAACGCAACGTAAAGCTCGCACATTTTGAAAGCACTGATACATATTGTCGAAAATATGTTATATTGCCGGCTAATAGGAAGCCGTGTAACACGTTTCACTTCGCCTGCCTGATATCACATAGCCGTGCATGTTTAAGACACTACATAAGCTTAACCTGGTCGCAGATAGCATGAGATACCCGATCGACAGCCTAGTTAAGCTAATCGCTAATCGATTAAACAATATTCGGCAATGGTGGCAATCACCTGGTGGCGCCTAGGAAAGCTCTAGAGCAACTAGATATCATGCTATATCCCGTCGAAAGCCAATCCACACTTAATCGATAATCTATAAGATTTTCGATAAATCTCAGAAAGTGACGCCAATAATTTGGCAGTTTCTAGGTTAGTCCTGCAGCATGTCAATACTATGTGATAGCCGATCGATAGCAAATTCATAAATCTTGGAAATATCTGGGAAACACTTGGGTCGTGCGTACGACAGCCTTGCATCTTGTCGATACGACGTGATAGCAGATGAATAGCTCATTGGGGATGTACCAGTAATCAGAAAATCTTGGGAACGAAGTGTTCGTAGCTGCGTCGGCCATGGTGCTGTCTATGCGATGGGATAACCGATGGATAGCGCATGAATGATCATTCAGTAACCGAGACATGTTAGAAATATCTTGTTGATGCCTTGGTTTTGGCATGAGCCAGCTTCTATCTAGGCTGGAAATGTGGCTATGCTAGGCATGAGGGCAGACCAGCTCCGCTGTGCCTCAAGCTTCGTGTTACTAAGCACGACCTCCATGTAATCTGCATTTAAGGAACCAAGCACACTTTGTTTAACATTGAATCATTGAGCGAGACACTTCAAGTAAAATAATCGTTTCATGCTGAATTTCATCCGTGCAATCAGGAATCCTCTCTTCATGAATGCTGGTCAGTGCAGATGAGAAACACAATGAATCTCATCGCAGCGAACTTTCTTTTCATTGCATGACAAATCAACACGCGCCTTTCCGACCATTGCATATGTGGCTGAAACAGTGTTCGTCTTTTTGATGACGTACAAATCTAGAGGAAGCGGCAGAGCTTGCGGTTTCGTTTCGTTGCCAAAATATTTCCGCCATTTTACGACAGGTTATTCTTTCATTCAGCTCTGAGCCATTCTATTCTATTTCCAAGGATTATTACGCAGTGCGGGTGCTAAACTTGTTTCTATCTCAACCGAAAGCACTCATCCCAGAGCAAAAAATATTGAATTCTACAATTAAAAGAACATTTCTCATGGTTGTCTGCACGAGTGAAATTGAAAATTGAAAACGTTGATTTTTGAAAAGTTAATAAACACACGGACGATAACAATTTTCACCTGGGTGTCCTGGTGAAAAAGTTTGGGGAGCTCAAGTATCACCAGGCGGTCTGAAGAAGGAAGTAGCGAATTCCGGTTTTCTTTACAAAAAGCGCCGCAGCGAAGCTAAAATGTCTGAACGTTGTGTTTGGGTTGAAAAAAATATATGATAAATCATGCGATGGATATATCCGCTAAGCACGAGCAAGGTTTGAAGGAAGCATTGCTCTGTGAATGCGAGTAATAACTTTTTTGAAGTCATATATATGCACTGGTTCCTCAGCCACAGACGCCGCATTGGGCGATCTATGGTGATCGACAACTAAAGCCCCACTTGCTTGAGAAGGGCGCAGGTAAACACCACACAATTTTCAATGCAGACAAGGAGAAGGGCATTTATATGGCACTACACAGCAACTGGTGCACACATCCTGCTAGTGCTTCCGGAAAGCCTTCGCGATTCTGTCCTTCTAGCAAGGCACGATGACCCTACCTGAGGCCATATAGGATTTGCAAGTGCTGTACCCGGCCAAGGAACGTTCTTATTGGCCGATAATGTGCCGAACCACCACCGAACCACCGAACGTCACCAGCTGCCCTACCTGTCGTGCTATAAGCATCCCGCGAAAGCTCCCTCCGGTCAACTCCAACCTTTATCACCTGCAAGCAAGTATCCCTTTGTGCAAGTTGGCATCGACCTGCTAGGCCCTTTCCCACCATCTAGTGCTGGAAATCGGCGAATAGTCGTACGTGTTGGGCATCTCACCCGTTACTGAAAAGCGGCGCCATCCCCTCCACCGAGGCGGCCACTGTCTCCTTTTTCTTACTGTGTTCAATTACTCTTAAGCACGAACCCCTTCGAGTCATAGTCAGCTATCGCGGGCGTCAGTCTAATGCGGAAGCGGTGGAGGAGCTACTACGCTTATGCGCTTGTGCGATTGGACGTTCCACTCCCTACCACTTGCAAAGAAATGAGCTCACAGAGCATACCAACGGTGCATTTACCGTCATGCTTGCCTTGTACATCGCTGCAGACCTCAAGAACTCGAATGAGATCCTATAGTTCATTTTATCTGCCTCACAAGTGAACTCGGGCACTTAGGCACCTGAAGTGCCTTTGAACCACTGATGCCGTTTTGCTAGTGCACCAAACGGTGCGAAAATTCGATTGTCCAACCTTTCGTGGGATAATTTTCGGACAACTTATGTGTCGCTTCATAGAACCTTTCCCGCCGACTGCCTCTGTGTGAAATGGCCCTGGATCGGGGATATGCATGGCGGAAAATACCGTATATTTTACCAGCGAAGATGTTTATGCTACTTTTTGTTGCGCCGGTCAAAGTCCGCAGAAAAGTCGCCAAGCCGCGCATCGCCATAGCAACCATGCCAAGCTAAATATACACAAATAAGGAAGGCACATTTGGGGCTATTTAAGGCAAATATAATAAAGCTAGGACTATATATGTCAAATGTAATTGAAGCTCAGACTTATTAAAGCAAGCGTAATTAAGGTATGAGTAGTTGAGGTCATCTAATAATAATCAATGCAATGGTAATTAGGTTAGGACTAAGTAGGCTAAGTATCTTTAGGCTAATAATAAATCAAATATAATTAACATAACGCAAATTAATGGTCTTATTCGAGTTGTGAATAAAAACGAGTATTGTGAATGTAAGCCATGTTACTTCATGCATAATTAAGCTTAGCTAGTTAATTTGGCTTAGCTGTCATGCAGTTAATGTATGCATAAATAAGTGAAGACTACTTCTGGCGAAGCCTACTAAGTAAGGCGAAATAAGTTACAAGTGAGACATTGCAAAACCTATCAGACCAAGCAAGGCCAAATGAGATCTAGCAAAACCATAAGGTTCGCTGCCTTAAGTGAATATTGTTGCGTTTGCGCAACCTTCCAAAGAACAGTGCGCGACTTAGCGCAAGCGTCGCAAATATTTTACGCTACAGGAACGCGCTTTTTCGAACTAGTTTAAAAGGAACTTTTCCGTGTCAGTGTAACTCGAGCTATCATAAGGAGAAATCCATGCTTCTGTCTAATGAAAGTTTACTTAATACAAGCGTGGGTCACACATTGTGATGGTGATCACGCTCTGTTGCAGTCAAGTGGTTTCACTGATCTGGTTAAGCAGCTTGTATTTCATGGAAGCTGCAAAAACAGATGGAGGGAGAGAGGTCAAGATATATGGGTGTAAGTAGTCTTGTGGGGTGCACTAGGTAGGCGCTACTTCAACTGAATTCGCGCGAATAGCCTTTTTTGTTCATCGTCACCTCTATTTCCTTTCTTTTCCTTCTTTAAGTTTCCTCGTACCCATCTCCTGCCCTAGATTCATGGCCGATCCACATGGTGGGTTGCGCCATACTTCCAGGTCAAAACAAACCAAAAACAACGCAAAATCTCGTTCCATTCAGTCCTTCGGCACCGAGCCTCCTGAATAAACGCTGCCTGCCTCTTAAATATACTCGGCCTCCTAAAATTACCGTTATTGCACTGCAAACAGAAGCACTCTGCCGGCAATACGGCAAGATATAGAGTTTCCTTAACGCCGGATGCGCTGTCCGGCCAACCTAAATTCACCACAGCATGCATGTTAGCTGTAGCGAGGTGCTCGCCAACCGTGAAAGGTACACTTGTTAGATTTTATGTTCGCTCAGACGCACTATAAAATTACTCAAATGTAGCGCTCATAATGTTAACGCAAGGTATTAAGAGAAAGTGAGCAAATTGAAGAATGATCAAGCCGAAATTGTCGTGAACCACACTACGATAAACTCTCATGAAACGGCTGAAATATTTCTCTAATGGAACTAAATGAAAATAGCTAGTTTAGAACTTGAACAAACGTGCGGAAATTTTTGACGCATATTTACGATGGTAGGAAAAACGATGGCTCATTTAGCTGTAAATCACGCTGAAGCCCATGTAAAAGCTATGCAATGGAACATTCCAGCCTTAAACTTGGTTCCTTCGACTTCAGCTCAGCGGGTGCGCAACTGGCGGCGTCACCTAGCTTCAGAGGCAGAGTTTCACTGCAAATTGGGCCAAGTACCATATGAAATTGCCCCGATGGCAGACGGCTCACGCTTGAAGGCGCCTGAAATATTTATCCATTTGGCGTACAGTCCCCAATGCCACCGTACAAATGGTGCAGCAGAAGTTCTTACCGTGATTAGGTACTCCATAGAACTTTTCGCAGAACTGGAGGGGCCCAGTAGAGATATGCAGAATTTCCTGTTGGCCGACCAAACTTCCCCGTTCATGACACCTAGAGCTAGAACAGTCACTTCTGTAAGTGCTAAGACTTTATTATCACATAGTTGAGACCGCTAAAAAATTTAATTTTGCAAGTTAAGCCTCACTAGGCACAATTTTCGGTTAATGCGTAGTATGACTACAGCCTGGAGATTTGTAAATGGGATAAAAGGGGTTATAAAAACGGCTGCAATGTAATTTTGCAGTAATTCAACCATGTGTAGCATAGGGCGAGCAATTGAGACTACTCTGTTCATATCAGGGAATGTCTGATGGAATGCTTCACTCGTAGGATGTTCTAATATAGGCCCCTGTGCACAGAGAACTTAGTACAAGGAAGTAGAAAACTGGCCCTGCAAAGACAGATTTCGGATACGTGCATGTTGGCGACACCAAAATAGAAGAAGAATATTTTAAATTCGAAGCATTTCTGGCTCGCATAACCGTAGATGCGTATCACAAAGCCGTCATCATGATTGCTTTAGCTCCTCAAGATTGTACGGCCTGTTGTATGCAATGCCCAGTGCATGGCGTTTGCACGCGCACTTCTTCATGCAGCTGCATACATGAGTAAAACTTCATTTGGGCCTAGTTGGTACATAATCTTAGAGGGGAAAATTTCCAGCGCAAACACAAGACACACCACAGAAAGGAAATGACACACACAAGCGCTGACTATCAACTGATTTATTACTGCAGTTGTCAATGCCTATATACCTTCAAGGCAGCCCCACCGCACATGCGCCAGCAACAGAAACCAAAGTGATAAGGTGAAGATGTGGATCTCTGTATTAGATACGTGATGACATGAAATCAAGTTCAGATGGGTGCAGAGACAAAGATGTGTCGCTTATACATAGCTGATCTCTTTTTCTGATGTGAAAAGCTTCTAAAGCCAGCCGCGCATGCTCATTTTTGCTTCTGCCAAGGACCGACGTCCCTTCAAATCGTGCTTCACAATTGCAGCAGTAGTTAATATGAGCCACAAGATGAGCTCCTTTCTCTAATCAGATAAGCCGACTGTTGGCAGCAGGCTTCCCCAAGTCGCTCTTGACTGCAGTTGCGGAAACGCTACTTCATAAAAGAAAAACCACGAAGAGGGTGTCCGCCATACAGGACAAGGTGAGGCCAGTGGTGGTCCCTTATCTACATAGGATTACCCATCAGCTCAAGAAAGTTGCTGGCAGGTATGGTGTTCCTATGGCGTTGTCTGCGCCGAACAAAATTTCTAAGCAATGCTCCCGCACCGGCGGTGTGAGCAGAGGAGGATGCCAGATACGACACGGTGTGACCTACGTCCCGTGTGCCGTCGGTGCGGTTTACGCCATCTCGCTCTCATGTGGTAAGACCTACGTTGGTCAAACTGGAAGGTGCGTCAACAAGCGACTCAGGGAACATGCACAAAAAATTAACAAGAACGCAGATAAAGGAGCCCATCTTGTGGCTCATATTAACTCCTGCTGCAATTGTGAAGCACGATTTGAAGGGACGTCGATCCTTGGCAGAAGCAAAAATGAGCGTGCGCGGCTGGCTTTAGGAGCTTTTCACATCAGAAAAAGAGATCAGCTATGTATAAGCGACACATCTTTTTCTCTGCACCCATCTGAATTTGATTTCATGTCATCACGTATCTAATACAGAGATCCACATCGTCACCTTATCACTTTGGTTTCTGTTGTGGCGCATGTGTGGTGGGGCTGCCTTGAAGGTATATATGCATTGACAACTGCAGTAATAAATCAGTTGATAGTCAGCGCTTGTGTGTGTCATTTCCTTTCTGTTGTGTGTCTTTATGTTTGCGCTGGAAATTTTCCCCTCTAAGCTTACATGAGCTCGGCCCTAGAATACACCAGCAAAAATTTGCGGGACCCTTCAGCTTCGCCTTAACAGTTCAACCCGATAGCGATGCGTGGCCCCATTCTCATCACACTCTTTCTCTCTGTCCACGCTCTTCAGCCCCCTAGCCATGTAATTGTGACATCACACTTGTTGATGTATGTCTTTACTCGTGGGGTTGCGATTGTACAGAGCACCTAATCCAAGACAAAGGTGCCAACATGGCGTGAATCGACGTTCCGTACGCTCGCGAGCATAGGCGGCAGCACAGGCGACTACGCCCTTAAGCCAAATTGTGAGCGTCCTCATGCATGCTCCACGCATGCGGGGTGGCAAAACGTGGCGCCGTTGGTGTCCCTGTATATACTGTAGGGATCGCCGCCAGAGGGAGGCTGATACAGGACGATGTGTTCAGGCAGTGCGTGGCTGCGGTAGTGCTAGCCCGGGGCTGGGCATCTGCCGGATGCTGGTAGGACGCTGCTTGGTGTGGACAGCGGGCGAGACGCGGCCATCTCCCGCAATGACGCCGCAACGTGGGGCCCCGGCTGCGTTCCGGGAGGGACCGTGTGTTTGTGGGAGACGCTGTATCGCCCTTTCCGTCACACATAAACTATAACCGCCCCATGTGCTTGGTGACCTCTGCGAGCAATGGAGTGCAGCAGACAAACAAAGGCGAGTGGCTGCGTCGGCTCTCCCGCGGTTCGCAAAGAAAAGATATGAGTGTTATTTCATTTCATTTCATTTATTGTATCCTCAGGGCCGAAGCATTACAGAGGGGAGTGGTAAAAAACAGTAATACAAGTACTACAGGTAAAACATAAGAAAACATAGTGAACAACAACAACAAAAGAGACAATAATAAAACTAATTAGTTACTGTTAGGTAAAGTTGCACGGAAACGTTCATGATCAGCGATGTCTGCGATGAGATTAGGAAGGTGGTTCCAATCCTCACAAGTCCTAGGAAAGAATGAGTTATGGAAAGTGGAAGTCCTGCAAAAGGGAACTCAACCTTATGTCTGTGGTCCAAGCGTGATGACAGATACTGAGGAGGTGAGATGAAGTAATCGTGTAATGAACGATGATGAAATATGCGGTGAAAAAGACACAAACGGTAAGTTTTACGGCGGGATGATAATGATGGCAGTTGAAGGTCCGCTTTTATGCTAGTTACACTTGCGGTTCGCGCATAGTTAGACATAACGAAACGTGACGAGTTATTCTGAACCATTTCAAGTGAATGAATGAGGTTATCGTGGAAAGGGTCCCAAACTGAGGCGGCGTATTCCAGTTTTGAACGAATTAATGTTTTATACAGTTCCGCAGACAAGCAGGCTCACGTCGCGACAAAGCAGGCCATAATCAAAAGAAGAGGCGTGCAGGACACGGACAGAAGGAGAGCAGTGAACAACACGAACGCCGACTAACAACTGATGCACAGCACAGGGGCGAAAAAGAAGCATGGCGGCAAAGCATGGCGGCAAGTCAGATTTTATCGCCAGTGTGTAGAAGCCAGCTGCGCCACCCGGGGAGACCGTCAAAGGAACCGCACTTGCGCCAATTGGTTGAGAGTTTCCGAGCAGCACGCGGATTTTTTGTGGAGGACGAAGCTACCGGATCTACTGCAAAGTAAGAGGAATTCTTTTTCTACTAAATCGCCGTCGGAAAAGGTAATGATTCTCGGAGACGCCGTTTTGGACGAGAACCACAAGAAAATTCTAGCATTAGGCTCTAAGTACTGTTTTCATCCTAACCTAAAAGAAGTTGACGTTTTAAGCTTACCTCGATCGATAACTAAGGTTATTCCGGAAGTTGAAAGGTCTCGATGTATTTCAGATTGCTTCGCCAGCATCAAGCATTCGAACGATCTCGTTAAGGTCTCTGACTCTATCCGACCGGTTGTAAATTACTGTGTGGAACATAAGCTTCGACCTGTTTTATCTGATAAGGAAGGTTGTTTTGTAATAATGCCGAATAGCACTTTTTCTGAAAAAGCCTCAGCAGCTGTTGAAAAGAATTTTAGACCTGTGAAACTGAAACCTTCTGTAGTAAAACAACGAGCTGTCGATCTCCTGTTGAAACATAATCTAGATAAGGTAGCTTCCAGTGTTAAAAAGGCAAAACTGCTCACTTTAGAATTATTTTTCTCGGCGAAAACCCATAAGCCAGAAATTCCGTTTCGCTCGATTGTATCAGAGTCAGGGACTTGGCAGGTTTGTGTAGCTAGCTATTTGCAGAAGTGCTTAACATCCTTAAGTTTTTCCGACCCCTTCCGTGTGCGTAATTCTCAGGCTCTAGTTCAGTTGTTAACAGAGGAAAATCCTGGCCACTGCACAGCGTTTAGCATGGATGTAGAAGATTTGTATTACTCGTTGCCGCATGAAGGTTTACTAAATTGCGTGAAAGAATGTATTCAAGAACAAGGGCAGGAGTCCGGTTTCATAGATAGATGCGGAGTTTCCACAGGTACCTTTCTAGAAATTCTCTCCATATACTTAACGTCAACATTAGTTGGATACAGGGAAGGCGTGTTTGTGCAGAAGTCAGGGATTTGTATCGGTTCAAAGGTAGCCCCTATTCTAAGTGATCTATACTTGAGCAAGTTTGACTGCCGTTTAAAAGAGGCCTTAGGGGACCGCATCATTTGGGTATTTCGGTATGCGGACGATTACTTGGTACTTTGTAGTAAGGATGATTTTGAATCCGTCGTCACCTATGTAAGCGATCAATTTAAACTTAATGGGGATGGTCTAAGGTTTACGAAAGAACTACCGGAGAGAAACGTAATACAATTTTTAGATATCTCATTGTCATTTGAGCAGAATCACGTGTGTTGGCAGTATTCCCCTAGAGCATCTAAGCCGTTGTTAAACTTTGACTCCAAGCATTCGAAAGTAGTAAAAAACGGAATAGCCTTGTCCTGTTTAAAGTCAGCCCTATCGAAGTCGTGCGTGCACCGTTTGACCATTAGCTTTAATGCGCAGGTCGAGCGCCTCTTAGATGCAGGTTACCCTAGACTAGCCATAGCCACAGTAGCTGAGCGTCTTAAGAAGTCGATTTCGACCGGAACAAAAGCTGTAGCAGAGAGTAACATTAACAAGAAAAAGGTCGTGAGTATTCCGTATATCCACGCATTTTCGCACAGGCTTAAGAAAGTGGGAAGTAAATATGGGGTTAATGTTGTGTTTACGGCTCCCAATAAGTTAGGAAGGGTTTGTGCTGCAGTGCATAGAAGAAATGAGCAGATGGAAGGTAAGAAGCGAACGGATATCTGTCCTGTTAAGCACCTAGCCAAGAACAATTTCAGCGACTGTCGCATGGGTGTAGTTTATAAGATTCCTTTTAGCTGCGGACGTTTTTATGTAGGGCAAACTGCGCGTTGTATTAATCAAAGATTAATTGAACACCGAAGGTCGCTATCAGGTGGGACGCCGTCCAATCTATCCTTGCACTGCCAGGTCTGTAGCTGCATGCCCGAGTTAGACAAAACCGAGATCCTGTACAGGCATAAGAACGAAGATACGCGTTTATTGGTTGAGGCCTGGCATATCAGTATTAGTGGAAGTGCATGGGTGAGTCAGCCGTCGATTAGCTTAAACAGAGAGCAGATAGAAAGCCTTAGGAGTTGCCTATCGCGAAGGCCGGCACGTGTAACCGATTGACAGGTGGCGCTACCATTCCGAGCATGCGCAGATAAGCTGTGTGTCTTCTTTCTTTTTCGCCTCTGTTCTGTGCATCAGTTGTTAGTCGGCGTTCGTGTTGTTCACTGCTCTCCTTGTGTCCGTGTCCTGCACGCCTCTTCTTTTGATTATGGACTGTTACCAACTCGCTCAACTTTCTGTCCTTTAAAGCAGGCCACAATGTCATCTCGGCCGGCGGCACCAAGACGGCGGCACCAAGAGCGCCGGCGGCACCAAGACGGAGAAATCGCCGGAGAGGCGGGCTTTAGCTGACGTGTCGCAAGATGATGAAGTGAAAAAGGTTCAAAAGATGGACCACAAGGACAAGAAAGAAAGTGGGGAGTCTGAATACAAGTATTAGGAGGGTGCCGGTGATGATGATGACGGTGATCACTACGACAATGGCACAGTTCCGGATGGTGAGGACTACGATAAGGAAGGGGACGACCCCGACGGAGACGACGGTTTTGATGATGATGATGAGGATGATGCGTAAAAGAGCTAGTAGTCGGACGACTGCAAGGCATAACGGCGGTGCGGAGAGCCGGGCTGGGCTGACATCGTGGGTTTCTACTTGTGGGCAGCACCTTCGCCGTCCCGGTGCGACTTCTGAAACCCTCCCACGTGCTGCTAAGCTGATGGATAGTCGGCGATTGCAATCGACTCCATGAGTGAGCAACTACGCCCACTGGCTGCCTGCTGGGTGCACTACTGTCAGAGAGGTTGGCGACGCCGATCGGTAGTACTACAACCCCCAGGTTCGGTTTAAGTGCCACGTGTTCCTACAAGACGTTCAGGGGTTTAGAACCGTGGGATCCTGCAAGACCTTATGCTCCCTGCTGCGCTATCCTGCCTCGTTCGCCACCTCGCTCGGTGCACCAGCTTTCGAGGCTCTACTGCTGGTAGGGGCGTCGACCACTGTGCGGGCTATTGTAGACCTGTGTGGGGGTCGCCAACAGTCCGAGTGCCCTTGGCACGCGCTGAGGGTGGTTACGGTTCCTGGAGGCGGTGCCGGCACTGGGGGCTTCTCCGACATGGTTGACGAGCACGCAAGCCAGGTCGCCGAGCTCAAGGAAGCCCTGTACTGGTTCGAGCTGGAAATATTTACTACAACTAGCTGTTTGACATTGAGATGCTGTGCTGGGAGAACCAGCGGGATCCTGAAAAGGAGAGAATTGCCAAGCAGGTTATACACCCTCCCTCGTGCATTGCATCTATGGTGGTTGGTTGCTGTCACTGAGCGACTGCACCCACCGGATATCGGCTGGGTGCAGTATTCAGAAAAGGTCCGCGAGGGTGACCACTTGTGCGTCTGAATCCGGGCTCGGGTTAGCATCCGTCCGCTTCCTGGAAGACCTATCAAGGTTTTGGGCCGAGGGATGCTGGAAGACGTCATGTCTGGAGCTACACTGCCTCGCCCCTCACTTCCTCGTTCGGTACCCAAGCTCTTACAGCCTACACCTTCGTTGATGGCGTCGCATCTTGGCGCAGGCCACCACAGACCACTCTCATCGCAGAGGGAGGGAGAGTGTGGGGATCGCAGCTAGAGGGACGCAGAGACAGGACGACAACGATTTGATGGGGCAGTGCGTGGCGCGTGGTAGTGCTAGCCCGTGGCCGGTGATCAGCCGAACGCTGGTAGGACGTAGCTGGGCGCATCAGCCCTGGACTGCGGGCCGAGGCGCGGCCATCTCCCGCAATACTAACTAGGTGCCATGTAGGGTGCCTGGATACGCGCTACTCTGTACAGGGTTCTCACAACCATTGGGCGCTGCAACGCCGTCTTGAATCACAACGAGCGTTGCGCGTCTTTCTGGTGCCCGTGCTTCGTCCGAGACGCAGCGCGCGTCTGTTTTTTGCCCGTGCTTTGTTCGAGGCCCAGTGGGGAGCGCCGGCCTGTTCATGAATGCCGGCGCAGCTGAGTTGCAGAGCTCGTGTGATTGAATATGGCGGGGTGAATATTTGTCACACATTTGACATAGTGACATATCTGCGATGTATTGTAGAATGTGTGGCAGGGGGTGATATATTGGGGGGGGGGGGTTGTCATGCCCCACGAACAGAGACCGCGTATCGAGGCGTCCATGGCGCCGTGGATCCTCTGCGCCATCTCGTGGGGACAGTCAACCCTCGGCCACCCTGAAGACCTCCGAGTTGTGTGTATCACAAATGGGAAATAATGCATTTGAATATACGCTCTTAGGGATTTTAATGCTTGCGGCGTAGCTGAATGCGCAGCGCATCGCGCCCGAGGGCGACGGTTCACACCCATGTGATTTGGTGCTTCTCTAGCCTGGTGCCACTAGTACACGTGTCACTAATTTTTTCTACTACACATGCATTGCTCTCCCCGGTAAGAACTGTACACAACTGCGAATGTACACGAGACTCAGAGTACAATCTTTAGCATCAAATAATGACCCACGCGTTTACCTAAATATAGAAACTTTCGCGAACTCGTAGCGAAATAACATGTAATAAAATGGTAATGTTTGACCTACATTAGAAAACTTCAAAAGGCAGCGAAGTGCTGTACTACACTCGCCAGTAAGCGTGTAGTGTCTTTCTCAAATCACCTGCCCTTCACTAGGCTGGAAATCGCCTACCTTCGTTGTAACGTCATTCCCTGCTTCTGGAGAATGACGTCAGAAGTAACACTGATATGTCACATCATGCAGAGTTCGCAAGCTGTGATTTCAGGATCGCGGAAACATGCTCAGTATTACTGTATTTGTTAATTTTGTGTTCAACAAAGACAATGGACGCATTTATGCTTAGCAACATAGAGCGCAAATGTAGGCGCAGTGGCTTCTCCTGGTGACGTAAATTGCATAATGAAGAGCAGGCGAATTCCACTCGCATTGGAAGAAGGGCAATTTCTCGCTGCATGCCGTGTCAGTAGACCCTGATCATATGTTCAGAGAAGCCGTGAGCCGTCAAAACTTATCCGCGGAGATTTCTGAGAATTTTGAAAGAGTGTTGCAGGCCTCCTCTAAGATTTTAGCCTTTGGTCCAGAATTTTATTCCAGAAAAATACTTATAGCACAGCAGCGTAGTAATTTCACTCATTGGCGGAAAAACATATGGAAGGACAAATCCAGTGTGCACTTGTGTAGCCTTATAACTACATAGCGACTTTTTTTGTATCTATCTATGTATCTATCTATCTATCTATCTATCTATCTATCTATCTATCTATCTATCTATCTATGCAACCATCTGTCTGTTTCTTTTTGTCTGCACGTGCGCATTTATGTGGCTGTCATTGTGTATGTATGTATGCGTGTGTGTACGTATATATGTAGAATAGCGATCGCCGCCTGAGGGACGCTGAGGAAATGAGATGGCGATGTGATCTCGTGGTGCGTGCGGTACAGTGCTGTTAACTCATGGCGTAAAATGTGTGTTAGTCCGGGACAGGGCTTCAACAGACGTGCCGCTGGACGCGGTTTACCTCGACTGGCTGGCCAGGACTGTGTTAGGGCTGGGACGCAGCCATCTCCCCCAGTGGTGCCCTACGTGGCGCCACGCCTGCGCTCAGGGAAGAACCGTGATCGTGCGAGAGGCCGCGTAGCCCGTTCCGCGGCCAGCACTACCGCCTGGGCAGCGTCGTGCAGTGCACTCCGGTGAACCACGGAAAGCAACAGACGAGTGAAAGTGCATCAAATTTCACGCTGCCAAAGCTATTAGTTCTTCGACGAGCAAGCCGATGTCATGATGCTGTACACTGACAGTGTTATCAGGCACGAAAAAAAGGCACCAGCAATCCCCATTACCAGAAGTCTTCAAAGCGACAGGCTTCGCCCGAGGTGACAGAAGTCGATGATTTGTACCAGACTGAAAAGAGGAACCACGGAATGGACAACCGGGTGACGTGCATGAAGAGAGCGCAGGAATGAACTATGGCGAAGTTTATAATTACGATGTCGTTGTTGACGGGGAACTAGGTACCGAGGCCGAAGACAGAAAATGCCAGGGCTGCGCGGAACCGGAGGACAGTGACAGCGTAAGCTGGAGGAGCGACCTTCTTAGAGGCCATTTTAAACGCTTGAGGAAACTATTGCAAGTAGAGATGATAAGTATCCCCTGCGCCAGAACTCTTATCATTTCGCCAAGTAGGGAAGTACCCAATAAGTAGTAATTAGTGTGGTATTGTAACGTGCAAATCTGCATAACTGCGCATCTTAGAGAGTCTCTAGGCGCCGTTTTCCCGAGAACTAACCGAACTCTCGGCCCGGCGTCGACGGCGAGCTGCGGCTTGGGCTTCTCACTGCACAGTTGTCTGTTGTGCTCGACATTGCCGTGCTGTTGCTCGCGCTTAGCTCTGCGATTCGCTTCTTCAGCAGCGGTCCGCAGCTTACGAGGAGGCGCCTTCAGGTATATCGAAGAGCCAAGATCAGATTGCTGGCGCTGCTGCGTACGTCGGCTGCCACGTGATGCATGGCACGATAAAACAAAACTGCTTCAAAGGGCAGCGCCTCGTAATAATGATGATGGAAATGCTGAAAAGATTGTTTCATAATGATGATGTTGATGATGCCTCTGTAATGGGTCCAGAGCTACAAACCATGCCGCACTGTGTTCTTTCAAATGATTCCTCGAACTCAGTTATGCAATCTACTTTCCCCGACGTGTGGTCGCGTATTATTATTCTGTCACATAACATTACACTTGCTAATGCAATTTCTCGGCAGACGTTACACCTGTTTAGGTCTTTTAGCGAAGATTTTTCGAGCACAGGCATGGAAGACGCGCATGCAAGACCGCAACGCAGAACCAGTCACAGCATCGACAACTCATTTTGTTCAAATGATCATGCATCTAAAGGACATCTACGACGAGCTTGACGTCAGGCCTGAATGGTACCCCATCTTGGTGAAGTGCTCATCCCTACCAGCCATGCTGTGCAACGCATCTTGAACTCTCCCGGAAACACTTAAGTGCATCCCGTCAGTGAATGTGTATTTTAGGCTGACAATGTCATTTGGATTGCTTGTGCGATTATTGTCGCTGGGTCACTGCAACAGCGCCTTATGCAATTTGCGAATTTCTTAGCGCACTGTAATAAATACCATGTATGAAAGAAAAAAAACAGGCATGGCTCAGTGGTAGAATGCTCGACTGCCACGCAGGGGATGTGTGTTCGAATCCACCCAGAGGATGTGGTTGTATCCTCCTCGGTCCTGGTTATTTTTTTTCTAAAATTTCCCGCGATAGCGGTTACGGACACCGGCGACGGCTGCGGCGGCAGCGGGGGCGGACAACTCCGGCGAAAAAACAGCCCTTGTTGTGATTTCATAACAGCTTACGCTGTAAAACAAGCACGGAGAAGAAGCGTCGATAGAGGCAGGGCGTTCCTCGAGAAAGACTATGAGTACTAAGTTTTTGCTGGTGCTGGTTATTCTCATGAAAAACGTCAAACACTGCACGCGACGTGTGAAGGACGTGTTGTTCAGGAGCAGCTGTATCAAGCAGTAACATGGGGAACAATGAAATTAAGCCGATGGGCCTAGCCAATAGAGCACCGAATCGTATGACAAATACAACGTCGGTGGTCGCGAAGGATGCGAAGGAATATACTTTAATATCACGAAACACTAGGTGGACCACCGCGGGCGCGGACCCTCTTCTACGGCACCGCTGGGTACAGCAGTTCGCCGGCTGACTGAGGGTTATCAGCTGACTTTCCAAGGTCAGTTCGGCAAGTCGCGCCTCCTGCGACCACGCAAGAATTTGTCGTGTATGCCCAGAGTCGACCCAGGCGGGTCTCTGCAGACAAATGTATGTGATGTGCGGTAGTGTTGGATTGTCTGCGCACGAAGGACATACGTCCCCATATCTGTCGGGATATATTGTGTGCAGTTACTGTGAAGGGCTGTAGGTGTTGGTTTTATGAGCGACACCAGTCGTGCGCTTGCTGAGAGTTCAGCTTCTTGCGAGCCGGTGCCATAACCCTGCGGTCGAAGCGCTCTCTTCCTAGCATGCTGTGCCGTGTCACTTCGTTTGTAGGCAGGATCTCCGAGAAGTCCGTCTCCCGGGTGGCTGGTTGGTGCTGACTTCGGGCGATAAGTTCGCGAGTGAAACTGTGGATATGTTCATTGCCACTCTGACCAATATGGGCAGGGCACCAGACAAGACCATGATCCTGCTGTGGAACACGTCCGACATAGCATGGCTGATTTCAGAGGACTTATAAAGTACACGCGGGCCGCCGCCTGTGAGTACGAAACTACGTATGAAAGGATGCCTTGTTTGTCGGCCATCGAGACTGCAGATGCGGTAGCAGCTGCTTCCGCTCCTCGGCTGGCCGAAGCCACAATTGTGGCAGTGATCGCGAAGGGGCCATTTACCACACCAAGTGGTTATGACGCTCCCGACTATGATACATGGATAAGGAGTCCTTTATGCGCATCGTATACGACGATGAGATGCGAGTTTGGCAACGCCGTACCTGCTCATGTACTGCAAAAATGGGGTGGCTGGGTGGTTCCGGTGTGCTACAGTCCTGTGAATAAGCGGGCACATTATTTACTGCCTCTTCGGCGCACTTCCCAGAGCGAGTTTAGAGTGTCATCGATTGGTACTCTAGTGCTGTTGGTTTTACCATCGCACGGGCGCTATCACTACAGGCCAGGGCCAACTAGTGTCACTGCCTCCACAGGGTGAGGCACAGTATGGCTATCGCCGCCAGGAGGACGGCGATGAAAGGAAACTACGATGACATGATGCCGTGTTGCGTGGCGCACCTCATGGGCTGCGGTTGGCCCACAGTGTAAGATATGTGTCAGCAAGGGTCGGGACATGACGCGCCGAAGGGCGCAGCAACCGTCTACTGGCTGGCTGGGGCTGGGGGACAAGGCGCAAATATCTCTCACAGTATGCAAGTATGTATGCATATATGAACAGGGCTATTAGAACCCATCGATTTGAAACACCAAGCTGCAAGGTCCACAAGAAGTTTTCGGTCAAGTGATACCTGCGGAATGCGCCTAAATTTCATTCTACCTTAGTGCAAAAAACGGGCGGGCGCCACTTTACCCTATCATAACTGATACTCCTAATTTTATTATTCCTCCGAAGTAATTCGCTGTATCCATAGACTAGCCACCCACGTCTATTTCTCATATAAAGGAAAACGAGGTTCGCATTGTAACGACTTCCCGACTTTCCCCAATGGATGACCCAGCCTTTACATAAAGATAAAGGATAGTTCATTGATTTCAAACCCGTATTCCGCATTACCGTATATCTGAGCATTGTATAGCCGGTTATGAGTCTTAGCTAATTCGAACACCTTATCCTTTTCAGACAAGAATTATGATAGATTGTCGACAACTTCGTCAAGTGCTCACACATAATTTTTGGCAGTCCCTATTACAGCAAAAACGAAAAATGTAGTTATACGTTGAAACGTTCGTCATATGGCAAATAAAGTTATAAAGCAAATAAAGACGTCTTACTGTAGTGTGCAAGAGCACTTCGTTCTTGTTTTCGCGGCCTTCGGGCTGGCGCTGCCTCCGAATTCTTCTACCCCCACTGGCGCATAGTCCTGCACTTGTCACAGGTGCGGCGCAGCGTTCTTCCCAGGATATCCGAGGCGCACCCCAAAGCGCCGACTTTCCCTCACCTGTCCTACTTGTCATCTCTGGAATGTCATCCTTGGAAACAGTTGCTGTTGGAAAGAGGCTCTCGGGCGTGGTCGGCCTCTTCGTAGAAAAGGGGCGACTTCATAGGAAACAAAATCCGGTTTTTATAATTTCTACTCGCTTTCTTGAGGAAGCACTTGAGAGAGGGGCACTTCGAAAGGTACGCTTTCTGTTGAGCCACCAAAAAAAAAGGAGAGCGATGAAGGACAGTACACATGCCGTTTAAGCATCGTCCTGCTTTTTTCACAAAGGCGACCTTGCGTAAGCAAACTATGTTAAGTCGTGTTCGCTGCTGTTTTTGCATAGTAAAAGCACTGTGTTCTAATTGATGGGAAGCTTTCCTTTTGTAGACGCATGGATATATTGCCAACACACGGTGCGGCACACTACTGTATCTCCCTTGCCACAACACGCTCGGATTGCAAAAAAGCCATGGCGTAGCACGCGCGTGTTAAAGAATACCTCTTCCTAATTTAAAATTTTTAAATAGGCGAAAAGCCGGTGGTAAGTCAACGAAGTTATTACTGGTAAGAGAACACGGGTCCCTGACAACCGCAACATCATGAAATGCCAAAGGGAAATTTAGCGCCGCTGGCAACCACGGCTTCTTAGGACAGTTTCGCTCTTCTGCATTAGTGAACATGTACAGCATTATTGTTTAAATTTCTTACCAGTCTGGTCGTCGCGATAACCGAAGAAGCATGGTCCGCGGTAAAGCAATGACGTTGACTTGCCGAATTTCTTGACACTCTCGAAGTCATTTAGTACAACGACATCGAAGAAATTGATCTTCAGCCTGAAAGAAAACAACCAATACAGAGAATTGTGTACGCATGGCGTTCCAGCTTGGTTTACTAGGGTACTTCTCACTGAATTTCCTATATTTTAGCTTGGCAAGTGGTCCCAAACGAAGCCTCGACGACTATAACTAAAAGATGCCACGACGGACGCAGACACAAGTTAATAGGGTGACTTTGATTGCTTAAATATATCCGCCGCAGATCTGGTGCCGTGCGCCAATCGCGCACGGGAGGAAACAAGGGAGACATAGGGATAATACACGGCCATAGGGAGGAAGCACCACACCCGAGCTACTGAGCTAGCCGAGCTACTGCTCTACATTTGGTACAGTTACCCTAACAACTAATTACTCCCTAACACCGTAGTTTGGACACCATTTAAAGGCTCCAAGAAGAGAGTACCGAGGAAGCGGCTGCAGAGTATGGTCCCGTTACCACAAAAGAGGCATTGTTAAATAAAGTCGCGAGCTGTGTCAGCCGGATACTAAATTCAGGCGACATATCCTTTTTGGGGAAAAACGTCGAATCTTAAGCCCTTGTTCCTACCAGTGCCGTGAACGAATTTTCGATGTTGGAATCGAAGCTGTCATCTTAGAAGCTTCAGAATTACTCACGAAACCTCAGCAAGTGCGTGCATATCTGCTGCAGAGTTCGTCACGTTCTACGCGCATGCGTCTATTAGCCATGTATGAGTTTCCCGCTGTTTATTAGTAATGCAGACTAGAAATGCTGAGATCGTTTAACAAAAAAATTGCCCGCTTCTGCGAGGAACTTTAGGTGTGAATTAGCGCACTGCGTTGCTGCTTGTTGGGACCCGTCTGGTGCTGTCCTCAGGAAGCGCATGGAAAGCAAGAAGCTTCTGCTACGTGCTGTAGTCCTTTTTTTCTGCGCGTGGATAAGGTCGTCACACGCTCTACGTCACACGCTTTCGTCACGCTCTCTCCCGTAGGCAATCACGCGCTCTACGCCACCTTGCCATAGCACCAAGACAGCTCCAAGACCTATGTTGCTGTCATCTGTGTGCAACTCCGTGTCAGTGCCTTTGTCGAAGTGGCCAAGTGCAGGTGGGGCCTGAAGATATTTCCGTAGGGTGTCGAAAGCATAGCACTGATCCGGGCCCCAAATGAACGGTGTGTCATCTTTGATAAGCTCACTGAGGGGTGCAGCGATTTTCGGTTGCTTACGAAGCGTCTGTAATATGGGGGGGGGGGGGACACAGAGTCCCAAGAATCGGTGTAGATCGTGTTTGTTTGCCGGCGTTGGAAATGCCGCAACGGCGCTGGTCTTCTCCGGGCCCGGACGGGTACCTGCGTGGCTGAAGACATGTCCGAGGAACTTCAATTCCTCATAACGAAAGTGACGCTTCTCAAGTTTAAGAGAAAGGCCGGCTTTTCGAATGACGTGAAGAACTACCCTCAGGTGCTGTGCGTGCTGTAGAAAGAAGAATGTTCTTATATCACTGAAATTATTTACAAAATATTTCGGCGAGAACATACGGATCAGTAGCCGATATGGCTAGTTAAGGATACGATAGAGACATTGTATATTGTGGTTTTAACTAGCGAGTACAATGTTTATCAATACAATTCAAACGCAAATAACATTTTCAAAAACGATCATGTATGAAAAGAAAAAGAACAGGATCAATGTGCAGGTACACACAGTTTGTAGTGCGATGTCAATATGGTGAATAGTAACCCCCGGATAGGAAGAGTTTCCGGAGCGATTGTGTCATATTTGGCTGACATTTAATCAGGGTAGGGGTACTATTGTGTGATGATATTCTTTTATGCAGGTTCTTTTATAGACTTGGTTTCGGACGACTCTCTCAGGCGAAGCCTCCGAGAGTCTAATCAAGGACAAAGCCGTATCTTCACATAACACAACAAAACATAAGGGTTTTTAATGTAAACTAATAACGAAAGAGAAGTAAACTAAATGACAAACACTTGTGAGAGAAACGACAGCATAACATAATTGAGTAAAGTCTCTATAGGCGTTACGGGGCGAGTCCTGGCGATTTACTCTAAGGGTTCGACGGTGATGTGCAGTGGCGACGTGGCGAAAGAAGTTGATGGCTCACCAAATCGTCGATGAGGTTGACTGAATACAAATGAGCGAAACGCAGCAGACTTGCGAAGAACACGATGTCAGATGTTTGATGGCGACCGAGAACGTGGGCAGCTAGGCGGCTCGATGAGGTGGTAGCAGCATCCCGGCCAGGCGTCTCGGCGTGGAACTCGGACCCGTAGCCCGACTGTTCCAGCTATGCCTACGGGCACAGGAGTTCACCAAGTTCTTGCCTGGAGCTTGCGAGCCACTGGGGTTCCTTTGGCTGGGATCAGGTCAGCAGGAGGTCCCGGTCGGGTGAAGCCCTTGTGGCTCGGGTCCGGAACCCGACTGCCGTCTTCAACGCCCGGGCCGGTGGACGATCCGCTGCCTTCCTCGAACTCTCCTTCCTGGAAAACTCTTTCGTGGAACCTCTCGAAGAATCCGAGGCCGCTCGCTTTTCTTTCGCTTCTGCTTATTCGTTACTCTTTGATTGGCCACCGCTGTGTTCCCGTGTTCACCAGCTATTGGCCATTGGGAACGCCAACGTCGTGGGTGTTGCTGATTGGTTGCTTCGTTTCATTATTCTATTTCATTTTGCAACGCCCCGCCTTTCGTTGTTCTTCGTCTTTGTCGTCCTTCATTCATGGTTGTTTTCTGCTCCGCTAGCGTCTTAGGTCGTTTTGGTTCTTTTTCCCCTTCATTCACATTTTTCACGCGCACTTTTTAAAACCGCGCACATCACACATCACAATAAGCCCCCCTTCGAAATAAGTTTTTTTTTCGTAAAAAAAAACTGCAGAGATGTGCGCATCAAGTTAAGCACAACACAGGGCAACCGATGGTTCACACAAGGACACTTGTAGTGCACCTTCACACTACAATACTAGTGACACTTAACGCACTTTCACACTTAAGAAGAGAAGTTATGGTGAGTCTACACAGAGTTCAAAAATAGCGACAAGACCATACACAAAGAAATGTCCATCACCAGTCCACAGACACACACTGAGTGTCCATATGAACACACACTGCATACTGGCACATATATATCGCTCATTAACAAAAAGCCTAGTTCAACAGGGAGTAGAAACATTTACGTCTGTAAAACTATTTACAAAATGTCCATTAGACAGTCCAATATTCATAAACCAAGACAGCCTCCAGTTGTCAGAGTGCCCCTACGTTATTGCGTCCCAAACAAGACATGCGGCACATTTCAGAAACTTAAAGAAAAGCATGACAGACACCGATAGACGATTCCACTGAGACGCGTCTCTTCTCTTGCTCCAGAGAAGAAAACTCGGACGCTCTGCCAGCCCAAGCTGTTGACCACACGCGCAACGCGTCCGACGCGTTCGGAAGATCACTGGATCACCTGGCAGCATATTCGACATCTCAGCAGAAATACAATCTGACTTCAGGAACGCCCAAGAAGGTGTATGAGCGTTTCTCTCGATGAATGCTTGTGGAACCACTGGGACACAGTTAGGTTGCATATTCAACGGATCGAGCTCAGGCGTCTTTGTTTCTGTGGGCTGACTCTCCGTACCGACCGCTTGAAAAGTCCACTCTTGCCTTTCACCTAGACGGCTACATAGTTCTCGACCAGTTTCAATAGATTTCGTAGTGCGTTCTTGCACTTTGTCGATCTGCCCATCAGGATCATTTTGCCAGCTTACGCTATCGTATACTGCTGGTTCTCCTAGGGATTCTATTGTCCCTGCCTTAATAAGCCCTTTCTCAACGTCTCCGACTGTTCTCGAACAGATCACATCTTTGCTGTCCTCAGAGCTCAACCTTCCTCCAATTACAACGGGGTCACTCAAATGCTCCTGTACCATGCCGTTGACGAGTGTAACCTCAGCCAGCGGTTCACCCGAACAAGTGGCGACAAACGATTCGGAGATTTCTGGACGGCACTGACCGTCGTGTTCTTGAGGTTCTCTGACCTCCTTAAATGAGCCTGGCCTCCTAGAGGCTGTATCACAGAACTCATCCTCTGTGGAACTACCGTGTTCCTGATTTACGAACTTGCACTTCGCTTTATCAAGCTCACACAAGGTATAGTTACTTTCTCGGCTGCATACCTCCCTACCATCCTCTAAACCAACATTTAGCTGCTCATCTTGCGAAATGCCATAGTGATGCTCATCATAGCTATTCACGAGAGGTTCATTCTCCTGACGAATGCTCCTGGAGAACACCTCGAACGCCGGCCCGCCGGAGCTCCCGCCTAACGTCCATTCGCGCCTCTCTCCCAAGAGCCTCGTCTGCTCTGCCAGCTGAAGCCGCAACTAAAGCGTTCCTAACTTCAATTCTTCAATTTCCCTGTCCTTCTTTTCCATTTCCCTTTCAAACTCCATCTGCACTCTTTCCTCCTCTAGTTTCGCTGCTTCGCGTTCGTCACACCACGCCTTTAACTCATCATCCTCAAGACCCATGCGCCGTGCCAGTTTCTCTAACACTTCCCTCAATTCTGAAGTCATTGTGGAAGATACAATATGTGCGAAAACTAAACGGCTTTGTCCTGTCCTGTCGTAGCGGGCGCAAATTTGTGATGATATTATTTTATGCAGGTTCTTTTATAGACTTGGTTTCGGACGACTCTCTCAGGCGAAGCCTCCGAGAGTCTAATCAAGGACAAAGCCGTTCTTCACATAACACAACAAAACATAAGGGTTTTTAATGTAAACTAATAACGAAAGAGAAGTAAACTAAATGACAAACACTTGTGAGAGAAACGACAGCATAACATAATTGAGTAAAGTGTCTATAGGCGTTACGGGGCGAGTCCTGGCGATTTACTCTAAGGGTTCGACGGTGATGTGCAGTGGCGACGTGGCGAAAGAAGTTGATGGCTCACCAAATCGTCGATGAGGTTGACTGAAGACAAATGAGCGAAACGCAGCAGACTTGCGAAGAACACGATGTCAGATGTTTGATGGCGACCGAGGACGTGGGCAGCTAGGCGGCTCGATGAGGTGGTAGCAGCATCCCGGCCAGGCGTCTCGGCGTGGAACTCGGACCCGTAGCCCGACTGTTCCAGCTATGCCTACGGGCACAGGAGTTCACCAAGTTCTTGCCTGGAGCTTGCGAGCCACTGGGGTTCCTTTGGCTGGGATCAGGTCAGCAGGAGGTCCCGGTCGGGTGAAGCCCTTGTGGCTCGGGTCCGGAACCCGACTGCCGTCTTCAACGCCCGGGCCGGTGGACGATCCGCTGCCTTCCTCGAACTCTCCTTCCTGGAAAACTCTTTCGTGGAACCTCTCGAAGAATCCGAGGCCGCTCGCTTTTCTTTCGCTTCTGCTTATTCGTTACTCTTTGATTGGCCACTGCTGTGTTCCCGTGTTCACCAGCTATTGGCCATTGGGAACGCCAACGTCGTGGGTGTTGCTGATTGGTTGCTTCATTTCATTATTCTATTTCATTTTGCAACGCCCCGCCTTTCGTTGTTCTTCGTCTTTGTCGTCCTTCATTCATGGTTGTTTTCTGGTCCGCTAGCGTCTTAGGTCGTTTTGGTTCTTTTTCCCCTTCATTCACATTTTTCACGCGCACTTTTTAAAACCGCGCACATCACACATCACATATTGCAGATTTTCTCACCAACAAAGGAGACTGCTCGACGGCCGTAAGCATTGTGGACTATCGGCAGGTTCAGATTTAATTCTTCTGCTTGTCGTGTGCGACCCCTGGGATGTCAACGTCGACTGCCGGAAGCGTTGTGGACATCGGCAAGTTAAGATTTAATTGTTCCACCTGTCGTGTGCGACCCCTGGGATGTCGATGGCAGCGGCCGTAAGCGTTGTGGACTATCGGCAGGTACAGATTTAATTGTTCCGCCTGTCGTGTGCGACCCCTGGGATGGCGATGTCGACGGCCGTAAGCGTTGTGGACTATCGGCAGGCTAATATTTAATTGTTCCACCTGTCGTGTGCGACCCCTGGGATGTCAATGTCGACGGCCGTAAGCGTTGTGGACTATCGGCAGGTTCAGATTTAATTGTTCCGCCTGTCGTGTGTGACCCCTGGGATGTCGATGTCGACGGCCGTAAGCGTTGTGGAATATCGGCAGGTTCAGATTTAATTGTTCCGCCTGTCGTGTGCGACCCCTGGGATGTCGATGTCGACGGCCGTAAGCGTTGTGGACTATCGGCAGGTTAAGATTTAATTGTTCCGCCTGTCGTGTGCGACCCCTGGGATGTCGATGTCGACGGCCGTAAGCGTTGTGGACTATCGGCAGGTTAAGATTTAATTGTTCGACCTGTCGAGTGTGACCCCTGGGATTCAATAAGACTGATGAAGGAAGTTCGCTTAACAAAACACGTTGCTGGGCTAGTCGGTCACAGTGCCCCTCCTGTGTGTTTACTGTAGTGTCTGCATGTAAAAAGTAGCGCTGAATATTTCAAGCAACATGACGAAGCAAGGGGTACGGTTTTATTCATTATTGTTTGTACCAACAAGACGCTTTTGTATTGCCTTACCATATTAAAAGGCATTATGTTAGGATTTCTGAAAATTTCAGGGGATGGCACATTCTTGGATGCTGATGTAATGGTTTGTATAGCTCTCTTTTGCAAAATCGTAACGACGGAGCAGTAGGATGCATAAGTGTAGCTCCATGATTCGATGGAATAGGTTAGGTGAAAGTGAAGAACGTTAATCTATAATGTACGGAGTGTGTGTAAGTTAAAGTAGCTCCCAGCCCTAAATAATGTAAAGCACCCAAAGCTGAGTGTTCTACACAAATTGTCTATAGGAGATGTCCAGTGGAATGAAGTGTTTAAAGTCACGCCAAGGTAAGTATACGAGTTTACCTTGTCAATGCGAGTTTTCCCACTGCAGAGACCACATGTTTCAGGTATCATTTTTCGGTTAGAGGCGAAGACAATGTACTTGTTTTTGAAGGGTCTGTGTTCAAGGGTCTCCGAAAATACAACCACGTGATCTAAGTAAACAAGACAGGACTGCCATTTAAGTTCAAAAGGACAGAAAGTTGAGCGAGTTGGTAACAGTCCATAATCAAAAGAAGAGGCGTGCAGGACACGGACACAAGGAGAGCAGTGAACAACACGAACGGCGTTCGTGTTGTTCACTGCTCTCCTTGTGTCCGTGTCCTGCACGCCTCTTCTTCTGATTATGTGCCATTTAAGTCCTGATAGAACCGTGTCCATCATTCTTTGAAAGGTAGCCGGCGCATAGCACAACCCAAATGGGAGAACCTCAAATTCGCAGAGACCGTCAGGAGTAATGAACGCCGTTTTTTGGCGATCCCGTGCGTCAACTGCGATTTTCCAGTAGCCGCTGCGCAAATCCATGGAAGAAAAGTATCAAGCGTGGTGAATGCGACAGTCTTCGATAGCCTGCGTAAAAACACAAGGTACCATGATTTTTCCTCACCAATACAACTGGCGAACTCCATGGACTCGTCGAAGGCTGATCTACGTTGTCTTTAAGTATCTGCTGAAGTTGGTGACGAATAGCGTCGTGTTCCTTTTGGGACGCCCTTTAAGCTTGCTGCCATACAGGTCTTTCGGTAGGGTGCGTGATAATTCGATGCTGTGCCAGCGGCGTTTGGTTGACATCCGTCGTAGTAGCGAAACAATCTGGAAAAATCCAGTAGGTGCAGAAGCGTATCTAGTTTTGTAGGTGATAATGTCGGGTTTACATCGAGAGTTGTTGCAAACTCTTCGGCGGAATGGTCAGACGACGAAACAGCAGCTAATGTTGGCTGGTCCTGTACGTCGGCAACTTCTACAAAGTACGCAGTGGCGGCACACCTCGTAAGATGGCGATATTCATTGCGCAAATTCGTGACGAGTACGTGGGCTTGCCTGTTTTTATGGTGAATAAACTCTCGGGCTACGCAGATTTACTGAGCAAGAAGGAGGGACAAATTAGCTGCCGTGATCACAGCATTGCTGGTCTCCTGCCCGCATTCCACAGTGACAACGAGGCTGCTTCGTGATGGCAGAGTGACTTATTCGTCGGAAACACGTAGCGCTCTGTTCAAGACTAGAGTGCTCTGAATTCTAGGGAAAATGGGGTCCTTGATTGATACCAGTAACTCACGGAGATTGATAACTGCGCCATATTCGCGAAGAAAGTCGATACCCAGAATTACTCTCCGGGAGCAGACAGGTAAGACGAGAAAAGACCCCGGGAACATCGAGTCTCGGATTCGAATTCACACCATGCACATTCCGGCTGGCAGCATCAGATGTCCACTGGCTGTTCGAAGCTGGGGCCCGTGCCAGGGTGTCGTGATTTTTCTCACTTTAGATGCCAGTGCGCTGCTCATTACGGAATAATCGGCCCCGGTATCGACGAGAGCAGTGACAGCGTGATTATCAACGAATACAGCGATGTCGGCAGAATCACTTTTTGTGACGTCGGTTGGCAGCGGGTCGGCAGCGGTCGTGAACAGCGACTTCACCCCCCGGAAGTCGCCGCTCCTAGTTTCCCCTGTAAGCACTCGGCGATCTCCTGGAATGACTCTTTGCGGACAAAGTCAAGCTAGGGGATGGCATTCCTGGCTGCGGTCGATGGCATTCCTGGCTCAATAGATACGCTTCGATGTCATTTGGGCGCTCACGGTATCGGGGACAGCGCGCGTCCGGGTGGAAACCACGCAGACCTAATTGACGGTACGTGCATTCAGGGTACACGTGACCAGCTTCGCCACAGTGGTAGCAGAGTGGACAGTTATCTGAGGTACGCCATATGGCTTGCTTACTGGTACTTTGCCATGAGCTTGATGGCAGACACGTCGGTGCGTGCGAGAACCTTGAGGCCGGCGGCGGATGCGAAGGCGTGTTCGGAAATAGCTGCGAAGCCTGCTGCTCTATCATCAGCACGATGGGACCCACAGCAATAGGCGCGGGTGCGTGGTCTGCCGTCGCACAAGTTGGCAACGGCACCTAAGGTGACGGCGCCAGTGGCGTGAGTGGCTGCTCCGCCTGTCGTATTTCATTTCGGATGACGTCTGTAGTGGCTGACACGTGTGGTCGTGGTTCGGCCGCTTTCAGTTGACGGAGTTCTCACGCAGAATTTTTCCTATGAATTCCGCAAGGGTATGCCTCTCGCTATCAGAGCCGATAGAACATGCTGCCGCCGTGACGCCAGGACGTTGGTACAGCGATGACCGTTGCTGGAGAGTACGCTCCGTAGTGGTCGCCTAAGCCACGAACTCGGCTACGGTAGTTGGTGGATTGAGCACTGGTCCGGCGAAAAGCTGTTCCTTTACCCCGCGCATCAGATGTCGTACCTTCTTGTCCTCTGACGTGGCAGGGTCTGCGCGCTTGAAAAGACGAAGAATGTCCTGGACGAACATCGATACCTTCTCATTCGGTCGCTGGTTTCTGCAGGAGATGAGCCCTTTCCTTCCTTTTGGCGCTGCGGTATGCATCGCGGATCCCGCGGCTAAAATCTGCCACGTCGCGAAGGTACCCTCATGGTTCTTGTACCATGTCCTCGCGGAATCTCCCAATGCGAAGTAAACGCTTCGTAGTTTCCGAGCTTCGTCCCATTCATTGATGCTGGCGACTCGGTCGAAGTGGTCGAACCCGTCTTCGACATCCTCAAAATTCGACATAACGGAGTGTGTGTAAGTTAAAGTAGCTCCCAGCCTTAAATAATGTAAAGCATCCAACTGAGTGTTCTACAGAAGGGAGGAGGAGGAGGAAGGGGAAAACAGAAAGGCAGGGAGGTTAACCAGAAGGGCGTCCGGTTGGCTACCCTACACTGGGGGAGTGGGAAGGGGGAATATAAAGATGGGAGAGAGAGAAGGAAGGGGAATAATGAAAAAGACGTTGTCGGACAAGTCCAACTGTCAAAGGCGTTCACCCAAACCAGTCGTCTTGAGAAAGCGTAAAAGTGCTTTTAGTGCCTTGTGGGCCGACGAGCGATGAGGGCGGTGTTCCAGTAGCATCTGTAAGGACAGTGGCCGATCGT
The DNA here is from genome assembly GCA_013339685.2 of Hyalomma asiaticum. Classification (NCBI taxonomy): domain Eukaryota; kingdom Metazoa; phylum Arthropoda; class Arachnida; order Ixodida; family Ixodidae; genus Hyalomma; species Hyalomma asiaticum. The sequence goes on along the minus strand of CM023487.1, from coordinate 79,492,053 downwards.
CAAGGTGGTGTAGCGTCTCAGCAAGGATTTTCCTTTCCTCGACGAATCGCGGACAGTGGCACAGCAGATGGTCCAGGGTTTCGTCGGTGTCGCACATCTCGCAGGTTGCACTGTCGATCGCTCCAATTAATGCGGAGTATGCCTTTGTGAAGGCAACTCCCAGCCAAAGTCGACAAAGAAGCGAGGCCTCATGTCGAGGAAGTCCTGATGGAGGGCGGAGATGCAGGGAAGGGTTTAGCTGGTACAGTCGCGTTCGTGTGATGTTTGGTGGGTTCCACTCAACCAGTGAGAGACGGCGTGCCAGGTGTCGAAGCTGCATTGCAGCATCTGTCCTTGAGAGTGGAATTGAAATAATGTTCGCTTCTTGATGTGAAGTGCGAGCTGCGCCATCTGCGGACTCGTTGCCACTGATTCCGCAGTGACTGGGCACCCACTGAAAGTCAATCTCGTGGCCATTTTCTCGGAGGTGGTGGTGAAGCACGATTACATCGTACGTCAGCTGCTCGTGGCATCCGCGCCTAAGAGCTGACCGTATGCACTGCGACGCCGCCTTCGAGTCCGAAAACACAGCCCATTTCCTCGGCCTCTCAGTACGGATGAATTCTAGCGCACGACGTAGAGCCGTGAGTTCTGCCGCCGTGGACGTCGTGACATGAGTAGTCTTTAGTCGAATCGTTATCCCCTGCGTTGGTACGATCACCGCTCCGCCAGAACTGGACGACGTAGTCGATCCATCGGTGTATACGTATACGTGGTTACCGTACCGTTCGTACAACAGGTGTAAGCTGAGTTGCTTTAGCGCAGATACTGGTAGATCTGTCTTCTTCTGTATCCCAGGAATTGTGAGGTGTACTTGTGGGAGACTCAAACACCACGGAGGGAGCACTCGCTTAGCCGCAGGCGTGTACCCTGGAGTAAACGCCGCACTGTGTGCATTGACATTAGCGCTGAATGAAGTGCGGGGCCTTGCAGCAACGAGGCTCGCCAGATGGTGTGAGGGAGTCCTAGCCACATGCCTGAGGTGAAGTCGCATGGTCTCAACGGCGATGTGCGTCGTGATAGAGTAATCCTGCGCTATGGCAATGGTTTCAGCCGTTGATGCGCTGCGTGGTAAGCCAAGGCATATCTTAAGAGCTTGTGCTTGAATGCTCTGTATCGTGCGCAGGTTAGTCTTGCAGGTGTTGGCGATAGCAGGTAGGCTGTACCGCAGGAATCCGACGAACAGCACTCTGTACAGCTGTAGCATAGCGTGTATGGACAGGCCCCAGTTTTTCCCTGCGAGGAATCTGAATAAGTGGCAGATAGCAGTCAGCCGTTTCTTCACGTAGTTCACGTGCGGAGTCCAAGACAGGTCTCTGTCAATTACCACTCCCAGGAACCTATGACTTCGGCAGTATGGTATTACTTGACCGTTAATGGCGATATTATATGCAAACATCGGTTTCCTGGTGAATGCCACCATTGCACACTTTTCGCATGAAATGTCTAGTCCTTGTTTCTGAAGGTAACGTGACGTCGTCGTGACTGCCTTCTGAAGCCGAGCACGAAGCTGAGGCCGTGTCACAGCGGACGTCCAAACGCAGATGTCATCGGCATAGATGGAAAGTCGTACGGTGCTGGGCAGATGATTTACTAATCCAATAAGGGCTAGGTTAAAAAGCGTTGGACCTAGCACTCCGCCTTGAGGGACTCCACGGCTAACGTGATGCTTTGATGTCGGGCCGTTCTCTGTGTGAACGTAGAACGTCCTCATCTGTAGGTAGCTGCATACCCACGTATACATCTTGCCACCAAGTCCTACAGCGTCTAGTGCGCTCAGAATGGCTTCATGGGTGACATTGTCGTAAGCGCCTTTAACGTCCAGGAACGCAGCGGCAGATAGTCGCTTACAGGCTTTCTGGTGTTGGACATATGTGACCAGATCAACAACGCTGTCTGTTGATGAACGACCGCGTCTGAAACCGGTCATAGCGTCGGGATAAACGTCATAGTACTCCAAGTACCATTCAAGGCGCGTTAAAATCATTCTCTCCATCGTTTTGCCGACACAACTGGCAAGCGCGATCGGACGATATGAGGAGATGTCCAAAGGAGATTTGCCGGCCTTAAGGAGTGGAATTAAGCGGCTGCATTTCCATTCCTGCGGTACCGTGCCCGTCTGCCAGTAGTCGTTGTAAATGATCAGGAGTGCCTTCCGTGCTTGTTCACCCAGGTTGCACAGGGCGCGATAAGTGATGCCGTCCGGTCCTGGCGCTGAAGAACGCCGGCACACAGCCAGTGCAGCTTCTAGTTCTTCCATGGAAAATGGACATTCCACGCGAGGATCACGTGAGGAGACAGGGTGGTCGGGCGACCCCACCACCGCTCCATCAGGATTTGCCTCACCAGCAATCCTTTTAGAGAAAGACTCGGCGACTTCTATCTCACTGCACTTTAGATGGAGTGCCAGAGATTTAAACGGGTGGCGCTGACCGGGTGTTGTACGAAGGCCACGAACAGTTCTCCATATGAGCGACAAAGGCTTTCGCGGATCCAGAGACTCGCAAAAAGATGCCCATCGCCGCGAAGCCAGCTTGTTGATTGACGCTGTATTTTCTTTTGTGTACGCCTAGCCAGTCTCAAGTCGTGGATAGACTTCGTGCGTCTATACCTTCTTTCCGCACGACGGCGAATCGCACGAAGTTTTTCCAGTTCGATGTCGAAGTCCGTGCGTACGGAACTCTTCCAGAGTGATTGGGTGGTGGATTCCAGGGCGCCCTTTATCGCTTCCTCTATGTTGTTCGATGAACCGTCGCAACAAGAATCTTCCATGATCATTTTGTATTTAGACCAATCAGTGCTCACAACAGCTCTGCAGGATTCAGATCCCGTGAAACCGTCGATCCTCAGATAAGTTGGGATGTGGTCGCTGCCTCGCGCTTCCAAGTCCGTAAACCAATGTACTTTTCTCGCAAATGAACGTGACACGAAAGTAAGGTCCAGGCAGCTACAGTACGCTGCTCCACGTAGATAAGTGGGGCTTCCGTCATTCGAGAGGCAAAGTTGACAGTCAGAGGCAAAGGAAACCAATTGTTTACCTCTGGAGTTGACTTTCGAGCTTCCCCATAGGTAATGATGAGCGTTAAAATCGCCTGTGATTACCCAAGGCTGTGGAATCGATGCCAAAATTCTTCGTAAGCGTTCGCAATCTAGCCGGCTCGTAGGGGATATGTAGGTTCCCAGAAGTGTGAAGGTTACCTTGTTCTTTTTCACGGTTAGGCAAACATATTGGTTTCCTTCGTCAGCTGGCACTAGGTGATGTACGTAAATCAAGTCACAGCGTATGAAGACAATGACTTTGCTGCACTCTCCGTGGGTTGAGGACATAAAGCACCCATACCCAGAAAGCCTGATGGGAGCTGACAGGTTGGGTTCGCAGATCACAATAATAGGGAACTGGTTCATGAAGACGAACTGCCGAAAATCCGACATGCGTGACTTAAGCCCTCTGGCGTTCCACTGAAGAACAGACGCATCCCTGACTTCCACTTGAAACGACGCCATTTTGTAGGTCGTGGTTTTTATCCTAGAGCCGCAAGCACCGGACTCAGGGTGTCCAGCACCTTTAGCGCGCTCTGCGCCGACGGAGTTTTCATGTTGCACAGCAGAACACGCATGGCGTCCATAAGCGACTTCAACATCATGATGACTTGGCGATCTTCCGTCGTCGTCGTCGCTTCAGTGGTTGTTGAAGTCGTCGAGGGCACCGGGATCTGATGTGGCTTCGAGGTAGGTTGTACATGTGGGAGTGCTGGCCACTCTTGATGAGGTGCAAGCCTTGACCCTTCCTTCATGTTCACATTGTCCGTCTTCGCGGAGTTCGCTGTTGGCAGAGCAGCCGCTCTAACGGAAGGTATGACATCTCTGTCGGTATCAGCGACTTTATTTGACCCTCTTCGGTGACGACGCCGTCTCCGCCTGATAGAAGCAGCAGCCTCTCTGTGTGTGGAGTTGTCCCGCACCATACGTTTCAGCACAGCGCGCTCGTCCCGTACCCTTGGGCAATCCTTGGATGAGGCCTCATGAGCACCATGGCAGTTGGTGCATTTCAACACGGTAGCACGGCAGGAATCTTTGGGATGACATTCAGCACATCTTGGGCACACGACATTGTTGTCACAGACACCCTTAACGTGTCCTAACTTGAAGCATTTGTAGCATTGCAGAGGCTTGGGTACGTATGGTCGTACTGGATGGCGTACGTGGCCAACCTTAACGTGTGACGGAAGGCTGTCGCCCTCAAACACAAGCTGAAATTGTCTATAGGAATGAAGGAACTGTCTATAGTGGAATGAAGTGTTTAAAGTCACGCCAAGGTAAGTATACGAGTTTACCTTGTCAATGCGAGTTTTCCCACTGCACAGCTAGACCACATGTTTCAGGTATCATTTTTCGGTTAGAGGCGAAGACAACGTACTTGTTTTTCAAGGGTCTGTGTTCAAGGGTCTCCGAAAATACAACCACGTGATCTAAGTAAACAAGACAGGACTGCCATTTAAGTTCTGATAGAACGCTGTCCATCATTCTTTGAAAGGTAGCCGGCGCATAGCACAAGCCAAATGGGAGAACCTCAAATTCGCAGAGACCGTCAGGAGTAATGAACGCCGTTTATTGGCGATCCCGTGCGTCAACTGTGATTTCCCAGTAGCCGCTGCGCAAATCCATGGAAGAAAAGTATCAAGCGTGGCGAATGCGACAGTCTTCGATAGTCTGCGTAAAAACACAATGTACCATGGTTTTTCCTCACCAATACAACTGGCGAACTCCATGGACTCGTCGAAGGCTGATCTACGTTGTCTTTAGGTATCTGCTGAAGTTGGTGACGAATAGCGTCGTGTTCCTTTTGGGACGCCCTTTAAGCTTGCTGCCATACAGGTCTTTCGGTAGGGTGCGTGATAATTCGATGCTGTGCCAGCGGCGTTTGGTTGACATCCGTCGTAGTAGCGAAACAATCTGGAAACATCCAGTATGCAGAAGCGTGTCTAGTTGTGTAGGTGATAATGTCGGGTTTACATCGAGAGTTGTTGCAAACTCTTCGGCGGAATGGTCAGACGACGAAACAGCAGCTAATGTTGGCTGGTCCTGTACGTCGGCAATTTCTACAAAGTACGCAGTGGCGGCACACCTCGTAAGATGGCGATATTCATTGCGCAAATTCGTGACGAGTACGTGGGCTTGCCTGTTTTTATGGTGAATAAACTCTCGGGCTACGCAGATTTCCTGAGCAAGAAGTAGGGACAAAGCTGCAGTGATCACAGCATTGCTGGTCTCCTGCCCGCACTCCACGGTGACAACGAGGCTGCTTCGTGATGGCAGAGTGACTGATTCGTCGGAAACACGCAGCGCTCTGTTCAAGACTAGAGTGCTCTGAATTCTAGGGAAAATGGGGTCCTTGATTGATACCAGTAACTCACGGAGATTGATAACTGCGCCATATTCGCGAAGAAAGTCGATACCCAGAATTACTCTCCGGGAGCACACAGGTAAGACGAGGAAAGACCCCGGGAACATCGAGTCTCGGATTCGAATTCACGCCATGCACATTCCGGCTGGCAGCATCAGATGTCCACTGGCTGTTCGAAGCTGGGGCCCGTGCCAGAGTGTCGTGATTTTTCTCACTTTAGATGCCAGTGCGCTGCTCATTACGGAATAATCGGCCCCGGTATCGACGAGAGCAGTGACAGCGTGATTATCAACGAATACAGCGATGTCGGCGGAATCACTTTTTGTGACGTCGGTTGGCAGCGGGTCGGCAGCGGTCGTGAACAGCGACTTCACCCGCGGAAGTCGCCGCTCCTAGTTTCCCCTGTAAGCACTCGGCGATCTCCTGGAATGACTGTTTGCGGACAAAGTCAAGCTAGGGGATGGTGTTCGCGACTGACGGCGCTGTGCGGCCGATGGCATTCCTGGCTCAATAGATACGCTTCGATGTCATGTGGGCGCTCATGGTATCGGGGACAGCGCATGTCCGGGTGGAAGCCACGCAGACCAAATTGACGGTAGGTGCATTCAGGGTACACGTGACCAGCTTCGCCACAGTGGTAGCAGAGTGGACAGTTATCTGACGTACGCCATATGGCTTGCTTACTGGTACTTTGCCATGAGCTTGATGGCAGACACGTCGGTGCGTGCGAGAACCTTGAGGCGGGCGGCGGATGCGAAGGCGTGTTCGGAAATAGCTGCGAAGCCTGCTGCTCTATCGTCAGCACGATGGGACCCGGAGCAATAGGCGCGGGTGCGCGGTCTGCCGTCGCATAAGCTGGCAAGGGCACCTCAGGTGACGGCGCCTGTGGCGTGAGTGGCTGCTCCGCCTGTCGTATTTCATTTCGGATGACGTCTGTAGTGGCTGACACGTGTGGTTGTGGTCCGGCCGCTTTCAGTTGACGGAGTTCTCACGCAGAATTTTTCCTATGAATTCCGCAAGGGTATCCCTCTCGCTATCAGAGCCGATAGAACATGCTGCCGCCGTGACGCCAGGACGTTGGTACATTGATGACCGTTGCTGGAGAGTACGCTCCATAGTGGTCTCCTAAGCCACGAACTCGGCTACGGTAGTTGGTGGATTGAGCACTAGTCCGGCGAAAAGCTGTTCCTCTACCACGCGCATCAGATGTCGTACCTTCTTGTCCTCTGACGTGGCAGGGTTTGCGCGCTTGAAAAGACGAGGAATGTCCTGGACGAACATCGATACCTTCTCATTCGGTCGCTGGTTTCTGCAGGAGATGAGCCCTTTCCTTCCTTTTGGCGCTGCGGTATGCATCGCGGATCCCGCGGCTAAAATCTGCCACGTCGCGAAGGTACCCTCATGGTTCTTGTACCACGTCCTCGCGGAATCTCCCAATGCGAAGTAAACGCTTCGTAGTTTCCGAGCTTCGTCCCATTCATTGATGCTGGCGACTCGGTCGAAGTGGTCGAACCCGTCTTCGACATCCTCAAAAATTTCGACATAACCCGGTCTATAGGCGTCTGTGGCTGTGAAGGACATAAGGGGGGGGGTAGCAGATCGAGAATCATGGGTTTGGCTTGCCTGGCTCGCTGTACACATCTTCTCTAGACTCGATGAGAAACAGCCTCATTCAGGGGAAGCCCTTGGAGACGGTGGCTCTTCCTGGACTGTCGACGGCTGCTCCTTGCTTGTCTTCAAGGCACTAGGAGTGATGGTAGAAGCTTCGGAGCGTCGGAGCATATTCCTAGCACTTCCTGCAATGACGTCGCGGATCAAATAAGAGGCAGCCTGAGGTCCACATGTTTTCCGGAGTGAGATGTTGCTGTTGTTATTTTCCTCAAATCTGGCACATACCCACCCTGCGGGATTGGCCAACATGTCAGAAGTTGAAATAGTTGAGCCTGAAGTGCTATGGAATACCAATCAGAATCGAGTAATGAGGATGAAATTGGCAGTGAAAAGTACGAATTTATGAAAAGAACCGACATAAATCAATTATCAATTTTGAAACAGTAGAGCACACATCCCTGTGGCAATGTCCTAATGAGGAGGCTCCCAAGGACAGAATATTAGAGACGGCGTATTTCAACCCAATCCTTTGAAAAGAATCTTCTACTATGCGTTTTTTTAATGAGGATAACCGAGTGCATTTCAAGAAATAATGTTCGATAGATTCGTTTTCGCCGCAATATGGACACAAAGCCGATGGGGCCAGACCAGCTCTGTGCATATAAAAGTTTAGTTTTGGAATGCGACAACGTAATTGCGTAAAGATAACTTCTAGTTTTTTGGAGAGGAATGCTTTTCTATTCCAAGGAAATAAGAGGTGTCGATAGTCATTTAGATTAGTTAATAGGGAATTACTAGATTCTTGCCTTATCACCCTTCTCCTAAATCTTGCAGCAGTTGTGAGCGCTGGTGCCGGAAGTAGTGGGACAATTGCACTCCTAAGAGACGCCCTCGCCAAGCTGTCCGCCATTTCGTTCATTATAATTCCTTTGTGACCTGGAACCCATACCAATCGAATTACCGTTAAAACAATAACACCTAACAACTAACAACTAACCACAACTACCAACTAAAAATAATTAACAATAACTAACAGCTCACGACTAACGACATTTTCTTCTTCCACACAAAACACGTACGTGCCAGCGTCGGCGGTTAATGCAGGAAGGTATGTGCCAATATACACTCTCTCTCACTCTCTCTCTAAGGGTACGCCTGTAGGCTGCGCAAGTGTCGTGGCGCAGTATGAAGCGCGCGTTCGCTGTGCTTCCGTCGTTGTCTCTCTGTGCAATGATATGCGAAACGCCATATACAACATCAACGTCGGCGATAGTTGCAGCGGCAGCGCCACCGCAGTGGAGCAGAGGAAGGCTAGGGAAGCCGAACGTAAACGTCAGCGTCAACTTTCCTTGGGTTGTGTTGCCAAGTGAAAGGAAACGGAAACTCGATGCGCGTCCCCCGCGATGCTTTCGCATCCCACCATGGTTGGCTGTAGGGGGAAATGTGTTTTTTTTTGCATAGAAATCCGCAGTAATGTGCATATGAATAGTACAAGAACATTGGATGACCATTTGCGATGTATACAGACGACCTCAGCGCCAATGTTCATTTCGCAGTCGATCTCATCATCTCTGTGTAAGCACAAACCCCTTGGAATTGTCCATCAAGGCGACTCTGATGCAGAGACCTTTTGCCACTTTAGAAGACGAATTACATCCGCAAGACCTGTCTTCAATGGAAGGCCAGAAGGAAGCATCTACACCGAGACTGTTTACCTGATGTCATCAAGCTTACTTTATGCCGCTGTTGAGGTAGACGACGCTGAAGTGAAGGCCCTTGTTGACCTGTCGGGCTTCTGTCTCGATCATCAATACGCGCATAGTCAACACCAGTCGTCTGCGTGCTGGTAGAGATCTTCGCGTGCAAGCCTACGATGGGTTGTAAGCAGGCATAGCGACTGTATAAGCCAAACTATTGAATTTCAAGGACAATCAATTACCAGTGACATGTTGGCTCTTCCTGGTGTCACCTACGATTTTATTTCCCGGCGAGATATGACGAAGCTTAAAATGAACATCGATTGGGACCACAAACTAATGGTCGACGACAACGTAAGACCATGAAATTTCCCTAATCCATGTAGCGCAAGGAGAATTATTTACGAACAGGAGGACATTAAAGCAAAAAACCCGAAACTTACAGATGTTGGCAGCTACCCTCCAGCGACGACATCTCACGTCATTCCTTTTGAGCTTGCTGACAAAACAGTAGTTCGCAAAGTTCCGTATAACATGTCTAGAGATAAAAAGGTATGGCTGAAGAAGGCAGTAGCAAGAAATTTTGCATGCAGATGTTATGTGTCCATCTCTATCCCCATCTGCCACTCTCATAACTATTGTTGCGAAAGAAGACGGAACGGTCAAACTCTTCACAGACTACCGAGCGCTTAATCGGAAACCGGATTAATACATAATCTAACGCCAAGGATCGTTGACATCATTGACGAAACTGCTGGATGCCATTGTTTTTCACAAACACACCTGTGCTAAGGCTTTGGCCAGATTCCATTGAGTGAGGGAACAAAAAAGTTCAGCGCCTCCATAACCCCCTTTGACTTATTTGAGTACAACCGCCTATCATTTGGTTGGAAAAATTCTCCGGCTGTGGTTTCAGGAGATTATGACTGACATCTTGAAGCCTTACTTAGGCGTATTGTGCAACGTATATATTGATGACATCAATGTGTACTCGAAGCCAAAAGAGGAGCAGTTTTGTCACCTTTCGAAAAACCTTCACGCACAGAGCCTTTCTCACCTCAAGGTAAATTTCAAGAAAAATGCGTTCTTTCAAAACAAGGTCGTCTTTCCTAGTGAGGGTGTTTGACGGACACACCAAAAGTACGAAGCAAGAAACGGCACAAAAAATTTAATGTTGACAAATCCTTATTAGGTCCACTCTCTGCGTGTTTTCCTTTGACTCGATGGTCACTTCCGGGCATTTATCAAACACTATATCTAAAAAGACCCGCCTTTCTTGTTTCATCATCATTCATTTGTGGGGTTTAACGTCCCAAAACCAGCTCTGATTATGAGAGACGCCGTAGTGGAGGTCTCCGGAAATTTCGACCACCTGGGGTTCTTTAACGTGCACTGACATCGCACAGCACACAGGCCTCAACATTTAGCCTCCATCGAAATGCAGCCGCCGCGGCGGGGATTCGATCCCGCGACCTTCGGATCTGCAGCCGAGTGCCATAACCACTAGACCACCGTGGCGGGGCCCGCCTTTCTTGTGAAGAGACCAGTGTGAAGCTGCCTCTCGTGAAGTGGCAAAGCTAACATGGTTGGATGCCATCCTCAAACACCAGACTTTTCTCTTCCAATCGTGGTGAACACGGAGGCATCTCATTTCGCAACCAGGGCAACCCTATATGAAAGACCTTCCAGGGAAGCTGATCAGACGAAGCATTACATTGTGGGGTACTGCAGTTACATATTGAAACCAGCCGAGATAACTTATCCAACAACAGAAAAGGAAGCACTGGCCATCCTAAAAGCAGTTCAGTATTTTGGAAGATATCTTGAACGCGCCAAATCCATGCTTTTCACAGATCATCAAGCCTTGAGTCAACTTTTGAACATGACACAAGGAAGAGGACACATTGCAAGACGGGTGAGCTATCTCCAACAATTCAACTTTATAGTTCCGCATCGTCCTGGACCGTTACTCACCGATGCCGACGCATTGTCTAGGCTGCTTATTCTGGAGCTGTTTACAAGAAAAAGAAATAGCGGGCGCGAAAGAAGAAGTAGGATCGCGAGCACGTGGCACGTGTTTCTGGGTTTTTTTTTCTGTTTAAATAAACGGATCGAGGCGTCTCGCTCCTCGTCGCTCTTCAGGCGTATTGTCTTGCGCCGCACATCGAAGCCTGGTTATTATTCATCGAAGTCCTCGGACTTTACACTGGTGCCAAAACCCGGAAAGCGGAACCGGGTGGTTGATGACTTTCTCGTCCCCAAATTTTGCGGTCTGGTCTCAATGCGCAGCAAACCACTCGGTTCGGCGTCCCGGGTTTCGGTACCAGTGTAAAGTCCGAGGACTTCGATGAATAATAACCAGGCTTCGAAGTGCCTTTTCTTTCCTCTTGTTAACAGGAACCAAGGGATGCTTTGGCAGTAATAAGTCACATCAAGCTGTGCGAATGTACAGAAGAGCTCAAATTTATTGATTGAATGTGTCATGTACAAACAACTCTGGTCCAAAGAATTCTTCATTTGTGCCGCGACACTCCTGGATCAGGCGGACATGATGTATTTTAGCGCACATATAAGAAACTGCTCGTCAGGTTGTCTAGGCCTGGTATGAAAAACGATATCTGCAATTCCATACGTACCAGCTATCTTTGCCATGTGAACAAAGTGACCTTTAAGTAATCGACAGATGCTATGACAACAACCGAACACTCAAAAGTGGCGGTCGAAGTTGTTCATTTGGACTTTGCAGAGCTTGAAACGACGGCGGAAGGAGTCAAACGAACGCAAACTTTCCTCCTTGCCATTGATAAACGCACAAGGCTGATTACGGCCAAAGCTGAAAAAGGACGCAAGTAGTGTAAGCAACTGTACTGAAAGATAAGCGTTTTAACGATACGAATACGTTAGTCTGCGATAACGGTCCTGCCTACAGCAGTGCAAAGCTGCAAAGACGGGCTAAAGACCGAGGTATAGCCACTAACTATTCTTCTCGATGTCAACCTGCGACAAAGGGATTAGCAGAACGGCCTATACGGGATATCAAGGAGTTATTGAAGACGTATCCGGATTTTGCTGGCAGTTGGGAGTGCTGCCTTGAGGCTGCTGTGAAACATCATAACCGTCACATACCACGGGTCTTGGCTACAGTCCTTACTTCACTTCCTTCGGGACTGCACGCGTTCTTGCTGCATATCGCGAGCTAGGCCTCCTCGAGAACCTCAAGGTACCGACGTCGATTGAAGCGAAACTTCGATAAACGGCACAACAGTTCGATACCCCACATAGAACCGGCATAATATGTGCTTGCAAAAAAAGGAGTTGCATATTCAGACATGAAATATAATGGGGAATTCCAAGTTGTAAAGGCAGATTTTCAGTATGGAATATTGAACAATGTGTCCCATATCGGCACTTAGGGTCCAATAGTGTGTGCCTCCGTTGGCAACGTGTTCAGGTATTACACCAGAAGGCGTAATCAGAGAAGTGGGGGAAAGTGAAGTTGTCTGCAGTGAGCGTAGAGAAGGCAACGACGAAGTGGACTGCGGTGTAGAAGTGAGGAAGATGAAGGGAGAATGTAGTGGCGGATTACACGCATCTAGGATTGTGTCTTTTATGTGTTAGTTTCGAGGAGGAACGCGAGATTCTGTTAAAGGGACCCTGAAACGGTTTTGACGATTTTGTGCAAACATGGTGATCCGGTAGAGCGGGTCACTAGGACCATTACAGGACAGATTTTAGCGCTGTGCGTAAAGTGTGTAATTTACAATAAGGTTTTGAACACGCGTATCACAAAAGGTCGCAGCGGCTCGCCAAAAAGCGTTTTCAAACGCCCCCGTCATCGAGCGATCGAATGAGAGGTCGCTGATTGGCCCCGACCCAAGTGACGTGCACGTAATTTTAAAAACCTAGCTGCGAACAACGTGCTTCTACAACGTACTCCTTCGTTTCAGCCAACGGTATCATCGCGGCATCTGGCGGCGTCACACGAGTCGCCGGCGCTCTATTACAGAGGCTAGCACTGCCGAGGCGGGCGACCTAAGTGAGGATATCAGGGCGCTATGTCGCTACGGGAGGCTCGGCAGAGCGGCTGACGCGGGAGGCGCTGTCGTCGCGAGCGCGCTCCGCAGCAGATCGAGTTGAGGAGGAACAGCAGTGGTAAGGAGGAAGGCGACAGAAATAAGCCCTTAGCTGCCTTAGCGCATTGTGCTTTGCTTTATTTATGGTGTGAATGATTTCGCAATTGTGTTGCCTAATCAGTGACGCAATGTCAAAAAAACGTTTCAGGGACCCTTTAAGTCCAGTGCAGGACGAAGGCCTCTCCTTATTCTCTCCATCCTCACCTGTGCTATGCGAGCTAACTGTATTTGATGCCTACGAATGTCTTAATGTCGTCACCCGGTCTAACTCTGTTGTCCGCGGCTACGAAAGGGGGGCACATTTCCATAGAGCCAATGGTGAAGAGTTTTGGAAGTAGCGCCGTCTCGCTATCTCAGTTTTATTTATACAATTTATGAGTGCTCAGAAAGTGAAGTGCGTTTTAAAATAGCAAGGGCGCTTTCGGGAAGCGTCAAAATTACGGCTATCGACCGGCAAAGTAGACGATGCGCACTCGTCGCCTGCTACTGCTTTGTAGGTGCTTGCTTGGTCGCTCCAGGCAGGTGCGCCCAATTATTCCCCCGTTTGCACATAACCGCGCAAGATTCACAGGTGTCGAATGGTGCGTGTGCGAGTGCAAGTCTTCTGGTACTCACTGCTCACTTTCGCTCGTCGTTACCCGTTCAAGAAGTCTCATTTTTGAAATCGTTTCAGTGTTCCAGCTCAACCATTTAAGCCATTTTGGCCACCTCAAGCATTTCCTGCTCAACCAAACAATTTCAGCATTCCTTCTCATTACATCAAATAAATGGCAACCCATTTTTTATGCGAATTGATTTGAAGTTTTAAAAATGAAGTACACTCTAAGAATGAAGAGAGGGCTGGTCACTCATTATGTGACAGTATTTTCTTGTCCGTAATTGAACTCCCTTTTTCAGAGTAGATCAACCCCATTTTATGCAGAGTCCAGGAACACGTTTGAGGCATAATCTTAGCGCTCCACCTGACAAGTTAGCTGTACTCTCGCCAAGACTGAGTAGCAGGTTTTATTCAAGCTTGTTCTTCATTGTTCATGTGTCTCCATGTCTTTGCTATATTATTGGTAATTACCACATTCATGTAGCCACAGGAGGTCCCCCTGTCAGATTCTATGAAACTTTGGGACCTCTTTCTGTGATATACTAACCATGTATTTCGACCGAATCATTTAATAAAATTGACTTTACTTGAAAGGTCGCCTCTGAAGAGGATAGTAACAGTCTGTTGAAGAGGTCTCTACTACTCTACTACCACACCAAATGGGGTGTTACTTGTCACCTAGAAACAGTAGCGGAGACAATGAATAAACAAGCAAACTCTGCGTTTTTTGCGCTCGCTACATTGACCAGGCATTTAATTACATGAGACTGAACTTAGAACGCGTTGAAATCATGAGCTGACATTTTGTTTTACGGATCAGACGAGCGTTCGCAGTACTGCTTCGCGAAGACATAAAATGCACATGAGGAAGCCCATTCGAACAAAATAGCGGCTGAATTTCATCAACGCCAGCGAAAAAATGCGGCACCGGGGTGCTCAGATACAACGTGCTTCCCTGCGGCGGCGTCCCCCTGAAGTCCGTCGAGAACGTCTCTCCCTCTCGTTATTCTGCACACAAATGAACTATAGGAAAAAGGAAGTATAGGTCTCTTATATAAGGAGTGTCTAGGATACTATTGTTACGTTGATAGATGCAAGAGGCCAAGCTATGTACGGATGTATTTACAGAGAAACTCTGAGGAGCTTGTCCATGAAGCAGCAGCCCAAGAAAGCCTCGGTAAACACGTCCTCCTCGTCGTCTTTCTCTATTCGCCTCTTGACTGTCGGTGCTACGGGTCCGCATGACCACCCCCCGACGTCAAAGGCGCCGTCCCGGCGTGTGGATGATCATGGCTCCGAAACAGTGTGGTAGGCCTTGAGTCTACTGACGTGCACTGTGTCGGAGGACTCACTTGGCGAAGCACAAGTTAGGCTGTGTGTACTTCGAAAGGAGCATCCCGGACAGTCCGACATGGCGTCAAGGTCACCACAGGAGTACGAGGTCACCAGGTGAGAAGTGTGCGTCGCGGTGCTTGAAATCGTTGTGATGGCGCTGTGCGGTTTGCGAAGTCTTCAGCCTAGTACGGGCGAGCTGGCGTGCGTAGGTCGCCCAGAGCAATGGCGTCACGCGCCTACTCGGTCGCTGAGCTGGCCGCCAGAGGAACAGTTGCTGTCAAGGGGCACGGTCGGCTCGCGTCCATACAACAGATAATGGAGAAACTCTGGCAGTGTCGTGACGGGACGAATTATACGCGAACGTGACATAAGGCAGAGCAAAGTACTAGTCATGGTGGTCTTTCGAGACGTACATTGACAGCATGTCTGTGAGAGTTCGGTTCGAGCGTTCCGTCAAACCGTTCATTTAAGATGGTAGGAGGTGGTCAATTTATGCTTGGTGGAGCAGGAACGTAATGAGTCGTCGATAACTTTCGAGAGGAAGTTGCGGCCATGGTCAGTGAGCAGCTGTCACGGAGCGCCGTGAAGCAATATGGTGTCACGCAGGAGAAAATCTGCGACATCGGTGGCACAACTGGACGGAAGAGCCCGCGTGATGGCATAACGGGTGGCGTAATCCGTTGCGACGGCTATCTATTTGTTCCCGGAGGATCATATTGGGAATAGGCCAAGGAGATCAAGCTTAACCAGAAAGAACAGCTCTACGGGACTGTCTATAGGCTGGAGATAACCAGCAGGTAGCACTTCAGGAGCTTTTCGAGGCTGACAGGCAATCGCAGGTAGCAACGTAGCCTCGGATTGACCGAGCGAGGCCGGGCCAGTAAAAGCGATGGCGGACGCGGTCGTAGGTGCGCGATACACCTAGGTGTACTGCAATGAGTGCGTCGTGAAGTTCGAACAGAACAGTGCGGCATACTTGTCTGGGGATGACTAGAAGTAGTTCGGGCATGGGGATCACTAGAAATAGTTCGGTCTGGGGATCACTACAAGTAGTTCGGGAGTGGAAGTCACGGTGGTATAGAACGCCGTCCTCGCGGACGTACCGGCGTACAGAAGTGTTATTCAGGCGACGCTTGCAGACGGTCGATGAGTGCTCGAAGAGAGAGATCTCGGTGCTGTTTGTCTGTGATGTTAGTAAAGGCAGACAGAAAGAATGCTACTGACATCGCCGGTGGTATCGTCGGGCCTGTCGACCGGGTAACTTGACAAGCAATCGGCGTCCTTGTGCGGCTGGCCGGACTTGTATATCACCGAATAGGAATATTCTTGGAGGCGCACAACCCATCGGCCAAGTCTTCGTGTAGGGTCTTTCAGGGAGGACAACCAGCAGAGCTCGTGATGGTCTGTAATGACCGAAAAGGATCATCCGTAGCAATTATGGGCGGAATTTGGCGACTGCCGAAACGAGCGCCAGGCACTAGCACTCAGTAATGGAGGAGTTACGTTCTGACGGTGAGAGGAGCCTGCTGGCGTAAGCGATAACGCAGTCGCTGCCGCAGCTGCTGCTGCGCTAATACTGCACCGGTACCATGGCCACTGGTGGCGGTACGAACATCGGCTATCGCAGAAGGGTCAAAATGGGCCAATATGGGCGGCGTTGTAAGTAGGCGTATGAGCTGAGCAAACGCCGAACCCTGTGGTTTGCCCCACACAAAAGGAACATCCTTCTTCAAGAGCTCAGTAAGCGGCCTGGCTGTCATTGCAAAATTCTTCACAAAGGGGTGGAAGTACGAATATAGACAAAGGAAGCTACATGCATCTTTGGCACACTGGGGAACAGGGAAGTTGGGAACAGCACAGATTTTGCCTGGGTCCGGTTGCAGCCCGCTAGCGTCTACGAGGTGCCCAGGCATGGAGATTTGGCGACGGCCAAAGTGACACTTTAACGAATGAAGTTGCAGACCGGCTCGGCGAAAAACGTCAGGATTGCTCACAGGCGCTCGAGCTGAGTGGTGAAAGTTGGGGAGAATACTATAACGTCGACAAAATAGCACAGACATGTTGACAATTTGAATCCTTGAAGGAGTGAGTCCATCATGCGTTCAAATTTACGGGCACGTTGCAAAGACCGAAAGGCATCACCCAGAAATAAACCGTCAGGTGTGAGAAAGGCAGGTTTTTCACGGTATAAGTCGTCCAAAGCAATCTGCCAGTAGCCAGAGCGAAGCTCAATAGGTGAGAAGTAACAAGCACCATGGAGGCAATCAAGGGCGTCGTCAATACATGCTAAGGGGGTACACGTCCTTTTTTGTAACGTTGCCGAGGTGCCGATAGTCCACGCAAAAACGCAAACAGCCATTTTTTTTCACTAATACGACGGATGAGGCCCATGGACTGCATGACAGTTCAATAATGTTCTTGGTATCTTCTTAAGTTCTGCTTGAATGACGACGCTCGGCAGCACACACCCGATACGAACGTCTACGAATAGGAGAGGCGTCGCCAGTATCTATTCGATGATTCACAGCTGTAGTTTGGGCCAGGATGCTCGCTAAAGCGGGAAATATCGCGGTAGGAAAAGAGAACGCGGCACAGTTGGTCACCATGCTATGGCGAGAGGTCGGGACCTATTATTTTCTTGAGATCTTGCATAACACAAGTCGCAGATGGCGAAGATGCGGTCGTGTCGGTTGCATCATCCTCCATTTTGATAGCTGAGATGGAGCAATCGTAAAATGCACTTATCTGAGCCACATCCTTCGTGGCAGACTTGTGTTGTCAAGCCAAAGTTGACCACAGGTATGCAGGCGCTATTCAAAGTTATAGGTAAAAGAGTGGGCGGGACGGTAACACCTTGACTGAGGTGGACCTCGGTCACAGGGGTCGCGATATAGTCGCCATCAGGCACAGGTGGGTGTGAGATCAACTCAAGGTACGTCAGAGTGGAAGGGGGTAAGCGAACAAAATCTGCCGAACGGAGACGACTGGGAAGTGGTTCTACAGGATCCAGGTGAGGCAGGTCAAGTCGGAGGGTACCAGTTGAGCATTCTATTAGGGCGGAATGTGCAGACAAAAATTCCAGGCCGAGAGTGACGTCTTGGTGCAGCGGGCGAGTACGGTGAAAAGGACGACGGTAAAATGATCAGCGATGCACTCGGGCGGTGCACATACCAATTACAGGAGCTTTCGCGCCGTCGGCGACACGGAAAGCGTGCGTCGTGGAGGGGGTTAGAACATTCTTCAGCCGTTTTAGAAGATCGGAGCTCATCACAGATATATGGGCGCCCGTGTTGGGACAGACAGGAACACCGTCAACTTGTACATCAAGCAGGTTCATAGTGGTAGGGATTGTCAGCCGAGGTTTTGCGGCGTAGAGAGCAATGCAGCGGCACCTCCGGGGGCTGCACCGTCTAGTTTTCTTGTTGAGAGCGTCCGAGGAAACTTGGAGAATATGAGGGGTGGGGTTGAGGCGAGCGTGATTGAAGGCGTTGGGGCGAAGGTGATCGTCAGTATGGGCTGATTGATGCAAAAGTTTGAGCGGTAAGTGTAATCGGCGCGAGCTGCATAGGGACGGGAATAGCTGTTTGGTCGATAGTACCGAGCATGCATGTTTTGTTCAGGTGAGTTCCAGCGACTTCGGCATTACCGGGATACGTGCCCATTCCCACGAGAGATAAAGCATGTCGGCTTGTTGTCAGCAGTGCGCCATTCCGGTGAATTGCGAAAACGCGACTGGTAATCAGGCAGTGAATGATGTGCCCTACTACGACATGGAGGATAGGCGTCAAAGTGATGCGTCGAGCAGACCAAGTGAAGTCCCAGGTTGCCGAACTCCTGTCGGAGAACTGCTTGCATCATAGAGCTCGGGACTGAAAGTGTGGAGGAGGGACTGAGCTCGAAGGTAGCCGGACAAGCGACCTCAATTTCTCGCCGCACAATCCGGGTAACTTTGCAAGCTCTGTAGTTGGAACTAGGAACACCGGCACAAGATGATGTTGCTGCGGTGTTGGACAAGTGGGCAATTAGGGGCGAAGCTCCTCTTAGTCCAACCTTGTCCTGCGTCAGGCGTCAGGCGTAACCCGCATGCCGGGAGGCACGCGCTCGCCCTTGGTTGCCTCGGTGCGTGCATCCCGGCACGTGCCTCTCTCTCTCTCTCTCCCGGCGCGTGCCTCTCTCTCTCACTCTTCCATCTGCTGTCTTGTGAGAGAGAGACAGAGAGAGAGAGAGCGAAAGGCGCGTTGACCACGGAAGCGCTCTTTCTTAGATGAATTCTCTAAAAGCTCGCAAAGAAGGATAACGCGCCCTCACCCGTGAGAGACAATGTTGGCGCAGGCAGCGTCTCCTAGCGAGTTTCTTGATTGAGAAATACCGACTGCTCGCGTTGGAGAACCGTTCACCGCCCACCCATATATATATATATATATATATATATATATATATATATATATATATATATATATAGGCACTGGATCTTGACTTGCAATGAAGTGCCGGTGGGAGATTTCACTTGTGCAGAGTTGAAGCATAAGGATTCGTAGCGTGCGCGTTAACTAAATTAATCCGGAACTCGGCACGATCTACGATGAACCTCCCGACCTTCGCCCACTCATCATCATTCACTCCGTGGATATGCTGTAATTTTTTGAGAGATTCATCTGCTTTTTGAGAGTTCCATGCGCCGGAATTCCTTGATCGCTGCATCAACCGTCGACACGTTGTTAAATACAAGCAGGTTGAAGGCGTCATCTGCAATTCCTTTAAGGATATAGCAACCTTCGCTTGTTCCGTCTTGTGCGCGTCAGCTTTTTGGCAGAGGGCCAAAACGTCCTGAATGTAGAACACGTAAGGCTCGCTTGACGTCTGTACACGGGTGGGTAACGCCTGTTTCGCGGCAAGTTGGTCAGCGTGAGAGTTGCAGAACAGCTCCCGAATCTTGTCTTTGAACGCATCCCACCTGGTAAGCTCGACGTCGCGCGTTTCGAACCAGACACGAGGGGTGCCGCTGATGTAAAATACAACGCTCGCGATCACGATAGTGGAGTGCCACCGGTTAGTTGTGGCGATGCGCTCATGGATGTAGCCACTTCTCAACATCTTTCCCATTGGCGCCAGAGAAAATGCCAGAATCACGAGTAGGGTAGCAGAGATAAATGGGCGAGTTGGTACGTAATCATGTTTAAGAAAACGGTGCAGCACACACAAACGATACACCACAGAAGAAGAGGGCACGAAGATGGACATCGGACTCACAACTAAAGTTTATTGCACACCACGCACACTTATACCCACACGTGGGTACCATTAGACAAGATACGCACTACAAATCACATGTGTCCATTCAAATATGACTTCTTTTGTAAACAAAGCAATTAATGGGGTGCTAATGCATGAAGTCCTGTTTTTGTGTATATGCAAGGCCTCGATAATCTCACGAGTTGTCTGGTTGTGGTTGGTGGCGATGATGTTGGTCTTTTTGACCTGAAGAGAGCACCCGCACACTTCGCACTGCGTGGCCATAGTTTATCATTACGTGTGTTCGATTCATGTTCCTTTACTCTTACATTGACGCCTCTACCTATCTGACCTATATACAGCGAGTCACACGATAAAAGCATGCTGTACACCACTGCCGCAGCTCATTTAGTTGCAGGATCTCTGTGGTTCACTCCACAACCATCTATCTACACCCTTTTTCTCTTCTACCTTCTTGTAAACGCGTACGCAAATCCTCCCGACTTAGGCGCAGAAAAAACGACTCTCACACCACAGCGGCCTACCACGTTTTTCAGTGCGTTCGACAGCTTGTGAATATATGGCACTACGGAAAATTTTTTGCTAACTTCCAAGGTTTTGTCATCGCTGTTCCCCCTCTGTGCCGCCTTTACTGCTCATATTAACTTTTAACATATTCTGGTCCACACATGGTCAAGGTACCCCGTGCTCCTCAGCCGGCCTACCTGTGGAAATACGCTTCCCTTTAGTCTATGGCAACATGTCTTGTGGATCGCTGACCGTAAGCAGGAAATGGCGATGCCATCCTTGACGACCTTCGAATATGCCGACGAGTAATTTAAAAGACTTTTCTTGGAGCGCGGCAAATATCCCCAACATATGTGACCAGGCGTTAGGAAGAGTGTCAAATCCAGAAACCTTAGCTGTTTCTGCTGAGGAACATCATACGTAAACTTAAGGCCATTGCCTTCCTGCTTAAAGATCTCTAGTGTTTCGTCCCTTGTTTTTGAACAACCGCCCTCATCGACGAGCACAAGATAATCATCAATATACCGGAAAATCCTGATGTTACCACGTTCCAGACACCTCTCAATACATTCATCTATGACACGCTGGAAGATATTGCTGTGAACGGAGGCGATTAGATCCAATACAAATACCTTCTTTTGTACATACATCTTATCCTCTAACCCAATAAAAGTGGAATTCAAATAGCACCTTAATATTGCTAGGAAGGAGCCAACTGAAACGCCACACTGGGTGACAAATTATACTCGTCATTGTCCAGATCAATGCACCTTATCACACAGGTCAACAGTTCCTTCTGTGGTATCGAATAGTATAAATCTTCTATGCCAACACTGAATGCACTGTATCTGGCAGGTTTACACTTCATTAAGTGATCCAATACAGCTTCAGAGTCCGGCGTTCATATTCGCGTTCTCTTCTTCTCTGGTATATCATTTGTGTGTGCTGCGCCGTTTTCTTAAGCATAATCACGAGAAGGGGTGACAGTGATGTAGGTCGTGTTGGCAGCAGATGTTCGGGTGGGCACTGCATCCCCTGTGGATGAGGTATCTTCTGGAGCCATGAAGGTAGGCTTGAGAAAGCGTCTGCTGTGAAGCTCCGTGTTGGGAAGGCTTACCCAGCACCTCCACCAAAGACGTTACATTGAGAGACGCGAGAGGCGTAGCAATCTACAGATGCATGTACTAAGGAACGCTGAAGCGCGTAGCAATGAAGCAGCAGCCCGAGCAAGCCTCGCTAAATATGCCCTCCTCGTCTTTTTCTCTATTCGCCTCTTCACAGTTGGCGGTACGGTTCCGTAGCAATTTATGTAGTTACCAGACTTGCGAACGGGATGGCTGGCAGTCACGGTACTTACACCATCGGCGCGATCATGGCCGTGCTACGGCTCGATGCCGAAAACGTAGCGACACCTTTTTTTTACGAGTGTAAGTTATCTCCAGTGAGTCTTCGGAAACCAGCCGTCGACGATCACAACAGCTTACAGCAGCTTACCGTGTCACTGAAAGTTTATTCCTCTTCAAAAGGACAGAAAGTTGAGCGAGTTGGTAACATTCCATAATCAAAAGAAGAGGCGTGCAGGACACGGACAAAAGAAGAGCAGTGTACACCACGAACGCCGACTAACAACTGAAGCACAGCACAGAGGCGAAAAAGAAGGAAGACGCACAGCTTATCTGCGCATGCTCGGAATGGTAGCGCCACCTGTCATACTGTTACACGTGCCGTTCCACGTGATAGACAACTGCTAAGACATTCTATCTCCTCTCTGTTTAAGATAATCGACGGTTGACTCACGCATGCACTTCCACTAATACTAATATGCCAGGCCTCAACCAATAAACGCGTATCTTCGTTCCTCTGCCTGTACAGGATCTCGGTTTTGTCTAACTCGGGCATGCAGCTACACACCTGGCAGTGCAAGGATAGATTGGACGGCGTCCCACCTGATAGCGACCTTCTGTGTTCAATTCATCTTTGATTAATACAACGCGCGGTTTGTCCTACATAAAAACGTCCGCAGCTAAAAGGAATCTTATACACCACACCCATGCGACAGTCGGTGAAATTTTTCTTGGCTAAGTGCTTAACCGGACAGATATCTGTTCGCTTCTTACCTTCCATCTGCTCATTTCTTCTATGCACGGCAGCACAAACCCTTCCTAACTTATTGGGAGCCGTAAACACAACATTAACCCCATATTTACTTCCTACTTTCTTAAGCCTGTGCGAAACTGCGTGGATATACGGAATACTCACGACCTTTTTCTTGTTAATGTTACTCTCTGCTACAGCTTTAGTTCCGGTCGAAATCGACTTCTTAAGACGTTCTGCTTAAGACGTGTGTTGGCAGTATTCCCCTAGAGCATCTAAGCCGTTGTTAAACTTTGACTCCAAGCATTCCAAAGTAGTAAAAAACGGAATAGCCTTGTCCTGTTTAAAGTCAGCCCTATCAAAGTCGTGCGTGCACCGTTTGACCATTAGCTTTAATGCGCAGGTCGAGCGCCTTTTAGATGCAGGTTACCCTAGACTAGCCATAGCCACAGTAGCAGAACGTCTTAAGAAGTCGATTTCGACCGGAACTAAAGCTGTAGCAGAGAGTAACATTAACAAGAAAAAGGTCGTGAGTATTCCGTATATCCACGCAGTTTCGCACAGGCTTAAGAAAGTAGGAAGTAAATATGGGGTTAATGTTGTGTTTACGGCTCCCAATAAGTTAGGAAGGGTTTGTGCTGCCGTGCATAGAAGAAATGAGCAGATGGAAGGTAAGAAGCGAACTGATATCTGTCCGGTTAAGCACTTAGCCAAGAACAATTTCACCGACTGTCGCATGGGTGTGGTGTATAAGATTCCTTTTAGCTGCAGACGTTTTTATGTAGGACAAACCGCGCGTTGTATTAATCAAAGATTAATTGAACACAGAAGGTCGCTATCAGGTGGGGACGCCGTCCAATCTATCCTTGCACTGCCAGGTCTGTAGCTGCATGCCCGAGTTAGACAAAACCGAGATCCTGTACAGGCATAGGAACGAAGATACACGTTTATTGGTTGAGGCCTGGCATATTAGTATTAGTGGAAGTGCATGCGTGAGTCAACCGTCGATTATCTTAAACAGAGAGGAGATAGAATGTCTTAGCAGTTGTCTATCGCGTGGAACGGGCCGTCAACATATGTGACCAGGCGTTAGGAAGAGTGTCAAATCCAGAAACCTTAGCTGTTTCTGCTGAGGAACATCATACGTAAACTTAAGGCCATTGCCTTCCTGCTTAAAGATCTCTAGTGTTTCGTCCCTTGTTTTTGAACAACCGCCCTCATCGACGAGCACAAGATAATCATCAATATACCTGAAAATCCTGATGTTACCACGTTCCAGACACCTCTCAATACATTCACCTATGACACGCTGGAAGATATTGCTGTGAACGGAGGCGATTAGATCCAATACAAATACCTTCTTTTTGTACATACATCTTATCCTCTAACCCAATAAAGGTGGAATTCAAATAGCACCTTAATATTGCTAGGAAGGAGCCAACTGAAACGCCACACTTGGTGACAAATTATACTCGTCATTGTCCAGATCAATGCACCTTATCACACAGGTCAACAGTTCCTTCTGTGGTATCGAATAGTATAAATCTTCTATGCCAACACTGAATGCACTGTATCTGGCAGGTTTACACTTCATTAAGTGATCCAATACAGCTTCAGAGTCCGGCGTTCATATTCGCGTTCTCTTCTTCTCTGGTATATCATTTGTGTGTGCTGCGCCGTTTTCTTAAGCATAATCACGAGAAGGGGTGACAGTGATGTAGGTCGTATTGGCAGTAGATGTTCGGGTGGGCACTGCATCCCCTGTGGATGAGGTATCTTCTGGAGCCATGAAGGTAGGCTTGAGAAAGCGTCTGCTGTGAAGCTCCGTGTTGGGAAGGTTTACCCAGCACCTCCACCAAAGACGTTACATTGAGAGACGCGAGAGGCGTAGCATTCTACAGATGCATGTACTAAGGAATGCTGAAGCGCGTGGCAATGAAGCAGCAGCCCGAGCAAGCCTCGCTAAATATGCCCTCCTCGTCTTCTTTCTCTATTCGCCTCTTCACAGTTGGCGGTACGGTTCCGTAGCACTTTATGTAGTTACCAGACTTGCGAACGGGATGGCTGGCAGTCACGGTACTTACACCATAGGCGCGATCATGGCCGTGCTACGGCTTGATGCCGAAAACGTAGCGACACCTTTTTTTTACGAGTGTAAGTTATCTCCAGTGAGTCTTCGGAAACCAGCCGTCGACGATCACAACAGCTTACAGCAGCTTACTGTGTCACTGAAAGTTTATTCCTCTTCGTTTTGCAATGTAAGCGCACAATCCGAGGCATATTGGCTGGCGGGTTTCACTAGCAAGTTTACGGGTGTTCGACTGGGCGAAGCTGAGGAGACGCAGCTTGCTATGGCTACCATCGATTGAGGCCCATAGTCAAGGAGGCATCGTTCGTTTAGCGTACATTGCAAGCGTTTGCACAGGAAAGCTTGTGCACTTTTCCGTGGAAGTCGTAGGAAGGTCGCTGCTAGTTGCGTGGAAAAACACTTCACAAAGTAGCTGTAGTGTTCTTCAATCGTCCGCTCACTCAAGTCCTACATACTGAATGAACGTTGCAAACAGGCTTCCGCCCGCTCCCATCCCAGCCGCCATTTTTGTGACTGCAAGTGCGAGCATGGCATACATGGAGCAGGAGTGAAATTGTTTTTTACTCTCTTACGCAGCAAGAGGATACGGACGTTTCACTCTCTCAGATGAAGGTAAAATACAGAGGCCACACCACTGCCTTGTTTCTTGAAGAGTGGGCTATATATTCAAATCCGTGCAACGTTTTGCTCGAGTATAACGATGCCCTAAAAGTAGATCAGCCGTTTCATTCCCCCGATGCCGGCTACAGTTTTTGGGGTGTAGTCAATTTAAAGGATCAGCTGGCGTTTGTTTCCTCCTGCCTGCGGTGCGCTCTCGTCGCTTCAACGGTGGCGACAGCTGACAGCGCGGATGCACAACTCCAATAATGCCCCCCCCCCCCCCTTGCTACGGTTGCTCTTTATGGTATCCTTTGAGAAATTCTAAGTGTCCATTGGGTCCCTGGACTTCTCATCACATGGCCTGTCCGTGTTCATTTCTTAGACGATCTTTCGCAAGCTCCCGAAAACGTGACAAACTGTCCGTCTAAGTTTGGCCATCACTCGATCCAACCGCCCGGCCACAACCAATCGTGGTACTATGACTGGTGGACGGGGTCATACTCGTTTACACAATACAGCGCGTAGAAAATTCCTGGCCTATTTCAGATAAAATGCACATATATAACAGTGATCTGCAGCGTTTTTTTAATGAAGAATACACATTAAACTGTTTTTAAGTTAAGGTCAACGCGCTAGGAATGCGTAGAACAGAAGCTACGGGTTGAAAAGAACCCGACAGAAGCCAATGCTTTATAGACTGGCTTTAAAGCACTACACTGACACGAGTAGTTGACATTCCCGTATTGTTGCTGTAATAAGAGCTCTGGCTGGAAAAACACCAAAAAGAGTATCATCGTGTCACGGAAAGCAATGAATATATTTTTAATACCGCTCCTATAAAAGTCACATTTCCGTTTCGATTTTAGTGCGGCACTTACCTAGTGACGTGTCAACACAGTCGGAAGTAGTCTAAGTGATGTAGGGACAGCAATTCGTGATAGCCTCGCTATAACACTGACGTTTGTGGTCAATTACACGTGGGGCAGGTAAGCAGCGGCAATTCAACGCTCGTCCAGCAACTCCGACAGCGATTTCGGCAATTTTCGTGAGACTGCTCTCGTACTCACCCTATTGTCCATTGCGCTGGAGCTGGCTACAGTGGCTAGCATTACTGAGCAAAGAAAACTTTAAAACCAATTAAGATGCTTTGTACGTGTTTCGTGGCTTTCATTTGCAGAGGGCGTTAACAATACATGGCTGGAAAACGAAAACTATCTTTGGCGCTGCCGCGAAATCGTGTAATAGCTCTGATTCCTGGAGATGGCAAGCGTGTCAGAGGGCTGCATGAGGAGGTAGGAAGATGAGACATTAAGCAGGCGTGGATAATTTGTACCGCGAGGGGCCTAGACAGGGTGATGATTAACATGACGTTTTCGGTAATGTGTTAGCTTTCCATGCCGAGTATTATGTCAAGTAATTCAAGTAGCGAAATGAACTTTTTAAATGTCCTTCACTGCGTCACATCCTGCGTCGCATCCGAAATGTCCTTCACTGCGTCACAGATAGTTCCTGTAGCGCCTTTCTCTGCGTGTATGGACTCGATGCTTTCAGCCCTTCAGCTTACAGGATTCTTTGAAAAAGGATGAACGTACATTGCGTCTGACGACGGCAGCGTTCCCAAAAATATGGCGTGGCTGTTTTCCGCGAAGACATTAGACACAGAACAACAAACTACACGATAGGAAAAACACTCGAACACGGAAGAAGCACGCGAACACGCGGGCGTCCACACAGCTAGATAGCAGTCTCACAAAAGCTAACGGGCTCAGGAGGGATGAGTCTCAGGAGGGAAGAAGTATTGGCTTGATAAAGCGATCGTCGTCGTTCCTTGACGAAGGTCCGGTGGCGCATCGACACGGGTGTCCGGGATGCCGGCCAGGAATTAACGGAGACGACGGGCAACGGAGTCACGGGAAGCCTCACACTCTAACTCGTCAGTCGACGTTATGAAGCATCGCTCAGGCCTATTCCCGACAGCGCTACTTCTCCTAGGTCCTCCAGGAAGAAGGAAGTGAGCTGATACCGCGCGAATTCTCGGCCGGCGGGACAGCACTCGGGCCTACAACCGACGGTGCTGCTTGTGGCTCGAGCGGCTCGTCAGGGCTCCATGGACAGTGTCAGGAGCTCGGTGTTAAGCGGAGCCATACAAATGGACTCTTGGCACACGCCGGGCACTTGGTACCACGATTGACCGCGATTCCAACGAGAGCCCCCTACCACGTCCATCCACGGTGGCGGAACGCCGCCTTCTCCTCTCCAATATGGCGCCTCACGTGCAAGCTCCGCGCGCCACTCTCGCTTCGTTACTCCTGCTGGCCATGCGCCGCAACGTCTTGCTGTCATCTTCGTCGATTCACGTGTTGAACTGGCGTTTCTTAGTAGCCGCTCTCTCCATTGTGTCTTCGCCACAGGAACAAACACCACAGGCGCGCACTTCTCCCATAACATAGGAACAACTTTGTAAACATTCTGTGGTTAGGAATGTTGTGGGCGCCGTGCCGTTCGCCATACTAGCGTATGTAAATAAGCGACTTTCATGTCATACAAGGTATAAATGCTGCTTCTGCCAGTGTTATCCGGGCTATCTGTGGTTTTTATAGCGACAGGTATCTCATTCCGTGGCAGTCATTGGCTAAATGCTGGCGGAGATAGGGAATTGTTCACATTAAACCTGGAATACAGGTAGCGGGGTCCGCTATAGAGAGCTGCGGGTGCACTTCCGTGCGCCACCATAAGTTTGCGTGCGCATACAACTAAGCGAATCTATCTACAACACAAGTAACATGCTCATCGTGGACCATATCGTGACGATGCACCCTGGAAGGGTAAGTAAGGAAGCCACAGGTGCTCTCTGTGCCCGGGCGCGCGGTGCCAGCCACTGCAAACGACGTGCCGACGGTGTGCGTTCCCTAATCGCCTCGGTCAACAGGCTACCACGAACCGACTACGCATGCGGGTGTTCCCAGGAGAGGTCCTGCGTGGAAGGATGAACTCATGACGTGCGCAGCGTCTCTCGGAACAGACTGCAAAGGTCACTGCGGCATTCCTCGCACGCAAGTACGCCGGCACCCCCGCTTTTAAAAACGGTGCGATGCGCTGGAACTGGGTTCTTTCTGGCAGGAAAGCTGTCATGCAGTGCTCCAGATACTCGAGACCAGGCGTGGTCCTGCCAGAAAGCTCCGAGTTGTAAATATTGTGACGGAGACGCAAGAGTGATGAAATGATTATTTACAGTGTTGGCGGAACTGACAAAATGGCTGAAGGCACACACGCGCGCAAGCGTTAAGAACACTCGTCGTCGTTCTCACTTCGTATGGTTCCACACTTGTCCTCGCGGCACCGCTTCGTAACATCACCCTCCCGCGGCGGAAGCGCCGTCACGGCGCTTGCGAAGACGACGAGAAACTAGCAGAGCAGTACGGCTTGAGTCGTGAAACGTGAACAACCTCGGTCTGCTGCGAGGAGGTCGAAGAGGCGGGGGCGAGTGGCGTAGTTGACGTCACTAAGCTCTCGTAGTTGACGTCACTAAGCTGGCGCAGAACTTTGTAGGGGCCGGTATAACGGGAGAGTAGCTTTTCGGACAACCCGACGTGGCGACGTGGTGACCAGAGGAGAACGAGAGAGCCCGGCGAGAACTGGACACTCCTATGCTGGTTGTCGTAACGAACTTTTTGGTGTGGTTGTGACGAGGAAAGGCGATCGTGGGCAAGTTGACGAGCGGCACGGGCTTGAGTAATGGCCCCGCTGGCGTGCTCAGTCAACGGTGCAGTAGAAGGAAGGATTGTGTCAAATGGTAACTTGGGGTGCCTGCCGAATAGTAGGTAAAATGGTGAAAAACCAGCGGTATCATGTCGGGACGAATTGTACGCAAAGGTAATGAATGGGAGTGCTTTGTCCCAGTCGCGGTGGTCAGGTGAAATGTACATTGATAACATCTGAGTGAGCGTTCGGTTGAGGCGTTCAGTCAATCCGTTCGTCTGCGGATGATAAGCGGTGGCAAGCTGGTGTTCAGTGGAGCACGCACGGAGGATGTCATCGACGACACGTGAAAGAAAATATCTCCCGCGATCGGTAAGTAGCTGCCGAGGAGCGCCATGCTGAAGAATGATGTCATACAAGAGAAAGTCGGCGACATCAGTGGAAGAACTTGTTGGCAACACCCGGGTGATGGCAAAGCGGGTGGCATAATCTGTTGCGACGGCCTGGGGGCGAGCGTGACCGGTGACCACGTGGCGAAGGTGAGCGGCTATTTAGGCTTCTGTACGAATCGGGATTGGACGACTGGGCAGGAGGGGAAGAGCGGTAGCCGGCCTGTCGGTAGTCGTCCTGTCGGTAGTAAGGAGCGGACGAAGCCCGAGGCGGCGAGGACCAGCGGGTGTTGCAATAACGGTCTACATGGCCGGTACGACGACAACGGAAGCAAATTGGTCGGTTGTCAGTGGTTCGCCACACGGCAGGGTCGCGATACTGTGTAGGAAACCGCTGCCCGTAATAGGACGACTGCTGACGCCACGATGTCGGCTGTGGACTAGCTACGGCGCACACAGAATGGATGCCTACGTTGGCCAGTTCTTGCCGGACAATGGCTTGAACGGTCGGAGCGGTGATAGCCGCCGAATCGCCAGAACCGGCATAAGCTGGAGCAGGGGCCATCGCTTCAAGTTCACGGCGCACAATCTGAGTCACCTGGTTCAATGAAACTGAAGCTTGCGGTTGTGTCCTAGTGCATTCTTCGCAGGAGGAAGTTGCAGCCGTATTGGGAAGCCTGGAGAATACGGTGTTAATGCGCCGACTTTTAGCCTGCTCAAAGCGTCGACACTCTTTGATGACGGCGGTACGGTCGAGTAGTTCTTACACATTAAAAGATTGAAGGCGTCGTCTGCAATCCCCTTTAGAATGTGGCCAACTTTATCGGTCTCCGGCATCTCGGCGTCGGCTTTACGACACAGTGCTAACACGTCTTCTATGTACGAGATGTAAGACTCCGTAGACGTTTGCGCACGAGACGCGAGAGCTTTCATCGCCGCTAACCTACGCCCGACGGGCTTCCCGAACAAGTCTAGCATATTTCTTTACAGATGTCCCAGCTTCCGAGTTCGGCTTGGTGGTTCTCAAACCACACTTTCGCAGTTCCTTTCAGGTAGAAAATCACATTGGCCAGCATGAGAGTAGGGCCCCATCGGTTGAGCGTACTCACGCGTTCGTAATCTGCCACCCAGTCCTCGACGTCCACTTCATCGGAACCACCAGAACCGCTGAACGTGCCCGGATCCCGAGGATGCGTAAGTACGAGCGTTGAAGCCGCGGGGGCGGACTCAGGCGCTGTTTCTTCCGCCATGGTAGAGGGACCCTCCAAACGACGACCGCTGCGAAGTTCCGTTGCGAAGCGTGTCGTACCCAGCACCTCCACCAAATGTGACGGAGACGCAAGAGTGATGAAATGATTATTTACAGTGTTGGCGGAACTGACAAAATGGCTGAAGGCACACACGCACGCAAGCGTTAAGAACACTCGTCGTCGTTCTCACTTC
Source organism: Hyalomma asiaticum (assembly GCA_013339685.2). NCBI lineage: Eukaryota > Metazoa > Arthropoda > Arachnida > Ixodida > Ixodidae > Hyalomma > Hyalomma asiaticum. The sequence continues at coordinate 79,461,162 of CM023487.1, read as the reverse complement.
GTATGGTTCCACACTTGTCCTCGCGGCACCGCTTCGTAACAATATTATTTCTTTTATAAAAGTTTTCTTTAGGATGCTTAACCTTTGAATATTAAGTGTATATAAAGTCTGGCAGAACCTGCTCCTCAATTTCAGTGTCTCAGCCTGGTATTCAGCCTCTGGCTGAACAAACAAAAATAATGAGACCTCGCGAAATTACTAACTTCATATAGCTGCACATTTGTCACTTGGAACCAAATGAAATTGGAACCATATTTCTGAATTTTGCTGAGTTGTGTTTTGAAGCTTATACGATAAATGTTATGAAGCCTAAGCCGTTTCGTAGTACATTTGCGGAAGGATCTCATCGGGACAGGGACTACTATTAGTCATTTGAGGGAATCCACTGTGACACACCATTTAGCACTAGTCAGTACGTGTTCAGAACAGATCGCGGTGTTATTCAAGAGCACTTGCCACAACGAGAGAATGCTCGTGCTAATAGTAGTGTACGCACCTTATCACTGGGCCATACTCCTTCGCCCACTCAATACATTTTTTATAGAAAAAGTCCGGGCGCTCGATTTCAACATGTCCTCTCATGGTGCTTGCAGGTGGCATAGGTGGCAGCTTGATTCCAGGAGGCAAACGCCGTCGCAGAAGATATTCATACATAAATTGGAAGAAAACCCACAGAAGCAGAGCCAAGGTGGACGTCAGGAGGATCGTGGAAAGCATCCTATGTCGATTAGACCTGAAGTAAAACGAGGGGTAAGAACCTATATTAAGCGACATTTTTTTCCGATACATCGCGCCAATGCTGTTGCAACAGAATGTGAATGACAGACGTTATTCGTGTAATTTCTTGGGCAATGTTGTTGCACCGGGAACAAAACGACACGTTGTGATCTAGGGTAAGGGGTGTTTATTTTTTGGCACATAGTCTTTTAGGCTTGCTATGGTAATAGGTAACATGCATAAACGACATACTTGTATTGATGGCTGTCAACGTTTCCTCAAGAGCGTTTGCAATTATTTGTTGTTGCCTACATGCACATTAAAAACTTACAAGCACCACGGAAAATATTAACGTAGCCTTCATTCAGCAGCGCCCATGCTAAGGGAAAGATCGTGTCGTAGAGAACGTCTAAAGGAACTGAATTTAGACAGGTACCGTGTTGCTCGTTTTTCCACCATCTCATAATAAGCATTCAACAACATTTAAGGCTGAAAAATACAATCTTTCGAAGAAGTGGGACAATCAATATCCAGAGGTGCGCACATGCACTGAGTCCTGCAGGCTTTAAAGCCTGTAAGACACACTCGTGTTTAACGTTATCGAACGCGTCCTTCATGACGACGGGCCCAGCAACACTGCTGCTGTGTGGAAGGAATGTAATTCTTACGTAGTTAGCAAGTCCGGTGATATTATCTATGCTTCCCGACCTATCTATGCTTTCCGAAAACCGAAATATGTAGGGAATGGGAATCAGCGCTCACCAGCACCCACCCCAGCCAAAGCAGCACCTTCGGCTCTGTGAGCTTTGCCACATAGCTTGGGAGAGCTAATTGATGTTAAGAGTTCGCATGTGTTGGAGGCTTGTCAGGTTTGAAGACATAGAGCACTCTGCCTTGTTTGCAGCTTGGCTCGAGGGCGCCCTGCTCCTGCTGGCATTGAAGATGTCACAAACATGCATCTTTGCTTTTCACCAACATGTGGCAGTATAGCATAAAGAATAGCTGGGTCCCGACAATGGTGCTTTTGTTTAGAGATTCCAGAGCACCAAGCAATGACATCAATGAAAAAGTCTCATCTGTCACAGCTGTGTGTTCTGTTGTTGCATCGGTAATAGCTTGTGCTGGTTATGGCATAGTTGTAGACGTAGCAGTTATCTTTGTGCACAAATCTAACGCCCTGCCCAGATCGCTGAAATTAAGAAACAGTGCGACAGAATTGCAACGATCCATTGAGGCTCGCGAGATGTTTGCTGCGCTCCTTATGCTAAACACAGGTTTCCTGAAACCAAGTTTGGAGCAGAAAGCGCGGCACTGCCTTCTATCCTGCTTATCGAGGTTACGTTGAGTGATCCTTGGCATTCCAGATAATGTCTCTCCACATAATATATTTCGTACACGCTTCTCTGATCTACGGCGTATTGCTCGGAGCGTCGCTTACACTATGTCAGCCGTGGCCAACAAATGTACAGCGCAGCCGATAGAAATAAGAGTTCCTGGGACCTAATATGCCGCAACGGGGACTCCACTTGGCAGCAGTCATTGCGTAACCCGTTCGAGTGAAGCTACAGTAGTTAATGTACTAGAACATCAAGGGGACGCAATTGCGGGTATAATTCATTTTAGCCGCGTTAGGGAAGACGGAGAAACGTGTAAAATGGTAATAAATTCATACGTACTCCGTCACATGGGTCACAGTGCCAAATGTGCACGGGACAGGATTTCTAATCCACAAAGACCTTGCGCACAAGGCAGGTGGCCTGCGCGGTACAGGCATGCAAGTGGCAAACATGTGGGAAGACTATGATGCTTAAATCGTATAATGATGCGTTTTAACGTCCAGCTAAGAGAAGGAGCAAGTAGACGAGTTCTTTGTGGACATTAAAGTAGGTATTCGAAAGATGTAGTCAAGGTGCACCGTAGTGACGGAAGAATTCAACGCAAAAGAGCCAGAAAGTGCAGAAGGTGTCTGTCAAATTCCCTACCTGACTGGAAAAGTACCACAAAACAAATATCCGAGCAATTCGCGGAAGAAAACGAGATTCGTGCGAGGAGAAGCCTGTTGAGCCCGGAGAGAAGAAACAGCTTCACTCCAAGAAACTCTAACAGATCAATAAAAGAAAACAAAACGTAGATTACAGATGTTAGGGGGGGGGGGTCAGGCGCACATAACATAATTGTAATTGTAAGGATGAACATAATTATTGCAAATTATTGCAACGCAGTGCAGATCAAGCAACCTACATATCACCAGATAGAAGTGTCAGGAATGAAAAAATGCAATATCACTACCAACTGCTCTTACAGAGCAGCGCCTGAAGAGGACCTAGGTTGTACGCCGGCTGCGGAGGTAAATTCTTGCGGAAGATAAGGACTAGACGTGTGTGTAGTGTAGATTTGTAGAAGGCATTCTTACAAACCAAATAGCGCAACTGTATTTCAACAGAACTCCGAACGAGTATATTTTACGTGGCGCCCAGCCACGGACCCAGCACGTTAGAACTTGTTCGTCGCACGTGCCTATTTCGCGTGTGTATGTGCGTGGTGTGTGCGTCCTTCTTTCTTCGTTCGAGAGGTCACTCCCTCCCAGCTGCCGACGATCAGCAAGGCACCGACGCGTCTCCCGAACCTATGACAGCGTTGGAAAAGCCTGGACCTTGAAGCACATTGGGAACGCTTCTTGAAAGTAGTATAAAAGGGTAGAAAGGACACGCGGCCCAGTACTCGACAGTCGTCAGGCATCCGCTCTAGTGTGTCCCTGCAGGTACTGCTCTTTTGAGTGCCTTGCTCACCGGTAGCGACGCATTAAACATTTGTTCTTGACGCGGCCTCGTCTTTCTTGCTGGCCCTCCTCGATGGCCAACCTCTTTCGAGCTTCATGCAGTCGCTGGTGAAAGTGCACCACGCCACGTTACTCTAACAGCATACAAAGCCCGGGTGGCCCAAATATTCGGAGTTTTCCGCTACGAGACATGCCATACTGAAATCAGGATATTGGGACATAAAACACCATCGTTGAAGCCGTCTTGTTTTCTCAACTACACCACTGCAGGGGCCCGGCCCAGCCCGCGGGCCGGGTCGGGCCGGGTAATTGTTGGATCGGGCCCGGGCCGGGCTCGGGCCCATGAGCTCCGCACCCGCGCCGGGCCCTGGCCTGGGTCAGGCCCGAATCAGGCCCAGGTCTCATACGTGTTGGTAATGGCGCGTGCATGCTTTTTGGTTTTGTTGTTTTTTGGGATTTAAGTCCCGAACCTAGTCAGGCTATGGGAGACGCCGTAGTGGAAAGTTCTGGGTAATTTAGATCACCTGAAGTGCATTAGCGTGCACTGAAATCGTAAAAGACGTGTAGAATTTTGCCTCAATTGATATGTTACATGTGCTTTCGGGAAACTGCATTATATAAGTTTCCGCCATTATATTGAGTGAAACACGTTCACAGGTACCGTGTATCAAAAGAAATGGTAGTCAGGCAGCACTGCAGCAAGTGCGAAGCAATGGTACAGTGCCCAGATTAGTGTATATAGGATGAACCCGGCGGTATCATGGGAAACATTTCGAGTATGAAGCTACACTCGCATGCCCGCTGCGCCTGCTTCCACCTTCGTGACTCTGTAGACTGGTCAACTAGACTCGTGAGTCATTAAGCCCTGAGGAGCTGCTTTTCCTGCATTAAGCGCAAGAGGCGAAGTGACTCTTGTCACAGGCTCGGCAATGCACACAGATGTTGCTGATATTTGTGCTAGCAAGGCAGTTGCACATATTTATTATTTGGCAATTAGCAAATCAGAACTAGCATTTAACTCGGATGCTTATCATATAGAGCATGTCTTTGCTGGTTCTCACGGCCACCTTCGTCTTCGTCACACTTCGTCAGTAATTCATGTTTCCTGATTCGTCGGAGCACAAGTGCTCATGGCACTAAAAAACGTGGAGGCGCTCCCGAGACAGAAGTGAGCAAGCACCTAAGAAAGGTGATAATTAAGATAATTTACTGCAGTACCCTTTGTAACAGGTGGGTGGATGATTTTTTCATCCCTTCAAGCTTCCAGCTTCCTCGAACTTCTGCAGCTTCTAGATTTTAGTGGTTAAGTAACACACATCAAAAGGGGAGACATGAGCCCCTCCTCTAGTCCAAAAAAGAAAAGTACGGCAGCTCCGCTGCTGTGAAACCCCAGGACGTGCGTAGCACGGGCACTCAGCGATTCGCATTCGATGAGTTCCCACTGCTGCGTTGACCAAAGCGTCAATGACGTCACTGTTTGTGGTAAGCAAGTAGTGTTTCCCCGCCACAAGTGGAATTTGTTAGGCACATTCGCTAAGTCGGTGTGCGACATTGTCACAAAATAGTGCCTATTTAGAAGTAAAACCTGGCGTCGAAAGGCCAAAACAACAACAAGAAAAGTGGCGCCCGGAGGAGGCGCCCAAAGTCACGCCGCGTCTACAATACGCGAGAGTATTGTGGAAGCTTTCTTACCGCGGCGAGCGCGCGCGCGGTACAGACGTAAGGAGAGAGACGAGGCGGAGAGTACACACTGACGCTCCTCGCACAGTGAGAGAGAGAAAAAGGCGCCGCCTCAAAGAAGAAGGTCCGAGAATGGGCGAGAAGGTTCCCCACTGTGTGTGTGCTTTGAGTCACGTGGCCCCAGTGAACATTCTAGCGTGCCTTCCCAGGGCTATATAAGTAGTCGGACACGGGCCGCGGAGAGAGAGTAGAAGAGTTGCAAGTAAAAAGAAGAAGCAAGAAGTGCGCGACTCAGTCTCAGTTCCACGAGCCAGCTGACAAGCCACCTGCAAGCTTCGAACTGAGAAGATGCCAAGTGTCTTGGTGAATAGGACTCTGTGTTTTGTTCTGTGTTGCAGTGGATGAGCTTGTTTGTATTGGTTGGCCTTGTGTAAGTTTGTACCCCTATCATGTGCGCGCAAAAGTATGGGCCCGTGCTTGGTGCCATAGAGCTGGCAAGGACGCCGATGGCGACGACCACGAGGCTACAGCACGTGCAAGTTTGCGCGAACGGAAGAGCGTTGCGCTGGAAAAGGAGAGGACACACACAGACGGACTGCAGCGTTCCGCAGAGTCGGGTGCCCGGGCCCGACTGTCGAGAGTCAACGAGCGGTCCACGAGTTGGAGCTCCGGGCTTCACGTGGCCGCCTGTGTGTCCTCCCTGTCACCTCTCTTGCTCCAGGGCTGCAGTGGCTGCAGCACTCCTCGAGCCATCGTTCGCTTGCCTCGTCGCTCTCCTACACGTCGGTCTCCTGCACGTCTGTCTCCGGCACCTCAGTCTTCTGCAGGCAGCGGTACTCCGGCTCCTCCCTGTCGCCCGTCCCGCCAGCCTGTGAGCCTGTGCCGGCTGAGACTCTTCTCCTCTTATTAGGGACGCTAAGTTTTGTTTCCTCTTGTTTTCGTTTATCCACTCTCCGAAGTGTATGTGTGTGTGTCTGCAGTGCGCGTCTTCTTCTGTCTGTATAAATTGTCCTCTGGAACGCACAAACAGCCTCGTCGCTTCGATGGGAACGCCCGCGTTCCCAGCTTAAATACATCCTTTTAGAACCTATCATGACAACCCCATCTGAGTTTGAGTTGGTAAAATTCGTGTTTGTGTACGTTTTGTGTACCTGCCTATTTGATGAGAATATATTTGTTTTGTTCGAGCACCCTTGGCTCTGACTCGGTCTTTGCACCACTGCTGTCGTTTTGCTAGTGTGCTAAAGGGGACCGAACATCTCATTGTCCAAGCTTTCGTGGGATCTTTTTCGGGGAACCAAGACTTTGGTTCTTGAAATTATTTCTGGCGATCGCGTCCCTTACCTCAGAGCACGGGTTTGGTGACCGACATGTGCGAACTTTTTTTGTTGACTTTTATCGGCTGCGGTATCACCGTCGCGTGTTAAATGTACCACGATCCAAGATCGTGGCACGGGTAGCTCGGTGCTTGGGCTAACATAAGATGATTATAGTGGGTAATACAGGTTTTGCATAAGCTACATACAGAGGGATATAGACTGAGTATTCTGTGCGGCACTTGAGATGCTTCACACCCTACATGTTGAAGCAAAAGCAGAAGGGACCAAGTTCATTGATATGATGGAACACACAACTTATTTTATTGACTGAACAGTTGACAGGTTCTGAAATGAAGCCTGTACTGAAGCAATAGGATATGCCTGATTCGCGGGAAATATCTTTCCACGTGGGTGCTACCCACTTCAGAAGTTTGCTTTTTCTCTACCTTCTACCTTTTCCTGCCCACTGTAGTCACAGCTTTTTTCCTTTCTGGCACACATTGCGTCCACTGTCGCAGCCGCTAGCTCCAAGACTGCAACCACGACTGCGAGCCACAGGCAGCCAGACTTCGCTCCCCTGTTCGCACCAAGGCCTCCAGCCCTGGACGGTAACCCACCCTCCCGATTCCAGTCATTGCGTGGGATCGCGCTCCGGACACCCGACCGGCCGCGTTCGACGGGGAGCGCTTAACAAGCCACCGGCTAGTTCAGTTCGGCGCGCTTATAAGCAGTTATTTCGAAAGCCCTTAGTCCGATCTTGATTTTAAGTATAACACTTTTAAAGACCGAGGACAGTCACACAAAGGCGACGAGATAGGCATCTAAAGTGAACAGCGAGGACGGTATCTCGCTCGCTAACGTGTGTCGCTTGCTTTAACAGACCTATGGCACTGCGGTGGCTGTGGCACGGCGAACAAAGGTGCGGGAGAGGACTCCATTCTTTTTAGCATGAAAATGTAGAGTACGTTCGAGACAGTTGCCTACCGAGGAGTCCAAACGCCAGGTTTAATAACGCTACTCAGCCTGGCGAATCCTCCCAGGAGTAGTTAGAGCGCGTTTTTTTCTCTCTCTCGTTGCATTATGCAATAAGCGAAGTTTGCGGGATAAGTTCTATGCTATTTACTCATTAGTTTCAGCAAATAATGTAAACTTAATTACAAATATCCGCCGTTTTTCCGCTGTATGTGGGCGTTGTATGTTGTAGTCGTTCTTTGAAATGAAATAAGAACATTGCACGGTTAGCACTGTGTGCATGAGACAGCTAGCTATGCCTCCTCATATATGCCCCTGCAATTATTTCACAGAAGTGTTACGGGTGTAATTAACCGAAGGCAAACTGAGTACCAGTGCAAATCATGAAACTGCCATAAGTTCTCACAACACATTCCAGAAACTATCATGAGTGCGGCTCATATCTTCACTATAAGAGAAGATGGGACTAGTGCCTTGTTTATTTTCAAGGAATAATTGGTTGAATTGGGCCGGGCCGGGCCGGGTGGGGCCGGGCCCACACTTTTCGGGCCGCGGGCCGAGTACGGGCCGTATTTCGGGCCAGGGCCTGGCACGGGCCGCAATAAGTCGGCCCGTGCAGTGCTCTATTCTCAACTAAGCATCTCTCAGATATTCTAACACAATTTAAGTGCAACCGACGCATGGTAGGGAGGGAATGTGATGTTGCATGGTTTATGTGGTAATAGTACGATGTATACCCCACGTAATATCAGCTCATGGAGACGTGTATTTTTCTATTCGATATATTAGTTCAAGTTGAAGTTTATTATACTATTTCACGATACATGTATTCGTCACAGATGTTATAGAGACAAGAGTCCCGAAGTAAAATAAGTGCAGGGGTATCCTCGGTCAATAAGATCTTCCCATATCAAGTACCTTGTAACAGAAGAATTGGGCAAAGCGAATGTGTATACAATACTACTGAAAAAATTAGAAACAGATATCCTTCTATGGCAGAAAGCAATATTAAAATAGCACAGAAACATGGAAAGCATCCATACGCAATAATATGCAAAAATCTCAATGAACTTGCTATGAAAACTAAAACTCTTTAATTCGTGTTTGAATATACGCTACATGGATGATTTCAGTGAGTATGGCAAATCATTCCAAGCTCTGATCGCCGCAAACGCTGTCAATTTTTTGTAATTGCTGCTGCATTTCAGCAATTAAAAGTTAATATGGCGGGCAAATCTAGTGTAGATAGTTTTCAAGAACACCCAAGATTCAATGAATTCATTACTGAGCTGTTTGTTACCTAGTTTAAGGAACACCATAAGTAAATGATATCTAAACAAGCCAGATACAGGAAGAATGAAATTACCCTGTGAAAGTGGGAAATCGGTAGAGCGAAATGAACGGTTGGTAATAACAGGAATAATCGGTTTTTGAGTGTCCTGAAGAGAAGAGAGGTGATATTTGTATGTACTCCACTATGTGATGCCATAAGCGATATGATTATATATGAACGCAAAATACAAAGACAAGAATGCGTGAACTAAAAAAAGGTGTTGTGCTTTAATTAGACCTGTCGAGCACGCGCAGTAGGAACCGACAACGACAACGTTTGGTGTGGAACTGCCTTTATTTTTATTCCCGAGGCAAACCACGAAGGCGAGACGCGGGGAAGAAAGTCACCGAGCGGGTTTACAAAGAGGCTTGAGGAGAGCGGCGCGGTTCCGATTTTCCTGCTGCGCACATTGGGCGGTGGCAAGTGCAGTAGAGATCTCTTATGCCCAAAGCCGTTTTTTAACATAGGAAATGTGATTAGTGAACTTCACATTAGGATTTATTTTACACCAAGGAACACTGCATAATTAGCTGCGGAAGACACACGGCGAGACTACTTGCGACGACAAGGAAGCATGTTTGAAGCTGCTTTTGAAAAGCCTGAACTAATTTTTACGAGCGTTGAGAGTAAGATTATGAACGTGACGATTTGTAAATTTCGGGTAATCCATTGTTGAGTTTAATAAGTAAAGTAGTTTTTGAATGGTCAGACATAGAAATAATAGTATTGTCAATATATATAACGACGTGAGGAATATTAAGGCAATTAGGTAAATCAATAATGTGTACGCAAAACAATGAAGACAGAAGTATTGAGCCTTGTGCTATGCCTAGTTATTAATGTTCTTGTTAGAATAAACGCCCCCTATTGAAACTAACAGCTCTCATTTAAACGAGCAATTTTTAAAAATTAGAAAGGTGGACCGATACACGCAAGAATTCTAATTTAGTCAATAAAATATTGTGATTATTGGTATCGAATGCTTTACTGAAGTCAAGACATACACAACCGACGAATCTTCCAACGCCAAGAGAGCACTTTCAGTAATCCATTAGTGTTAGTTGAACCACCCTGGCGGAAAACAATGTGCACTTCAACAGGCTAAATTTGGAAAGTCAGAATTATTGCGTTTCGCGAATGATTTTCCAATAATTTTAGATATCGAACACGATATTGAAATAAGGCTGTAATTAACGATCTCCGTCCTAGTACTCTTTTGATACACAGGGAGCAATGTGATGAATAAGGATTTTGAATGGGGATCTCATTTTTATGAATCTGGTGACAGGCTAGCTAGATTATTTTAGCGCTGAAACATGTTCTAGAAGTACTCGCTTCTGGGCTAGTTCAGAAATGACTTTGGGCCGAAGGAACAACCACACAAGGGTGTACACAGAGGACGGTCATCCATCCTCTGTGGGATCATGTATGTGGTTGTTCGATCGACACAAAGTTAATATATCTCCGAGCTGGAAAACGGCCGTGATATCCTAAAACAGAACGCAGAGTAAAAGAGAGCAATAAAATTATAGTTTGTGAGGCAAGTCGAACTTGTGTACAAGACCTATACGAAAAAGCCTTGAAAAATGAGAACCAGGCTCTAAAGAAGGTGGCTGACCTGGTGACTGCATTATGGCAACACAGTGCTCCCCTCGGGTGGCGGGACACCGCCACCCGAGGGGAGCACTGTGTTGCCATAATGCAGTCATCTGGAAACAAAATCGATTGTTGTATATCAAACACCGATCTTGACGTTGTTCAAAGAGTTGCAGCAAAGTCTGGACCACAGAATATTCTGGCCCGCACCTGTTCTCGTGAGAAAAAGCATGTGTTTGTTAGGAAAGCACACAAAGCCCGCTCAAACTCGCGTGCTCTTGGATTTTCCGAAGAGGGAAACCAGGCTGTCTTTATTAATGATTATCTCTCACATGACAATAAGAAGCTCTTTGCTAAAGCACTTGCACTCAAAAAAGATAAACACGGGGCGCTTGTTTGGATTTATAATTGGCACATAAAAGCAAGGAAATCTACTTACAGCAGGGTGTTCCGCGTAAAATCGGAGTCTGAACTGTCTATTTTCTCCTAGATAAACTTTTATTTTAGCGATTGCAGCGTCTATCCTATCACGCCATGGCGTATGTCTCGCCGTCTGAACTCGCTTCACGGCTGTCCCAATCATCTAGGGCGTTTTTTTCATTTTAATATTCGAAGTATCAGAAAAAATGATATTAACACCACATGGTTGGCTTCCGTTGGTCACCAGTCCTCTATCATCTGTATCAGTGAAACAAGGCTATGTGAAAGTGAAAAAGACCTATTAAAGTTTGCTGCCTATTCCTCTGAATACTGTCACCGACGCGATGATGCCTATGGTGGAGCAGCTATCTATGTATCATGGTGCCTTCAGTATCATAGGCGACAGGATTTGGTACTAAATATTCCGTGTGGATCCATGCGAATGCGTGCAAATATGCGAATCCATGTGGATCGAACTTCATGAACCACAGTTTTCGCGAGAATGTAAGAATTAATTGTTGCTTGCATCTATCGCTCGCTGTAGTCGTCTGTCCTGGAATTCTGCCTTGCTTTAGATGATGTTTTTAAAAGTCTATCGCTAGAAGGGAAGCGGGTAATTATTTTGGGTGATATGAATATTGATCTTCTTGGTGGTACTAACACAAAGGTTTCTCAACATATTACCTGCTTCAGTGGGTATGGCTCTGAGTGCCTCATAAATGCGGCCACTCGTGTTCCACTTTCTGGCAATGGTACTATCATAGATCACATTTTTATTAGTCGCCCTGAAGCTGCTGTTATCGAGGTGCCTGTAACATATCATTATCCTATTTTAGCATGCATAGCCATTTCAAGTAATAAGGAAGTAAGTGGATGCTCCAAGAATGACCTAAATATTGCATCATTCATTAGAATCATTGACGAGCGCGATTGGTCGTCAGTGAAGAAGTGGAACAATGCAGAAATGACCTATCGTCAGTTTTCCTCTAGTATTTCAAATGCAGTTACGACCGCTTAAACATTAGTAACATGCCGAAAAAAGCATATTGTCCCAATTAATCCGTGGCTGACACCTAACATGTTAAAATGTCTGCGGAAAAAAGATAACTTATACAAAAAGTTGGAAAGTCCCAGTTGAACGTAAATCCTCAAAGGCGCTATAAACCATACCCAAACAAATTGGGAAAGTTGCTTAGAGCTGCTAAATTGAAGTACTTTGAAGATAAATTAAAACGAGACGGAAATCATGCCAAGCAACAGTAGAAAAGTGTAAATTCTCTTCTTGGCGAGAGTACTGCTGATTCTGATATAACGCTGATTCATTCGAAAAGTCGCCTGATCGAAAATTCGTTTGATATCACGAATTCTTTTAATGAGTCATTCGGCATTGATGTGCGTTAGTCTACTCTACCCCTCGACTACACGTGTTCACGATTACCCATTCATTTTTTATTTATCCGACATCCCCCGAGGAAGCCTTCACCGTTATCAATAGTATTAGAAGTACATGCGCTGGTCTCGATAAGTTATTTACTGCCAGCATCAAAGTGATAACCCATTCAATTTGTGATGCACTGTCATATTGTAAATCTTGAGTTCGAAACTGGGTTCTTCCCAACTGCCCTGAAAAAAAGCAAAAATTACTCCTGTCGTTAAAAAATGCGGCGAGCGTTTGATCTCTTTTTAACGACCCATAGCGATTCTTTCATTTTTCAGTAAAGTCATAAAAAGCTTTTTGCGGGACGTTTGAGAAATTACCTAGGCAAGTATAACATTCTTTCTAGTAAAGAGTTTGGTTTCAGGTCGGGATACTCAACTGAACTAGCCCCTATATCGCTAACACATGAAATTAAATCGGCTATTGACAGCGGTAATTTTGTTGATGGCGTTTTTTTTACCTTTCAAAAGCATTTGCTTTTATTTCACGCGACATTTTATTTCAGAAACTGCAGTCGATTGGTGTATCTGGTGTCCCATTAGCGCTGATTCGTAGTTACCTGCGTGATCGCGAACAGCTGCCGTATGTGTCCGGTACCTATTCCAACCCAAGAACCATCAACATCGATGTTCCACAGGGATCAATTCTAGGCCCGCATTTATTATTAATTTATATAAATGACCTTCCTCAAAGCCTACCATATTCGTCCTGTATACTCTATGTGGACGATGCCACTCCACTTACTCGAGATAAAGAGGTGGACTCGATGTTATTTCAATTGAATACCCACTTGATACACGTTGTTAGATAGTTCCACAAGAATAAATAATATAAATGCAAAAAAATCTAACCACTGTAGTTTCTTCAGATAACTGAGTTATACCTAAGAATCCTTCTGTCTATGTAGGACATACTAAAGTTCACGCTACTTCTGACACAGTGTTCTTCGTGGTCGAACATCTGAAGTGTAATTCTCATGGGCTATTGTTTACGTGGAAAGCGGCGTATGCCATTCGAATTTTGCTCAAGGTTCGCCCTTTCTTCCGATTCGAAATTCTGTCATCACACTACTACGCTTTGTTTCACAGCAACATAATCTATTGCATTTAATCATGGGGAAATACGTATGCCACTCACTTATCAGCCATCCAGCATCTCCAGAAACAATTATTGAAAATAACATTCAGTAGCTTCATGTCAAATGTGTCGTCTTTGTTCAAATGGAATTTCATCAGTTCAGAGCCTGAAGAAATATTTTCTTGGCATTCTTATTTATAAATACATAAATGGTAAGCTTCGCATCCCTTTACTAAACTCGGGTCAGTTTACTCAAATGCCGTCGACTCGTGTTGCAAAAGCCAACAACTTTCTCTTAATCTAATCCAGGACTAATTGAGGCAAATTTACCACAAAAAATTTCTACTGTATTCTTATGGAATTCCTTGCCCAAGGATATGAAGAATGGATCGCTCGATATGTATAAAAGCCCTGTGCCTCCACCTATTATATTCTTAAATCTTTGTGTTGTTCATAGTTATGGTTGTTGCATTTCAGTGTATGTGTGGTTGTTTTGTGCTCATCTGTACATTTTGCAGAACTTATGTTGTTTTATGCATTTATGCAAATTTTTGTTATTTCCATCTGTACAATTCTATACCTTACCGCCGTATTCTGAAACCAAACTTATCCTTATGTTTGTGACTTAAGTAGCCCGTAACCTTAAAGTGACCCTTAACGCGTTTCAAGAACCAACCTTATACATACATCTCAACGTTTCTTGTACTTATCGCCGCCATAAGTAAGGCTTCCTTAAGGTAGCCCCCGACCTACCTTGACGCTCACTCGTAAGCAAACAAAATGGCAGGCCATGGATGGCAACGTTGCGGAATTGGTATAAAATGTGGACCGGCATGAATTATCGAGCTGTGGGCAGCATATGCATAAGTAGCGAATGTCAAGGCATGCAATCAGTGATCGCCTAAATCCCATGGAGATTTGCGACAAGCATGGGTACTTGTGCCGCTTCCGCTCCACAAGTGCCGTGCTGAAGCTTCATCTATCCCTGCGAAAGGACACCGACGGTCGCAGAGGTACCTTGACGGCTCCTTATCCAACAAGGCTACAACTGCTTCAGCGAGACTCTTCGTTTCGTAAACAAGGCGCAACAAGTCACTTATGGATAACGGCTGTTGCAGCAGAGCATCGAAGGAAAGTGTACGCGATCGCATGTGCCCTATTTCACTGAAACAGCTGGACATGGCACGTCGGCGGAGCTAGCATACATCAGGGATCACTGTGAACAAAATGTGGTTTTACTAAAGTGAAGTTTTATTGAAAAGGGAATCAAATGACAGTAGCGAGTAGCGGAAAGAGAGCCCAGCGGGACAGAAGAAAAGTACACGCACCAAGCACGAAGGGGTACCAAAGTGAGCCGGAATAATCCATGCGGAAAATGGAAGACCATACACGTTTAATTAGAAAACAATGAATTACAGTACCTAGAAAGAGATATCCGCAACAGACTTCGTTCACGCACTGGAACAGTTCGTTCGTTTAGCACACACTGCCCGTTGGTCTACTTCATCGTCGCAAACACATCGCTATTTTGCAGTTGCCTGCGTAGGACGACACTGCAGTGCCCACACAAACACGTACACAGGAATACAGCGTCCACACCTCGGTGTTCTCCGCACACGCGGAGTGGAGATACAAGCACATGGTCACTCGCAAAAGCATGTACACTGCCGAGACTCCGGGAAACTGCGTTGATGAGACATGCCAGCGCTCACCCCGTACGACCAGTCTGACCCCCCCCCCCCCGAATGACCCCCACTACACCCCTTGTTCCCCTCCTTTTTCATTGTCCCGTGCAGCTGTGCGCCTGCTTACAAAAGAAAACACACAAAAATGCGCTTAACCTCGCTCCCATGTCACTCACTTACTCGGACAAGAGCGCCTTTCATAAGGTCGCCTTAAAATCTTGTAAGGTGGGTTTCGGAAAGCCCCTTTACCTTTTCTTAAACTTGAGTTCAAGTTCTCCTTACAAAAGTAACCTTATCGCGATAAGTTAAGTTTGTTTCTCGAATATGGCGGTTAGTGTTGCTCGGACGCGAAGTTTTATAGGAGGCGTCACTAACAGTGTCGCGACTTTGAGACCTCCTTCTGTATCTGCGTATTTTTTACGTGCAATGTACCACGTATTTCCGATAATAAATCAAATCATATCGAGATATACCCCTAATTGTCCTCGTTCACACTGGCTCCGCTGTCTCGATTCTGTCGACCGACATCAGCGTCACTTTATGATTTTTCTCGCCGCAGAATTATCCCAGAAGGGTGTTCTACCGCGCCAGGCGTCTTCCAGGGTCGACATGCCGAGATATTTTTCTACATCATCAAGGACGCTACTGACATTCTCGGCATCGATGCCATAGAAGCACTACGGTTGCACATCAACGATATGTCACTGCAATGCACCCACATTACGCAAGCGCCTCAAGGCCTTGATCTGGATCTTTTCTACCAGTTTTCGCAATTGTTCGAGGGAAAGTTAGGACTGGCAACGAATTTTGTTCATCAGGTAAAGATAACAGAAGAGATCACGCCTGTTGCTGCTAAGTTACGGCGTTTGCCATTTTTGGTGCGAGATCCAGTACGTGAAGAACTACAGCGACTTGAGCAAGATGATGTCATAGAAAGAGCTCATGCATCTGAATGGGTATCGTCAATCGTAGTGGTTGCAAAGAAAAACGGCCAGATAGGAATTTGTGTCGATCTGCGCGAACCGAATAAAGCGGTTTCTTTTGACAAATTTCCGCTGCCGCACACTGAAGAACTATTTAAAAAACTTCACGGTGCGAGGTATTTTTCCAAGATTGGTTTAAGAGCCCCATACCTTGAAGTCATGCTCAGCCCTGAGAGCACACAAACGACTCCCTTCATAACCAATAGTGGATTGTGCAGATGGAAACGCTTCTGTTCGGCCTTGCATCGGTATCATCTGCCTTTCAGAAATGATGATCACTATTTTTCACAACTGCAAAAACACTTTGTGCTACATAGAAGATGTCATCGTGTACGGAAATACACGTGAGGAACACTTCAAGAATATCAAATAAGTTTTGCACTTGATTGCAAAGTCTGGATTGAAACTAATTAACCAATGTGTTTCCAATGTACGAGAAATATACTTCCTTGGTCACAGGATCAGTCACAGGGGGATACGCCCCTTCCAAAGCAACATCGACGCCATCGAGGCTGCGCCAGCACCAATAGATATCAGTACCCTGTGCTCAATTTAGGCATCGCATGATATTACGCCAAGTTTGTGCCTGACTATGCAGTGCTTGTCGAGCCTCTTTGCGAGTGGCTCCGTAAGAATGCCACATTTACTTGGAATGATGCCAAAGAAGCTTGTTTCGAGCAGCTGAAAAGCTCTTTAGCCGCAAGATGTTTACTGCTATTTGATCCTGCGAGTGACATTATCGTCACTACGGATTCCATTGGTTTGGGAGCAGTGTTGCTGGAGAAAAGAAATGATGAGCTTGTCACCATTGCTTCTGCTTTTCGCAGGCTTACTCCACAGGAACAGAAGTACTCCACTGAGGAAGTGGAGGCCCTTTCTTGCTTACTGGCATGCGAACATTGGAGAGTATACCTTTGGGATCACCCATTCACACTGCGTAATGGACCAGCTGCATCAACAGGTCGTAAAGCGGGTGACTTCGGCATGGCCTGCAGTGAAGGTGCCTCCCGAGGCATTTCCGTTCTACCGGGTGCGGACTGAGCTTTCAGTTGTTGGAGAACTCTTGGTTCGTGGAGACAAATTCTTCGTGCCTTCGTAAATAGTAGCACGGCTTCTTGACGCAGCCCACTAGTCCAATCCGGGAATAACCAGAACAAAGCAACGGCCATGTGAACAATACTGGTGGCCAGCTATGTGCAAGCAGGTAGAGCAATTTATTTCATCTTGAGGGGTGTACCAAACAGTTGACATGTCTCCAGAACCGGTGACCCCACCTCTGCAGCCAGTTGCATTCCCATCTGCACCATGGCTAATTGTAGCCCCCCGTGGACGAAAAAAAAAACCTAAAGAAATGTGGGGGAACCCTCGCCACCAGAAGGTATATCGGGCTTAAACCAATCAAAAATAAAAGAAGAGGGGCGGTGCCCAAAAGTAATTTGAATGAAAAGCCAATCAGTACAGTTAAAAAAATGTATTCGTAGACTAAACCGGAGAAGTCAGTTGAACAGCCAAAGTGATCGATTGTGAAACGGCTGTAACCAATTGTAATTTCAATTTGAAAAGGGTGACCGAATATGTTCCTAAATTTTAAGGTGTTGCATATGTTAAAAACGGATGTAATGAGACTACGAAGTTTGATGCTTCAAGCGGCGATGCGGCACTTACCATTTATTGAATGGAATGTAATAGTCATATTCAATCTACAAGAGTAGTGAATTTGATGAGGCGACGAGTGATGCGACAGGAACAGAGCAGGAAAGGTCCGGAGGCCCGGTAGAGAAGGAGAGCCTGGCACCAATATCGATCCCTAGCTTCTGAGAAGCTACAGGGATCAATATTGCGGGCCCTTTAGGGCGAAGCTCCTTAGGGTGTGGGTCGTTCCCTCCTCCGTATGTATGTAGCCACCTCTAGTTTAGTTTATGAATGGCTCCATAGATGGCGTTGTGTGTCCAGGCTGCTATCTCTAGTTTATGAACTGCAGCATAAACTTGACTACCCGAGTGTGAGGTACATTTAAAACTCGATTTAACGAACTAATTTGGCCCCCAAATCAGCTAATAACGAAAATCACTAGGATTGTAGTCACCTTTCCTCCGACCGAGGACGAAGCCGAGAAAGCACATCGTCAGAAACTCAAGCAACGGTACGAAGAGATGCACGACGCTTTGGAGAGGGGATCGTTCGTCTCGTTGGAAGAGATTCTCGCCACCTTCGACGTTTTCGACGTTTTCGACGTTTCTCGCCACCTTCGATGATTTCCCCTCAGGAGCTTCGCCCACTCATCATCATTCACTCCGTGGATATGCTGTGATTTTTTTCTAATGTACCTGCAGATTGCCATTTTGCCATTACGGCCATCGATTACTTCACCAAATGGCCAGAAGTTTGTTTCTGGCCACTTGCTGAGCTACTACTGGAACAGTCATTTCATTTCTGCGAAGCATCTTCAGCAGGGAAGGATATCCAGATGAGATATTGAGTGACCAGGGTCCTCGGTTTACAGCCTGTGAGTTCGACAGTTTTCTTAAGGAACGCGACATGGCTCATGCGTATTTGGCGGTATACAATACGGAAGCAAATGCTCAAGTAGAAATATTTATTCGGGTACTCAAAGAGTACGTTCAAGTCTGCACACGAGTACACCGGCTTTTGAAGGAAACTATCGCCGCATACCTCGGTGTCTACCGTTTCACGCTGCACGCCACCACAAGTCTGAAGCCTTCCATCTTTCTTCGTAGCCGTCATCCCAGAACAAAACTTGATCTCGTAGGAGCACCAGGTAAAAAGTTTTCGCAAGACCCCCACGAAGCGATGAAATTTGTTCGCAGCAGAGTAGCGTAGAAGCATTCTCCATTAACAACAGGTCAACAGGTTCGAGTCAGGTTGCCTGGTCACGTGCCTAAGGGTGCTTTGAGCTACTCAAGCCTTTTCACCAGTGTCGACGGAAGCGGCGAAGACACCTACAAACTTAATGATGGCCGCACCTGGAATCGGAATCGGCTGATACCCTGCCCTCGACCAGTCGCATCTCCTGCAGTTGCAAGGAGCCGTTCGCCTGAGGCATCGACACCGTTTGAAAAGCCACAGCAGCGAAGCCATGACCAACCTCAAAACAGCCATCTCTTGGGACACCAGTTCCTGAAATGAGACGTTCGACAAGGCAGAGAAGACCGCCATCGTGGTTTAAATACTATCAAAAACAATGAGTCTTTATAGTGTTTCCATTTGCTGATAATTTGCTAAGTGAGTCTTTTTGAGGGGGGAAAATGTGGTACTCAACAGTTGCACTTGCATAAGTTGCAGTTGCAACAGTTGCACTTGCACTAGCGATGACGCTAGGCAAGCGTCTTATGTCAGCTGACACAAGCATCTGTATATATATGCTCATCGCGGACTAATGAAGGGTTGTTGTCCGAATTACGGGCTGGTGCGTTTCTCTGCGCGGTCCTCCGGCGCCTCCGGTGCAGTCGGGCAGGGCTTCGCGGCGGATACAACAGAATGTTCTGCTGCTTGTCATTTCGGAACATGCTCCAGCCTTACAGAAAAACAATACATAAGCAACAGCGTAGCAGGCAGACAGACATAGGCGTGTCGTACGTGTTAGGAGGGAAAAAATAATGGCGCTCAAAACGACGCAGCTGTCAGGAATGATACTCCCGAGGTCAGATTATTTTGTCTACCATAAATCAGAAACTGGACTGATTGATGCCACTGAACAAGACTGTGTTAAATCTTGAAAGATCAGTTCACATGATGCCAGAAATATATGATGAGCTTCTGAATTGGTTAGAGAATGAGGAAAGACAGACTGAGGAAATTCACATAAAGTGGATGCCATTGAAGTGCAGTGTAAAATGAATGCTGATGAAAAAAAGCCTCTGCAGGTGGAGCTGAATAATCTTGATTGGCGGAAGAGAAAGCTAAATTTGGGGTTCCGTGGAATCCAAGTGACTCAAAGCGAAAATATGCGGTAAAAAGTAAATAACTTGGCTGACGTAATGAATGTGCCAAAACTTTCGGAAATGGACGTTGCTTCCATTCATCGTCTGTCAGCGAAGCCGGAGAAAAAAAGTCCCGGTATAGTCGTTAGATGAGTGGGACTAGCAATTTCGGACCAGTGGTTAGAAAAGAGACATAAATTGAAGGAAGAAGGTTGTCGTGGGATTGTGCTGGAAAATCTAACTACCTACAACCGGCATTTACTTACTGCCGCCAAAATGGGCGAAATAAAATGGCTTTCAATAGGCGTGGTACAGAAATGTGAAGCTTTTCGCGCGTAGGAAGAATTGCGAACGTGCCATCGTTCTACGTAACACGCATGACTTCCCGTATAATGTCGCACCGGCTGTCTGTGAGCACTTGAAATTTTTTTAGCATACATAAAACTTAAAACCATCTGTTTCTCTCGCAAGAAATAAACGTTATCGGTACCACTGAATATAAAGGATCCTTGAAATGTCTACGTTTGCATGTTCGTTTTCTTAAAATTAAGCAAGCTGACTTTTAGCTTCTTATAGATGGATTTTCATTTTCATACGACACCGTATCCCTTACTGAAACATGGGGCAAACATAGGGATGACCCATCCCCTTTGATTTTATTTTATTATTTATTTACTCATACTGTTCGCCTGTCGGCCGTTACAGGGTGGGTCAAAAGCAGGACACCTGCAAGTCGTACATTACATGAACAGAAAAAGAACACTCGAAAGAGAACAACATACTACATAAGCAAATATAAGAATTTAACAAAAGATAATAAGACACATAAGCATACATAAGTCATACATTAATCACATTGTACAGCACCATTGATGCAAGTTAATCGGAAATATTATGAAACATGACCGAGTGTTACCGTACAAAAACAGAAAGTTGTATACGTAAGGGAAATATTCCGTACTTATATATACAGATATACTAATACAAACTACCAATGCAATGCAAACGAATATCGAAGACTCCCACAAAATACAAAAAAGTGTATACGTGCGTGCGTATTTACCGTCGTGTGAGGTTGTCTTCAAATTGATCCGCATTGAGGCTTTCTCGCGTTAGTAGGGGTAATTCATTCCATTCTTTAACGGTTCTAGGGACGAAGGAAAACGCATAACTGCTAACGGGCATCTGAGGTACTTATAAAGTGCAATCTTTGCTTCTTCGTAATATTCTGGTTTGCCGTGCCATCAAGCACTGGTCACTATTGATGTTAAATGTCTTTTTACTGAGAAGGTAAAAGAACTTTACCCTTGCGATGCGCCTACGTTCAGCGAGCGTGGGCAAGTTCAGTAAACT
This sequence comes from Hyalomma asiaticum, assembly GCA_013339685.2. Taxonomy (NCBI): domain Eukaryota; kingdom Metazoa; phylum Arthropoda; class Arachnida; order Ixodida; family Ixodidae; genus Hyalomma; species Hyalomma asiaticum. The sequence goes on along the minus strand of CM023487.1, from coordinate 79,439,869 downwards.
GTGCATTTCGCAGACGGAATCTGAACGAGAGTATCGCGATAAAATAAAAAATCTTGCTGCTCGACGTTGAACTCTTTCCAGTCTCTGGATTCACCCTGACTGATAAGGGTCCCAGATTATGCAGGCACTGTCTAGCGTAGGAGGAACGTAGGTTAAATGAGCTGTTAGTTTTACCGACTTTGAGGCAAAATGATATTTCCGTTGCAAGAACGAAAGGTTCTTTACCGCAGTTTCGTAGACTTTTGTGACATGGTAGGACAAGCATAAATTCGTGGATATATTCACGCCCAAGTATTTCAGTACCTCAAGCATAGAAACCACTGAAGAATTTACTGCATAAAAGGTCAAATATATTATTTAATTTATTCGTTGCGCGCAATAAAACAGTTTTATTCTCATTTATTTTCATTTTCCATTTGTCGCGCCATTTTTCTGCTATCCTAACACCTTCATTGAGCAGCTGCTGATCTTCCAAGCTATTAATTTCTTTGGACAACAGACAATCATCGGCGAAAAGTCGTACCGTGATCATTTCGTCGATTTCAGGGGCAATGTCATTGATATAGACTAGGAATAGCACCGGGCCTAACACAGACCCCCGTGGAACACCTGACGTCACGTTCAACGGCTTTGATTTAACGCCTTCCACTTCTACATGTTGCGTTCTGCCCCGAAGGTACGCGGTTATCCATTTTACTGCTTTTGTATTTATTCCCATAAGTTTCAGCTTCACAACCAATTCTTCATGTAGCACTCGGTCGAATGCTTTCTACAGATCAAGACAGATGGCATCTATCTGTTTCTTTTGTTTAACATCAGGGCATAGTCATTAATTGTTTCAAGAAACTGTGTTGTCGCGGAAAGGCGCTGTTGTAATCCATATTGGTTGGGAAAAAATGTGTTGGTATTTTCAATTTGCTATCTGTCATTTTGTTTAAACCACTCAATGCGCCATGGGGGTGGTGCTATGTTATTACTGAAAGAAGATATGCAATGTGAACTGATCCCTGGTTTTTGTGTTACATGTGATGACTAAGAAATTCTTTCTGCTCGCGTAGCTAAATATCTGTTTCCAGTCTGTTATAGGCCACAAAACAGGAACCCTCAGAGCTTTATTTGCTTCTAGAAGAACTCTTGCATGTCTCTTCGGAAAACATGTATTGTTCGGTATAGGCAGGAGACTTCAACATAGACATGTTTGGCCAATCTTCGTCAGAGCAAGCCATGAACACCCTGATTCTCTCAAATGGATTCGGTAGTGTTATTACTTCACCGACTATAATTACAGAAAATAGACGGACTTTATTAGATTTCTTCGTTAAAAATATAAACCGGAGGATTACCTTTACATGAGTGCTGTCCGATAATATCAGAGATCACGTTCTTATTTATTCATAAAAAATGTAGTTCGCGATTAAGTCGGAAACAGACTGTTACGGATCAACGTATTGCCGAGTCTATCCTTGAAGCCTTTAGAAATGAGTTGCTTAATAGTAACTTGAACGAGATTATTGATAAAAAGCGTACAACAAATAAATTTTTTTAAAGATTACAAACATTTACAAACGCCATTTCCGAGAAAGGAAAATTCGTTTGGATAAAAAACGTCCGTAAACCATGGATGACTCCCGCTTTGCTAAATGAAATTAAACATAAAAATGAACCATAACATAATGTTATTGTAACAAGGAGCTATACCATTCTAAAGGAACAAATGGTGTACAGAAATTGTTTGAATAAGGAAATAAAAAGAGGAAATCGCACTACATACACAGAAAGATAGGAACCAGCGAAGATAACTCTAACGTCTTGTGGAAAAAACCTCAAGTTGTCTCTTCACAGGAATAAGTGACGCCAAAGTGTTCAAAATATGACAGTCCACGGGCGCAACATACAAGGTGACGAACTTACAAATGCATTCAATGCATACCTAGTGAACTATTCATATGATGTGACGTCTAATGAGTTTATTAAATGTCTTCCTGATCGAAATTCGCGCTCTTTGTCTTTAAAGCCTGTGTCAGTGCGGTATGTCTGTTCAGTCTTTCCGCAACTTAAAAATAGTCATTGTCGTGATAATGATGGCATGCAAATCAGGCCCATCAAACATGTCCTAGATCTACTTGTACTTTGTATTACGCATATAATTAATCTTTCTTTCTCGCAGGCAGCCTTCCCCAAAAGAAGGCTGATACCAAAAGTTAGTGTTGTGTTTTAAAAAGGTGACAAAAATGATGTAAGAAATTAAACACCCATATCCATTCTATCAGTGTTTTCCAAAAGATAGGCTTATGCACCGTCAACTGTACCACCTCTTCAAAAATCACATCGTAATTTCACCTACTCAGTTTGGTTTGAGAAAATGCCGGTCCATAGAAATGGCACTACTGGAACAAAAAGAACTAATTTTGCCTGTATTTCAAAAAAAAAAGACATGTCGTTTTGGGATTGTACGTGAACTTCAGCAAAGGTTTCGATACCATTCAGAAGTCTACATTATTTGAAAAGCTACATTGCTGTGGAATTCGTGGCCATGCGTTGGACTTGTTTAAAACATCGAAAACACGTAGTTATTTCAAGAATCAAATAGGGGTAGTTGAGATAGATCGAAATTGTTCGCGTTAAAGCCAATAAATAAAGCTGTAAGAGGGAAGCATCTCTGTTCCTTTTCTGTTCGTTGACTTTATAAATGATTTAATACGCATTTATGCTGATGCTATATATGTTCTATATGCTGATGATGTCAGCATATTTATTTATGCTGCAAACAGTGAAACGCTTCAGGAAAATACGCACCTGGTTCTTGTGCAACTAAAAATATGGTCATCTTCCAATAATTTAGGTATAAGCCCAAGTAAAACAAAGACGTTACTATTCAGACCAAAGAACTCGCCCGGCAAACGATAATTTACATCTTGCGTACCGTGATAGCGAAATAGAGCTAGTAAATGACAAAGTTCTAGGGGTTATTTCCAAGTAATATGCTTTGGAACGAGCACACCAACAGCGTGTAGGCACAATCATCGCAGTTGTGGATATGGTATACAGTTGCAAAACAATGTTACCATATAATGTAAAGCTTTTGCTGTATAAATCACTTGTTTATTCCCACCTTACCTATTGTTTTTTTTATATGGAGCACTACGACTAATACGAAGCCAGAAAAGTTACACTTAATGCAGAAGAACATAAAAATATTTTTCAATTTGCCATATGATGGCCACAGGAGCGGCTTGTTTGAGTGGGCTGCCATATTACCCGTTCGTAACATGTATGCATTTAAATGAACTGTTGCCAGCAGACGCCTGGTCCACAAAAATACACATCTTTTTTCATGACCTTTCTAACCTACAGCAAAATTACATCGCTTGGTACACGGAATAAACACACGTGTAAAATAAAAATATCAAGAACAAATCACTCGGAAGTAAAACTATCCGTCATTCTTCCCAAACTACCTAATGAATACGTGAAAGCCCGTGTTGATCCTTACAGGTGCACAATGCCTTAACTACGTGAGCTACATATGTTCGGAATTTAAGTGGCGTGATTGCTAACTATGTCATTTTTGCTTTTGTTTAACTAAAGCCCTATTGAAAATGCCCTGTCGCCCATCACCATAATCCACCATTACCATCATTGGCATGGGGTACTTTCTGGACATGGTGGTTACATGGTGGTTAAATGGTGGGTGATATTTTGTGCCTCATTAAATGCACACCGAATTGGCTAAACGCGCCCCGTCTTCTTTTGCACCTGCGCCCGGTTACGTCGTGGTTATGGCGACGCAAATAAAGCATCAAATTACAACAGCAAACGAACACTGAAGGTGCCTTCTCTTAATCAGAGAAGACGCCTACCTTGTACATTGCTCTCGCTTCTCTGTGCTTTTTTTTGTCCGCACAATAGTAAACAACTGTACGGAGGTGCATGAGAGGCCTGGACGGGCTCAGCCAAGTAAATGTGCATTCAGCGAGGTGCATAGCATCAATCACCATCGAACGACCATGTGCACCATAAAAACCACCATGGAGTTGGTGGTTATGGTGGATTATGGTGATGGGTGGCAGGCGGATTTTCAATATGGAGTGAACTATATTTCTTTCTTTTGTACATGCCTCTGCCCTATGACCTACACAAAGGTAGCTGCAGGCTCTTGTCAAGCTGCCTCTGCAAAGAGCAGCTTTTACCCGCAGCTTTCCCATCATTGCACTGATGAAAAGAAAGAATAATAATAACATTAGTGTTAATATTAAGAGTATACGAGAAACTATAGTGCTTATTGAACTGGCAGGACAAGCTGGTGCTATTAATGAACATACGAAAAATTGAAACACACCTGCCTCCGGGAAGCTGCTTCGCGAGAGCTGAGCACGCAGCGACGATAGAATTGTGTGCGGCGTTAATGCCTTTTAAAACATATAAAGAGCACGTTCTTACACTTGCCACCTGTTCCCCGCACACCAATCATGGCAGCTTGCAGGTAGGTGTGTCTACGCCTTCTGCGTTGTATATTTGCGAAACTTGCTACTCAGGGAGGCAGATGTTATCCCTGCAGGTACACAAAAAACGAGCGAAGGGAAATTTAGTAGAGTAGTGTTTTCTGTGTATTTTATGCTTACTAACAACGAAAAAGCAGTGGGTAAGCGAACTGTTCTAATAAAACAGACGCTACCGCTCGGAACGTATATGTTCCTATGGAACAAACAGCAGCCAACTTGTCTACGCAGCAGTCCCTTTTTCTATGTCGCACGAACAACTTAATAATCAAAATTTCTTGCCAAGATAAATCTCAAGCACACAATAGAAAGTGTGCGAACATTTAACATGTTGCTTTCAATTTAGACATTGTTCAATTTGCTTAGGAATTGCGATAGTCACGCATTTTCTGTGGGCACCCTATGGCAAGAGTGAATGCTGTGGCACCTATCTACATTTACGCACAACAGTTCAAGTGTACGCGACAGGGAAAATCGCCAGATGGAAACGGGACTGGACTTCGTGGATAGTTCCGCAGGCGCTTGGTGGCAGGTTTTCCTGCTCTGTATGAAAAATATCAGTCTCTCGTATCATCACTATCATCACGAGCAGCAGCTGCAGCAGCCTGCCCACGCCCCCACAAAGCGAAGGCTAACATAAATCTACTGCTGCAGGAGCAGATGAAATTAAGGCCGAACCAATTACCACTATTGCCGATCTAATCAGTGCGCCACTACAAAATATATGTAATGATGCTCTAGACCAAGGTGTTTTTCCAGACAGTATGAAAATTGCAAGAGTGCTTGTTTTGCACAAAGGTGGCCCCTATGACAACCTTAATAATTACAAACCTATACCTGTCCTTCCTTTGTTTTCTAAACTACTGGGATATTTGATAAAAGACAGACTATGTAAATTTTTTGAATGTAGACAGATCCTTGTGAAAGAACAGTTCGGGTTTCGTGAGGGGAACTCAACGGAAATGGCACTGCTTAGCGTAAAGAAAAGTATGCTTTCTAACATGGATGAAAAGCGATTCACTGTCGGATTTTTCTTAGATTACAGAAAAGCATTCTATTCCATTAAATATGACATTTCATTTTATAAGCTCCAGTTTTATGGTATTCGAGGCGTTGCCTTAGAACTAATTCACAGTTATTTCTTCCATCGAATGCAGTACACATGCTTAAATGGGTATGAATCACAGCTGCAACAAATCTTATCTGGTGTACCACAGGGGTCTCTTCTAGGACCAACATTATTTATTATTTATATTAATGATATAATCGCCATCCCAAGGAGTCCTGAAATCGTTCTGTATGCAGATGATACTACTGTGTTTTTCTCTCGCATGCACCTCGATAAGATACATGTTAAAGCTAATACATCGTTACAAGAGCTATCATTATGGTTGATTATAAATAAACTAAGATTGAGGGTTAGTAAAACAAAGATTATTGTATTCAAGACACGCAACAAACCTGACGATTCTGAACTTCAGCAGACATTTGAAAACAATGTCATGGAACGTGTCTCTTTCTACAAGCTTTTGGTGTCTTTCTTAAAGAACACATGGATTAGCCTAAGCATATTAATAAAATTCATGCCAATATATCAAGGTTCTTCGGTGTATTCCACAAACTCAGAAACCTTGTTCCCAAATGGTTGAAATGGCAGTTATACTACAGTTTATATTTACTCACATGTTCACTACTGTATTTTGATTTGGGGATGGTCAACCAAAACTAATCTTGTCAGGTTGGTAACATTTGAAACAAAGGCGATATGTTGAAAACCTTTCATACAAAGACCACACAGGCTTGTACTTTTTGGAACACTGTCCTAAATTTCAATCACTTATATGAGCTGAATTTGCTCTCCCATGTTTATAAGGAAATTAAGCTCAATACTTCTTAATATACTGATCTGCAATCCTGTAGCAATGTGCCTTACAACTTAAGCGCGACCATTACAGAATTTCCCTCGTGCGAACAACCTATGGAAACCAATTCCACATCTTCTCAACAGACATACGCAGGCCCGTACAAATTATACAGAAACCACTGTACTTGTACTCTTTAAAAAAATGCCAAAAATACCTCCTCTCGTTCCCACAAAATTAGCAAATTGTGTTTGCTATAGTCATGTTCCTTAGGTTTCGTTATTTCCTCTTTCGTGAAATTTCTTTATTATGTATAATTATGCATTTTGTTAGCTTTGTATTAAACTGCGTGTGTATATATTATTAACAATGTATAGTTGTTATTTCTGTTGCCTATGCCCTGAGTGTGCATAAGGGTGCTAGGGTGCCGTCAGGCAGAGGACATCTGCCTTTTGCCCTTGCATCCAAGACATTTTTTGTTGTCTGCCAGAAATAAATTCAAATTCTCATAGAGATATCAAATCATGTCTGTCCTGTGCTGACTGCGACCAATTAATCCCCGCAAACTTATCTCTTCTACTGGCCTAACTTTCAGCCGCCCCTTGCCATGCTTGTGTTTTCAGGGGATCCAATCCGTAATTACCAATGGTTCATTACGTGTCCTGGCTACGCGCATTTATCTTTCCTAGTTTCTCTCAAAGTGTCTTTACCACGTCTTCTTTCCTTAACCCACACCGCTCTCTTCGTGTCCCTTAAGGATACACCTGTCATTTTCCGTTCCACTGCTCACTGATTTGTCCTCAGTTTAAGCTGAACCTATTTCGTAAGCCTCCAAGTGTCTTCCCCGTAGGTATGTAGAGGCGGGATGCAGCTGTTATACACTTTTTGCTTGGGGGGCAGTACAAGCTGTCATGCATTATCTGGGAATGTCTGCTGGATGCGCTCCACTCCATTCTTATTCTCCTAGTCATCTAAACGTTAGGGTTGGTGTCAGGAAATATTACTGGGCCTAAGTGGACATATTGTGAGCAACTTCTTTGATTGTAGTCGAGCCTCGATCGATGGCGACAAAGATGGAGAGCGAGCCAAGCAGCTGATGGTGATCCATGTAGATGGGGGAAAATGTACAAGCGATGACGATGTGCAGAGATGAAGAAGCGCCAATCGTATGTTCAGCTAAGACTAATTCCCTCCCGCGGTGGAAGCGGCCGCCTGGCCGCACTGAGGAATTACAAAACTCGCCGAATATATGGTTTCAAGCGAAAAACGTGCACGATTTCTGTCCCTCGGCAACGGTGGTCAGAGGGGGGCGTAAGGGGCGAGACGCAGTAATTCACCGGTGATGTTAGTTCAATGACTGTGTATGGTCCAAGAAAACGACTAGCTAATTTTTCACACAAGCCTGTAGCGCGTACGGGATTCCAAAGAAGCACTTCATCGCCAGGAGAAAAGGTCACAGCACGGTGGCCAGAATCGTAGCGGCACTTCCCTACCTCCTAGGAAATGTCGGTGTTAATACGGGCGCGGTGACGGCAGTCCGAAAGTCGAGAGAGAAATTCTTCACAGAAAGGAGCTGCTGAGTGTACAGATGCCGACAGAAGTCATACGTCTGGAGCGAAACTTGGTAAGCGACCATAGACAAAGAAGAATGGATAAAAGCAGGTGGTGCGTTGCGTGGCCGTGTTGTTAGGCAAATCTTACGAACGGGAGGATTGCATCCCATTTCGTGTGGTCTGGGGCGATGTACATTGCGAGCATGTCCGAGAGAGTACGGTGGAAACGCTCTGTCAGGCTGTTGGTTTGTTGGTGATAACTTGAGGTGGTCTTATGAATGGTGCCTGAGGCACGCAGGACTTCAGCCAGAACCGACGAGAGAAAAGCTTTGCCACGGTCACTGAGGAGAACGCTTGGAGTGCCATGACGCAAAAAGATGTTGCGTAGGAAGAAATCCGCGACTCCTGCGGCAGTGCCAGTTTGCAGACAGGCTGTCTCAGCGTAGCGCATGAGATGGTCAACGGCCGTGACAATCCAGCGGTTGCCAGTAGGGGTCTTCGGAAGAGGGCCGTACAAGTCTATGCTATGCCAACTACTTCGAAAGGTGACGCCGGGCAAGGAAGAGGCTGCAAGAGACACCAATGGAGCAGTAGTTGGTCGCTTGCGGCTCTGACAACGGACACAGGATGCGACGCACTTGGAAACGGCTGTGAAGATGCCAGGCCAGGAATGGCGACTTCGGACTTTGTCGTAAGTCCTGTGGTAGCCAAGATGACCTGATAGTGAAAAGCTACGAGCACCTCCCGTTGCAAGGAACGAGGTACGATGGGGATCCGTTTGTTACCATCAACATGATAAATGTAGCGTTGTAAAGCCCCATCATGAATCCTGAACTGTGTATGTTGTTGAGGAAGTCGGGCGTTGGGGCGTAAAGACCCTTCGAGACGTCCTGCAATGGTTCTGTAGTAGGGGTCAACACGTTAGTGAGATACAAGAACAGATCACCGTTCTGGCTTCAGGCAATCGAGCATCTAGATGGGTGAAGCCGACGAAGGGATGCCTGCTGTAGTTTAGTATGGAGAGTCGATGGTGATTCGTCGTTCTTGGACAAGGGGTAGCGAGAGAGCATCGGCATCCTGGTGGTCTTTTCCGGACCTGTAGGTTACCTCGAAGTCGTTCTCCTGTAAACGAAGCACCCAGCGCCCAAGGCGACCCGATAAGTTGTTTAGCGATAAAGCCAGCACAGTGCGTTGTGGTCAGTTAAGACAGTGAAGTGACGACCGTGGAGATGTGGGCGAAATCTTTGGACAGCCCATAAAACAGCAAGGCACTCCATCTCGGTGACGGTGTAATTCCTGTTCGCAGGGGTCAGGATGCGACTAGCGTAAGCGACAACTCGTTCACGAGAGCTGTTGTCACGTTGGAGGAGAATGGCACCGAGATCATGACTGCTGGCGTCTGTGTGGACAATGGTAGACGCGCTCGGATCAAAGTGGCATAACACCGGGGAGGTACGTCACGGCATGTTTGAAAGCCACGAAAGCACTTTCATAGTCTCCAGACCAAACAAATGGGGTCTCACTTGCAAGTATCTGATGGAGGGGAGAAGCAAGCGTAGCAAAGTTGCGTGTGAATCGACGAAAGTAAGAAACAAGTCCGAGAAAAATACGCAGGTCTTTTTGACGCATAGGACGGGCAAAGTTCAGAACGGCGGCAAACTTCTCAGGATCCGATTGAATTTCTTTTTTGCTGACTAAGTGCCCCAGGATCTTGATGGTTTTCCTCGCGAAAGTGTTTTTTTTTTATTGAACTGTAGCCCAGCGCGTGTGAGGCAAGCGAGCACTTGGTCGAGAGAAGATGGTTGAAAACACGACTATGTCATCAAGGTAGCACAAGCACGTCTTCCACTTCGATCCGTGCAAGACATTATCGATCATGCGTCGAAATGTGACAGGCACATTACAAAGCCCAAAAGGCATCACGTTAAAGTCGTAAAGGCCATATGGAGTGGCAAAAGTGCTTTTTTACTTGTCACATTCGCACATAGGTATCTGCCAATAGTCTGATCTAAGGCCAAGGCTAGAAAAATATTAGGCGCCGTCTAACAATTCTAGTGCGTCGTCAATTCGTGGCAAAGGGTAAACACCCTTGCATGTGATTTTGTTCAGTGCACGGTAATCGACGCAAAAGCGCACTCAACCATCTTTTTTCAGCACTAGAGCAACTGGTGAGGATCAAGGGCTTGAAGAGGGACGCATGATATTCCGTCGAAGCATGTCGGATACGTTTTCCTCGAGGATTTAACGCTCGGATTAAGATACTCGATATGGACGCCGGTGAACAACAGCGGAGCCGTCAGTCTGTATGCGGTGAGTCGCGGCTGTAGTCATCCCGAGCACGGGTGAATCTACGTCAAACAGGGAACGGTGGTTGCTCAACACGTCGAGCAGATCTTGTCTCTGGGCAGGGGTAAGGTCACTTATTGTTGCCGAGAATGGTGCTAAAGGGGCAGTGAGTGAAGACGACTTGGACTCGGTTGGTACGGTCGAAAGGGCAACAATCCCGATGGGATAGGTATCAACAGTACAAGTGGTACCAGACCCTCGCGGCAGCAATTGAGGTTCGGGTGTTTGATTCAGAGCGGTAAGAAAAGCGCAGCCCTCAGAGAAGCGAATGAGGCCACGAGTAATCACAATTCCCTGAGAAAGAGTACGTCCATAGGGTGAGATAAGCACGTCGCCATTTGCAAAAGTACTTCAGTTTAGAGCACTGCAGTTTAGAGCACTGGCCCGGCCCGCGGGCCGGGTCGGGACGGGTAAGTAATTGTTGGATCGGGCCCGGGCCGGGCTCGGTCCCATGACCTTCGGGCCCGGGCCGGGCCCGGGCCTGGGTCAGGCCCGAATCAGGCCCGGGTCTCATCAACGTTGGTGTCATACGTGCCGGTGATGGCGCTTGCATGCTTTTTGGTTTTGTTGTTTTTTGGGATTTAACGTCGCGAAACTAGTCACGCTATGTTAGACGCCGTAGTGGAAGGGTCTGGGTAATTTAGATCCCCTGAAGTGCATTAGCGTGCACTGAAACCGCACAAGCCGTCTAGAATTGTGCCTCCATTGATATGTTACATGTGCTTTCGGGAAATTGCATCATATAAGTTCCCGCCATTATATTGAATGAAACACGTTCACGGGTACCGTGTATCAAAAGAAATGGTAGTAATGCAGCACTGCAGCAAGTGCGAAGCAACCGTACAGTGCCCAGATTATTGTATATAAGATGAACCCAGCGGTATCATGGGAAACATTTCGAGTATGCAGCTACACTCGCATGCCCGCTGCGCCTGCTTCCACCTTCCTGTGTGTAGACTGGTCAACGCGACTCGTGAGTCATGAATACGTGAGGAGCTGCTTTTCCTGCAGTTTAAGCGCAAGAAGTGAAGTGACTTGTCACAGGCTCGCCGATCCACGCATGTGTTGCTGATATTTGTGCTAGCAAGGCAGTTGCGAATATTTATTATTTGGCAATTAGCGAATCAGAACTAGCATTTAGCTCGGATGCTCATCATATCGAGTATGTTTTTGCTGATTCTCACGGCCACCTTCGTCTTCGTCAGACTTCATCAGTAGTTCATAAGTTTCCTCATTCGTCGGAGCACAAGTGCTCATGGCGCTCAAAAACTATGGAGGCGCTCCCGAGACAGAAGTGAGCAAGCACCTAAGGAAGGTGATAAGATGATTTACTGTAGTACCCTTTGTAACAGGCGGGTGTATTGTCACCCTTTACCGCATAAATATCTAACGGGTCCAGTGACACCCTGTGTGGACGAATTTTTCATTCCTTCAAGCTTCCAGCTTCCCTCAAACTTCTGCCGCTTTTAGATCTTAGTGGTTAAGTAACACATAAAAACCGGAGACATGAGCCCTTCCTCTAGTCCAAAAAAGAAAAGTACGGCAGCTCCGCTGCTGTGAAACCTCAGGACGTGCGTAGCACGGGCACCCAGCGATTCCCATTCGTTGAGTTCCCACTGCTCCGTTGGCCAAAGCGTCAATGACGTCATTGTTTGTGGTAAGCAAGTATGGTTTCCCCCCGCACAAGTAGAATTTCTTAGGCACATTCGCTAAGTCGGTTTGCGACATCTGCGCTACTTATTTTGTTGATTTTTATCGGCTGCGGTATCACCATCGCGTGTTAAATGTACCACGATCCAATATCGTGGCACGGGTAGCTCGGTGCGCGTTAACATAGGATGATTATAGTGGGTGATATGGGTTTCGCGGAACCTATATACAGAGGCATATAGACTGAGTATCCTGTGCCGCACTTGAGATGCTTAACACCCTACATGTTGAAACAAAAGCAGAAGGGCACAAGTTAATTCATATGGTGGAACACATAACTTATTTTATTGACTGAACAGTTGACACCTTCTGCAATGAAGCCTACAATGAATCAATAGAATATGCCTGATTCGCGGGAAATGTCTTTCCACGTGGGCGCTACCCATCTCAGAAGTTTGCTTTTTCTCTACCTTCCGCCTTTTCCTGCCCACCGTAGTCACAGCTTTTTCCTTTCTGGCACACATTGCATCCACTGTCACAGATGCTAGCTCCAAGACTGCAACCATGACTGCGAGCCAGGCAGCCAGACTTCGCTCCCCTGTTCGCACCAAGGCCTCCAGCCCTGGATGGTAACCCACTCTCGCGTTTCTAGTGATTGCGTGGGATCGCGCTCCGGACACCCGACCGGGCGCGTTCGACGGGAAGTGCTTAAAGGGGTCCTGAACCACCACTCGGGCTTGGTTTTGACAACCGCTGCGTGTGTATTGAAGGCCTCTCAGAAATTCACAGCCGAAAGAATTTTTCAAAACGGTTTGTTATGAGCGAAGATATTGCGACCGGAAAACCTCCCTTTCCAGTGCTGTCTCAACTCTGCGGAATAGAGGGCACAGAGCTCCTTAGGGTGGTGTCGAAGGAGGTGCGCCGCCCACCGCGTTACGTCACCAGACTTCAGCGACCTGTCAGAGTGGCTGACGAAAAGCGCGCGACTACCGGGGACTGTTTGTCCGCAGCGCGCTTGTGGCCGCCTGCTCGCTCCGCGCCTGGGCTCGGTCGCGTACCCCCGCGATCACCGCATCTTTTTTTCGATCCTTCGAAGCTTTGTTTTCGTTCCTCACACACGTTTAGGCTCGCAGGTGCGCGCGCTTACTTTGTCAGAGCGCTGCTTGTCGTCGATATTGCGCAGCACAAACAGCGCAACTATCAACGCTGCTCCACCTTGTCATGCATATCCCCAAGTTAGTTAATTGTTTATTAGTGATTGTAGACGGGTTAATCATCCTGTCGGGCTCGAACGTGTGACTACTATGACTCGAAAGGAAAACCTTCACAACTCGAACCCCTGCCGACAGATCAATGTGGAATAAGGTGCGTTGACATACGCAAATAAGGATGGATGAATTTAATGTGTGAATACACTGGTCAATTTTAACAGTGAAACTGTGAACTATTGGTGAAACTGGGAAATTTGCAGAAAATTCCGCTAAGCTATGTAATGCTAGCATAACAATGCCACGCTGTAGTAAAGACAAAGCTTCGTAGGACTAATTAGGTAAGGCTAAGTCTAATTCAATGGAGCCTAATTAAGATTCCTAAAACTAGTTTGGTAAGGTTAAGTCTAATTCAAAGGAGCTCAACTAGGAATAATTATTCGAAGCCTAATTCAGACAGGACTAATCCAACTAAGTCACACCAAGCCAAACTGAACTAATTCAAGTATAATTTAGCTATGTCAAGTGACCCCTAATTAAGCAGCTACTAATTATTTGCAGTTAATAAAGCCACGATACTAATTAAACCAAGTCAAATTGGAATAGGGCTAATTATGCGAAGCCTAATTTAGCTGATATGATCAAGTTTAGCATAAGCAAGCTTCTAATTGGACCACGTTTATTTAACTAGTACTCATTAAACCACGCATAGCTAGGTTATTACTTGTTAAGTCAAAGCTAAGCTAGCACTTATTAATCCAAGGTAAATTATGCTAAGACTTAAAGGTAAAGCCTCATTAAGCTGACACTAAATATTTCAGGAGTAATTATGCTAGCACTGAATAAATCAGGCCTAATTAAGATAATACTCACCAAGTGATACCTAATTAAGGTAATATATCAAAGCACAGCGTAACTAGCCATAAGCTAATTTGGTCATGTATAATTATTATAGCGCTAATTAACTCAAGCATAATTATATAGACTAATGAAGCCCAGCGTATTAAGTCATGTGTGGTTAGGTTTCAGTTAATTAGACCGAGACTATTTAGTGTAACTCTAAATAGGTTCTGACTTATTAAGTAAAGCCTAAGTCAAGCCTCAATAAGCTCAGACTATTAGGATATGCCAAATTAAGCCAAACATTACAGACATAATGATTTTAATCCACGCTAATTTAGCTTACTCAACCCTAATCTAAGTCTAGCATAATCCGCTCTGTATGCAATAGTCCACCTTAATCCACCTCAGTCTGTCTTAATCCACCCTAATGCGCCTTAATGAGCTCTAATCCACCCAAATATTCCCCAATCAGAACCAGTCCTTTAATAAAAGAAATATTTTGGGTTCGACTGCTGCCATTTTACTGAGTATGAGTTCCAGAAGGTGGTGCATCGGAGTATCATAGGGAATAAACCCATCTAAAATCACTGATGAATTGTTAATTAAAGTTTGGGAATAATTTGTGATTTATTACAGGCTGCTGGCATGCATTTGTTGCCTTCTTGGAAACTATATTTACGGTGAGTTTTGCACCGCACCGTTCGCGTCCACACCGAGGTATTTTACGGACGCCTTCCGATGGCACCTATGAGACTTGCGAATTAAAAATATTTTTTTACATATTTCCAGCAACTATTTTGCCTATATAGGGGCTCACAACGCAAGGAAAGGCGAGCGCACGGCACGCACGGTACGCAGGCGCTTAGGGTTTTAAAAAACGCGCGCTGAGAAGGGCCCGCACACAGGTGCGGCGGGCGTGTCTGCCATCGGCCACTAGCAGTGACCCTCCTTGTAAATGCTCTATGACGAAATAGAGCATATACAAGGAGCGTGAGGAGAAGCCGTTTTTTGAGTTGAGGGCTCCTGAGGAAGTGGAAGCTTTGTGCTTCCATTGTCAACGCTACGCTTCGCGGATGACTAAAGCATTTGGCTGAGATATTCATCACGGCGTAGGAAAGCCGTAGAATACGTTTTTCCACCAAGCCCGTAGGGTGGTTCAGGACCCCTTTAACAAGCCACCGGCTAGTTCAGTTCGGCGCACTTATAAGCAGTTATTTCGAAATCCCTTAGTCCGGTCTTGATTTAAAGTATAACACTTTTAAAGACCGAGGACGGTCACACAAAGGCGACGAAATAGGCATCTAAAGCGAACAGCGACGACGGTATCGCTCGCTAACGTGTGTGGCTTGCTTTGAGAGATCTCGGCGAACAAAAGGTGGGGGAAAGGACTTCGTTTTTTCAGCACTGAAGTGTACCCTATGTTGGAGACAGTTGCCTACCGAGGAGTCGAAACGTACGACAGGTTTAATAACGCGCTACTCAGCGCGGCGAGTCTTTCCAGGAGTAGTTAGAGTGCGTTTTTTTTTTTCCTCTCTTGTTGCATTGCGCAATTCAGTGTAGTTACCTATATCTGTATTGTTTGTATTCACTCCTGCATGGGCTTGGGAAAGGCCTGCAGTATTTGTAAATAAATAAAAATAAATAACGATGTTTGCAGGGTAAGTTCAGCGCTATTTACTCAATAGTCCCAGCAATTATAGTAAACTTAATTCCGCCGTTTTTTTTCGCTATATGTGGGCGTTGTATGTTGTAGTCGTTCTTTGAAAAGAAATAAAAACATTGCACGGTTAGCACTGTGTGCATGAGACAGCTAGCTATGCCTCCTCATATATCCCCCTGCAATTATTTGACAGAAGTGTTACGGGTGTAATTAACCGAAGGCAAACTGAGTACCAATGCAAATCGTGACACTGTCATAAGTTCTCACAACACATTCCAGAAACTATCATGAGTGCGGCTCATATCTTCACTATAAGAGAAGATGGGACAGCGCCTTGTTTATTTTCAAGGAATATTTGGTTGAATTGGGCCGGGCCGGGTCGGGCCGGGCCCAAACCTTTCGGGCCGCGGGCCGCGTACGTGCCGTATTTAAAAACACCTGGCCGGGCTCGGGCGGGCCGAAGCACGGCGCTTTTGGGCCGGGCCGGGCCCGGGCCGGAAAAACTCGGCCCGTGCAGTGCTCTACTTCAGGTAACGCCTATAATAGCTTCTCTAGATGGCCAAAGCACGTAGTCGGAGGAGGCAACGAGCTGCAAATTTTCTTCAGACTGAGGGAGAGGCCGGTGGCATTCAAGTGCATAAGATGCTGACGAGAATGAATAAATGCGGATGCAGAAGACAAGAAGTCCCACCCAAGAATGAGGTTATGTGTGCACTCCCGAAAAGCTGCAAAAACAATGTGGTGACGTATCCCGTCAATCAAGACTCGAACAGTGCACTGTGCAGTTGGGTGAATGATAGCGTTGGTTGCTCCACGCAGAGGAGGTCCACAGAATGGCGTTGTCACTTTCCGCAGGCGGCAACAAAAGTTGGCACGAATAATCAAAATAGCCGCACCTGTGTCTACGGGAGCCACTGCGCGGATACCTTCTGCGAACACTACTACCACGGTCGACGGTCTGTCCTGAGGAATTTTTGGCTGTCCGGTGGATGCAGTTTCCCCTCCTAAAACTGCATCGGGGAGTTTTGCGAGTGGGCGTTTGGTGACTTGGGAAGCAGGCCGGAGAGCCGACACTGAGCAAGGGTGCGGAGACGGCGACCTACGACGAGAGTTTCGAGGATTCGCGGGCATACCAGTAGGGTAGGGCGGTGATAGTGAGCGGTCAAAGGAAGAGCGGTAGTAATTCCGCTGGCAACTCCTTGGTGGGTGAGAGCCTGTGCGTTTGTTTGGAACGTATCCACGTTGCTCATCATATTGACGTCGGCGACAAAAGCGGGAGATGTGCCCCCGGCAGCCGCCGTAGAAAAAAAGTCAGTGGAGCAGGACGTGAAGCATTGTAATAAGGCTGTGAACGCCCCGGCGGTGATAAGGTTGCCACAGGGGCGCGTTCTTCTGGCGTTGGGAAAGAGGCTGGGCTCGCAGGAGAGAGTGCCGCGAAGTTGGCATAAGTCGGAATCTAGTGAACGCAAGAATTATCAGAGCACGTGAGACGCGATGCTGACGCTCTTTCTTATTTGATGCCGTCTCTTAACGTGGTGGACTGAGAAGGAACACTACATCCCGGAACACATGCTGAGGACTGGCCGTGAAGTTCTTCACGAACGATGTCGCGTATGAGGAAGCGCAAGTCCATGACCAAAGGGAGAAGAAGGTCAGGTGCATCGGTGCATAACCTGTGGGACTGAAGCTCTTGGAGGTGCAGGCAAGTGGTTATACCTCCTGAATGCTTGTCGGGTTTTGTGAGGCGAGAGCGTTAAAGGCGATGGTATTTATGCCTTTAATAATGTGGTGTATGCCGTCTGCTTGGGACCTGGAGGCATCCACACGCTTGCACAGTGCAAGCACATCCACGGTGTGCAAGATATACGATTCTCTGTGGGACTGAGTACGCTCGCTGAGCTTTTTCTTCGCGACCTCAGCACGATCACAGGGAGCACCGAAAATTTGACGCAGCTGTTGCGTGAACGTGGCCCAGTCAAGAATGTGAATGTCAGGTTCTTGGTTCCAAAACCAAGTCTTTGCGACGTCACACAAGTAAAAGGGGACGTTGCGTAATTTTTGTGAATTATCCCACCTGTTAATGTCGCTGACAATGTCCTAGTTTTGAAGCCAATCCTCGACGTCATTGCCTCGTAGACCAGCGAAGATTGTCGGGTCGCACTGGCGGGTGTTGATATCGAGTAAGGGCTGCGCTGGGTACGTTGAGGCGTGGGGCTTAGAATCGCCGTGCTTCTCTGAACCTTGCATGGCTGTGGGTGCTTGACGGTGGCCCGAGCGGAGCTCCAGTGGAACGTGCGAGACGTCTTCGGGAACAGAAAGCACCTTCCACCACTTGTGAGCAACTGCTTTTATTGTAGTCGAGCCTCGATCTATGGTGACCAAGATGGAGAGCGAGGCAAACGGCTGATGATCCATCTAGGTGGAGGAAAATGTACAAGTGATGATGATGTGCAGAGATGAAGAAGAGCCAGTAGTATGTTAAGCTCAGAATATTCGCTTACCACTCCCAGTGCCTCGCTACCTTTCTGGAACCGCTAAGCTATCCCAAAGTATTTAGCATTACTTTAGTTTTCTTCCTATTAAAGAGAGCGACAAGCAATTTTTGAGGTGCCTGTTCTCTTTACTTCAACGGAAAGCTTCAGCCAGAGTGTCCAATCATGCAGTCACAACGGGGAAAACACTGTGCAATATTTTTATCAGTGCTTTTTGTTTATATAGTCTATGGAGTTTGCTCACTTTTCTGATTTAGTTTAAAAATACAAATCTTATTCTAATAGCGTGAAGGTGCCCGATTCGATCATTAACATTCAAGATCTTTTGAAAGGCACAAAAGTCTGTTCACGCGTTCTGACGAGTTGTCGCTCACTTTAATTTTCATGCCCACCGTGTTACTTCACCTCTCTAAGGCACTAATCAGGCTTTGCAGTTCGCTTCTCTAGTTACATATCACGGCAATGTCAATGTCATTAGCATTTGTGAGGTTTCTGGGACTGGAGAGATTGTGTCTCATTGTGTTACGCCCTTCTTTATACCTATTTCACTGCTGTCCTTATGGAGGACTATGCTGGCTGGGGAGATATTGCAGATATCTTCCTGTAATATTCGTCTGGCGCCCTGACTTCGCAATGCCTGCATGCCTGCGGAGCTTTCGACCGAATCGAAAGCTTTCTCGACATGCATGAATATATAGGGGTCCTTTATATGCTGTGCGTTTCTATGTCCCGTAATTAATAGTGTGAATATGCCCTGCAGTTGAAGAGCCTTTAAAAACCGTGCTTGTTCGTCATTCGAATGGTTGAACAGGACGCTTTCCATAGGGTCTCTCATTGTTTAGCTCTTTTATGACCGGCGGAAACTGGCATGCAGAATGGAGAGCTCTGCGCAGCTGCGGAAGCAAACGAAAAATTATTATAATGATCGCAGTGAAACGGCGCACCGCAGAAAGTAAGTGTTGGCCAGCCTCATAGCAGTGGAGTCAAGTAGAAGTTTATTCCTATGTTCACTGAGAAGGCAATTTTACTCCTTTCGCTTTCTTCGGGGGTCGAAAGGATCCTGCTTTGTTATCTGTAACCACTATTTTCTGTCACAAGTGTGCCGGAGACAAAATGGACGAATATCCTTATTTAAAAAAAAAAACATTGAAGTGGCGCTGGAATATTTCCGTCGGTCTGAGGTATGTGAATGCTTGTAAAGTTGTCTATCTTCGTTCAGCACTTATCGCAATGGACTGCGCAGGATCCCACGATTAATCTTGTATTTATGCTTCTGCACCTTTTGAACTGAAGGCAAGCCCCGCCACGGTGGTCTAGTGGCTAAGGTACTCGGCTGCTGATCCGAGGGTCGCGGGATCGAATCCCGGCCGCGGCGGCTGCATTTCGATGGAGGCGAAATGTTGAGGCCCGTGTGCTGTGCGATGTCAGTGCACGTTAAAGAACCCCAGGTGGTCGAAATTTCCTGAGCCCTCCACTACGACGTCTCTCATAATCAGAACTGGTTTTGAGACGTAAAACCCCACCAAAACCACATGAACTGAAGGCCATAGAGATTGTTTCAGGTAACATGCGCCACCCTCTAAAAAAGGGTCCACGTCCGCGATACGGGGATGCAACCAACTTGGTATTATACACTGTTGCGTAAAGCCCTTGAGACGTTTGGAGATGAACATAGGTAGATATAATGTCACATAATCAGGAAACTCTTGAACGGCCTTTTTCGATGCAATCGCATTAATGCCAAGTTTTAACAACGTTATTTAGCGTGCAAATAGTGCAGTGCCATGCTAACCAGTGCAGCTGCAGCAACAATTCGAGGCTTACAAGGAAAAGTGCGAGATATTTTTTTCCGTGCCACGTGACTAGCCCTTGCGCGCAACGTGATTCGCACGCTGAATTATGATAAGCGGGAATCATCGATGATGAGAGCACACAAGCCATGCTAAAGAGAAATTGGTAAGGGTTGGCCACATTTTTAGCCCTTTCGGCCTGACCATGTCTCCAGTGTGCATGCATTATGCACTCAGGGAAAAGTTGCGCTCAGGTTTTTAGGGGCGAAGCTCCTCTTAGTCTAACCTTGTCACGCGTCAGTCGTCAGGCGTAACCCGCGTGCCTACCGGCACGCGCTCGCCCTCAGCGCGTGCCTCCCGGCGCGTGCATCTGCTGTCTTGTGAGAGAGAGCGAGAGACAGAGAGAGAGCGAAAGGCGCGCGTTGGCTATTGAAACGCTCTTTCTTAGAGGAACGCTGTACCAGCTCGCAAAGAAGGAGAACGCGCCCTCACCCGCGAGAGACAACGTTGGGGCAGGCAGCGTCTCCTAGCGAGTTACTTGATTGAGAAATACCGACTGCTCGCGTTGGAGAAGCGTTCACCGGCAAACGATATATATATATATGTATATATATATATATATATATATATATATATATATATATATATATATATATATATATATATATATATATATATATGGGCTGGATCTTGACTTGCAATGAAGTGCCGGTGGGAGATTTCACTTGTGCATAGTTGAAAAATGAGGATTCGTAGCGTGCGCGTGAACTAAATTAATCGGGAACTCGGAACGATCTACGATGAACCTCCCGAGCTATGCCCACTCATCATCATTCACTCCGTGGATATGCTGTAATTTTGTCCCCCTCACGTATTTATCGTTATACATCGATACCGCTTATAATTATCTTATATTAGTGTTCTTACAGGTGAGTGCAAATCTATATGTCTTGATGCATTTCGTGTAGGGCGACGCCAATTTTTCAAATATAACGTCTCCTCGGTGTTTGAATGAGAAGGCTGTTATGCCGTTTTCAATTGCTGCTTCACTGCGCCAGACGTTTTTCACGACTTTCCCGGCTTTGTCAGTAGCTATACATAAAGCTTTAGTGTCCTCCTCTGATTTGATTTCAATTAGGGTTGCATTGTTTGTCCCAGACCTCTAAACTTAAGTGTGTAAGTCTTCTGCCATCTTTATATTTCATTGAAGTTTTGATAATGTTACCTTGTTTCTCCCATTTCGCGCATGCATTTTGTTTTTTTTTAGTTGCAGTTTCCTTTTGAGCGATATACTGCTGATACATCTCTTTAGTACATTCCTCTATTTGTCTCACTCTAGATTACGTAAATCTCCTTTCCTGGTTTTGCTGACCAGGTTCGATAATTCTACGAATTGTATTTTATCTTTAGACGGAATAACGTAAGGGATGGTGTCAACGGCTCGTTCTTTATTTGTTAGAAACAACTTAACGAGCAAGCAGACAATGAAGCCTAGGAAAACATAGGGGAAGTTACTTGTGGTATTGTAATTGTGGAGAAAGTAGAAAGGAATTAAAGTGGACGAAAACACGGCCAATTTCATCTATTGGTGTTTTGTTCTTAAGTCTTTAGTGGACCTTTGACAACTTGCTTACATATTGAGTTGTTATTTTAACCTCGACTTCTCTCGCTGTTTGGAAGCTCACTTCCCTTATGGGCTTGTTTACCTCTAAATTTTCACCGTATCTGTCTAACGCATCAAATCAGTTTTTTTTTTACTGCGGCTTTAAATTCTTGGTTCTTTGCCTCGAGAACCTCTAGATTTCCCTTTTTTTCTAGTAACCAATTTCTTACTTTCTTTAGGTTATGTACAATCTTCGCCCTTATTAATCTGTGGTTGCTACATCTTGTACCAATACACAAGGGAGGTGACATAAGGCAGTAAAATAATTTCAGACCAATTAGCCTACTCCCAGTAATATATAAGGTATTTAGTAAAGAAATTTCCGCTATGATAAGCGAGACACTCGACTTCAACGAAACAAACAAACAAGCTGATTTTAGAAAAGATCACTCACCAATGGACAACGCCCATACAATCAGCCTAATAATTAAGAAGTTTGCTGAATATAAGAAACTTCTTAATACGGTCTTTATAGACTACGGGAAGGTATTTGATTCCATAGAAATATAAACTGTTGTACAAGCTATGCGCGGACAAGGTGTACCGTACGTCTACGTGCAAGCCATAAGTAACATGTACAAAGATTGCACAGCCACACTACGTACACAGGAAAAGATCAGAAAAGTTTAACAAAACTTGATACTGGGCTAGATGGCGCATGTTCATTATCACGGTAATATAGGCGCAGGAACAACACTCACAGTGACACGAGGAGACAGGACAAGCGCTCACTTTCTTCTACCTTTGTTTTTGGCTACGCCGACATATATATACACGTACCACACGTATGCTCCATCAGTCAAACACATCGCCACCGTCATCCGACATCACATATCATTACACACAGCCGTCTAGATATTTTATCTCTCCTTTTCTAAGATTAACAGATGTTTCACTAATGCACTCTTTGCCCTTCTTGAAAATAAAATATGCTTCTAACAGTTCACGTGCCGTCTGTTCCCTTCCCCTACCAAGAATTTTGGTTTCTTTCCAGCTTGGTTCGCAATCACTACATTTTGCACAGTGTTCTGCCATATTACTTGCACCGTTCCTAACAGCACGTGCGTGTTCCATTGCCCGGTCATTGAAGCAGCGGCCTGTTTGTCCTATATACGATACACCGCACGTCAATTGGAACCTCATAGACCACCTTAGTGGCACACTTAGCATATTATACGCCATGTTTCTTCTCGCATTCTATTCTTTTTACTCCCTTTCTTGACACACTTGAACACAGTTGCCCAAGCTTCTTCGGCGCAGAAAAAAACCACAGAAGACAAGTTATCATGCCCGATGAAGACAACCCGATGAAGACAAGTTATCATGCTCGGTCCCTAGTGCTCGATCCCTTGAAGGAGCACGCCCAATGCCCTTACCTATTTTGTATGCCAACTTATTTTATAGGCAGCCGCGCGTGGACGTTTCCGATTTCCGTTTAACTTCGTGCGTGTGCTACGCCGGAAGCAACTAGAAGCAGGAGGAGGAGGGCCGCAAGGAGGAAAGACAGGCAGTTCAGCCAGTGCTGAGACCAGCTGGTTACCCTGTGCAGAGGGAAGGGTGTGAGGGGGATGTAACATAATAGAAGAGAGAGAGAACAAGAAAGTGAGGAGCTTTCAAAAAAAGTGTACAGGCACAATTGCGCGTTTGAAACTGTTTTGAAAACTCTGCATTCTACACCTCTTGTTAATTGCAGCAAAATGACGTGCACACTAAGCACGCTGCGTTATAAGTGATAATGAGTCACACTCTTGTGCACCGTTGTTACGGAAGGGGTTTTTCTTTTTAGAGCATTTTGTAGAACACTACCTCATCAGAAGCTACTAGGCACAAAGAAAGTAAACGGACCCTGACTTAGGCGGCCGGAGCGCAACTTACAGATAATGAGAAGGCACAGCGCGACAGTGAGATCGAAGTTCCACTGCTCTACTCCACCCGCATAAGTCCTAGCCAGTTTATCCTTTTTGCTGACGGTAACTACAGAAATGCTTTCATTGATGCTCGGAGGACCCATTCTTGACCATCAGAAGAAATATATGTCCATCATTTGTCGTTTTGATCACCGCTGTCGCACGAAGACCGACTACTGAAGGCAACGCTTATCCCCTCATTTCACTCGCTTCCCCTCTCACAGGTCACCTTATTGACGATGTAATAAAGTCAATGTACAGCGCGCCCGCGAAGCCTAGAATTCTGCTAGAAAAATAATCAGATCTGAAGCAGGAGAGGACTGCACGGTGCGGGAAGTATTGTAGCACACTAACTTCCAGAAGCGCTTCATGCAGTGCCACGAATTTCAACAGCAGAGCTGGTAAAAATACAATTCCTGTCGATCCTGGCGACCGTTCAAATTCGTGAGAAGACTCCACAAATATTCTTGGCGCTCATAAAGAAAACTCTCATACAGTGAGGTGTTGTCGATATATGCAAAGAAAGAAGTTAGGTGAATACTAATAATGATAAGTCGCAAAACTTCCTTGCGGTACACTTCATTCAGTTAGGAGAGTAGCACAATTTCTGAAAAAAAAAGCTTCAGTGCCCTTTCAGTCTTTGTCTATAGACGAGCAGTAAACCTACGCTGGTGTCTTCCGTCGAACGCCATACAATTCTTTCGCGAAACGACAGGATAGATGGGTATTGATCAACATCACGTTTGGTTATGTTAACTTCGTTTCTCACCAAGCCGCGTTTAGTCTTCTTATTACGCGTTCTATTGACTTTAATTCTCAGTTGCTTAACTTAATTCACCTTTTGATACGTTACATATGAGACATTGCTCAACCAACCCGTAGCCGCTACCGTTACGCGGTTACACATGAAGGACTGTATTTATGAAGAAAATTTGGCAGACGGAAGAGTGAGGATGTGGTTCCGTCCTAAACAAGATAGCTGAAGCGTTTATTATGACTCAATAGCTAAAGAGCCCAGAAAAGTAATTTTGTTTGGGTACCCAATACGCAAGATATACCAAAAGCGTAGAAACTTAAAAAGAAACAAATACTGGCACTGTCCCCTATGCACTGTCCCCTATGGCACTGTCCCCTATGCTTTTCTAGGCGTCATTGTCTGTTTGCTCATTAACTTGTTTCTACCAAATAAACAACGAGCCCTTGACCCCTTCCCTTTCGTTATATATGTATATATATATATATATATATATATATATATATATATATATATATATATATATATATATATATATATATGGGTTGCCGGTGAAGGCTTCTCCAGCCCCGCCACGGTGGTCTAGTGGCTAAGGTACTCGGCTGCTGATGCGAGGGTCGCGGGATCGAATCCCGGCTGCGGCGGCTGCATTTCGATGGAGGCGAAATGTTGAGGCCCGTGTGCTGTGCGATGTCAGTGCACGTTAAAGAACCCCAGGTGGTCGAAATTTCCGGAGCCCTCCACTACGGCGTCTCTCATAATCAGAACTGGTTTTGGGACGTAAAACCCCACAAAACAACAACAACAAGGCTTCTCCTACGCGAGCAGTCGGTATTTCTCAATCAAGAAACTCGCTAGGAGACGCTGCCTGCGCCAACGTTGTCTCTCGCGGGTGAGGGCGCGTTCTCCTTCTTTGCGAGCTGGTAGCGTTCCTCTAAGAAATCACGCACAGGAGAAATCTCACCAGGCACTACCTTGGAGGTAAACAATGGCTGCTACTGGGAATGAGAGACAGCAGAAGTCGGCTTTTAACACTTCTACTTCTACTAACGTTTCCTACTGGAACATGCCAATGGCTGCTAATGGGGAATGAGAGACAGAAGAATTCGGCTTTTAGTTAACGCGCACGCTGCGAATTTTTTTTATTGTTCAACAACGCACAGGAGAAATCTCTCACCGGCACCACCTTGGAGGTCAAAGCGTAAGACTGGTTACGCACTACGACTACGACTACGACTACGACGAGGGACGAACAGGTGCCGCTTTAAGGAGCTTCGCCCCTAATAGAACGCGCAACACTTGTATACGTGGAACACCTAAAAAATTCTGCGCATGCTACTAAAACTCGCCACATGCGTTTGATACGTTCTGTTGAAGACCGAATGCAAATGTAGTTTCTTGCTGTTTGTTTAGTTTTCATGAAATGGAAAGCATAGGGTTGACCGCTTTTTCAATGCACGGTTATTATGATTATGGTATTCTTAGAATAGCTGCAAGGCCGCAAGTTGGGGCCCGTCACCTTTAGAGTGCTGCTTTTCCAAACGATGTCACGATTTTATGCGAGTTTCTCTCAGCTTCGCAAATTGCGTGTGCAACGCGTTTACATGTAGTACAATGTAGGCGCTTGTGAAAATAGGGCAGCGTAAAAGATTGGTACGTGGAGAGCTGGAACGTGACCTTGCCAGCGATGTTAGCAGAAAAGCTTGCCCGCTCGCCTGTTTCTTCTATAGCGCCTAAAATTGCAGCGTGTACTTCTTCCTTTAAGGTGGCTGTGTTCGCACACGCGCACACTTTGCGCCCTTGCGCCGTTCTTCGCGCACTCAGTTTCTTCTTTTACGCTGCAGTCACTCCTGACCTCAGCTCAATGTTACATCTTGATGAAGCTCACTGCTACATGTAGGTGCCGTAAGAAAGTAGCCACAATCACAGGTGCTGGTATTATGAGCGTCGTTCATGGAATAGGTCCTGCACTCACACAAAAGTGCACAGCTTGCATCACGTTGCCGGTCTTCCCATACATGTCCTGTTTACTATTCTCGAGCAATGGCCTAACGACGTTATTCGCGACTCGATTTCTTTTCGACCCATGGCGCCCTTATTGACTGTTCGAACGGCGTCCTTGAACTTGAATTTCCTCTTAAAGTCGGTGCAGGACTACAGGAACACAGAAAAAAGACGCACACGACTGGCGCTCCTCCTGTGCGTTTTCTTTTTTGTGTTAGTATACCGCTGCACCCATTTTGAGGTGAACCGATACGAACTAAGTCTTGTCCCCATTCTTATTAAATTTCCTCAATTTGCCGATCTTCCAGTGTCGCCGTTAGGACGCTTATGCTGTCTTATGTGCTGCTGTCACTCGAAGCAGCCCCTTGTGTTGACCTGACGACCGCAGCAGATGTTCTTCAAAGTGACTACGTCGTCCCCGCGCTAGTGTAAGTACTGATGACCTGAAATATTGCTATGCCTCACACCTTCGGATTGTTGTCAACAACCATGTGCAACTCCCAGTCCTCAATTTCAGCCACACGACCCAAGCTCTTCCGCAAGGGATCTCAGAGCCGAACACCTGCCCGCTTGGTGACTGCTACGTTGCGGC
Source organism: Hyalomma asiaticum (assembly GCA_013339685.2). Taxonomy (NCBI): domain Eukaryota; kingdom Metazoa; phylum Arthropoda; class Arachnida; order Ixodida; family Ixodidae; genus Hyalomma; species Hyalomma asiaticum. The sequence goes on along the minus strand of CM023487.1, from coordinate 79,413,046 downwards.
GTTGGACGACCATAGCGTTTCGCCCTTCCCCGCAACAGGCCAACCAAGGCCGCCCTCCATAGAAATAAACAAGATGATTGCCCCTAATCTCCAGATATCTCAAGCTACGAGAATTCGCAATTTCCAAATGACGATGAAGGACCTCCTCCATTTCGATAACCGCTCTCTACGACAAAGGGCACTTGTGCGTCATCGAATATATACCGGCTATGCTAGTCCCATTAGACAGTGACCATATCGCATTTCCCATTCCGAACGGAAGGTTATAGTGCGGGAAGTGGCAAGATGCTCTAAAAAGGCGTCATAGGGGCCTATTCAAGTCAGTGGGCACTATCTGTCGTCTTGCTCAAAAAAGGAGGGAGATTTTGCGTACAGAATCATGCCTTAAACAAAGAATACGCATTGACGTATGTCCGCCGCCGCGAATTGACGACGGCCTTGACTGTTTTCACAGTGCCAGATATCTCTCATCCATAGACCTGCGTTTGGGTTACGGGCAGATTGTTGTTGACGACTTGAATCGAAAAAGCTGCTTTTATCACGCTGTACGGCCTCTATGTGTTCAATGTCATGCCCTTTGGACTGCGCAGCGCCCCAGCAGTGCTCGAATGTATGATGAACTCTCTCCTTCGTGGCTACTAAAGGCCAATCTCTCTCTGCTTTCTAGATGACGTCGCTATTTTTTTCCCAACGTTTAGAAGCCATCTCACCCGCTTGGTGACAGTTCCAGTAGTTTTTAGTCGAGGAGGTAGGTCTCCAGCTAAACGCCAAGAAATGTAATTTCCGCCGACAGCAAATTACGGTGCTTGGACAGCATGGAAGTGCTGCTGGTGTCCAACCTGATCTTGGCAAGGTTGCGGCTGCGAAGAACTCCCCTATACCTTCGTCCAATAAAGATTTTCGGGCTTTGTTGGATTTCGCAGTCGCGCCAATTTAGACGCCAAGGTGCCAGCATCGTCCGAGCCCTCACCGGCCTTCTAAAGAAGGACGTGCCTTCCTCGTAGGGCAATGACCAAGCGGTGGATCTGAGCGGAACTAGTGAGTTTCAGAGCGTGGATGCCTAGCTTTGGATTGGGCTGCCGCGAAATTTCGCCCGCATTTCTGTTGCCAGGCTTTCTCAGTTATCACCGACCACCACGCTCTTCTTGGCTGTCATCGCTCAAGGACCCGAACGATCGTTTCGTTCGCTGGTCTTTAAAGCTACCGGAGCATGCATTTGAGGTAATTTAAACATCTGACAGGCTACACCAAGACACCGATTGTCTCTCGTGGCATGCGGTGGATCCTGCTCGCTACGCTGCGCTATCCACCACAATGATTCTTGTGTACTCGCGATATATGACTTACTTAAATCAGGTAAACGGTACGAGGCATTGGGTGCTTGCCGTTAAGTGATCAATCAGCTTCGCGAAGACGACGCACCATGGACGGGCCGCGTGTGATGACCTCAGCCATTCTGCGTCAGCCTGAGCATTTAACTATCGCGTTATAGCATTCTGCCTGCACCGTTTACGCGTGATTCTCCATGACAAGATAAACGTTTAAAAAAAGTGCACATAGTTGGTCACCACTGAATAACGGTGATAGATATTAGCGCTCAAGGGAGTTTGCGCAGACGTGAGTCTTAAAATCAAATCTAGTATAGCGTGGTATAGCGACGACTCTACACACGTCTATTATTTTCCAAAATATTGGAAAATAATGCTCCCTTCCCGTAACGTCTATATTTTTTTCTTTGCAGTGATTGAATGCATGGTACCCTGAGCAGGTGAGAAAAGTGCATTTGTAAATTCGATGTCACTGGTTCTTTAATAAAGCAGCTGAACATTCTGACAGAGAACTTTCTGCATTTGTACTTTAGAGAGGTTCTCTCTGGACATTTTATAACATTGCATAGCTATGCCTCCCGTACAGTTACCAGTTTAAGGTTGGGGACATTGTCGTAGGCGATGTTCCAAACAGGTAAGTTTTAAAGAGCTACATACCCTCCTTGCTTGTGTATGTCTACAATATGAAAGGTGCCATTGAAAAAAATGCTGCAGGAGCCGAGGAATGTGGCAATCGATGTCATGCGAAGTAGTCAGCGACCAAATTGCTCACGACGAATTGTTTGATTGGTTTGCGAGGTTTAACGTCCCAAAGCCAGCTATGACTACGAGAGGCGCCATAGTGGAGGTCAACGGAAATTTTGATCACGTGACGTTTTTTAAAGCTGCACTCATATCGCATTTTTTTGCATTAAGCCAACTCTTATATGTAGGACTAAGGTCTTTGTGCAAAGAACCTGGGTGGGTGTATGCTTAACGTGGGCCTACCAGGAACATAGACCGCAACCATGGCGATCGCATGGTAGGTCATGGTAGCACGTAATGTTGGCACCTTATGTGAAGTGGACAACACAGACCTTTCTTTTATGGAGGTAATGCGCCCGCTATGGTGCGTTGATGTTCGCATCATAAGCTTAGCTTGATGACGTATTCCTGCAGAATCGAGCGATTGATAGAAAGCGTGCGCGAGCGATGACAAATGCATGCGGAGTGAGAGTAATGCATATGTATCCTTTATTGCACTTTGATAAACCTTAAGACGCATTAGCAGCGCAAATCACTTTAAACAAGCATCATCTTAATTTATGGTGTAACAGCTATATATATATATATATATATATATATATATATATATATATATATATATATATATATATATATATATATATATATATAGCATGTGGGAGGAGCCGCCTTAGCCTAATGGTAACGTGTTGGCCTGGTACCTCGGTCGCCTCAGTTCGATGCCCCGCTGCTGCTCCGCAAGTGGGATGTGTGCCCGTGAGCTTCGCGTGTTTATGTTACTGGAAAGCTACGGTGTGCCTTCTTAAGTATGCCCTAATGATATGTTAGATGTCTTTTTTTAATTGGTCCATAGGCTCTACAAAACTCAAATACCTGTTGCGCATACCCGCATACCGTAAGCCAAGAATTGGTCTAGTGGTTATGGCACTCGGCTGCTGATGCGAAGGTCACGGGATCGAATCCCAGCCGCGGCGGCTGCATTTCGATGGAGGCGAAATGTTGAAGCCCGTGTGCTGTGCGATGTCAGTGCACGTTAAGGAACCCCCGGTGGTCGAAACTTCCGGAGCCCTCCACTGCGGCGTCTCTCATAATCAGAGCTGGTTTTGGGACGTTAAACCACACAAATCAAATCAATCAAGCGGAGAACTACGGGCATGAGCCACACATTACTGGAATATCGTTATCAGTGATATTGAATTACGAGTGTATTACGTTAGCGGTGCAAAGAGCAGTCATCCGTGTTTCTAACATATTTGCATCCCGTAGGCGCACGAGGCGACCATGAGAGCATTCATGCGTTGGCAGCTAGATAGATAAGTACGGGCAAAGTTGCTCATGTACGCGAAATCCTTCGCATTTGAAAGTTCGTCTCTAAAATTTTGGGGAGCGCGCAAGGCCAATGAGGCCTATGCGTACGAATATAATATGGCAAAAAGATAAAAGGAACACAAGCAGAATGTGGAGATTTCAGGTTGTAACGGTACTTTCTCTGCCGCAGAATGAGCACGCATGTGCTGGATTCTCATTTATTTATTTTCCTTGAAACTAAAACATCTGGTGCACTGCTAGCTTCATTTTATGTTATATTAATTGAATTGGCAGAACAGCTGCGAGTTTCCGTACACCGCGGAGGTTACTTGTGAAATGTCATGCGACGATTTTATGCTAGCTTTCGAGCTTTGTTTAATTTTGTGCCCTCATTAATGATGTGAGTGCGCACCAGCGCACTGGATACATGTGTGAAAGTAGGGCAGCGCCAAGGTTTCGCATACAGAGGCATCGAAAACACATTTTGTTTGTTTTTAGAGTGACTACGTGATCATGTTGTAGACGATGCCGAGCGAGCGGCCGCTTATTTCAATTCGATATATATCAATGGAAAATCTCTTGCCTGAAAAACATTTCATCTTGGCCACCACCAATTTACGCTTTCAATGAAAACCAATAAAAAAACAGAGAAACAAGATGATTCAGTACATCGTGATGTAGAAGGATGTTGCCCACTATATATGAACGTGAGGCGTAGAACCCATTTAATAATAACTAAAGCATATTACGTCACAGCACCAAGCTGCGACACGCTGTAATGATTTGTTCCGACAATCTAGACTACCGGGGTGTCTGAACGTGTACTTGCATCCCACAGTGCACGTGCCACAACATTTCACCTCCGCAGTGGTTAGGTCATTATGGTGCTCGGCTGGGTAACCGAAGGAAACAGGATGAAGAGGTGCCGCATTTTTGATAGTGGCGAAAATGTCTGTGCGATGTCACTGCAGGTTAAAGAAAGAACACCAGGTTGTGAAAATTACTGGCACCCTTTATTACGCATTTTCATCCTTTCTTCCGCATGGCTCAATTTTCCCTACCCCCAACAGATCCTTAGCCACACTTAGCTTATGATGGAGTACGGGAACTGCCGGTGTAGTTGACGAACACTTTCTGTTACCACCGTAATGCAGGTGTACTTTAGGATGCCACGCGTGACCGGCAGGTTCGGACGGTTCTTTTTTCGAATACTCGGCAAGGATGTACTAGATTGGAATGTAAAATTCTGGTGGTACTAAATAGTCTTACAGGAGTTGTATCGGACGAGATTCCATTGTGTGATGAAACATCGAGAATTCGCACTTTCGCGACGCCTTTCGGTGGTAACCGTTTTTTCCTTGCGATTGCCTTTTGGCATATCATTAGCCTCGAAAGTCTTCCAGAAAGCTCTTAACGACATTTTCGAGGCTTTGCCTGCTACAAAAGTGTATGTCCATGACATATCATTTGGGGATCATCAAAGCAAAAGCACGATGAGAGACTGATTCAGAGGCCGCAAGCATCAGAGAAAGCGGGGCTAACGTTTGACCGAGTCTCTTCCACTAAGGGCGTTTTGTTCAAGGGGCCCAAGGTTCCCTGCTGCATGAAGCGTGAGATTTTGCAAAGGATTCATGAAGGGCAGCTAGGAGTGGCCAAATGTATAGCTAGCGCCTGTTGTCTCATCTTCCGGCCTGGTATGAACTCCCAAATTGCGGCTTTCGCCGAGAGTTGTGCAACATGCAAAGAATACGCGTTAAGCAGCCGAAGGAACCACTAATGATGCAATCTGTGCCCGACCAAACTTGGTATTGCGTAGGCATCGGTATCTTTAGCAATGGCGGGAAGTCCTACTTGTGTGTCTAGGATGCGTTATGAATTTTCACGGAAGGGCAGTACCTTCGCGATACTGCTGCCAAAACCGTCATTGACGCCATTAGTGCTACCTTTCCACGTTATTGTATATCTTCCAAGTGCTTGCGGAAAATTGCCCTTAGTTTTCAAGCAGTGAATTCGCTTCATTTGCGCGAACCTACGCATTGAAACACATTACCTCCACTCCGCTATTCTCACGTTCTAATGGGCTATCCATAAAGCGGTACAAATGGTGAAGAAACAGACTTCTTAAGAAGGCTACCGAAACTGAGCAGGATTTCTGGTGCGCCCTTTTGGCCTGCAGGACCTCTCCTTTGGAATGTGGACTGGCAATACAGAGATCTTCCAGGGACGCCGAGTATGGACGCCAATACCAAAATACCAGTGCGGCCCTTAACACGAGTCTTCAACCATAGTCAGGCTCAGTCGTGCACACAGCCAGTACCCCCGCTCCATCAAGGCGACGTTGCGTGAGCCTACTGTGGCTTGTGGGCAGCGAAAGCACAGGTTTTGAAGCCGTCAACACATCCGAGTTCGTGCCACGCTGTCACGCAGGAGGGCGCTGCCTCAGGCGCAACCGCAAGCACTTGCTGGCAATCGGAGAACACTTGCAAAACGAATTTCTTCCAGGCGGGAGCAACGGAGAACCCAACTGCTTATAACGTTATAACGGTCATTGATCTCACTCAGGAAATATGCATGAACAGTACCTTATTCGTTTTTGAAGCAGTATGCATTGAATAACCATTTGAATATATTTCGATTTATTGTTAAGTATTCTTAGATCTCAACATCTTACTTCATCAATTATGTGAAAGTTAGTGGGAAAGATTTCAGAGTGCCCATGCGCCAGGCATTCTTACCGGCTTGGGCACGCGTGCATGCCTCCACGTACAATAGCTCTACTGAGCCTTTCTGTCCTCCTTCACACAAGATACATTATGGGAAAAAATTGGCCGTGTATCTGCATGATTCACTGCAAATGTCGTCTAGAGATGATAGTATTCTGCCGGCCGTAGTACGTTACGTGAGATATGGACACCATCTGGAAGCGCCGTCGGGAAACATCAGCTTGTGCACAATATCTGGGCAAATGCCTGGTGGCAGCACCAAATCCTCAGCAGAGGCCCTTCTCATGCATAGCGTAGCATTTTTAGCGCAGTCTAAGAAACACTAGGGTCTTTAGAATTACGTATCCGTGCATTTTCCAGTAAAGGAATACATCAACCAATAATTACGCATTGAAGTTGCGCCTCAGATATGCGTATGTTACGCAGTATAAGGTTCGGGGGAGCAGGCTCAAAGAGGCAAGTCCGAGACGCCTCCGAGGGAAGCAAGGAAGAGACGCGGACGCAACCTGGCACAGCACACGAACACGTATTGGAACACAAAAACACAGACAGGCAAACACGCGGTTAAACAAGAGTGCACACGAAGCACAAAACTAGACAATAATAATTACATGATATGTGAAGCATCCCTACAGCAAGAGTTGCAAAATAAGTTCGAACGCAGAGAAGTCTCACGGGGCTCACGCGTTCCGGCGCGTCGACTGTGTCGGGTCAGCGTCCCTGACGACGGCTCTCCAGAACGGCGAGGCAGGCAGACGAAGAGTAGACCAAGACTCCCAGACATCTGCTGGGCGTCCGGAGCGGGAGACGTGTCGTCCTCGTCGTTCACGAGGTCCCTCGGGCGTTGGCGCTCGACCGGGTCCCTCCGACAAATGCTGGCCTCTCGGGTGTTGACGCCCGACCAGGACAGCGCGTGTTCTCCGCTCCGATGCCGTCCTTCGTCTGACCAGCCAGAGGTGGCTGGTTCATTTTTTAGGGCGAAGCTCCTCATGGCATCACCTGGGCGGTTCTCGGTCCTGCGTAGCCAGTAGCGTCTCCCTTAGCATACAATAGATGGCGCTGTCCCATAGAGATGCATGCAAACTGCAGTTCGGTGACGATACATTAGATGGTGCTGTACGCATTCTGTGTCTAGAGTTACTGTATATGTTCCCCTTGGGGAACAGAGTTGCGTCTCTGACAACTCGCCACTCGCGCCCCCCATTCGCCTAGAGCACTCACGTGCGCAAAATGCGTCCTTTTTAGGGAAAGCCAACTTCACGCCAGCGCGTCCCCTGACGCCCGCCACGCCACCATGGCCGCTACCCTCCGCCGCGCCACCGCTGTCCGATGTTCGACCGTGGCCTCGCCAATCGACGACGGCAGCTGCCGATCGCGGAGGCCATGTTTCGACGTTCAGGCATAGCTCATTTGGCTCAGCTGTGATCTAATAACGTTGGCTGTGGCAGCGTGATGTGTGGTTTAATTTTGCTGGAAACTCTGTTTTCTCAAACGTGTGCCAAAAAAAGGTCAAAAGTGCCACTCGAAGCAAAATGATTAAATCGTCGTGGTCGGTCGTCGGAATCGGCCCAGCGGGTTATGTCGGCAGCTCGATGCGACCCAATATTTATTTCAGCTTAGCAGTACCTTTTAGAATGCACATCCCTACATACGCCTCGCATAAGATTGGTTTATATGGAGCAATTATAACTCTCATTAGCAATATTTTTGTGATAGTGAAATCCTAAACGTTCAGGATAAGTAGGACTTCACGCCCGCTTGGTAACAGCTGGCTAGCCGGTGACAAAAATCGCACCGCAAAGAACAAAAACGTGCGCGTTTGAATATGCATAAGGATTCACTGCTACGCAGCATAAAATTTTGTAAGCCGTATCCAGTTTCCATTACGCCGGATATACTTATGGATCTGCGAAGATTCGCCGTGAAGGTAATCTTTTTTACTTGTGTTATCTGCGCTCATCGTTTTTCAATGTACCTATTTTGTATTTTAAAGCGTCGCGTCAAGTACGACGTGAAACGAGAGATTTGTTCAGCTTATACCTTTTATCAAGTATAGTGTTTTCATTTATATTTACAAAAAAAAACGCTTCTGCCGATAGTGAGGACCATCGAACAGTTTATAACCACTTATGTCTAAATCGGTAATTTGATTGTTTGTTCGAATCTTAACTTAATCTTCACGAGTGGAATATTTCCATGTCAGCTAAAAATGCAAAAATAATTCCAGTGTTTAAAAAAGGAGACCGAACTTGCATTTCAAATTATCGTCCTATCGCTATTCTCCATTTTTTTTGGCAAGGTGATCGAAAAGTGCATTGAAAAGCGCCTTACTAAATACCTCTCAAAGTTTAATATTCTTTCATCTAACCAATTCGGCTTCAGGGCAGGTTCTTCGACTGACTATGCTATACTTTCTTTCACGGATAAAATAAAAAGTGCCATAGATGCCGGCTCCTATGTAGGGTCAGTTTTCATAGATCTATCAAAAGCATTTGACTCAATAAATCATGTCATCCTCATTTCTAAACTACGGGCAGTGGGTATCGATGGACCCGCACTGAAACTTATAACAAGTTACTTAACAGACAGACGACAAGCTGTGTGCATTGGTTCCTCGCTTTCTAACTTCAGAATAACCAACAAGGGGGTTCCGCAGGGATCGATACTCGGCCCGCTTCTATTTTTGCTTTATATAAATGATTTGCCTAACTGTCTATCACAAACTGAAGCTTTCCTTTACGCGGACGACACCACATTGCTTGCTAGCGATCGATCATTATCTCTTCTTACAGCGAAATTAAACACTGATATGCACAATATTTTAGCATGGTGCCACCTTAATTCGCTTAAAATAAACCCCACCAAGACTTCGTTTATGCTTTTTCATTCCAGTCATAAAACACCAGAATTCTTTCCCACTGTCATCATTGACTCTCACGTCATTAGTGCAGTAGATGAATGCTCATTTCTTGGTGTTACTTTAGACCCTCACTTAAAATTTACGAAGCATATCTCCCATGTGAAGCGCAAACTTGCTGCTAGTATTAGAATTTTAATTAAAGCTAGGTACTATTTCAGCAAACCTACACTAATAACCCTGTATTATTCCTTCATTCACAGCCACCTGAATTACTGCATCACGTCATGGGGTACCACTTATCCAACACATATAGCACCGCTACAACATTTACAAAATCAGGCCATCCGTATACTAACGTTCAGCTCATTCAGCTGCTGTGTTTCTGACATCCTTCATAATCACAGAATCCTTTCACTGCATAGCCTTGTTAAATACAATTTATGTATAGTGTTATTTAAACTGATGAACAACCCTCCTCCAGTGAACATATTTTCCGAAGCTATTCTCATTAACACCAATCGAACAAGGTTAGCAGCAAACAATAATTTATTACTGCCACTAGTCCATACTAATTATGGAAAACACTCTGGTTATTTCGCGTCATTATCGACTTGGAACAGCCTTCCTCCTAACATTAAGCAGTCTTCATCGTTAGCTCTTTTTAAAAAAACATTATTCACATTTCTTCTTATAGATTAGAATTCGGAAATGTATATTACATCCTCTTCTCATTCGTGTACTTTTCGCACTGCCACAAATTTTAATTTTTATTTTATTTTTTTATTTTTTATCATTCCCTTATTCATTTGGTTAATGTATTTTAGAGCTTCTTTATTTTGCAAAATGTTCTAAGCAGTGTTTCTCTTGTCCTTATAATTGCTTAATTTTGAATACCTGTAGTTTGTATTACATTTTCTTCTATAACTTCTTCCACGTTGTTGACATGGTTGCATTTTTACTTGTTCATATCTCACACATTTTTCTGTCAGGAGGTCCCCCTTCAGCCAAGTGCTCTGGGACCTCCTTCTGTATACTTATCTAAACATGTATGTTTTTTATGAAAGCAAATAAACTGAAACTGAACTGAACTGAACTGAATCACCTTTCTTTTTCATTTTTGGAAGCGAAAGTTTCGGCCAGCGACGCGGAATGAACGAGCGAGAAAGCGCACGCCTCTGCTGAACCGCGCCGTCTCCTACATTCGAGAGGAGCGGCTTTGCTGCTTAACGTGGATGGACGTGCAAGATGGCGGACCTATGCGCAACTCTGCTCCCGTAGGGAGCATATACAGTAACTCTATCTGTGTCGTCATCTCCATTTCTCGTCTCGTTTTCGAGAGGGCGCTGTCCCATAGACATGCGTACACTATGGCGGTTGGGTGAAGGTACACTAGATGGCGTTGGTGGTGCAGCTGCTCTCCGATTGGCTGCTGCGCGGGCCGTGCCTGGGTGCGCGGGTAACGAGTGCCTCTCTCAGTGTCCTGGTCTGTCGCCGCACGTGCCAGTCTACATTTATGAAAAAAAAAATTCCGATATTTGTGTCCGAAGCGGGGAATCGAACGCGGGACCCCTCACTTCTGAACGCGCGGCGCTAGCCACTACGCCACAATTTTTTTCTTTATTACCTGTCTTTGGTACATAACAAGTGATACAGTAACCCCCCCCACAAAAATGTCGATACAACTACACAATACTCATTGTACATGACACTCAACAAATGATACAATAACCAAAACCAAATTGCCAATACAACTACACAATGCACGTTGTACATGAGGTCACCTGTTACCCACCAGCAAGTGCTGGTTTAATGACGTTAAAATTCGCGCAATGCTGTGAGCGGCTCTAATCGAGAGAGCCACTCGGGAGGTTCAGCGGAGGCTTTTTGGATCTCTATAAACCAATGCACACTTTCACGGAAATACATTCGCGCAGGCCGAGCATCTTTATCCACATGATACCCTGCCATCCTAGATCGCCAAATAGAGCGGAGGCCCAAGAGCATGATTAAATCAAACGGCACCCCCTGCTCCCTATCAACATTTAAAAACCTGATTCCATGCGGGTCCAGTGGGAGGTCGTTCTTCATGGTTCGCTGTAACACATCCCAAAAATAAACGCCCTCCAAGCAATGTAAGAAAACATGGTCTACAGTTTCTGGAACTTTGCAAATTAAGCAATGTGATCCCCACGGTAAGAAGAATCCTTTTTGCTCCAAAAACGTCTTAACTGGCAGTGTGCCAGTGTGCAGTTTAAAGAAAAAGGTCTTTGCTGCCGGCGGCACCTGCATTTTCTTGACCCTCTTTAAGACGTTGCCACCTGAGCCTCCACTGTACAGTGACCTGAACCAAGGCACTGGGAAAACAACGTCACACAGGGCAAAATACAATTCTTTACGCTTCACAGAACAGAGGTACTCTCTTGTGAAATGTACAGTAAGAAATCTTACACTGAAGACTATTTCTCTGTAGAAACCACCCCACGACCCCGCACACTCTTCAGTTGACACAATATATTCGGGCAGTCGTCTGGCAAGCCTCATTTGGCACACGGTTCGCAGAAAAGGATCTGTTGCATCACGAAAAAACAAAATCCGGTTAACGAGCTGCCGCAGAAAAAGGTGACCAAGACCCAACCCCCCATCTTTTACCAGACGACTACGCCACGATGCGCACATAGACACATGCACCACGATGACACTAAGTACCCAACATTAACGAAAGACTGCCCGTTTCTAACGCGCTTGTGCTAGCGCGTTACGGCCCCTGTAAGAAGCTGGTGTAAGTGGCCTCTCCGCCTTATACTCTCTCAGCAGTCATGTGATGGCGTCGGCAAACGCAGTGCGCGTTCCGGCCTGTGTAAGGGGCTGCGTAAGACTCTGTGGCCTCTCACCCTTACTAGAGTGTACTGCACGTTTCTAACGCGTTTGTGCTAGCGTCCCCTCCCACTTCTCCCTTCCCCTAAGGCGCTTAGCCGTGTCCCCAGTATGGCAGGCAGGCAGGCACAGAACTTTATGTCCGCCGCGGTGGTGTAGTGGTTAAGGTACTCGGCTGCCACCCAAAATACGCGGGTTCGATCCCGGCCGCGGCGGTCGCATTTTCGATGGAGGCGAAAATGCCAGAGGCCCGTGTACTGTGCGTTGTCAGTGCACGTTAAAGAACCCCAGGTGGTCTAAATTTTCCGGAGCCCTCCACTACGGCTTTTCTCTCCTATCTCTTTCACTCCCTTTCCCCCACCCCCCACGGACGCTTAGCCGTGCTCCCTACATGGGCTGCAGAAATTAGCGTCCTTTCCTCAACCAAACCACCACAATCAATCAACTTTATTTTTGTCCGAGACAGAAATTAGCGTCTCTTCCTTCCTAACGAACCCCCCCCCCCCCCAAACGCGAGATCCCTGCGTTCGAATATAGTGTTTCTCACGTCTTTACATGATGATCGACTGGGCGAATTACACGGAAGATTCACGGTTTACCGATGATTCCCTCCAGAGCTTCGTCCACTCATCATCATTCACCCCGTGGATATGCTGTGATTTTTTTATTGCTTTTCGTTCACGCGCCCCACGGGCACGTGCAGAGAGGCGTTCAAAGAGCGGCCCATAGTCATGGCTTCAATGCGCGTGCTTGTCGGTTTCTTCGGCCATTTCATCTGTATAACTGTCCGTGAGACGCCACTTCCTCACAGCGTAATATTTCCTTTTCGATCCACGATGTACACAAATAAGAACGTAGCTACCAGCTTAAAATGGCTGGAAGTTAGGCAAGTGCTTAACGATTGGCTGTGGGGATGAATCGTGTGACATTCAGACAAACAGAAAGACAGACGGAAATTTCTGCGTTCAAGTGTCCCAGGAAAGCCTATCGTCTTTAATGTGGTTGATCCCTCTGTCATAGGAATCTGTATAGCACGAAAGGGAAACCTGTCTTCTCGAAGTTGTGGAATGCATATGGGGCAATCTGGCGAATCGAGGGGCGGGAGATGGCTTGGGTAATGTGAACATGTGAACACGTTAGATCAACACATCAGCAGCACCTGGAAACCGCGCAGGGATTCTCGACAGTTCTACACGAGAGGAAAATCTCGAGCGACTCACAATGCTCTGAAAACACTGAATTGTGCACGCCAGAGCCCTGCGCAAGGCTCTTATAAACGAGGATCTTCCGCAAATGGTTACGCCTTCAACGAGAAACCGGACGGGCTGTCAGCGGCCTGTTTTGTGAAAACGCAGTCCACTGCAACAAAAAGCCAATCATATGTTTGTGTGTGGCCATCTTTGTGAACCTGGAGCCGTGCGCGTCGCAACTCAAGAAACCTGGCAACGCAAGACGAATTTTGTAGCGGTCGCGTTCGTACTTTGTCCCTGGAAAGCACCACCACGACGCTGTTACTGCCCTAGCTTCCTCGGCAGTCGATGAGGGAGCACCACCGAAGCGCTGATTTCTGGCGCCAATCATCACGACAATCTGCTTCGTTCTGTATATATTGTTCCTAGATGGGTGTACTACCGCAGCAGACCTAAGCGAACCAGGAGTGCTGTGTAAGGGAGGCGATGTTAATGTAAGAGCAAATTTTCTTGTTAAATGCCGTAGTTCACTGTACTAAACACCTTCGCTTCCATCGGAAGACAATTAAAGGCCACTTCGAAAGCGCTATAGACCCTTTTCATACACTGCAAGCTAGCTTTCCTGCAATGCAGCTTGCCCTACTAATGGCGGCATTGGCAATCCGGCAAACAGCGTGTGCAAGCGCATTTGCTTGCGATAGGGCATGGAAAATATCGACACAGCCCTTCTGATACAAACATCCCCAAAAAACGGGCCGCAGCATATGCAACTTGAATTTTCACATCATTTAAATGAAGACAGCTGTCGCCATTAGTAGGGCAAGTTGCATTGCAGGAAAGCTAGCGTTACAGTTTAAGGAAAGGGTCTATAGTGCACATATAAGCCCTATCTCTTCCGCGCACGAGTGATATTGCGGTGGTGTATCATTAGGGCATCGAGCTTCTTTCGTCAAATTCCGATGGAAGGTAGGTTCGATTGAAGGTAAGTCCTCCTGGGTGGAACTTTTTCAGTGTGAATACCACTCCATTTTTTTCAAAGATCCACATCCGTTACAGGGGGTACGTCGCTGATTTCCCTGTGGACCCTGGCATAAAACACCTCCGTGGTATAAAAGCAAACGCCCAGATCCCAATATTGTAGAAATCGGTGTAATGCAAAGCAGTTGGTGATGAAATTGCCTGGGACGAATTGTCTGACTTTACGCCAACTATTTCGCGTAGGATTAACGTGTGTGTGGGAAGAGCATGAGTAGGCATATTCTTTCTTTGTTGGGGTAAAATGCGTGCTACTCTGCGCTGATGAGCGTATCAAAAGCATCGCTTTTTATAATTTTCCCACCGGATTGAGAAGGTTGCAGGAAACATGTACAGTGATAGTTAACATGTGTGCTGTTTATTACACTTCTATGATAGCGCTGAACGCACATACGAAGCGCAATTCGCGTTGCTCATGTACCATCATCAACACGACTACCGGTGTGACAGGTTTGCTTACTATATACAGCGCGTGAGTGGAGCCGCCTTAGCCTAGTGGTACACCGCTGCTTTGTCACGTGTGGGGACAGGGCTCGATAAACCCTACTGCTTGTTACGTTGCGTGTGTGCCTGGGCCTTTGTTATGCTTCATTTCCAATACAAGCTGTCAAGAGCTGCGTTCTTTTCTTACTTTTGAGTGCATTCTGTTAACGGGACTGCCTACCATCTTTCATCGACCTTCCGGCTCAATAGAAAGCCTACTTCCCGAAGTGGCCCAGCCTGCAGTGTTTTCTTCAGGGACTGCGTAGAAATTATTGAAACTGATTTTTTTAAATCTACGATGTCGCTCCTTTCCACGTGTGCAGTAGCTGCCTACATTCATTATCGCTGCACGATGCGTCGTCGTCTCCATGGCAACCCCTTCGGGCAACCCAACCCGTTCCAAGGTCGAAATCGCGGGGTGAGGAGGAGGAGGAGGAGAGGCGAGCAAAAGTCCGCGCGCTGGAGTCTGCCTCGGACATGCAGCGCCGCACGCCTAAAAAGCGCAGTACTACACGTGGCTGTAAAGGCAGACGAATAGGTGGATAGCAAAATGTCGTTTTTTTCTGCACCGGACTTCCGGTTCGAGACTCAGCTACCCGGTTCCTTCGTTCGGCCTTATATGCCGGTTTCGGCTGCACGTCTCCGCTGCTCGCAAAGAATACACGCTTCTGTGAAGATATTATGGTTTACTACTCGGCATTATGGTGCTCGAATTCTTCTGTGAAAGGCAAGAAAATATTTCGTTTTCCTGGGAATGAAGCGCGCATGTATAGCTGGGCAGTTGCCCTCAAACGAGTGACCGTGACAGGCGAGCTCTGGGTTCCAAAAGTAGGAGCCAGATTATGCGAAGACTATTTCATCACAGGCAAGTGTCTTGGCAACTAGTTGATTCATTTATTTCTCGTCTCAAAAGCGTAATTAACGATCAACTAAATACAAACAGGTTCGCCTCGCAAGGATCCTCAGCACATCGATTATGTGCCGTCTTTATTTCAGTACCATGAAAAAAAAATTGGCAGATCCCACGTGCAGTGGGAATCAAGGAAATGCATAGCACGCATCAGGAACGTAAAGTGGATTTGCATTGTTGTCTCGCTATACCGAGTTTGTTGCATATGAAGTCAACGAAACGGCCACAAGGGCACCAAGACTGTGGCATGTAAACCATGCCGCTCATACACGCATGTCATGATTCTAACATTATGACTTGTCATTTACGTTCGTCATGCAGTTGTGTTGTGGCATAGCAATTTTGGTATACATCCCTTTAAGGAAAGGAGTGGCATGTAGATCATGCCGCTAATGACATGCATGTCATGATTTTCATGTTATGACCTGTAATTTACGATCGTCATGCAGTCATGTTGTGCCAAACCAATTTTCGTATAGGCTCCGTGCAGTCGAGTTTTCCATGTGCGACATCAGCGCCAGAATGCACTGCCTGGCGGAGAGAAGCAGCAAAATTGGGCAGACTGTGACAGGGAAATACGCGAACGCGATGCGCGTCTCCAGCTCTATAGCAGCTGCGTCCGCCCGTCCCACCTTCTTTCGTTTGATTTCCCTTGAGACGCGCGCTCCAAATCTGCGGTAAACTGTGCCAAACGGCGACGCCGCGCGCGTTCATGTGGTTCGCAGCACGCCCGGAAAGCAGCGAAAAAATTACAGCATATCCACGGAGTGAATGATGATGAGTGGGCGAAGCTCGGGATGTGCATCGTAGATCGTGCCGAGTTCCGGATTAATTTAGTTAACGCGCATGCTACGAATCCTCACGGTTCAACTATGCACAATGCACAAGTGAAATCTCCCACCGGCACTTCATTGCAAGTCAAGATCCAGTGTATATATATATGGGTTTTGCCGGTGAACGCTTCTCCAACGCGAGCAGTCGGTATTTCTCAATCAAGAAACTCGCTAGGAGACGCTGCCTGCGCCAACGTTGTCTCTCGCGTTTGCCGGGGCAGTGTCGAGTTTGCCGGGGAGCGCGTGGCTCCCGGCGCTCGCGGCGAGGGCGAGCGCCAGGTGCCATGCGCTCGCCCTCGGCGCGTGCGTGCGCTCCAGCAGGCACGCGCCGGTGGCTACCTACTACTAACTACTACTGCTACTACTACTACATACATCGGGGACGCACGAAATGGCTGCTAATGGGGAATGAGAGACAGAAGAATTCAGCTTTTAGTTAACGCGCACGCTGCGAATTTTTTATTGTTCAACAACGCACAGGAGAAATCTCCCACCGGCACCACCTTGGAGGTCAAAGCGTAAGACTGGTTACGCACTACTACGACTACGACGAGGGACGAACGGGTGCCGCTTTAAGGAGCTTCGCCCCTAAAACGCGCGCGTCGCTGTCGCCTCCGTTTCCACCGTGCACGACTGAGCCGTCCGACGACAGCTACGTAGCGCCCTCTGGTCAGTAGACCGAGCCCATGCATCCCATTAACGAAACGGCAGTATAGCGCCAGGACCATGGCATCTAAATCGTGCCGGTCAAGACACGCGTGTCATGATTCTAATGTTATGATCTGTCATTTACGTTCGTCATGCTGTCGTGTTGTGCCATAGGAATTTTGGTATATATCCCATTAACGAAACGCCTGGCATGTAAATCATGCCGCCCATGACATGCATGTTATGCTTTTAATGTTATGACCGGTCATTTATGTTCGTCATGCACTCATATTGTTGCATACCAATTTTCCTGCACATCCCACTAATGAAACGCCCAAGAGAGCACCAAGACGGTGGCAGCTAAATCAAGTCGCTCATGACATGCGTGTCATGATTTTCATGTTATGACCTATCATTTAATTTCGCGATGCAGTCACCTTGTGGCATGCCAATTTTCGTATACATCCCGTTAACGAAACGCGTGGCATGTAAATCATGTCGCCCATGATATGCACATCATAATTTTCATGTTGTGACGTGTCAGTCATGTTAGCCATGCAGTCATGTCGTGGCATACCAATTTTCCTATACATCCCATTAACGAAACGGCCAGGAGAGCACCAAGACTGTGACATGTAAGTCATGCCACTCATGACACGCATGACACGCATGTCATGATTTTCATGTTATGGCCTGCCATTTATGTTTTTCAGGCAGTCATGTTGTGCCATACCAATTTTCGAATACATCCCATTAGCGAAACGGTCAGGAGAGCCCTAAGACCGTGGCGTGTAAATCATGCCGCTCATGACATGCATATCATGATTTTCATGCTATGACCTGTCATTTATATTCGTCATGTAGGCATGATGTGACGTACCAATTTTCGTAAACATCCGATTAGTGAAACGGCCAGGAGAGCAAAAAATCGTAGGTGGCTAGATAGATAGATAGATAGATAGATAGATAGATAGATAGATAGATAGATAGATAGATAGATAGATAGATAGGCTCAAACTCGCCGAAGTTCGCTAAGAAATGCTTCGCATTTAAAAACTGAGGCTGCACGAAAGAGGGAAGAGAGGTGGATTCAACTTTATTCATGAGCTTTATATGTACTAACGTAAGTTACAAAACCGATTGCCCCTTCACGTTCACATCTGCCGATCACATGACCACGTTTCGCGATCGGCGTTGTCGGGATCGCGAACGTTGCAAGAACAAGTCATCCACTTCTCTAGTTGACTTCCAGTGTATTAGAGGCTACATATGTTATGCTGACGAACTTAGCCTCGTTAATCGTAAACGATCTATGACTACTAGACGTGACTCCTTTGGGGTCATGGCATACCCACCACACAGACACAGTCCGCGAGGGTCACGAAACATTCACAGCTCACGCCTACCTTTCGGAAGTGTCGAGCGATGCTTGCATTGCGGTTTTTCACCATAGTTGCGTCGCGAATCAAACATCAAGCGCATACGTAAACGGAGAATCGTGACTCCCAAGCACGAAACGACGACGGCATGTTCCGGCGGCGCGAAGCCTCGAGCCGGAAGTTGTAGCAGACTGCGGGGTAACCCACAATTCCTTGCGACAGCCGAGATTTTGTTATCCACCTATTGGAAGCAACGCCAACCGGGCCACCCAGTGAGCAGCGAATAAAGAACGATTTTGCCTTGCACGCTATAAAAGGGTGTCTGATGAGTTGAAGTACGCTTCTAAGAGATGGATAATTTCTTTGCGAAGAATATATATGCCTGCGTGTACTGGTTCTCGTAGACGTGGAAATTGACAAACACGCTGTTGGGTGTCGCTAGCGGCGTTTTTCGCACCACTTCCAGAGTAAAATTAAAAACACAATTCCATTTCAGTGCGGTGAAAGCGTGCTCGTCCTCGTAATTGTGACGAACAATCTCCCCATTTTTACCACAATCTGAAAAAATTACCCTTTAATATGTTACATAGCTACTTCAGTTGGTCCTGGATTAGCATAGGAAGTATAAAGTTCAAACGTGTCTGGCGCATACCCGTATGCCGCAGGCCGAACACTACGGGTATGAGTCATACATGACTCCTGTGCTGTTTGTTTTGAGGTACATGACGCGATCATCATGTCAGTGGCATAAATATCAGTCGTGCATGTTCGTTATGAATTTCTACGCTACCATGTAAATATCCGGGTATATCGCGCGAACGAGACGACTAGCAAAGCACGGACACCTCTACAGCTAGATAGATAGATAGATAGATAGATAGATAGATAGATAGATAGATAGATAGATAGATAGATAGATAGATAGATAGATAGATAGATAGATAGATAGATAGATAGATAGATAGATAGATAGATAAAGTTCGTCATGGAATTCTCTACATTTAACCTATACTTTTCCCAACGATCAACCCGGTGTATGAGTACATGTATGCCGCACGCTACTTCAGTAGCAGTGAACATGGCCTACAGGCGGAGAGGCTCGTATGGTGGATCTGCGGGTCCCCTCGTCGAGGACAATATAGCTTCCTCAGACTCTCATCCTTTCTCCAACTGGGCTATGAATATCCATCCACAAGTCCATTTCCTCTGAATGACTGAACTTGTATGCACTGGAATCGCATATACCATTGCGCGTCGGCGGGTGCGGCTCAAATCAATACCCTTTGTTAGATATTGATACTCTTTCTACCGAAAAATTTCCATCGACTCGTCATGAATAGTTTATCGATTATTCATGGTACCTTCGCGACCATGTTTTGCAATAGTTCAAAGCCAATTTTTGTGGTAGCCCATACCCAGATTGTTCTGCGTGTGCACCCGGAAAATTCTTGCGCCTACATACCTCAGTTCATCTAGAAGGTAAAATGTCATCTCTCAAATTTTAACTCCGCGCGCGACATTGTTTCTCACCACAAAATGTGGTTGCATGACAGCCCCGCATGCACCAGCGCACAGGTATTGTGACTGCGCTGCCCAATATTTTTTCCCTAGAGTTTAACACAATCTATGCGTACGAAATCTTGGTAAATATCGAGTGAATGTATGATCGTGTTTTCAGTGCAGTTAATAAACACACTGATATGAAGAAATGGCACGTATTCACTTAAGCTTGGTGGGTCGTATTTCTAATTCCTGTACACACTGTGTAAGCTTCGTGCTAAGGCACTATGTATCCCCCTGTGCTTGCGCCGCGCTGTTCGGTTTTGTGAATTCTGCTCCTTGTAATCCTATATATTTGAGTCCGTGCAACAAAGTGAGGAGGAAGGTGGAGGAGGAAGAGGGAAGGAGGAATACAGGGAGGTTAGCCAGTGCTGAGACCGGCTGGCTACCCTGTGCAGAAAAAGGGGGAAAGGGGAATGAAAGATAGCAGAAAGGAGACACCACAAGAAGAAAACAAATTGGAGAGAAAAAACACTAAAAAGACAAAAAAGCGACACTGCTTAAAGTGTGTCCCGTAGGCCGCTCGTCCTTAAAAATCGCAACAACGCGTTCAGCGCTTTCCGTGCTGACGATGGACCTGGCGAGTGTCCCAAGACTCGTTGCTCGGACAAAGGGCGGCTGTCAAGTCTATCTAGAGCAGCGCTAAGTTCTCTCCTGGGGCCGCTGAAACGGGGACACTGACATAGAAGATGAGAGATCGTGTCGTCGCAGCCGCAGTTTTCGCACATAGTGCCTTTGCCATTCCAATACGAAATGAGTAGGCGTTTGTGAAAAACAAAGTGAAACGGGTGTATTTAGCACGTGTGTTCTTCCGAAGAAGAGAGGTAGTGAACAATACACCAATGGGAGCGCCTCGACAGGAATGATTCAGCATAGAAATTCTCAGAGCTACTTCCGATTCTGCGTCTTCGATATATTTCAGTTATCTCTATTTTCTTCGTCATTATCAACTAGTACACGAAACTAGCATGTGCAACTGCATGAGATGTTCGACCGCGAGAACATATGTTAGAAATGCGGCCCCGGCGCTGCCTCCGCGTCTTCAGTTATCCTCCGTTCCTTTGTTCTTTTCATTTGACAGAAGGGATAGTGCGGTATATAATGATACCGTATTTTAGTTAATTTGTTATCCTGCGCCATTGCTTGTTAACTAGATTGCATCGGGTGATAGCACATAGCGTAATCCTGGCTTGTTTTCCTCCCTTAAGGTAATACTACAGGTACCTTCTCCCCCAAGAATTTTGGGCACTCCTCCTATTGATGATGATGATTGTGGTTCGGTTAGGAAAGGACGCTAATTTCTGCAGCCCCTGTAGGGAGCACGGCTGAGCGTCCGTGGCGGTGGGAGAGAGTGAAAGAGATAGAGAGGAGAGGAATGCCATAGGTTGGACGGCTCCGGAAATTTAGACCACCTGGGGTTCTTTAACGTGCACTGACAACGCACAGTACACGGGCCTCTGGCATTTTCGCCTCCACTGAAAATGCGACCGCTCCGGCCGGGCTCGAACCCGCGTATTCCTCGTGTTGATCACGTTGCTGTATTCATCCTTCGTTTCATGTTTTATGAAATAAAATTCTTCGTCTAGCTGCACTGGCTCTCCAGCTGGCTTGGCTGTTTTGGGGTGCTACTTTATCTTCTATAGCTTCCCGAGCCATGCCATTGAGAGGCTAGCATTTAATTCTGCTACAAGGACACACGTAAATTATTCCGACAGTGGATTCCTACTTGTCATAGCAGCCGAGAGTCTCATAAAATCGCAGTACACCGAGTCGATAAAGACTCCGCGTGGGAAGACTCCTTTCTGTGCATGTCAGCAATGACAAATGGCTAAAACAAATTTCTATTCTCCTCTAAAGCAAATATAACGGGGTGTAAAATCTTACGAAAGAGTTTTAAGAGAGTGGAAATACTATTCGTCCGCGTGGAGATGTGTGCGCAAGAAAGATTATCTAATCGCTGAAATACGATTATATTCAATGTTTACACTCTGTATACTTTGGCCAACAAAATATTATGGAAAGCCCGTTGAACAAGTGGCAGTTGAACTGTTTGCGAATTATTGTTTATGCTACATATAGGAATGTATGTGCTACGTTATAGCCGGGCCCATGGTAAGTATAAACTGAAGGAGCCCTGGCCTTTCTGCACACATACCTTAAGGATGCTTCCGTCCGATGCAAAACCCAAATGTTACGTCTCGTAATGAAGAAAAAATCAATATGCGGTAGGCCTTGAACTCTGTGAAAAAAAAATCTAAGTGAAGAGTCTCCCATTATAGCAAACCAGTACAAGAGGGAGCTTAGCATATTACACCGGATACAATCTTTCACAACAGCACTTGTACTTAAGCGCTGGCGTCATTCTCACGAACTGACACAGCAGGGGCGGTGATGGCATTGTGCTATGGTAGGCGTCATCACGACAGCTGTGGTGCTAAGATGCTGCAGTGGGATATTTAAGCTAAACCGCACGCTCTCGCTATCTATCCTTACAGAACAACCAGAGCCGATACTGCATACTGCTAGAGAGCGAGTAGTCGCAGTATTTTGGGCCTTGCCCTAGACCACAATGAAGTGCTTCCATTCGGTAAGCCTTATTTAGCATTTTGATTTGTGACAGTGAGACAAGGTAGCTCTTGGCTTTCTGCGTGTGTATGTGCCGTCCCATCCCCTCTCGGCAATTTCCTTTTCTGTTTTCGCTCAAGTTTTTCCAAACATAGGGTAGCAAGCAGGATATCATCTCTAGCTTCACATGCTGCCTCTGGCTCAACTTTTAGCTTTCCCTCCTTAGGGGCATCCAGGTCACCCTTGATCAAGCGCTATAGAAATCTATCCACTAAACTATCCTACAGCTGTCATGAAGAGTAAAGCCTGGAGGAGTCTTGGGATGAACGCACGTCTTATACAGTAATTTAACGTACACGATACACACACAAGTAAAATACACATAAAAGACTCTTTTAACCGAGAGCCATTGCCTCTGGCGTCGCCATTCTCCTTCCTCAATCTCCTCGTCTTTCTCTAGTTCTGTACTGAGCCCGTGCCCCACCGGGAGTCAATTTGTCCCGTAACATCTCTACACCGGCAAGGGGTAGGGGAGAGGCGGTTTCGAGTAACGGAAGTTTTCTCTGCCACCATGCTCTTCTCAGGATAAGGCCTTCCTTGTTGTGCTCGCAACAACAATCAAGTCGACTGCCAACAAGATGATAGCTGTCGCAGGCATCAGAGGCCAGGTACGCGTTGCAGGCATACTGGAGATTGTGGAATGTCGCCTTAGGATGTCTGTGCAGAACTAGATGCAGAGGGCCCTTGGGGCATTTGTATATCAGTGACGTGTCTTTCGCAAGCCGACCACATTGTAGGCAAGCACCGTCCTCTCGCCTGTAGATTCCCCTTCTACCCATAACCAGAACAGTCATGATGAAGGCGATGAGTCGATGTGAGAGAGCGTAGCTTTACCTCATGGGAGTTTGCATCATGTTCACTGTCTCCCTGCCAAGTATTGACGTTCAAATGTGAGCGGTTTAGTAAAAAGACGCCCCTTCCTCGCTGAACGTCGTCATCGCAGTTACCGTGGCTGCAGGTTTGCCACCCAATGCAGACCCGTCGGGGATAGTCGGCATATCTTCGAGGTTCTCTTCGCAGTGAGCAGCACTGTCGACAGTGCTGTCATGTCCGGCGTACCCTTGAATGTGCCCATCATCAAGGCCAGAGCACCATTCAGCTAAACGTTCACCGGTGCCTTCACATTTCGGCTCTTGCTCTGCGTCACTGAAGCATGAAGCCGTGGGGACAGGATCGGCGGCATCATGCATTACTTTTTCAAGCGCATTCACTGTGTCCTTTCGCGCACCAACGACGTTCTGTCGGTTATTGGGAGCCGGTTATCCTTCAGGAATGATTTGTTCTTTCTCCTCTGTGTCTGCTTTGGAAGCTCGAGGAGGCAGGTAGGCGGCACTCTGCGAGTGCTTGCTGTCCTGGCTGCGAGTTCCTTCGCCTCTCGCGGAGTCCTGTTCCTCACAATGAAGGGCATTTCTTCTGCGAAGACCTTCGGTTCTGGTGGCTCCATTGGGGGTAGTTCAACAAAATGCTGTTCCATGATCCTATTCCCTTCTTCCTTCAGCGCTTGGTTCGTACGCTTGGGCCAGGGGCATCCAAAACATTGCTATCAACAGCATCCCAAAGCAGCATCTCTCCATCCTTTCTTCCTCAAAAACCCATCACAGATGTCTTGTTTGCCTCCAAGCTCTTTACACACGTAACGTCTCCATAAAAACACATTCCCTGGGTCATCTTCGCTTTTCAACTCCTTGCACACACGCTTTTTCCCGTAAAGATGATTAGGTCCGTACTGTCCATTTGAAAATGATTCACACTAGTCGCTTTTCCTCAAAACGTCGTCACGTTCCAGGATCTCAGTCTTACATATCTGCTCATTACATGTCTGTGCAACGTTACTCTCCTCCGAAGTGCAAGGCCTCTTTTCGCTTGGCGCCGTAGCGTTAATTCGCGCTATCGTCGCCTGTCATTTGCGATCCAATGCTTCCACAATCTCCGTAAGAGCGGCGCTAACCAGTTCGTCGTACGGGCGTGCTATGTCGTCGAATCCCGCTGCTTGTACCAAATGCTACGTACTCACTAAACACACAAGTAAATAAACATAAAACACATATTTATTCAAGAGCAATGTCTCCTGACTCTGCCATTTGCCTTCCTCAACCTCGTTGTCTATCTTTTATTATGTTCTTCAGACATACCAATCTCTAAATTTAATTTCCCTAGAGGGAGGGTATGAATTTTGCTGATATGCTAAGAATGATAAATACGACGTATCACCACCAATAACAGGGTGGCAACACACACGATACCGTACCGTTTGCAGCTACATTTTCTTAGTATTTTCAGGAAATCTTGGCAAAAAGCGCAGCTTGATTGGATTCAAGGGGGACAATTCAAAACCAGGATCGTCCAAGTCTTGATCGATCGGGCGCTCAGGGACAATGCGATACTTTTGCAGAATGATTGTGACCAAGAAGAAGAATTCCATTTGGGCGAACGTTTCGCCGGGGCAAGTACGCCGGCCTGGAAAGAGAAAGGAACGTTGTACAAAGAGTATTATAATAGCAGAAAGACCGTCAACGCCACTATGACGACATAAAACAGGCGCACTCAACGTTAATCAAAAGAACAACGACTTACATGGAAGATTTTCAATTGTGGCAGGGAACAAACAAAAAAATGAATTTGGGCACCGAAGCTCCTCCTGTGTGTTGTGAAAAGCGAGGACTTTAATCGAACCTTCTATGTTTATTCTTACTTTGCGTAGCGACTAATAGTTACGAGTGTTGAGATATCTGATCAAGCTTTCCAATGAATCTGTTCCAATGAGTCGCCTTTAATCTGGGGCCAAGCGCGGGCCGCGAATGGCATAGCAGTACGCAAGGCCCTCGCTAGAAAGCAGGAAAATCCGCCGGCACTTCTTCCACATGTCAGCTAAATTCTGCGATTTCGGAGACAAAGGAAAAAGGGCGTAGCGTAGTCAGTCCCCATATTTAAAAGGAAAGTGTTTTATGCCAGGGTCCACCAAGAAATCCGTGACGTACTTCCGTAACGGTAGTACGTCACTGAGTTCCACCCAGCCGGACTCAAACGCCCCTGCACAAGGGAATCGACGAGAGGAGCTAAAGCTCTACCGAAACATGGGTCGCTATGGGAACAGATCAGCATTATACAGGTTGTCACAAATAAATTGAGCCAAGACTGAAAATGAAAGCCAATTCAGAGGCGAATCAAAACAACCGCAAACTCTTCGCACTTGCCTATAGATACTCAAGGTTACTTTGTTTTTCACCCTAAATTATTAAATAGTCGTTTTTAATTACTTACCTTTTCCTTTATTGGTTGAAAACCCAAAATAAGAACACTGCGGTCTAGAGCACTTTCAGAAATTACCGATTGAATAGGTTGCTGCACGATACGTCTTAGGCTGTTATTTTTGCGCGTTGTAAAGAAGGCCCGCGAGATTTGAAAAGAGGTCACGTGACTGACCGCGAGCCCAGTGCTGTATAGTGCTGCTCTCAAGCATGCAACCAGGTGAACGACCGTCGCCTGCGGCTGCCACGTGCGTTCTGTACAGCGCTTTAGAAGTTGCCTTTAATTGTCGTCCAGTTAAAGTAAAGCTCTTTAGTATGCTGAACTATAGTGCTGCTTTCGAGCATGCAACCGTTGAACGAGGTGGCCTGCGGATGCCACGTGCATTCACTACAGCGCTTTAGAAGTTGCGTTTATTTATGGTTCAGTAAAAGTAAAGGGGTTTAGTGTGCTGAGCTATAGTGTAACAAGCAAAATTACTCCCAAAAAATGACACCATCTTCCTGAGGGGAACCCTGAGGTGATGCGAAGCATCACGGAGTTTCCAAAAACGTTTACGTTCTGCGTCGCGTGCTCTGAGCCTCGCAGGAGAGTCTTAAACAGTGCTAAGGGCTGTGTTAACTGGTTGGCTGATGCTGGCTGAACTTGTGCCAGCCAATCCGCTAGCAGGACTGTCGGTACTCGTCACACGCCGAAGCGAGACTCATCCGAGGAAGCAGCTGAGGTAGCGGAGCCTAACGCGGTTATATATAGCGCTGGCGTGGAGAGGAGGACGGAGGAAGTAGCGGGCTATCTCGTAGCTGTCGTGGTGAGGAGGACGGACTGAGAAGCGCTTTATCGCACAGCTGTCGTGGAGAGGGGGATGACAAGGAGAGGTACGGATACCAATGGACAACAGACATAGCTAGCAAAAGATCATCATCATCATCAGCCCATCTTATGTGAACTGCAGGACGAAGGACTCTCCCAATCCTCACCAACCTAGAACACTCAAGTGTCGTCAGCTTCGCTAGCCTTGCATCACTAATGCAAGGCTCACTTATTAAATTCGAAGAATTTCTTAGCAAAATTCAGTGACTTTGAGAGCATCTATTTATCTAGACGCATAGGACCTTGCCCTCTAGTGGACGTATCGTTAATGTGATATATGTGAAAAATATGAATGCAACAACATGAGTGCACGAGGAACCTAAATTGTAGATCATAATATGAAATTTATAATATGCATGTCATGAACAGCATTATTTACGTGCCACGGTCCTGGCCTCTTGCCGCCGTTTGGTAAGATTATATATGCCAAAATCGGTATGCTGAGACAACAATCTATGGCGACCAAGGGTGACATGTTCTAAGAACATAAAAATCGTAACATGCATGTCATGAGCTGCATGACTTACGCGGCACGGTCTTGGTGCTCTTGCTGCCGTTTGGTTAACTAGTTATATACCAAAATTGGTATGGCGAGACAGGAATGTATGACGACCTTGGGTGACAAGTTCTAAGAACACGAAAATCGGGACATGCATGACATAAGCGGTACGATTCACATGCCACGCGTTTCCATATTGGATGTATACCAAAATTACGATGGCACAACTCTACCGCGTGACGAACGCAAATGAAAGGTCATGCCATGAGAATCATTATATGCGTATAATAAGCAGCGTGGTTTACATGCCACAGTGTTGGTGCTCTTGTGGTCATTTTATTAACATCATATGCGCCAAACTTGGTATAGGGAGACAAAAATGCAGATCCATTTTACGGTTCCAGATGCTTGCTTCGCGTTCCCTTGATTCACAGTGCAAGTCACATCTGCTATTTTTTCGTGGCAGGCATAAAAAAACTCACAGCCACATTTTTGAAAGTCATTGTGACGTATGGAAAAAAGCACGGGTGTATCACAAAAGCATGGGTGTATCACATTGCCCCTGAAACTTTCCAACACGCCTTATTCGTGTAACTATGCCTGTTTTTTGCCAGGGTTTTTATTCCGCCAGTTACTTTATGTGACTCGTTTAAAAAGGGCAAAGGCAAATTGAAAGATAATAGGGCACTTCATGGTAATACCTCACGGCTATAGTTGCAGGGACTTCTGTGTTTCTATGTACACGCCGATATCCTCCCCATATTTTCTTTGTCTTTATTTTGCTTGCTGTCATTGATCGGAAAATGATAGTCTATGACATTCCTCCAATACGAACTATTCACCTTAGTACATCGCGAATTCCGAGCGCATTGAAATACTAGCAACGCGCTCATGGTAACCTTATGTCTAGCTCCGGCATCGATCCGATTGGGTCCCCGAGCTCACCCACCGCAGATTCCCGGTTAGCAAGGTAATGCGAAGCTTAACGATTGTGTGGTGATGCAGTCACCACAGGGTATTTACGAGGTCTGGATGATGCGGCGAACCGGTCGAGCCCAAAGCATAGATGACACTCGAGGTGACACCCCACAATCGATGAAGAAGAAACCCACGTCATGATGATTATGTACATATGACAAAGAATAGCGCATTAAGTGCCCACAATTGCTCCAAATTGGCACCTGGACATCAACGTGATGGCACGCTTACCTTAAAGGATGGTAGCTAGAGTCCGGTAGGGCGACGAAATACAGACAAATGCCTATCGCCCATTTTAACTAAGCGCGCCAGCGTTCGCATTGTTCACTTCCACGACAGATGAACATGGGTGACAATATAAGGGGGGCGGCTGAGATGAGAATGCGCAGCTCTTTTCTGCTGCCCCATTAGGGAGACTGCACGGCTCAGTGTCGCGAGGACATAGCAATAGCGAAAGGGCGCTTAGTGGACACACAGGCTAGCTTTTTCAGCCGCGAGTTTTCCTCCGCCACCTCATCACCGCGATTCGGACCGTTTCAATGCGCCTTGCTCGCCCCCTTCACTGGTTTAGCACCTTAACTCCACAACTTGACTGGCGCGCCATCTACGCTTACGCGTGAAGTTGTGGCTGCATGCCTCAGGGCTTTGGCTGTACGCTTTTGAAGAAAGGTACAGTAAAGACCTTCGATACAGGTGCGACAGGGGCGGCCGTTGTTTTCGGTAGCACCAGTGCCTTGTCTGATTATAAAAAACGAGCCAGATCATATCGCTGTTAAATGAGCGTTATATAAATACATCTGGTTGAGAACAATGGATCCGGATTAGTGCAAGGGCAGCTTTCGCCGGAGAACGTGTTATGAAATTGATGGAACCACTGCTGGTTTTGCTGGTACATTAGCTTAACCAAAGCTTCGAAGAAATCCTAGTCGCCAAGCGTGTGGATTACGTATTTCTAATAGTAAGGAACCGTCGAGAAGGTATCGATGCGTTCCTTGTTTTGGTTCGTTGAGGGGGATGACGTAATTTCTTTCATTTGATGCGCAGCGCAGGCCGTGATTATCTTACATTCTGCTTCGCGAATGATGTCGACCGCTCTACAAGCTTTGTATGCTTGCCGCGCACATTTCAGTGCCTTTTAGAACCTCAGTGATAGTACGAGCAATGCGCTGTGACGAGCGCATAAAAGCCGACGAATCTCACTACTGGTCAGTATTTACCGTCCATAGATGGATGTTTACGCAGCTGTCGTGTTGCCGTGTGATTTGCTTTGTTTGTGGGGCGCTGTGTGGCCCAAAAACACTTCGACTGACAACGCCTTGACTCCCGTTGCGTACATGATTGTTATGACTACGGGAAAATATACACAAGTAACGGTGACGCCATCATCTTATTGACTATTCGATATTCCGTATTGAATTCGATATCGAAATACTGGATATCCTTTGGGTGCACTGATAATAGAGTGTATACTAGCATATAATATTTCTGTGTGCATCGAAAACGCTACCACTGCGAGTTTGATTAGGCCTGCGAAATCTGGGAACCGTAACCACTAGGCCGCTGCTACGCGCTATCTTAGCCCCCTTGCATATGGAACCTGTTTGAATGAAAGAGATAGCACTTACCAACAGAGAAGGGAACGAGATGTTCGGGCTTGTGCGGAAGCGATTTTCCATGTTCACTCAAGTAGCGTTCGGGCTTGAATTT
Source organism: Hyalomma asiaticum (assembly GCA_013339685.2). NCBI lineage: Eukaryota > Metazoa > Arthropoda > Arachnida > Ixodida > Ixodidae > Hyalomma > Hyalomma asiaticum. The sequence goes on along the minus strand of CM023487.1, from coordinate 79,383,246 downwards.
CTCAGGTTCCTCCCACAAAGTAGGGTCGGTGTTAATTGCCCTAAAGTTAGGGACAACAATTGTACCTTTCTTTATGAAAAAGTCCGCAAGCACGATATCCTCCGCGCATCTGAAAGGCCGCATAAGAAGTGTATATCAGATTTATTTGGTTTGCAGCTTAAGCGCCATTCAACTCATGAACACACTGCATTAGGTCAAGAGCGACTGACAGAGATAGGGAGATGTATTGTTATAGAGTAGCCACTCAGTCTCTGGTTAAAGTATTCATGCCCTCAGAATGGGCCCTATTTACTTGATTGAAGCGAACTGTACGTTCTTGTGAAAATCCTGTTTATGTTGTGAAACTCAACCTGTACTGCCTCGTAGCACTTTCAAACATATTGGAGAATTTGGCGCACTGTATCTCTCTGAGGCAATTATTGTCGGGTACGCAGCGCAGGCCAGGGTTCTGTGTTCGTATGCGGCGGAAGTACGCCTTTTCACTCATAGCAACGTGGAACAGTTCAAACACTCGTTCTGGCCCACAGTGATGGCGTAAGTCAGAAGTTCAGTGTATGTTATGAGCGATCTGATTTGGCTGTGCATACAGCGTAGTGCTGTTTAATGTGCCCGCCACAGAAATCATCGGCGAAGGCGACGATGACGCCTCCCAATCAAGCCACGTGCTGGTGTTAAACACTCCAACTGATGAGAGTGTCACACAGAAGAAAGTAAAAAAGAACAATGTGGTTTATCCCTCTGTCATAGGAATCCGTATAGCACGAAAGTGATACCTGTCCTCGCACATAAGCGGCTATCTGGCGAATCGAGGGGCAAAAGCTGGGTTGGGTACTGTGGACACGTGAACCTTTTGCATTTAAACATCATCGGCATATCTACATTGTAGATGGATCCTCTACAGCTACACTCAACCAAAAGCTCTCGAACGACATATTTCTCCGTAGACAATTCATTCACTGAACGCGCCAGCGTTTTGGGCAAACCTGCAATAAACCTGCAGCGCCCGCAAACGGTGAAATCTTGCAAGCGAAACAACTGTTTTTCAGTGGATCGTTTTGAGAACGCACACTTCGCTCTACTAAAGGCGCATGATTTGGTTGTCAACGGCTGTCTTTGCGTTCCTGGATTAAACTGATTCGCAAAGCAACTGGCTGTCGTATGAATAACACAACGCATATTATGTAGCGGCCGTGGCTGAAGCAACGCCCCGGCAGGACGCCGAAGCCTGGGCGGCGACAAAGGCGTCGAAACTACTGATGCTCTATCTACGCCCTTGCATAGTAACGAGACAATTTACGACTTCGCTCCATGGTTCCTATGTTGCGGTACCACTGCTGAGAACCAAGAGTGCAGTGAAAGAGAGGCGATGTTAATTTAAGAGCAATTTCGCTTGCTAATTATGTGTGTATGAACCGGATATCAATTGGATGCAAACTGTAAAATGGTCTAGTAAACATATAATGCCCGTGTTTTCCTCCGTATTGCAAGTCTGTCGGTTGCGTAGTCGGTACCGCTTCCGCCTCCTACGGCTGTACCTTGTCTGTTTTTGGGTGCAATTCCTCGCGGGTGGTATTTTTCAAGCTCAAACACATGTTTATTTTTCAGTCATCTGGTTCAGTTGCGGAAGCAGGTCACAGATTTCTTTGCGGACCACGGCATAAAAAATCTCGTTTTGTAATCGAGGACGCGAAAGGAAGAGCGAGGCATACGCGACTGGATATCCAGGAACCAGAAAGCGAGAGCAATGACCTGTCGTCCTGCTGACTCTAGTTCACCGCAGGTTGATAAAGAACGTGATGATATGAAGGGGGGGGGGGTGGGGGGGCTTACAAAAGTACGACATCGCTAGGTAAAGCTGATTTTGTGTCCCTAATCTATACTGGCAACCACTTTAGGGGAACAGATTCTTCGCTGATGCTGCGCTACTATGCCACAATTAATACAGCGTATTGACGTGTCTATAAATGTGCAGGGCTGAGACAGACAATCGCTTCAGGTGGCGCTGCACTGTAGAATGTAGGTTTGGTGCCAAGTAGGTGTGGTGTGGTGCAAAGTAGGTGTGGTGAATGTAGGTGTTGTGCCAAGTATATCACTACACGTGATACGCTTGTAGGCTAGTTACACCAGCAGGTTTCCATCGTTCTATTACTTCATAATGCATCCTCGAACACGAAGCGTACCCGCCTAACTTATCCGGCACTTGAGGGTAGGATTTGTGGCAGAAACTAGCCCAATCATATACATAACGTAAAATAAACTATGCCATGCCACTGTGACTTGTCCGAAAAGAAAGATATGAGGTCCCTTCTAGCTCTTCATTTCCGTGTTTTCGTATTCAGTTTCTTTGATCGACTTGGTTTTGTCAAATTGTTCAAGCGCGTGGCTCAAATGAGCTGTGCGACAGGAACACGTTGTGTCGCAAAAGTAGGTCTTGCCGCGTGGCGATTTTGTAGGGAGAGCTATACTGGCAGCATTCTGATCCGTCGCCAAGTAACCGTCGAGTTTTTCCGTCGCCCAGTAACCGTCGGAGCTGGCAGTGCCGCTCGCCTCGCCATCTGGCATGACATCAGAAGAGGCTGATGAAACTGCGTTCAAGCCGTCGTTGGGAGGTTACTGCTGCCTGGTAACTGCCGGCGCTGTAAGGTTACCGGTGCAACGGTGGTGAAGCCGGCATTTCATCGTTTATATCGATGAGCCGCCTCGTGCGATTCGTCGGCAGATATGGAAAGTGAGTCGGATAGACTAGGAGTTACCAGGCTTCGTCATCGGAACGAAACGATAAGGATGCAGCAAGCGGGCAGGTCTTGTACTTCAGAAACAGCAAGATTAAGACTTCCAAGATGAATGCGTTGCACTTTAAATAAAAATGCCTAGTCTATAATGTAACCATAACCTAACGAGAAGTTAAAACCAACACTAAAACTGAGACTTACGAGGCTAAACTATAAAGTTATAACCGTACGGAGAACAAAGCTGAACAATAAGTTTAACCGTACCTCTTGCTACGTGCACACACACATAACTGAGTTGAGCCGCAGCCATTCCTCCTTTTTTATTTTAAAGGCGAGAACACTGACTAGCATGTCAGAGTTAGCTAATGCACTTCCTAGACGTAATTTGGAGGTTTCTGCAGCGTGCCTAGTTGCCTCGTGTAGTGATTGGTACCCTTTTAAAATCTGCACAGGCTTACGTTCTAGAAATCGCGATCGACGTGGCCGACTTCCATCGGATCATTTCCCAGATACAGGCCAAGGTGTATGGCATCTGTTTGCGATCTTCCCACGCTGGAAGGCGTTCATGTCTTATCACACTGTCGATTTCATGTTGCACTCGGGCTTGAACTGTGTCTGGGTTAATGGCGAAATTCACCATGTGCCAAGTCATCAAGCCAGATGCGGTTGTGGTGCCGGCCAAAATAAGTCCGGTTATGTTGCCCACAAGGTACTCCTCTGCGCAAAAACCAAGTGAATACTCAGTACATCATCGTCATGAAGGCTGTCCAAATGTATTTATTTATTTATTTATTTATTTATTTTAGTTCATTTTTATATCTTGCGCACTGTAACTACGTTAGTGTGCTAGATGGCAATGGCTCGATTTGGAATAACGCAGCCTAGGCTGTCAATTTAAATTTGACTTTATCCTCAGAGTGAGTTTTCTTTCATTATATAAAATGCTATTTTAACATTTTAGACGTAAAGTTATTGGTTAATTTTCGGCAGGCCAATGTCGAATAAGGAAAAGTGGAATAACTGTCACGACAATCTCCAGTGAACTCCATTTCAGGCAGCCTTACCATTAATGCTCCAAACGTGAATTTTATACAGTAGACTTCTCAAATGAAATGCAGCAAAATTTGTACAACAATAAATGCAGCATATTTGTTCCACGTCTCGGCAACTGAGTTTCTTTCTGGACGCAGCGAAATGTTGAGGGCCACCTGAGACGTCTTTGCGCATTAATTGTACACAGCCTCTTCGCTGCAGCAATAGCATCGGGTTTATGAAAACGGGTACTTTTCTGGTATTGCGTGTCACAAGATGGTCGTGCTCGGGATAATCTGGTGTCACGAATATAAGTGGCGGACTTGTGGGTGGTGGTGGTACTAACATTTATTGAATCACAGAGAATTCAGTGGAGGTATGCAGGGACCGCCCCTTATGGGGACGGTCCTTACAAACAATAGGTCGGGATCCCTAGTACTGGACCCAATGGCACCGGCCGCCACTTCCCTTACGGAAAAATTCTAATGGTGGGCATAGTGTAAACCACTATACCAGCATCATAGTGGAGTAATGTAGTGGGAGGATGGTGGGCAGAGGCCTAGGTGGGCAGGTATTGGGTGTGGCGGTACATCTGTGCAAGATGGGTCGATAGAGGGTGCTAGAAATGGTGGGCGGATATTGGGCGAGATGGGTATACTGGGAGTAAGAATGAAGGGGGGATATTGGGTGACATGGCTAGATACTGGGCGTCAGAATTGTGAGTGGATATTGGGTGACGTGGGTAGATGGGGGCAGCGCGCAAGATGGGTGGTACTGGTAGGCTGCTAGAGATTACGGGCGCCTCACGTAGTTCCAATCGTAGTTCACGATTCTTCACTCGGTGCTGATATGGTTGCATTAGGAGTTTGCTTTCCTGTTTGAAAGAAACCCCAAAAGATGTAAATTTTTGCGTGCTTTGTCTAAAATGTGCCTGCAAGCCAAACACGCATCGTGATACCATGTCTTCACAAAGCACGCAATTGCCTGACTCAGAAAATTACTTTATTTAATCGTGGAAGGTTTTTATGTGTGCTTCTTCTTGCTGGGCAGATTGTGTAAAAAGCCCACACAGGTACTGTCTCATTGCTGCCGCATGGTCACCCACGGTTATCTCCAGGCAATCTGAAAAATGTTGAAAAGGAGGTCTAAAGTTAAACAACAGAACCTATGAAGAAAAAAACGACGTTTTGTTTAACAAGGAGCATATGTGTGTTGCTTTTAGGCTCATCCCATTTACTTACTAAACTCACGCTGCAAGCAAGTCGCACTTAAAGTTTGCATTTCACAAGAACACCATGCACAATTTCTTGTCCAAGAATCTTATTCGTGAGAGAATTAACAAAAAGTTGAACGTTTTTATTTCCTTATTCTTTATTCAGAGAATACCCAGCATTGCATGAAGGCGTTGCAGGATGAGGGCTTACAGAATTGACATAAATCAATCATCATTTTTACTGCACGCTTGTAGGTGAGATAACCTGTCCCCCTCCCTAATGGTTAAAAAATGATTTTGGAATTGGCCTGTCCTGGTATGTAATTCCCTCATTGTGAAGCCATCGTCAGTTCTGTATGAGCGGTAATGAGACTCTTTAGAATGTGTTTCTTTGTTAATTCCTGTTTTATCAATAAATACCTGAGAAAAAAATTCAATTGTAACTTCCGTCGGCGCGGGGAAAACAGTTGCCACTCAAGTTCATTTTTATATTTGAGGGCAGCTCCCCCGTCTCTTGTACGCTCCCAAGTCAAACCTAGCTGCCCGGTTTTGGATTTTCTCTGTTTCGGTAGCCGGCGTATTTTGCGAAGGATCCTATGCAGCACAAGCATAATCTGGCATATTTCGAACACATGTTAAGCAGGCGGTGCTTTCAAAGCTTAGTTCCCAAGTTTTTTTAATTACATTGCACAAAATTTAGCTCCCTTCAAGGTTTCCCAACCAATTCGTTTACATGTGCATGCCATGAGCAATAAGATGAAAAGACTACACCGAGATATTTATATCTATGTGATTTTTTTACATGTTCACTGTTTAACAGGTATTCAGTCTCCACTGGTTACCGTTTTCTTGTAAAAGAAACGCGGAAACCCTTTTTATTATTTAAATTCATTTTCCACATTAGAGCACCAGCCCTGAACATGCTCCAAATCAGTTCGGAGTTGGGTAATGTCACTTTAATTCCCTATTTGTGAGTATACAGCGCAATCATCTGCAAACAGTCAAATATATGATAAAACACCCACTGATATATCATCAGTACATACTAAGAATAAAAGTGGCCCCTAGGCGGAGCCCTGCGGGACTCCCAATATCACATGAACCTACCCAGACCTTTTGCGCTTAGAAAAACACATTGTCGGTGGTGACACAAGCAGTATTCTATCCTCTAAGCACTGAAGGATCTAAATTTAGTAGTTTGAGTTTATAACAGAGAAACGAATGAGTTACCGTGTCAAGTACATTATGTAAGTCGAAGAAAATACAGTCCGCTTGTCCCCCTGTATCAATGTCGGGTACCATATCATGATCAAATTCAACAAGTTGCGTGGGACATGAAAACCTTCTTCCAAACCTATTTTGATAGTTCGTGAAGACGTTATTTTCATTTAATTGTTTCATTATTGCAGAGTAGAAAATGTGTTCGATTGCCATGCACACTATAAAAGTTATAGAAATCGGTCTATAATTTGCAATATTCTTTTATGATCGTCCCCTTGTGGATTGGATAGCGATAGGCAGTTTCGCAGCCAATACGCAGGACGAATGTCAGCAAGGATTGTTTATAAGTTATATGCCCATACAGTGAATAAGTGTGAGTTCCTACATGTGTGTTATGTGAGTGCAACCCACCTTAGCATTGTTAATGTACTCTTTACTAGCTCAGAGTGCTATTTAAAATGAGCTCAATTAATGAATCCTTATTTATAAACCAGTAATTGAGTTGTTGCCTTAAACACAAACTTTTGGAAAAGGAATTTGCGGAGCATATCAAGAGTGCCCAAATATATTGCCATAGTAGCTCCCGAATGTTTTAATTTTACGAAGCTTCCATGAGAGTGTGTAAGGTCAAAAAATGCCAGGTGACTAACGCTGGAGAAAGCAGTTGCCGCCCTGACGAAGACAAGTCCGCTTGTCGAAACATTGGCTCCCGCGACATTCCCTGTTCCCAATCGTACTTTGTGATTTGTTCATCGATTCAAGTGACTAAAGTCTCACATGGAGACACTAGTGCCCTCCAAGATGCTATGAACGAACATTTGGTGATGCAGTACTGAAGGAAGCACAAGAGAAAATTAAAGGTTCGCCACACCTTCTGCCGTTTCTTGCATTTGTTATGCGTTTATCATCGCTTGTTCCTTTGTAGCATGTTCGAGTTCACTGATAGTGCTGCTTACAGGAACCTTGCTGTTCAAAGCTTTGTAATCACAAGCACATCGCAATCATAATGGATCAGTCATCTCATGAATTACTATACAATTCTCTGCAATAAAAATGTAATCTGAATATACAAAAATGTTACTTACATTAAGCGAACCCTGCTTTGACACAATAACACTTGCCCACCTTACATACTCAAAAATCAAGAGCCATCAAGCTATCAAATACAGCTATGAATGAGCTACCAGATTCCTCAAAGCAGTTGAAATTGTACACTGACTCAATCATTAGAAAAACTAACATATGCAAAAGTGTTTACACTAGCCTGTAGAATTACGTACAAATGAGCAGCCGCATCTCGCTCAAAACGCTAGCCCATTCTTTTGCCAGGAGAATATAACTGGGCATTCAGTGTCAGTGTACTGCGAACGGAAGGCCACAATTCAAGATGGTGTGCTAACACATGATTGCATTGAATGTCATGTGCTGTATTACTGCCAAAGCATCTTGAAAAGCAAGTATGCATATTTTAGGCACTAAAACATCTCAGGCGACATCGCACCTATAGGCAAATCTCGCAACTGCACATCTGCACAATGCACACATAAAAACATTTCGCATGCTTGCTTTTAGTAATAGATCAACACACATACTAGATCCAAGAGATTTACACAGGAAGAATGGGAAAAACATGCTACAAGTGGGGAAGCGACTACAAACAAGACAGTGTCATTGCTCACATTCCAACTGTGTTTAACTACAGAGACCACACACAGTACGGCATTTAATTATAGAGCGGCCAGCGCCATGGCCATCGCTTGCCACCATCCCGCGGGCCGCGCTGCCTCTCCCGCGGAGCTCATGCCGCGTGGCTCGAGATAGCTAGCCACGAAGAAAAAGAGACCGCTCTCACGCTCACGGTGGTTGGACAAACTTTGCATGACGTTAAATGTTAGTAAATGTGCATTACTTGTGTTCCCATTCGCAGTCCCTATTTCCATTTCTTTAGTGCACAAGCATGACGTTATTCCACAGGTGACCTCTCTCAAATATCTGGGAATTACTTATAACGAAAAACTCAATTGGAGACCGCACATAGAAAACGTAGCTTCAAAGGCGCAGCATGCCTTAGGTATACTACGCCGGTAGAGCAAAAAACAATACGGTCTTCGTAGAGGCACTATGTTAATGATTTATAAAATGTACATGCGCCCGATTCTAGAATTTGGTTGTATTCTATTCTCTGGCTGCCCTGCTTATAAAATTAAGCCTCTGGTTGTATTAGAGCGTGAAGCCTTGCGTCTGTGTCTGGGACTCCCTAAGTTTGTCGCAAACAACGTTCTGTACCAAGAAGCGCGCCTGCCAACATTGCCCTGCCGATTCCGCATCTTAACGGTCCAAACGCTTCTAAAATTTTACAGTGTTCCGTTTAGACGATCGGAATATGTCTTTATAAAGGATCCTGATTCATTCTTCTTAGTTCATTGGCCACGCTTTCACACACCCCAAATTGTTTTTGTACAAAAACAGTTAGATAGCATAAAGGTGAATATTAGAGAGGTAATTGCAATAGCGGAATCAAATCAGAATATAAATATTGAGTTCGATAATATTTTCCCCAATAATTCTAAATTTCATTGCCACAAGCTCTTAAACAACTTGTTGCAAGATTACCTTGCTCAAGCACAAACTAAATACATAATAGCCACCGATGCTTCCGTGATAGAGGAAAAGGCAGGGGTGGGAATTTTCTCCTCGTCGCTCACCTGGTCGTATGCATTAAGACTCCCAGATTACACCCCTGTATTTGTAGCTGAGCTTGTAGCGTTAATCTTAGCCTTGCGGAAACTCCCGTCAGATGCAGTCAGTGCGGTGATCTTAACAGATTCTCTTTCAGTCTGCACTACATTAACAGCTTCTCCTAAGTCTGCTGCCCTCCAGACGTTCCTCACTTTAGTCCCGCCAAGGATAAACCTAGTAAAATTATTGTGGGTTCCTGGCCATAGTGGGTTAAATCTAAATGAGATGGCCGATTCGTTAGCGAGAGCATCGCTTAACGGACCAGTAGTATCGGTTCTTCCACCATTAGAATTTCCTACTGCGCTAAGATATCGGGCATACGCGATACACAGGGACGCCATTGAGACAATAACAACGTGGACAGAATTTAGACATCTAAAATTCCCGTGGAAAAGACAATGGTGTCCATCGCGACAAGCTGAAGTGCGCATTACGACATTACGCTGCAGAGTCCCTCCATTAAATCTTTACTCGCACAGGGCTGGTCTGGTGATACCGCCTCTGTGCCCATTCTGTCTTGAAATCGAAACAATTGAACATTATTTTTTTAAAATGCCGCCAGTATACATCACTAAGAAAGAGACAACTGGAAATTGTGCTTTCTAAATTTGGGCTAACATTGTCATTGGAAGTCATTCTTACTTTTGGTGCCTCGGTATTGGGCTTCAGCCACAGGGACATATTTGATGCAGTATGTGGATTTATAAAGGCCTCAAAACGACTACGTTTGTGATTATTCACATTCCAAAATTCTTAACTATGGTAAAGCCTATACATTAAGAAAAAAGGAAAACATTACCTGTTTTGATGGTAGAAGTGCACAAATAGTTTACACAGTTTTTTTCCCTCTGTTTTACTTTTCTCCCGATTATTATTAATTTATTATTCTACTTTATTCGTCATGTTGTGGTATTTGCACAATATACCAGCTAAAAGTTAAGCACTCCAGGTCTTGGCCAATCCCCCGTAGTGGGTATGCGCCATATTTGAAGGAATATCATCATCATCATCATCATCATCATCACGGCCGGACTCGATGCTGCCGCCCGCCGCACCGCTCTGCCGCGCACCTTTTTCATTCCAGCTAAATAAAGTAGCGACAACGGCGCGGCCTACATCGGCCGACGTTACGGCTATCGCTTCTTCGCTACAAAGTACATTCACTGGACTGCCCAATTTGCTCCCTTTTATCCAGTGAATACTTTCACATATGCCGCACGGTATGAACAACCGGGCGCATGTATCAGTTAGCAAAAGATACATCACTCTCGAGAGTAAAATCACCGGATATTTGAGATATAATAAAGAAGTTCACTATATCGAGACAATCAGAAATGTACTACCAGTTCAATAAAAGTCACACTTCAATGGCAATTTAACTAACCGCTCACTCTAGTTCGTACTAGTGCAGGCTACAAACAAAAAAATGTAAAATAAAGAGGGCCAAGTTACATTCGGACCTAACCTAAATTGTGACGCGTATTTGTCAAGATTCCGTGGCTTCAAAACCTGTCTTCGGCGATAAACACATTAACAAACGCGAATAAGTCCATACTATAGCACAATTTTCCCTTTACACACTCCTTCTTGATATATACAGGTTTTTCTGCATTCATCGAATGTTAGGAGCACTCTACATGGTGTGATTTTAGTGCTACAAACAACTCCCATCCAAACTCATTTTACAGGTATAAATATGAGTTAGCTAGCAATAAAAAGCATGAAACTAAGGAAGCTGGAACACATCACAGCGGTAATATGAATAAATTGCAACAGCTGATATATGTGAATCTGCGAACCGCAATAACATCACTGAGCTTTGTTTCGTTTTTTTTGAAGGCAGTTTTTCATAGCTGGCCAGCCCAGGGGCTATGTATTGCCAAGTTGAGATAGCATTGATTAGCCCCTGCCTTCGTAATTCTTCACATTTGTCACAGATGTGAATATAAAATGTTAAATATGTGTACATGAAAGTTTCTCCGAAATAAATTTTCTCTGTATTATATTTGTCTGCTTCATGAAAGGACGACGAATGCAATTATAACAAATGAAAGCTGAGCTAGTCGGTATGAATTCACAATAAAATAAGGTAAGGCGGGCAAACATGGACACACGAGAACTAGACAACACAAACACTGACGAAAAGGATGGCGCAAAAATTATCTGCAGGTGCCCCACATTACAAGTTGCAGCACTTTGAAAAAACTCCTGCCTGGAGTGATCGAAATGCTTCGAAATAGCTCCTAAATGAACCCACTGACTTATCATCCAGAAGCTATTCGCAAACATTTGACTCACTCCAAATAGGCCGAGATGTAGACTGCAGTTATTCAAATTTTAATGAAACAAGCGCATGTGCAGCTGCAAATGCCTCCATTATGAATCGAAACTGTGCCATCTTATCTATTTCCTTCCGTGAGCATTTGAGTTGTATACTTCTCGTAGTCCGTGTTTGCCTGCCTTATTTCGTCATGACCTTCTAGCTTATCTTTCTGTTGTTATAATTACCTCTCTCTTGCTTTCGCGTAGCAAGCAAATTCAGGGAAAATTTATTTCAGAGAAACTTGGATTGACATATCTTCAATATATCAGTGACCAATGTGAAGAATTACGAAGGTAGGGGCAGTGAATGCTATCTTCGCAAAGCGATGCATGGCTCCCGAGCTAGCTAGCAATAAAAACTGTCTTAAAGAAAAAAAAACTTAGTCATGTTATTGATGTTTACAGATTCACATATTATATCAGGTGTTACAATTTATTCCTATTACTATTGTCACGTGTTCGAACTTCATCAGTTTCATCCTTTTTAATTGTAGATAACACATTTTTATACCCGTATAATCTGTTTGTATTGCAGTTGTTGACAGCCCTAAAAGTGCAGTAAATGCACAAATGCATGCACAGATCAGCAATAACCAGAGCAATGGGCATGTATCGCGAGTCATGTAGTTGCACGTAAAAAAAGCATAAGGAGCATGTTCGGGGTGATAACTTCAAGCACCCTTTGATCAAGTTTTCACGCAGGCTTGCACGGGCGCACCAGCCCTTTGCAACTGATGAGACTAAGCTCACCACAGATATCGTGCACACACCAATTTCACGCTACTGCCACCGCACTCTGCATCACGCTGCTCAATTTCGTTTGATATAAAGAGCGCACACATCAATGAAGAGGCACAAAACGCAGCATTCACAGCCACCTACCTCAGTCAAGAAGCATGCCGATCCCACTTTGGGTCACCCGACGGCCTTGAGGCGCTCTGCCCAGCCACGTGGTTCTTCCGTGTGCCCGACCCTCAGGTGTGTGCAAACGAGAACGCATTTCCCAGGAACACACATCACGGTGCGGAAAAAGCATTCCGGCATTGCTTCTCGCTGATGCGCACATGTATTTAAAGAGGGTGTCGCGACGACTCACGTCCATCGGCGAATAGATGTCAACAAAGGATCTCCGAGGTGCGACGCTGTTAGCTGCTGCTTTCGCAGTTCGTCGCACACTGCGCCTCACATAGGCTCAAGAAGGTGCGCTGGAGTTATTGAACACGCTAAACACAGCACGAGATGCACCGCAACCAGACAACGTCTGCACGAAAAAAAATTTCGCCACCATGTTGAACACGACAACCACTGCGTGCCGCCATGTCCGGGAAAAAAAAAGAGGGGAGGAGGGGGGGGAAATCGCACGATGGTGGTGACACCGCGGGTTGCACTTTCGGTTTCCAAATGCCAGACTGTTCCCATGCTTTCGGAGTGAGGAATTAAGAAACAAATGCCCTAAAGGTGAAAGCTGCAACCACAATGTAATATCTATTTTACATACCATGCTGAAATTCGAAATTGCCGTCAGTTATGCAGACGCCATAATCTATGCGAACTTCCTTTTTACGGACGTTTTGCTCGTCCTCGGTTCAACGTGTAACGCACCACTTCATGTTTCGTGTGTAATGCCAGATTTCATAGGCGACAGTACACAATTGCCCTGTAGCTCATATTCTGTGCATCACCGGCTGTAAACTCGCAGAGAAAATTATGTTATTTAGCAGTTAATACTGTTTATCCATGGGTGTAGTTGTCGTACAAATATAGATCGCAATAAATAAAAGGAAAGGCGAACGTACCCAGCTTGGTCCACAACTCAGAAAGAAATGCTACCTCTTTAGCGAGAGCGTAGCATTTTGCGGAAGCACCAACAACACTGCCATTCAACGTGGCTATGTTTATATCTTTCTTGAGTATTAAGAAGGAAGAAGAAAAGTTGTTAACAAGAAATAAATTGCGATAAGGACATACGCTACTTTTCACGACCACTTTGTTACCCGCTGCTTTCCATGTGATGCTCATCACAGCCGCACAGCTTGATGCCTCCATTGGCTCCTAATTTCCAAAATAGAGTACTCTTTATCATAGCATGTCACCGTCAATGATCTTTCGTAGTACACCCACCACACCGCCCACTGATTTCTAGCATGGCACTAGTGGTGGACAAGTTTCCAATATTGTACATCATGGGCCACCAGTATTCATGCCACACCCGGCATCTGCCCGCTGCTCTCCAGCATTTCCACGATGGTGCAAGGAGCCTCTCAGTTCTTCCCAATATATAAGCGGTACTAACCAACATCACCCGCATCTCTTCCACTTTACCCACCTTCCGTACACCATGCCACCCGCCATTTACCTGCATTGTACACTATAACCACCATGTCCTCCAACATTCCCACTATTATTTTCACTATAACCGCCATATTTCTCAGCATCCATCATGGTGATTTTTCTGGCAGGGTTGGGCTCTTCCCACCAAGGACTTTTGGGCCTGAACATCAGTACAGCCAAGCAGGATCGCCTCCCACTCCTCACTGGTTGGGTTGGAGAAAGGGGGTGTAGCGCGATTAGAGGGGCACGCCCTCACCATGGGGTAGATGTCCGAAGACTTCTCTCCACAGTGCGAACAACTGCCGGAAAAGGCGGGATCGAAATGTTTGAGAGCTGCCACGCGCAGCGTAGTGTTTGTTTAGAATTGGAGTAAAAGCCGCTCCTCCGCTTTACTTGAACCCTTACACGGATGTGGATAAAGGCTGTGGCCAGATTCGTAGTGGTGAACAACTTTGCGGAAAGAATATATCGGATTGTATTCGAGGTCGTCCTGATTGGGGGAGTCAAGTGAGGAGTCGAGTGGGAATGCCCAGTGAGAGAGGGCGTGGGTGGCGGCGTCGACCTCATTTCAGTCAAGTCGCAAGTGAGCACGAGCCCATACTATTCGGCGGGGGGCAGGTTTCTCCTGATAGTCGGTATGTTTCAATAATCGAGAAGGTAGGTAGGCGACATAGCCATTTCCGACTTTTCGACACGCCCCTCGCGAGTCGGTTATGATAGTTTGTAATTTAGGATCACAAGCTACCAATGCAATTGCGACTTACTCCGCATTGCTTACGTTGCGGGCTCGGAAAGTGAGCCCGTTAACTGTTCGGTTCTCATGGACAACAGCGGCCGTATACCATACCCCATGGTCTGGGTCAGAGGCGTCCAGGTAGAACACACCGGGTATCGATCCATAATGGCCAGGGCTTCCGCGCGCGCCAGGCGCCGGCCATTATGGTATTCTTTTGTCATATTGCTTGGAAGAGGGCGGACGTGGAGGGCGCATCTCCACTCAAAAGGGAGTCGAACGCGATTTTCCGTGATGTCGGTGTGTCTGATGTGTAAGTGGGATAAGAGGCGTGACCCGCGTGTTTGAAAAGCGATTGTACTAATTTGTTAGGTGGGCGTTTCGAAGCTCCCGAAAAGTGTTCACCACGCCCAGGCCCAAAAGACGCTGGTTCGAGGTGTTCAAGGGGAGGTCGACGGCCCGCTTTGCAATTTTGCGAAGGATGACTTCAAGTGCATCCTCGTCTTGCTTCCGCAGGTGGAGGCATGGAGTAGAATATAGAATTCTACTCGTCACAAAACCATGCACCAACTAACTGCAAGGCATCCTTGCACCGTGACCCCCCCCCCCCGTTTATTAGAGAACCGGCGAACCATGCTGCCAACCTGGTCACCCACCTTGCGGAGTTTAGGTCAATGTGATGTCTGATCGGCTGTTTTGATTTAAAAAGAGCCCGAGTACTCGTACTTCCATTTGTTCAGGAATTGGATCTGTGTCCAACGAAAGTTCAATTTTGACCGTGCCCTTTGGCGAGAGGCATATGTGCACGAATTCTGATTTGCAAGGTGAGCATTCAAGGCCGCATTGGCTAGCACAGCGTTTGACAAGGCTCGCGGTTCACTGCAGGTTCGGTTCAATGTCTCTGAGTGAGCCCTGTGCAGTCCAGATTGTGATCTCATCAGGATACAATGCGTGTTGTATACCGGGAAGATCAGCCGGCGGAGCTGGTAGGTGCATCATTGCGAATGTCAGTAATAGAGCAGACAGCATTGCACATTGTGGCATACCTCTAGCTCTAAGAAATGGACCGTGTTCTTTGTTCTGTAAGCGGATGTAAGTTTGTCTCTCGATTAAGAACTGCCGAATGTATTCGAATGCTCTGAAACCACAGACGGTTTGTGATACGTGTGCTAGAATTGCCTCGTAAGTCACGTTGTGAAATGCCCCTTTTATGTTCTCCCATCATTTAGGCACTACTGTCATGTGTAGGTAGAGGTCACTAGGGCCTTTGTCAAGCCGCTCTCAAAGCTTTTAGCCTTGGCGACCTTCCACTTTTGTCTGGTAAGCAAAAATTTGAATTCAATTTAATTGAAAGTCCAAGGCGAGTACGAACTTTCGATGTGAGGGAATTCGGTAGGGTCTAGGACGTCGCGATTCAATTGAAGCCGGATTTCTTGCGCGGATCTGTGCAGGCGAAAGCCGCGCATTGAGTCTGCAAAAGTAAATACATTCGTTCTCGATAAACTCCGATAACTGATTCCGCAGCTACGTGTCCATCAATTTGCCGGCGCATGATGTGACAGAGATGGGGCGAAGGTTGTCCGCGTTCACGGGCTTGCCAATTTTAGAATAAATGTAAGGAGGGCTGTCTTCCGTATTATGCGAAGTGGCGCATCCCCTGAACAATTGAGTTGATGTAAGCTAATCGTGATTCATATGCGGGGTCGTGCAGTCGTATGCAGCATCTGTGTGGAGCACAGGTGCTGGTTCGTTGACTTCTGCGGCAGCTCAGTTGTGTCACACAGAAAGCTATTATTTACCTTCTGTAGATGTTTTGTGCCCCGCCACGGCGGTCTAGTGGCTAAGGTACTCGGCTGCTGATCCGAGGGTCGCGGGATCGAATCCCGCCCGCGGCGGCTGCATTTCGATGGAGGCGAAATGTTGAGGCCCGTGTGCTGTGCGATGTCAGTGCACGTTAAAGAATCCCAGGTGGTCGAAATTTCCGGAGCCCTCCACTACGGCGTCTCTCATGATCAGAACTGATTTTGGGACGTAAAACCCCACAAAACAACAGATGTTTTGAGTTTTAGTACGGGTCTGAATTTTGTCTATGAAAGCGCGACATAGCTCCCAATTATTCTTGCCGGACATGTGAGAGCGTGTTCACTCTTACAGCCGACGCTTAACTACTCATGCTCATTTTGCCGCCGCCGTAGTTTAGCGAAAGCTCGCATGCGGGAACAGGTTCGCCTGAATAAATTTTAAATATTTTCACCGTCTCTTCATCTGTGTGTCTGAGGTAGACTGTTATTCAACATAAGAACATGAAGCGGTTCCGTAATGTGCTTTCATCTGTGCTGCCTTTCTGATGGAGCTCTTGGATTTTACATCCCCAAATTCCAATATGATTAGTGACGTCATGGTGGAGGGCTCCAGAAATTCCGATCGCTTGGGGTTCTTTAGCTTCCACTGATATTGCACAGCATGGGGGCATCAACATTTCACCTCTATCAAAATGTAGCCGCAGCAGACGCGATTCGATCCCTCGACCCTCGGACGTCAACAGGTGATTATCCTACCCCGTAGACGACCCTGGCAGGTTGTGCCGTCTTTATGACGGCATGACGGCATATTACCTCGTCATCAGCATCATCAACATTTCGTTACACAGTGGCTGCATCACCGGTCGTGAGAGGGATGATTTACTATTTTTTCTATACGTAAACAGCTGGTCCTACAAAGAGATACAAATATTTCGTCGCGCTCATATGCTAGTTCTGACATTCACCGAAGAAAGCCGTCGGTCTCTTCATTGCTGAGAATTAAAAGGAAAGTCTTACGCCTTTACAGATTGCCTCCTTACAGATTTGCTCATTTTTCGAAAGCAGCATACTGGGTTTTAGTTCTTCATTACTCTTACGCCTCTCTTTATATTCCATAATAACTGCAGGCGTTTGTCGAGCTGACAGGTGCATTTTAAATTTCAGGCATACACTTGTTACGTCGCCAGATTTTCTAATGTTCAAAAATCTGGTATCTTAGAACTAGCGTATAATTCTATCTTATGCATCACTTTGCCGAGGGACCCGTATTCTATTGCCCTCGTGCCCAAGTCGATAACGACCCATGGGAACCCGCTGTTGGGGTCCCATCCGATTATATTGGTCTGACGGTAACACACGCACCATGTCTACAGCTTAGAGTTGAAGCTCTCGGCAAACTGCACTACGTCCTTCGTAATGATGAAATATTTTCGTAGTATTCTTTGCTTTTTGAATCCATACACTATGGGCCCGCCCATGCAAGGTATTACTTTTTCCTGCTTTAAGTTAGTGCCCAGTTGTACTGCTGCTTGTGTCTCTTGGAGGGCATTATTCCGATAATCAATGTTTTCTTGATCACTTTGAAGCTAGGAGGTTGATTGGTTATGTTATTTCGTTATTTTCAGTTGTTCATGTTTTTAATTAGGCGTTGGCGCTTTCTACGAACTTAGTCACTTATTCCTGTAGACCTCTACCAACTCCCAAATTCAGCTGAGCCTAAATGCATCAATATAAGCAAATTTTCGGGGACCAGTGATGAAAACCCCAGTAAACATATTCGGATTGACTTCGCCTAGCTACACACGCACGAGAAAAGCGGCAGTTACAGCAAGGAATACTTTTAAAATTTTATACAAAGTGCGCTGTATGCAGCCAGCATACTGACGTCCATGAACCATGCTTGTGCATGACAATCATAACACTTATGCCATTGACGGGGTCCTTACGTATGATTGCTCTTACGCACACGTGTTCGTAATGTTTGCAAATAGGCGCCGCCGACAACGCTACCACAGGGTATTTGTAGTTACGCGCAGCGATTAGCGGAAACCAAACAGGAAAACTACAAACACTTCATTCCATAGCCCGTCCAGGATAGCGTTGCACCTTTCACGATTTTGAAAAAAAGGAAAAAGGCACGAAGAGCGAGTCAGCGTCTATAGGGCGAACTTGTTAGATGCCATCAAGCTCCAACCGATGCAGAGCACATGGCGCTGCGTGCACAGCAAGTGTACTCGAAGCAAGAGGGTTCACCCACTGAATAAACTTGGCGGAAATACGTGGGTCACGTATGTCACACCCCGCGCGCGCTAGCGAAGGAAGACTGAAGACCCCGGAATTCGGATAAAGCAAAAAACAAAAAATCACTGCATCTCCATTAATGTGAATCTTGACGAGTGGGGAAGCACCGAGTACTGTACCGGTATTTCGCAGTACGTCAACCGCGCGTTGCCACTGCGCATGTGCAATGAGTGACCTAAGGTGTATGTATATAGAAATATATTTATTTGATTCTTCTTTAATGTTGTTGCATTTTCATCGTCTTGTTATAATTCGCATATAGTCGGGTTCTGGATTAACATAAACGCAGTTTTCGACTACAGCAACGGTTTTCTCTATGCCGTGAGAGCGAGAGTAGGCGACAACGCTAGACGGCGACAGCCCGAGCGCATTAGCAGAAACTCGTTAGAATTGTTTCTGAACCGACAACCCTGCATATACCCTGCCTGGGTGCTCTGCCTACAGGATCGGCTTCCACATAGACGCATACCATCCGACTGCACTGCCTTTGGGATGGGCCCACATCCACACTGAGCACTCTCGCCAGGCCGACGCCTGACAAGCCTCGAACCTAAAGTGCTTCGCCCCTAAACGCCGAGAAGAAGCGACACCTTCTATTGCACTACCCCGTTCAAGGCACCAAAAGGGGAATTCTATGACGGATCACGCAGGGGAAGACGACTGTTCAACGGAGCAGCTTCCGATAAGCCTCGTGCGCCAGCAGGTTACATTGGACGATCTTGCGTGCTGTGCACGTGCTCTGTCGCCCCCTCGCAACTTCTACACATCGGCGACACTTGCGCACCCCTAACGATGTGTCTAATGGCTGCTACTTCTCCAGTGCGCACTGTAACGTGTTACAAAACCTGTCTCACCCATGAGCCCACAAACATGCCGTGAATTCGGTGAAGTTTCGGCAGTCATCGTGCAGATAATGCCAACAGCGTGTGATCAATTGGCTTCCATGATTATGAGAACACCAGCCCTACACCGGGATCCGCAGCGCCGTTCTAAGCGTCCATCTTCTTGAATATGGACACAGTGCACGTTTCCATTATAGTACATAGGCCTGAGGCTTGGCGATGTACATCATGTACATCAGGCTTGGCGATGTACATACATAGTACATCATGCCTGAGGCTTGGTGATGTCATACATTCACCACTTCATCACCTCTACGTTTTTATCTATTCGTAGTTTCCTTTGCGCAAAACTAGATTACAAAAAAAAATTGCCCGAGAGCTGCATCCAACGAGATGACATAAATTTCAGCAACTCGTCTATACAAAACTGTGTTTAGCGGACGATGTATATTGGAAACCTTTTGCTAGGCTGGTAGTTCCTTGAAGTGACCTGTTCTCGCGTTTTTTGAAATTTTTTGAACAAGAATGATTGAATTCCACTACTGGCTGCTCAAGGAAACGCCATTCAAATTTCAGGAGTGTACACTATTACTTTAATGAAACTCTTGCATGACAATAAATTCACGCAATGTGTGAGCGTTCGTCTCATGATCAGTAGTTGCGCTTTCACTCAGCCTTACGGATTTAGCATGACAGTACAGAATACTGTGCTTATTAACTTAAGCATCTCTGTCCTCTTACCGAGCAAATGTGTTTACGCGAGAGAATGAAACTGAATATAACTCAGTTCATGACCACTGTCCGTCCTCACACTGTCGCATTAAGGTTGCCCTTCTTTATTGAGCCTCTTACTGGTATTAGAAACACATCAAGCATAAGCTACAAAAATCTACCGCATATAATGTGAGCGGGATGTGGTACCAAAACCACCAAGGTGCGCTACCACATCTGTGGTAGCACGCTAGGTGCGCTGCCACACATGTTTTGGAAAAGCAGAGCATACGCTCGCTTGTTTTTCCCAGGCAGCTCTTTCTCAGGATAGGTTATCTAAAAAGAAGCACTTGATTGTGGCTATCCTTATGCAAAGTCCAACGAACAGCGTAGTTGGAGGTCTTAGCAGCGTGGCTTCTTCCTCGGTAGTTCCAACAGTTCTTTGTTTTCTTCTTTTGATCTCTCTCTCTCTCTCTCTCTCTTAGATTCGCTTTCCCTCGCCAGTAGGAAGATATGTTAAAGAAGCGATAAAACACAACCGTATGCTTCTTTTATGTTCATATCCCGCCATTGTGCATATATAGTCTAGAGGTCATGGCACCGCCCTCCGGTCAGATAACTTCTCCTCACAAAACTTACCGGTGAACAGAGGACGAGGTGCATGCTTACTTTCTTCTATCCTTGCGGAGTATTCGAGAACGAAGTTTTTGCTTGCATCTCCAAATATCCGCATCTTGCATTCTTCAATTTGCTTCCTGGAGTGAAAAGAACGTTAGACAGCTGCACGCTCGGACTTCCAATTCAAGTCATCCTTACATAGGATGTGTGTCCTTCACGAGAGGTTTTATTTCACTGTCTACTATAACGTTACACATGATGCATCAAGTGCCCTTGTATTTTTACTACTTTATTTGCGATTGTCGGGTAACCTCTCCTACTATTTCTAACACGCTCATTGAAGACGAATTTCATTTCGCGCGCGATCCTATCGGAATAGCTATCTGCTGATGTGTAGGCAGGTTTTCGACACTCAGGCGGTGGATATTGATCGTCTTTTACGTTATCTATACGATTATATGTGAATATGCTGGTTTCTTATAATTATGTTCTTGGTATTGGTATGGAGCTACAGCTCACACATTCTCTTGAACCTGGACTTGCGCGTCAAACGAGTGCGAGTTTTCTGGTTCCCATAGAATGAGTCGTAGAGAAAGAATGTGATTGCTCTGTAAATTCCGATAAACCGGGCGAGTTGATGTGTCAAAGGGGAGCTGAAACACTTTTTGAGCATAGTCACCAAACCGTTGCCAATGGATGTTCCCTTTAAAATGTGAGCCTAATATCACTGCAGTACACGCAACATGTAAATCACAATTTTGTTTAGAACACTGCATGAATACCTCCGCTTCTTTTAGCAGACTAATTCACAGGAGGCACTGGCTACGCCGCTTGACTTTTTGTTTTTTTCTAGGAAGGTAATTATATTTTATTTATTTTTAGAGGTCAAAAGAAAAATAAGGCACTGCTGAGCACATATGTGTGTGATCATGAGGCAACAAACGCCAGTTCTGCATCCAGCAGTCTTACTGCTATTCCTTGTGACTTGATTTGCCGGTGGCTTTTAACCTGACGTCATTTGCCGGTAATGTGGCATCAAGAGCCTGCGATTTGCAGGTGAATTTTAAGCCAAATGAGAAATTTGGAGGTGCTTTCAGTGGAACCGACATGAGTGAATGAAAGAATTTTTCGACTATATTTCGATGTTGTTGCAGGATGCTTGCAGGGTGCCTGTAAGTGCGCCGCGCATCAAGCTGCCATATTGAAAACCCAACTGGGCACAGTAAAGCATGGGTGATCAGGCATATCGACATTGGGTGGGTGGTTTGCATAAACGCTTGAATTTATTAGTTTCCACAAAGAACAAAACGAAAATAAAAACACCCCTAAAATGTACTAATCCTCACATAAGGGTCTTGCGTTTCCGAAGTTGCGACTTTTAGTGTTGTGATGGGTTGACGAAGGTGACGATTTGCTTGACTTAGGCTTTACTTTAGGTTACCTTAGGTAGATTTGCTAATCCCCTTATATCTACCTATCCACTTCAAGTATAAGGCACGACTAATATCTTTTCTTTCATTATTTTCGTTAATAGCTGCATGTTCCTCATTAAATACCACTTATCGAATGGGGTGCGCCTCTGCCCTCCTTTTATTATTTTAGTTGTTTCGCATGCTGACCAAACTTTGCTTGTCTCTGTTTAAGACATGCTTACTATCACGCATACTTCACAGTACTCTAAACGTGTGGCTTTCCGTGACTTTCCCTTTTCTGCTTTATTTTAAATTTTCGTAAGAAACAACATGTGAAGATGGGTCGGACGTCCTGAATTAGAAATATATCGTTGTTAAAAGCCAACGCAAGGAAACATGCGGCAATTATAACGTGGCTACGACTGGTCAGCGTTTTCAAGGAATGCTTTAAACATACATGACCATATTATGAAACTTATGTATGCAATATGCAACGGCCCAAATCCTCGTTAAAGAATATAGCAAGATACTGATTCACCTAGGATCGAGCAGGAAGGAATCGAACGTAAATTCATTATTGTTGCTGTTATGTGGGGTTTAACGTCCCAAAACCAGCTGTGATTATGAGAGACGCCGTAGTGGAGGTCTCCGGAAATTTCGACCACCTGGGGTTCTTTAACGTGCACTGACATCGCACAGCACACGGGCCTCAACATTTAGCCTCCATCGAAATGCAGCCGCCGCGGCCAGGATTCCATCCCGTGACCTTCGGATCAGCAGCCGAGTACCATAACCACTAGACCACCGCGAACGTAAATTCACCTGGGGATTCACGTTCATCAGTAACTCGGTGCACTTTGCAATTTGTTTTTGAAATACCACGTAATCGACATATATCACTTACGATTAGCCGAGAATATGTCAGGAATTTGCGTTCTGCGCTCAGCACCATGCTTTGAAGGGACGACGCTGACGATGCAAAAATAAATGTTAAATTAAAATAACAAATTTCACATATTTAGTAAAGGTTCGCTCCCGAGAAATGTACGTCGTGGAAACCCAAACCACTAGAAGACTCCCGCAAAGTTTGCAGCTACATTCAGTACAGCTTAGAGTTTTTGGCAAAATTTCCGCGGAATCCTACATACTTATAAGCGAAACACACTGCCGCGGCCATCATCAACATGTGTAAGCCTGCTCTATGTAGACGCATTCTCAGTATATGAGCAAATGACTTCTTCTTGAGCTAGTTATAGCCACGTCATTTTCGCAGATTTCATCTTCTTCCATATATTTCCGCGACCCATTGCGACTCTTGAGCCCGCCAGCTAACCTGTCAAATATCCTTCAATGAGTACCCGTTACATTCTCTTGTCAAAAATTTAGTTCCTTTCATTTTGCTTCCTCACAAATAATTTTCCCACAAAACGTGTTTATCTCACCCTCAATCCGATCTCTTCGCTTCTCTCAATTTACCTCAATTCCTTTTTTTTCTTTTTCGTTCCACTGCTCCCTGCCATCTCCATTTGCGCTGGATTTATACTGAGGTGCACGCGGTCTACGGACTTGCCGGTACGATACAAGGCATCCTACACTTTGTTCTAGACGCAATCTGTTACACTATTGTTGGCGACGTGGAAATATCGGCCAAATGCAGTTCACCATGTTATTATTTGTCTAAATCAATTTTAACGTTCGTTTTAGTGGTTACTGCAGTTCCTGATCACAAATATTTCCTTAACGCATGCAGCACCCCATATTATCGAAGCTAATGTCATCATCCGAGACGACGTCACATTGACATAATTTTGCTCATGTTAATTTGTATACTCACCAGTACAGTCCATTTAATTGCGAGGCTACGTCATCAAGAAATCGCAGCTTCTCAATAGCTCCTGAAAACGTGTATTAGCCTCTGGAAGTTTCTACCATTTTCACTTACACCTTCGTCAATTGGACTGTGAATGATTCCTTTATGAAGACAATGTTGCTTCTCAATAAAATACGCTTACCTTCCAATGTGTTTCCACTGAATCTTGTCTTTCCCTCTTTACAAAATGCCAGCGGGTGGGATGAATTTTAACTAAGTCTCATGATTCTTCCAAGGCGGAGAACACTCGCTTCATCGCTCATATTCAGGTACCACATTACTTGAGGGAAGACTTGATTCGCACTTTATAGGTGAATTGAACCAAGTGTAAACTATTAGCACTAACCTATAGATACTCGGGTTTTTATTTCCTGCTAGAGTAATTATTTATTTCTGAGTGCTTAACTTCTTAATTATTGGGTGAAAACCCAAAATATGAACACTGCGCTGTGGACCACTTTCAGAAACCACCCACTGAATTGTTTGCTGCACGATACGGCTTTTATGTTTTTTCCGCTTTGTTAACAAAGCCCGCGAAATTAAAAAAAAAGCCACGTGACGGACAGCGAGCCGCAGTGCTATACTGCTGCTCTCAAGCATGCAACCGGTGAACGAGGTCGCCTGCGGCTGCCACGGCGAAGCGACAGGGTGATTTGAAGGTGGCCGATGTGTGGGCGTCCGTCTTTCGTAGAAAGACGGCGCAAATGCATGCTGATGGCTGAGCGGTGCCGAGATAAGCGTCCAGTGTGGATAAACAAAAGAAGAAAATAGCTTTAGTTTTTCTTTTGAACTTGACATGCGTAAAAGCAGGCGACGAAATGAGGCTAGTCGCGGGTGGCGGTGCGTTGGCGAACGGCATGAGCAGACTTTTTGTTAGTGATCGGTGCTCGTAAACTTAAGCCACGATTACAAAACCTGTTCAAACAGGTCGCCATCTGCTGCAATACAACTCTGGCATCTCTTTATCAGATTTTCCGTGACGTTCTTGACCATGGTTTCAGGAATGGAGTTGCAAACTTGCCTTATTTTCTTCTTTCAGGTCAGCTGGTGTTGTGGTTGGTGCCTGGTATACCTGAGTCTTGGCATACCCCCAAAGAAAAAAAGATCAAGTGGGTTGAAATCTGGAGATCTTGCTGGCCAAGCAATGGGCCCGTGCCACCCTATCCAGTGCTGCGGGAAAAGTTCATCCAGCCAACTGGACACTTTGCTGCTGCCCTGCGCAGGAGTTCCATCATGCTGATAACAGGTATCCTTACTCCTAGCCAGTGAAATTTCCCACGGGAAATCTTCAAGTAGTCCATCCAAGATATCGGTCCGATTCGTGATATCAGTCCAAGAAGACAGGTCCGATTATAGTATCATCGTAATTGCCACAACACAATTGAAAGGCCACTGAAATTGGTGACGTGTCTGCCAAACCCAGTGAGGGTTCTTGTCACTCCGATAGTGAGCGTTGTGGATGTTCACTTGGGCATTCGCGCCAGAAGTTAGCTTCGTCGGTCCAAAGTATCTTGTTAACGAAGCAAGGGTCCACCTCTTTCTTGATTAGGATCCAGTTGTCAAAGTCTGTGCGATTCTAAAAGTCGTGAGGCTCCAATGCTTGGTGCAGCTGCACGTAGTAATGATGCATGTCTCTTCTTTCGTATTCTCCGCACCGAAGACTTCGAGACACCAGCTTCAGCGCCCACACTACGGACACTTGACTGGCGTCTGCAGAAAACTTGCACAGGATATCCCTCTCCACGTACTCGCACAAAACTGAAGATTTGTGCCATTTCGTAGTAAATGCCCCATTCTCTTTCAACGTTTCATATGTACGCACGATGGTCATTGACCTTGGCCGCGTACCTGGATGCCAGCGTTGAAACAGATTAACTGCCTGCCTTCTGTTTCTGCGTGAGGCACGTAAGGCCAGAGCCATATTCGCTCGTTTCTCCTTCGAGTGCTGCATGTCAGCTGCTTACAAAGATTAAAACAATGTAACGTTGCTGTCTAGAACACGAAGGATTACGGATGTCTGAGAAGCACCCGGACAAAGAAAACTCGTCAGGAGTGGTTCGCACGGCGCAGAAGATCTGTGGGGTCTGTTTTTGTTCAATCTGCGAAGTTGCAGCAGCCGTCGAGGCCTTTCACCATTCGGTCGCGTTTCACCCTATCTTCACGAATCAGAATCAAACTGCTTTTTTTTTGTTTCCTCGAAGTCGCCAGCGCTTCGTCGCCGCGGTAGCATTCGGCGAGCAGCGTGCATTTGCACCGTCATTCAACGAAAGATGGACGCCCAAACATCGGCCACCTTCAAATCACCCTGTCGCTTCGCCGTGGCAGCCGCAGGCGACCTCGTTCAACGGTTGCACGCTTGAGAGCAGCACTACGGCACTGCGCTCACGGTCCGTCACGTGGCTTGTTTTTCGAATTTCGCGGGCTTTCTTTACAACGCGGAAACATTAACAGCGTCAGACATATCGTACAGAAAACAATTCAGTGGGTGTTTTCTGAAAGTGATCTACAGCTCAGTGTTCATATTTTGGGTTTTCAGCTAATAATTTAAGAGTTAGGAAATTAAATAAAAAATTAAATACTTTAACGGGGAATAGAAATAACGTCAGTATCATTAGGCTAGTGCGAATAGTATACGTTTGGTTCAATTCTCGTCTGTAGTGCCTTTCATTTTCCAAGTCTTGGCTCGAGTTATGTGGGACACAGTTTCATCGCTCATACAGCATAAGTGCACAGACCTGTGAAGTGCGTAAAGCTTCACCAGAACCTCTTCTAAGCGATGATCTCGGGTGAAAGGAAGCCACGGTAGAAGGCGACGTAGCGCATTTGGCAAGAATTGGGCTTCGGAGCCCGAGGCGAGCATGGCGAACTGTCCGTTAATCAATCGTCGCAACTCTCGGCGTGTCGGGTGATCGTATGCCAAGTCGGCGCCGTAAAAGAACGAAACGATGTTGTTCAATGCGGACTCCATCAGGCAACCAGCCACGTCCAGCGGCTTTCCGTTCGCATTTCCGATTGTGTGAGCGAGGCGACCAAACTCTTTCTGCCATCCGGGACATGCGTGAAGAAGCAAGAAAGAAAATAATGATAACTTAGCTCACTCGCAAGCACAAGGCGATGTTTGAGAAAACGACAGTGTGAGACAGGATCGTGCATATACATAAATATGCTGGAATCCGAGGTGCCTGCGAGCCAAACGTTCCACAGGCTTTCTAAAATGGTTGTAGCCGTGGACACTTGATTCAGAGGAAACGTGGGCGCCTCGGAGAGATCGCAAACAACTCACCAAACACGAAATACTCACAAGGCCCTCATGCTATTGCGCGATTTTTTGTTCTTTAGTGGATGGCTTATGTTGCAATTGCGATATGTATTCGTCTGAGTGCATTAGGCTTTAGAAGTGAAAACTTGGCGAGCCAACGCAGTCTAATTTTGGCAGCTGTGCTGGCATCGTCCATGGTGTGTCGCGGTTTGCCGTTCACAATAGTCTGACTTTTGAAGGACAAGTACATCGAAGTCCGCCAAACAAAGCAGGCCAGCAGCAAACAACCTCTATGGCGTGCGCTAAAGATATCGCTAGCCATGAACCAAGAAAGAAGGAACAGCTCCCAGTTTTTGAATACTGAAATATTTATTATCAGCTCTACTTTCATGTCTCGAAGACAGTCTTAAGGCTGACGCCGCCATTTGACCGCTTTCCGCGTGAAATAAAGAGTCGTAATTTATTTCGCACTGACTTGAGGAAATCGAAACCATGTCCTACTCATACGTCAGTGGCCACCAGTGGCAACATCGTCCGCTTTTGCTGTTCCTCCCTCCCTTTTACCATGTTTTCTTGCGCAGTTTCCCGGACAATGGAGTACCTACTCGCCCGACAGTTTATTCTTCTGGGGATGTAATCTGTCGCGCTTGATTTGGCTCATACCTATTGCAAGATGGAGAAAATTAGTAAGAAGGCCTGACACGCACTTTAAAACATGCCGTGGGCTTTCAGGAAAGGTAAAAGAAGGCGTGTGTCGAGTGTTTTGAACCTCGCGGCTTTTCAGAAGTAGATGCAGTATTCAGGCTAGTGGATCGTTGTGTCACTGGATACATGTTTTTCATTACTTATAAGTGTTTTACATTCCTCTTTCATAACTGTAGGCACGGTAGGCGCTTATAGCTCTCGTGAGAGAGCAACTTTAATTGTTGAGTGAACCCATGGAAAGTAGGATAGCCATTTGTTGACCAGAAGAAATGTTTAACAGTGTCCTTTAGAGAAGCTCTACAGATTCATGAGGTCTCACGCAATAAAGCCACAATATCAGAATGATTGGAGCAGTAGTGAGTTCGGGGGCGGGGCGGTCTCTTCAATTTACAAGTTAATACTAATTATTACGAACATCATTAACTAGCTGTTCAGATAGTGTTCTAACCTACTTCGATAGCACACGCGCTGACTTCAAGCCGTATACTATGAAAGAGACGTGCACATTCCTCTTCAGAGCTTGCGTTTCCAGTTTGAGTCGATCTTTCTGGGGCGCTGCGCAAGCCGGTGCATGCATTCAAGCCAATCAGGCCTGGTTTCCCTTCTTGCCGATAAAGAATGAGGTGTTTCTCGTTGTACCTTCGATCTCCAGTGCTTTCGTGGTGACACCGAGTGCTTTTTCTGGCACCCGTAGCAGGCAGTCAGTACCGCACCGTTCTTAGGTAACACGGTTGCGTGCGAGATGATTGATTGATTGATTGATGCGAACTTTATTTGGGTCCAGAGAAGGCGCAGGGGAGACCGCGCGCCACCCGGCTAGTCCCACGTAGGGATCGCCAAGCCGAGCTTGGCAGCCCGTTCGGGGGCACTCTTGACGGCCAGGGTTTGGTCATGGAGTTCGGGGCTGCGCTAGAGCGCTGCCCACCTCTCCTCGCTGAAGGCGGAGCTGATGGCTTCACATTTCCATAACACATGGTCCAGTGTTGCTAAAAGTCCACAGGCAGGGCACGTCGCACTAGGATACCGTTCAGGGTATATGGCATGAATAGCCGCGGGGTTAGGATACGCGCGCGCTTGTAATAGTATAAGGGTAACTGCCCTAGCCCTACACAAGGCAGGGTGTGGGAGGGAGAATACCCGTCTTGACAGATAGAAGTGTTTCGTTATTTCGTTAAACGTCAGCAAGGGTTCCCCGCGAGGCAGGGGGAGATGGTCTGAAAAATGCTGAGAGGCGCCATATTGGCTTGAAAACCCGCATCGAGCTTTAAATTGATCTCAAGACGAAAGATCGTTCCACGCATTTTTCCCGTCTTTCCCAGGGTTCTTGCTTACTTCGCAAAGGATATCGACGCTTTCTTCACTATTTCCTTGCATGCCATAGACTTTCGAGCTCTTCCACCATGATCAAGTGGTTCTTTTTTTAATGCATTAGCACGGGTTCCGTAGGCTGGACATTGTCTTGGTCTATATACACGACCAGAGTGCTTGTATCTGCTTGTGTTTACTTTGTCCTGTGCAGTCCTGCATGAGACATCAACGTGCATGCGCTCATTGCCCCAGGCGGATATTTGTTATGCTGCTACTTCAGCTGCTTTGTACATGATTTTGGCCTTTTGAACTGTCAGCGCTCTGTCGCGCAGCGTCTTTTCTCTGACGGATTTGTTATTAGTCCTGAAGACAATCTGGTCCCTGGTGGAAGACTCTTGAGGAGTTCCGAAATTGCAAAGTTTGGGTTGCGTCCACACATCACGGCAAAACGCCCGGATGTTTGCTTTTGTCTTGGATTCGCGCGCGGAACACATGGAATTCGTAAAGCATATTGCCTGGCTGGTGCAGTATTCATCAAACTGCTTCACTTAAGTTGATAGCCGTCTCTGAGTCCACCTCCGGCGAATTTCCAATTGTTGTAGACCTCAAGTGCTTCGTCAACTGCAGCGCCCATGAGGACGGCGGTACTTACCGCTTGTATTTTGGCGTGCTCTGTCGACGTAGCCATCAGGAATCGGTCCAGTCTTTGCTAAAAGAGGTCCCTGTTCTTCCTAACATTCCAGTCAACTGTAGTAGAGAAGGGAGTTTTAAGTCGTCCATCTCTGGCTCCCGCGACCACTTCTGACACCATGTACAGAGGGGTCCACTATTAAAGGGAACAGTGGAGCGCGTGTCGTCTGCTCGGCGCCACCGCCGGCCGGCTGCGACAACTAGCTTCGCGCACGAGCAGTGAGCGCTGTGGGCGGCGCTCGTTTGTCGTCTGCTACAGTTGCGGCCGCGCTTCGGATCACCGCGAGCGCGGCCGAAGTCGCAAAATCTTGACAATACTCGCTTTCCTTCGAGCTAGAAGGAAAATGACGGGGATGATCTATAATCAGATAAAGGGGACCTGACATATCAGCCGGATTGCCGTCTTTCGTTCGCATTCTCATCAGATAAAGAATTGCCCGCTTCGAGAAAGCTTTCTGCTGGGCGTCGATTGCAGCGATTCCACGATGGCTCGAGTGCCACACGATGAGAGGCAGCGTATTGTTGAACTGTGGCTGCGAAATTACAGTCAACGCGCTATTGCAAAATTAACGCACAGGCGTGCACTTAAAACAGTGAAATTGTTCAAGCATACAAGTTCTACCGACGGATAAAGGACGCTCCTCGGAAACCACGGCGTGGAGCCACGAGCCATGAGGAACGCCTTGCCATCGTAGCCGCTGTGGCGGACAACCCTAGGTGTTCTGCTCAAGAGATTAAGGTAAACTTTGGACTGAAGGCTTCGAAGAGCACTGTGAAGCGTCGCCTGTATCAGGCAGGCCTGAAAAGCCGAACAATGGAACAGAACGTCCTCCTACGGACCGCCAACAAGGACAAGCGACTTCAGTTTGCCCAGCGCCACAGGCTGGATTGAGCAGGACTGGAAGAAGGTCATCTTACGGACGAGTCCACTTTCACAACCTATTGGGACCAGAAGACGCGCACTAGGCGCTTTGACTGCACTCTGTACTATAAGGTAGCTCATTGAAGGAATTTTTGTTTCAACTATAGATGGTTAGAAACTTGCGTCTGTTGCTCGGAATACCATAAAAAATGTCAAAAAATGACAAAAAGATGCTAGTTCAAGGCGCTTTTATTTATATTCTTCGTTGAGCTTACGCAGTGCAGCAGCTCGAATCTTCATTAGTGCACATGAAATCCGCACTCCACAAGGAAAAATATACTTTAATATATAGCTATGCTAGAGCCGTCCGTAAAGAAGTCATGCTTCTTTAACCAACAAAAATATCAGTGAGGCAGTATTTTACATAATCTAATTCCCTTTCAGCTTTGCCACAGCTTTTTGTCTGAGCGTGGCCATGCAGCCCGCAGACAAATTTCTAAGCGCGGGGACGGCTGGCTTCGCGGCGTTCCGAAGCGCGGCCGCAACTGTAGCAGACGACAAACGAGCGCCGCCCACAGCGCTCACTGCTCCTGCGCGAAACTAGTTGTCGCAGCCGGCCGGCGGCGGCGTCGAGCAGACGACACGCGCTCCACTGTTCCCTTTAACAGTGGACCCCTCTGTACATGAGACTACGTAAGATAAGCGTCCACGCGACCGTCTAAATCGGCAAATCGACTGTTTGGACAACGAACAACGTCGAGCTGTTTATTTGACTGCTGTATATATAATGAGACGACAGGGTGCCGCGTGCGTGGATACATTGATAGAAATGTGGAACGCGGCTTACGGTGGGCTCTTTTGCTATTGAAGTACCTAAGTACGCTACAAAGACTGCCTAAGGTAAAGCTAATTGACCTAGGAATAAATAGGTTGCTGAAGCCATATGATACTCACGGCATAAGCTCTTTATTTAATGTGCGGCGCTTTGTGTGCTCGTTCGTTCAGGTTTAACACGAAAGTGTTCAAACTGCAATGCCCCACTACGTCATTTCCGTAACGGAAGTGGTGCAGGGAAACATACATGAGAACAATGAAGAGAAACTGCGAGAAAAATTTCGATCAAACAGCTGGCAATCAAGCGCCTGACTCCACGACAGGAGGTAGCCGACGCTCGAAGTGAAGCCCGGCCGAAATCGAGATGCACGCGTGCCTCTCCATACTGGCCTTGGTTTTACTTCGCATACCCCGGATAGCAGCAGCGTTCCGCCACAGTTGCGTTAAGTGCACAAGTGCGGTGACGGCGTCGATGGGTCGATGATGCGCCAGTAAACATGATTGCTGCCTTTGTCGCCTGGCATTTACTGTCGACTTTATCCAATTTTAAGTGAACTACTTTAGCTACCAGAAGGGAATAGTCATGTTCATGGAAGTTATGGAGACGATGTGTGAACTTGGGTTCATCCAAGCCAAACGGTGTCGTACCAGCGAAACACCCATAGCGACGGGAAGTGCATATCGATGTGAAATAAACGTTGAACTGCTTATGTGAAGCAACATTTCACTTTCATGTTATACTGATTCCTCTGACAGAGGGATCAGCCACATTTTTTTTTCTGTTCTAAGCCATGGACGACTTAGCACAAGCTTCGCCACATTTTTTCTAATCCACTCTAATTCATCTTTACCCACCTTAATCCAATGTTATCTGGTGGAACCCGCTATTATCCGCTCAAATATACCTCAGTCTATTTTAATGGTTTAAACCACTCTAATGTGCCCCATCCTCCTTAACTCCCCTAATGCACCATTATCTGTCATAATGCATCCTACCCCCCTTAAACACCCCTAATCTTCCTTAATCCGCCATAAGATGCATTCATCTATATTAATGCACATCAATCCACTTCAGTCTGCCGTAATCCCTTTATGTCCGACACCAGGCTGCAGTGCAGAAGTGTGCAAATCTTGGTCAGTTGGTACGTAATGTTGACCATGAAAACCAGCCCAAAGGACCGCGGACGGAGGAGAGAAGCGTGGAAGTCTGGAGGCATAGCACAATAGCAGGCAAGGTGCCAAATGTGTCAGCACTGCTTCACCGTCATTGTTGCACAAGGAACGGAGCTTCTTATCGCAGTTACGCTAGCTTCACTGTTCGCTGTTAGGTTGTTTGGTGTGCGCATGCTCTCCCGGTTTTCCTGGAAGATGATTTTAGGGGCGAAGCTCCTTAGGTTGCGGGTCTGTCCCTCCTCTGTATGTATGTATGTAGCCACCTCTAATTTAGTTTATGAATGGCTCAATAGATGGCGTTGTGTGTCCAGGCTGCTACCTTGACAAACGCATCATCATCATCATCAGCTACCTCTTTCCTGAAGCCATGCACAACGCCACGAAGTGCACATGGAAACATGGAGCCCTCCACTACGGCCTTTCCCTCCTCTCTATCTCTTTCACTCCCGTTCCCCCACCCCCATGGACGCTTAGCCGTGCTCCCTGCATGGGTTGCAGAAATTAGCGTCCTTTCCTAACCCAACCACAATCAATCAGTCACCACGATGACACTAAATACCCAGCATTAACGAAAGACTGCCCGTTTCTAACGATGATGATGGCGATGATGATGATGCGTCTGTGCTAGCGCGTTACGGCGCGTGTAAGAAGCTGGTGTAAGACGCTGTGGCCTCTCCGCCTTATACCCTCTCAGCAGTCATGTGATGGCGTCGGCAAACGCGGTGCGCGTTCCGGCGTGTGTAAGGGGCTGCTTAAAGGGGGCAACTCCGGCGGTTTTTTCACCATTATCTGATATCAATGTTTTCTAATAGTACTGATAGTCCTGTAGCAGCCAGGGTGGTTCAATTTGCTCAGAACCGCACCAATAATTTTAAATAACCAACCGAAAGGCGTGTTCAAACCGAAACCGAAACGGGTAGACGCTTCTTGCAGCGTATGCGATGACGTCACAACCTTCCCGCGTTCAGAAATATGGAGAAAAATGAGAGTGGCGAGGTCATCCGACGATGTATTGAGTTATGCCAGCTTTTCTGAACTTGACAGCGACGATTTGAACGCTGAAGTACCGCCGTTTTGCTTTTGATGTCCCGCAGGTTCGGGTAGCGAGCATTGAAGGTGATGACGTCAAAAACACAGGGTGGCCCGCAGGGGAATCCGCTAAAAAAATTTAATATTCGTTTCCAGGAAAACTAACTGACTTGCAACCGCCTGGTCTGGCATATATTACTACAGCGCCGAGGAGAATACATACTGAAAATTTCATTAGGATCAGTAGACACTGAAAAATCGCCGGAGTTGCCCTTTAAGACCCTGTGGCCTCTCCCCCTTGCTAGAGTGTACTGCACGTTTCTAACGCGTTTGTGCTAGCGTCCCCTTAAACGCGAGATCCCAGCGTTCGAATAAAGTGTTTGTCACGTCTTTACATGATGATCGACTGGGCGAATTACACGGAAGATTCACGGTTTACCGATGATTCACTCCGCAGCTTCGCCCACTCATCATCATTCACCCCGTGGATATGCTGTGATTTTTTGTTAACAAAGCACAGTTGCTAGCCCATCCGCTGCGTGTGCCACTTCTCTCCTCCATCCGTCGCCCTCTGAGCTGGTTTGCACGTTCAAAAGCTGCTGTATTCTGCCATTAGCTGCCTTAATATTCATTTCATTCATTCATTTATTAATACTGTTAGCCCTGAAGAGGGCCGTTACAGGGTGGAAGGTACACATAGTTTTCAGGCAAAATTTTCAACAAAATTCTAGTGACATTTTACAGCAGCGAAAATATACAAAGGAGAAATGACAGAAGCATAACCAAGAGCACAAACAGAGCGCAGTGTACAATGTATCCTGTTCAGAAGCAAAGAACAAGCGTAGGCAGCATATCGGGACTGTTGAAGGCGTGTATGCAGAATAAAATTTTTATGTAACCACAATGTTATACATTGAAAAGCCGTTTTACACTTTCTTCAAATGACGCCAGCGAAGAACATCTGATAGTGGACTCGGGTAACATATTCCATTCTTCGATAACACGGGGGAAGTAACTGAACCTAAAACAATCATTACGAGAGGCAAAGGGCATGATGTACATCCAATGGCGATGTCTGGAATGATCATGCGCGCTTACCTGAAAAAAAGCTGTGTGGGTAAGTTTAAACTGATTATGAATTAGCTGGAAAAAGAATTTTAATCTCTCAATCTTCGTCCTAATTTCCAGATTTTCTAGACCCGCTTGCGCACAGAGCTCGGAAGGAGAATATTGCCGACGATATTTATTAAATATGAATGTAGCGCTAAGTCGTTGTACCCTTGCTATTTTGTTGCAGTTCGACTGTGTATAAGGGTCCCATACAATTTTGGAATACTCAACAATTGGCCTGACTAAGGACTTGTAAGCAAGGCACTTTATATCAGGGGGGGCCCGATAAAGGTTACGCCTGAGACTGTACAGTGCCTTAGTAGCCTTCGAGCAGACATGGTCAATATGCGAATTCCATCGCAAATCAGGCGTAAACAGTACTCCGAGATATTTGTATTTGTCTACACGCTTGAGCTTAATGTTGTCAATCTGGTAGTCATAATTCAGCGGCTCTTTTTTTCCTAGTTTTAGACATAAAAACTGTTTTTTCTGGGTTTAAGGTCATTTGCCAGTCTTCACACCAATTACGAATTTTTTGAACGTTGCGGTTCAAATTAATTTGATCTTGTTGAGTCTCAATTGTGCTGTAAACAACACAATCATCAGCGAACAACGTAATCGGGACACTGACATCGTGTGCGCATGCTCTCCGTTCAGACTATGGCTTCAATCGGAGTAACCGCTGAGACAAAGGCTCTTGTCTTCTTCAGGTCGGCGACTACCTTCTTGAGCATTCGTTTCTGTACGCTTTTCACACTCTCCCCCGTCAAAGCAAGAGAAAAAGGGCACGTACGGGGTAAAAAAGCAATAGTAGAAGTGGGGGGGGGGGGGAGGGAGAGTTGCGTGGCATGTGTTAGTGCGACCAATATAACTGGAAAGAACGAAACCTTGACGTGTTGCGAAACACTGAGAATGGTATATGACGCCGTTGGTTTCGTCGAACTTGAGGATTAGTACATGAAAAGACACTTTTGGAAGAAACTGTTTGCTTGTACAGGTGAACTTTTTACCATCAAGGTTGTTAACCCCACACCCCACCATATCCAATGGACTGGAGGGTTGCCTTAGATACATTTATACCTATCGTGTGGAGGGTATTGAATGTGCATAAGACATAGGATTTCTTACAAGTAATTACGCTTAATTTGACTCGACCGTCTACCTGCAAATTTTGGCACCAGCATGGAAACTCACTGAGCCGAACTACGGCAACATTTTCAAGAGGCAATTAGAAGCAAAACTTTTAGTATCCTTGTCGATGAATCCTCGAGCCTACCTCCGATACATAGACGATATCATTATTATTTGGCAACATCGTGTGAGTGCACTACGTACATTTTTTGACCAATTAACACCTTTCATCCTTCCGTTAAAATTCCCATGCAGCACTGTCCTACTTAAATTAATTTGCTCGACACGATCGAGTCCATTGAGAATGGAAAATAAAAGAAAACTACAATTTCCAGAAACTCAATGAATAATAAGCGATACATCCTATAATAGTTATCGCCCGCGACACTGCGAACAAGATCCGTTTGTCGTTCAGGTGAGGGGTATGATAATTTGCAGCAATGACGCGGATTACGTTCACCAAACTAAGCCTTAGCTCAAAGAATTCACCCGCATGACGCGCTTACCAAAGCATACAATGGCGCATGTAAAGGTGATAGGACACTCGTTACTATAAAGAAAAAGTCCCTAGAGCGGAATTCAACCAGACGCTAGCATTCATATGAAATACCAAAGTGCAGTTGAACCATAAATGGTATTCCTCGTAAATAATATCCAATACTAAGAAGCTACGAGCGCCTTAGAAAAGCGTTGGCGGAAATGTCAAGTCAAGTACAGCCGTGACAAAAATTATGACGAACCATTAATACATGCCAACGTAAAGCCTTAGCGTACTGTCCGCGTAAAAATTCCTCCTTTCCATGATGAAAACTTTGCGAGCATATTCGAAATGATTCTCAAGTTAAAAGCACGGAAGCGAGTATGTCTATCGTACGTAATTGTCTTTTACTTGCACTACTTGAAACGGTATTTAAGTGTTGCAATGTTCACTCTGTCACAAACAATACATTGGCGGAACTGGGAAACTGATTGATGTTAGACTAAATGACACCACGCCGACACCGCGAATAACTTGCCGAAGGGAGTCCCGCAGCATTTTAATATGGCAGGTCATAATTTTGACGATTTGAAGCTCTATATACTTCAGGCATACATGCGCTCAGAAAGGAAGAGAAAATACAGGGAAAATTATCTAACTCAAGAGTTCAGTAGCCTCCAACCTACACGCATAAATGTTTCAAAGCGAACATTTAAGTCCACAAGATACAGTGAAGGGTGGGGGAAGCGATCACGACCGCGACGTTAAAACAGTCGTTAGCGCTTTCGCGTTACCGAATGTTCCTGCCAAAACCTCACATGACTATCAACCAATGTATTTCAGTAAACTATACGTCAGTTTCACTGAGATCTGTGCTTACGCGACCTAACGAAAGCTGCGTATTTTCTTGCACTGGCATCGCTTTTTAGGTTACAAGGGAGCAGTTTCAGCACCTGCAACACATGATATTCTTTGTAATCATTATCGACTTCACGGCCCTTTCCAGAGAAGGGAGGAAACTATAACCTGTCATGATATGGCGGAAATATCTTTGGCAATGAAACTAAATGAGCAGAGCTAGTTTTCGCTTTCAAGTACACGCGGAAAGTCTTTTCAGGTATTCCTATGATGGTCGCAAAAACGCTGGTTGATTTAGTATGGAATCAATGCATACCGTATGAAATGGAAATTTCCATCCACGCGTGTTGTAGCACAACACTACAAGGAAATCCATACGGATTTCTCAATTGCCAAGTATGACGTATGTGCAAGTAGTGGAAGGGAACTTGTTTGCTTAAATATGGTGATGTCGACGTCGACGTAGCGTGCGTTCAAACTGCCATCACCTCCCTCACTATGAATGATTCACGGCAAGACAGATATCATAGTTGTGCGCAAGGCAGGGAGGTAAGTTGGAAAGAAATAATCTAGTTTCCTACCCTGCACTAAACAAAGGTAAGGGAAGATAGCGAGAGAACTAAGAAAGAAAGGAGAAATGGAGGGAGGTGATCGGGCGCTCACACATAAACACGGCCGTGTGAGACTCGTTCAACGCGGCCCGTTGCTCGCAGAAACTTGAGCAGAGGCTTCGTGGCTTTCTGCTGCGATAGGCAATAGTTCTGTCACTAGCCGGCTGGTCAGTTTCGCCACAATTTAAATTTTTATGTATATTCTGTAATATTTACCCACCATACAAATACCGCACTAGAACCACTTACCGTCATAAATTGCTCCATGTATCTTGTCGCGGAGCCAGACGGGCCAAGTAGAGACATGCAGAATTTCCTGTTTGCTGACCAGAGTTCCCCGTTCATGACACCTACACCTGTAATAGTAGCTTTTGTAAGCCCTAAGCCTCGAACATTATTTAGTGGAGGCTGTTAGCAGTACCTAGGTGTACACGTTAATGTTTGCGAGACATGACTTCCAAAATACGTCCAATAAAATACTTATGAACGTTACATAAGGAATGATAGGAGTACGAAGTGCTCCAATGCAGTTCCATTGTCGTTAAACATATCTAGGAGGGCGCAACGGAATGATTGGACGCTGGTTATCACAGAGCATGGGTGATGGAATGATGTGCTCTGTTGTGTTTTAGGCTGTTGCCATGTGTGCCACTGCGTATATCGCATTCGGTACAAGGCAAAAACTTGTCTGGAAAAACACACACTTGGTTACGCGCCTTTTGCCGATGGTAAAATACATAGATATTATTTTACGACTATATGTACATTGTTTGCCCCGGGATAAAAAGCCGTACAAAATTACGTATACACACGAAACTAAGAATAGAAATTGTGGCTTATAATATTCACCCATTCGCTTAGCTAAACGTAGAAATATTCTCCGTGTTGTGCCGAGATTATTAGCAGGGAGCCAAAGGAAGGAAGGAAGGAAGGACGGGGAAAACAGAAAGGCAGGAAGGTTAACCAGAAAGGCGTCCGGTTGGCTACCGTACACTTGGGGAACGGGAAGGGGGTACAGAAGATGGGAGAGAGAGAAAGAAGGGGAATAATGAAAAAGACGTTGTGGGACAAGTCCAACTGTCAAAGGCATTCGCGCAAGCCAGTCATCTTCAAAAAGCTCAAAACTGCTTTTAGTGCCTTGTGGGCCGATGAGCGCTGTCAGACATTAGAGAACCTCACGGGGGGGGGGGGGGGGGGGGAGGCGGTAGGTTGTCCTCGTACCACACATGCCAAAAGGCGTGCTGTCTGTGACATTGTGTGGGTAATCGGGACGAAGCAGCAATTGAACGGCAGCCCAGCTCTGTGCTGTGTGCTACTGACGGGAGAAAGCGTGCGGCCGCGTCTCGAACAGAGAGAACGTCACACGATTCAAACGGGAGCATGCTGATCGACGGTTCGGTTCGTGGCGTTGTTCAACCAGGCGTCCTCCAACCATGTGAACTTTGTGAGCACGGTGCCTCACTCTCGCTATGAGCTGCTCCCTTGACGAGGCGCCCTGCAGGTATGCGGACCTGAGCTCGATACCCGCACTACTCCCAGTACTAGCGAGCTGAGCAGCAATCTGTCACTGTACCTTGCCTGATGACCTGGTGCCTGAGCTCATTCGTGGCCTGTCACAGGAAGAGCAACTACCAATGAACAAGGTATTAGGAGGTGCCCGCAACTCATGCCGACGACTGGCCACTGACCCGTATTGAAGTGGCCTGGTTCCTGCCGGTGTGCTGTTCCACTACTACCCCGTCACGGCCTCATTAAGGCTCCTTGAGAGGCACTGGATATCCGACTGTCTCGCGGAGCGACCACGACTGCTACAGCACTGGCGAGTGGACAGAGAGAGATAGAATATTTTATTGATGAATCCGGAGATGTTCGCCTAGTTAATGGTCTGGCTTGCTACTCCAGGTGTTTAGCGGTGATTATGATATTTACAATGATAACGAGTAACACAACACGTACATAGAGTCACACTTACTCATGCACTCATATATACATATATGCACTTTAACGCAGTTTACAGCGTTTCGTTGAGACATGTTCCCCGTAGAAACGCTATCAACGCCTTAGTGCTGCGTAGTGCGCAGGCACTGTCTTGCCACGGGCCTAGGAGAGCCCGTAGCTCAAAGGTCGAATCGTGTTTGAAACGAAGCGCTGCCTTCAGAGTCTTTCTCTTCGACTCGTAGCGCTGGCAGTTCCACAGGACGTGTTCAAGGTACTCTCGTGTGTTGCATGTAGAACACAATGCAGAACTGATTGTTGTATTTTGTGCTTGTAATGTCTTGTGTCGGCTACATTAAGTCTTATTCGGTGAAGGCCCGCCTCATCTCGCCTGGCTAAACCTCGTGGTACGTGGAAGCTGCAGGCTGGGTCAATAGTGTGTAGTGGTGCATACTGATATCTTGAATCACAACGGAAGTATCGCTGCTGATTCCAGGCAAACTGCCGATACAATAGTCGCCGCATCTTTTCTTGAAACTAGGTATGGCTGTTAGTGCTGTTTTAGAACAATGGGCTGTTCTGGCAGCACTGTCGGCCCGAACGTTTCCTTGTATTCCAGTGGGCTGGCAACCACTGGAATACAACGCGGTGATTAAGTTCATGAGCATTATTGCCTAGCCACTTGATGTCCGAAACCAGTTGTTCTTGTGCGCGTGGTGACTTCAGGGACTGCAGCGCCGCTCGTGAGTCAGAGAATATTAGGTGTCTGAGCTCCGATGTAAACAAGAGCTATCCGCAACGCGGCCAGCTCAATAGGTGTGGTGGATGTGCGGTGACCCAAGGTGGCAGAAATTGACATGTTTGCCGACGGGATCCACAGACCTATTGCCG
Source organism: Hyalomma asiaticum (assembly GCA_013339685.2). Lineage (NCBI taxonomy): Eukaryota > Metazoa > Arthropoda > Arachnida > Ixodida > Ixodidae > Hyalomma > Hyalomma asiaticum. The sequence continues at coordinate 79,342,493 of CM023487.1, read as the reverse complement.
ATCATATAGCCGTAACAGTGCCATCAGTGTAAATGTGGCGGCAGGATCTGTAGGTGGTGTTAAAATGCTCCAGGGCGAAATATTGCAGTGCTGGAGCTGGCGTGTTACTTCTACTCTTGATACCCGGTATATCCGTGACTATGGTCCAAGAGGGTAGTTTCCATGCTGGCCTTGTCAAAATTGATGTCTTTTCGTGCATCAGCGGGAGCAGCGTCTAATCTTCATGTGTGGTGGCTGATGCAAGCGGATGGTTGTGAACCCTAGCAGCATAACGCACACAGGCTCGAAGAAACTCCTGCTTCAGTAGCAGTGGCACCGAAAGTCGCCGGCTTTCTGTAAGGGTTCCTACAGTCGAAGTCTTTTTAGGTAGGCCCAGGCATACCCTCAGCGCTTTAGCTTGCATACTCGTGAGCGCCTGAAAGTCCCTGTAGCGCAGGGAAGCTGTACCGCAAGAGACCTTCGCAGAGAGTCGTGTGCACATCGCAGCAGAGCAGCCACAGAGCAGCCACCAGCATTGTTGGACATCATACGAAAAATGTTTGCGTATGATTCCAGTTTTGCCTTCAGAGCTCTTGTTTGAGGCGATCACGTCATGGATCTGTCGAATATCACTCCCAGAAACTTGTGACTTGGTACGTATGGGATGTGAGATCCTGCCAGCTTTAACTTATAGCGCGACATATCTCATTTAGTGAATGCTATGGCGGCGTACTTCCCAGGTGACATGATTAGTCCGCGTTTGCGTAAAAACGTCTGAATAGAGATAATTGCCTTGTGCAATCTTGCACGCAAAACACGTCAATTTCGACCACAGCACCATATGCAGATGTCTGTGTACAAGGAAATCTCGACCGTTGCTGGAGTACACTTCTCCAGGCTGATCAGAGCGTGTTGAGTAAGGTCGGGCTCAATACTCCGCCTTGCGGAATTCCTCGAACCACTGTGTGAAGAATTGTGTCACCATCTTTTGTAGACATGTACACGAGCTGTCAGAGAGGCAGTCCGTTATCCAGTGGTACGTGCGGCCATTGACTCCTACAGACCTTAGGGCCTGTAAGTTCGGCTCGTGTAGGACGTTGTCGAATGCGCCCTTTACGCCCAGGAATACGGCAACAGTGATATTGTGCACAAGCTTGTTAATTTTGACGCAGTTGGCAAGGCTGATGACATTGTCTATGCTGCCTCGACCCTTTCTGAAACCCGAAATTTGTGGGGGATAAGCGTCAGCGCTCACCAGCAACCAGTCCAGTCGCATCAACACCATCTTTTCCATGAGCTTTCCCACACAGCTAAGAAGAGCCATAGGGCGATAAGAGTTGATATCTGTAGAAGGCTTTCCAGGTTTTCGGACAGGAATGATTCTGTCCTGCTTCCAGCGTGGTTCGAGTCGGCCCTCCCTCCAGCTGGTATTGAAGATGTCAAGAAGTCACGTCTTCGCCTTTTAACCCTCGCCTGTTTCCAGTTTGGTTCGAGTCGGCCCTTCCTCCAGCTGGTATTGAGGATGTCAAGGAGTTGCATCTTCGCCTTTTCACCCAGATGGGACAGGTCGGCATAGCTGATAGAGTCGTGTCCAGGGGATGAAGCTTTGTTTACCGACGCCAGAGCACCAATCAATTCCATGAATGTGAAAGGTTCGTCTGTCACAGTTGTACAGTCTGTTGTGGCATTGCTAACGGCTTGTGCCGACTGTAATATAGTTGCAGACGTAACAGCAGTTAACTTTGCGCAGAAAGCTTCCGCCATGTCCAGCTCGCTGACTTTACGGAACGGTGCTGGCGAGTGGGAAAGCTGATGTGCACCTAGGCGCGTAGGACTTATAGACATTCCAAAGCTTTCTTATTAGTGTTGCCTTGCTTGTAGTGCATTGAATTTATCGTGTGGTGGAACATCCTCTATGCTTATTGCCTTGTCCATTCTGACGTACCATGGGCCCACATTTATCCACTTACAACGTTCGTAGTAAGGGGGTAAATGTGGGCGCAGGATCCGTAAGAATGAAGACGGCAATCAGTTGCTTAGTGCAGACAACAGAGACTATGTACATCAGACGATATGTTCAAAGCTTTACAACCAAGAGAACACTAATACGAATGCTTTCCTACCTCTTAAGTCCCACACGCCTAGACGCACACACCTGAGTGGCGTTTTTCGCGTTGGAGATGTTACTGGCCGATCATTGCAGGCTGGGCAGGATTGTTGCAAGTGGAATATGTATTCCCCGGATTCGTAAGAGTGGACACGGCATTTAGATGTTTCCTGGAGACAGTGGAGAGTATGTTACCCCGGACGACAAGTTCCGCGCTCTACAATGAGGACAACAACAATAATGCTTTACAATGTGTAAAAGTCCTACACACCTAGACACTCATCCACTCTCCTATTCGCCGCAACAGTAGTCGTGGTGGCACTGGGTCCTCTCGTCGTGGCCGCTCCGAGAGACAGCTAAAGTCCAGTGCCTCTCAATGTGCCTGGATCAGGCCGTGAAGGGATAGTAGTGGAAGAACAGGTCAGAAGGACACCAGGCCACCGCAGTACCGGTCACGGACCAGTCGCCGGCATGAGCTGTGGTCATCTCGGATCACCTTGCGCGGGGAGGCTGCTGTTTTGTTACCAGCCCACGAACACGTTGTTCTGGTCCCAGGCCGTCAGGCCAAGTACAGCGGCAGATTTCCGCTCGCGGCGTTAGTACTGGAAGCAGGGGGGCATCGTGTTTACCAGGTCCGCTTACCTGCAGGACGTCTGGTCGAGGGAAGCAGCTCATAGCGAGACACCATGCTCACCAAGTCAGCGTGGCTTCAGGATGCCTGATTGAAGAACGCCGTGACCCCAACCGCCGATCAGCAAGCTCCCGTTCGAATCGTGTGACACTCTCTCTGCTGGAGCCGCACGGCGCACTCACTCTTCCTTTTCCTTTCTCCCGTCAGCAGCACATAGCAGAGAGGCAAGTGGCCGTTCCATCTTCGCTTCGTCGCGGCCACTCAATCCACATCATCACAGTGTCAAATCTATCTGGAAATCGCCAGCTCTTTAGCGATTGACCTCGCAGTGAAGAGTGACTGCAACGCTTGAGGCACAACTGGCACAGGCTGGTTTCAGGATAGCGGAAACGTGTCCGCCGATGGTTAGTTTCTTCGTTCAAAACCTAAGTAATATAGAAAATATACACATCTCTCACGGAATGACATTACCTCGGGACGGACTATAGTTGCAGGTTCACCCTAACACTGCACATGTGACGTTAGAAGCGCTTCGACCGCTCCAAAGACGTCATAAGCCCTTGCCCCCCTTTTCGAAGAAAACAAGGAGGAGATCGCTTCCTGAGCTGGGAAACTCCGCCTTGGTGGGTACCCACACGAGTCCCCGGAGTGATTCTTGAAATACCGAGACGCGGAGCTTCGGGTGAGCAATGCAGCTGCAATTGGTAGGTTACCGTTTCGCGGGCACTGGCCACGTGTGGACAGTACGTTATTTTGTTACCGGCGGCCCCTCGGCGCCGAGGTGGACGGCGAACCAGGTACCTCCGCGTCTTGGACGCTAATGGCCTGTCAATCAGGCGAAATGAAGGAAGGTGCCGACTTGGCTACCACAATAAAAGCGTTTGGCCATCGCTCTCTCCAGTGAAGTAATTGCGCGGGGGATATTTTTGAGCGGAGAAAGAAACGCAATGCCGGAGCAATTGTCTCTATAAACACACGCCGAATCCGCAGACAGCGAATCAGGGGAAACAAGAGCGTATTTAATCGCGGGGTATTGAGGGCCACTGGGTTCTAATCGCTTGCCTGGCATGGCGTAGAAGCCGATCAACGTATCCCTTCTAGAAGTTGTTCGCGTGGCTTCTTACCGGCTGGCCACCTAACCTTAACCGTTTCGTCCAGTTGAGACGCGCGCTTACCGTCTGTAACGTAGCCATCGGGACTTTTTCTCGGGTTAGGTCAACCTGCTCGAGTTTGCCATTAAGCACTAGCTCCCCGGAAACGTTAGCGCTGCAACTCCGTCGATATTGAAGCTGTGCCAGAACTACAGACTTCTCGCACCAGGCTGTCGTCGACCGTTCAATGCTGCCGGACATCGCCACTTATGCCATCCTATGCTTATACTCCAGAGCCCTGCCTCAATATTCATAACTTTTGTAGTTTAGACTCTCATATTGTTCTCATTGCTCCGCTTACTGCTTGTTAACTGTTTACCTTTCCTTAGTTTGTTATTTTCGCAAGCTATTTGTCAAGATCTTTCATCGCTGTCCAAGTGCATAATTGTTAGTTGAGTGAAGTGTTCTTTTCCTTGTGTTCTTTGCGCTGCCCTATCGCTATAAACTTTGTTGTTTTGGTTTCCAAACCACAACTCCTATCCTTTCACTGTGTCTGCATGCATACGGAACGACCGAAACTGTAGTCGTTTCCTTCGCCGACTTCGCGCCGCGGACGCTTGGACGACAGCCCTGTAACAATCAGCCTTCAGAAACATTGAAAAAAACTTGAAGAAAGTAGTCGGTCGTCCTGGTGACGAAAATTATAGAATCAAGAGCATGCAAATTTGAGTTGCTTTTGGAAGAAACGCGTTAATTTCCTGCTTCGTGCTTCGTCAGAAGACTCGGATCGCGTGTTTATAGGAGCTGCCAGGATTTCGCTGGAGGACTTTCTGGGATTACTGACAACGTTTTGCATGGCTCCTCTAATACTATCGCCGGTGGTCGAAAAGTTGATTCAAGAAGAAATATTCCAGCACAACAAAGTAGGTATTCAACTGACTGGCGGAAGTGCTCAAGGTGAAATGCCTTGACGCTGCACAAGTGCTCACGCCCAAATGCCTTGAGCACATATGTAGCAGTAAAAATGTAAAACCAGTTTGTCCATATCTATCTGTCTGTCTGTTTATCTATTGACTTGTCTCTCTACCAATTATGTTTGTATGTATGTATGTATGTATGTATGTATGTATGTATGCAGGTAGGTATGTATGGATGTATGTGTGCTTGTGTGTGTGTGTATGGACAGGATGATAAAGCACTTGTCGGTCTATTGCGCCATGATGCAAAATTAGTTTTACAAATAGGTGAGGCCCTTTAATGTTTGATGCTGAAATGTACACAGAGTACAAAAATAAAAATACTTCTAAAAACGCTAGGAGAGGTTTCCAACAAGTAATAATTACATATGTCTGATAAACTGTAAACATGTACATTACCTCAGCATTTCTTTGTCTAGCACACCTCCCCTATGAAAGTCACTTAAGTCATGCGTGTCATACACCGTAGCGTACGACTGCACTGACGTATGTGCTCTAAGACGAGTGGTGTAAGCCAGTACCGTCTTCTGTCCTTTATTCTTTAGAATGCTGTCAACTTGTCTAGAAGGACGACAGTGGGGACAAAACCACTTAATCCAGCCTAACGTATATATAGGGCTCGTAACCCACGTATCAATTCGCACAGCTGGCCATACGCATTCCCAAGCCGACTGCATGGCGAGACACGGATTCTCATGATGCCTGATATCATCCGGAACTTTAGCGGAATAGCATTAACGTGTTTTTATCGCACAAAATACAACATCAGGGGGAGCGTTGACGCCGCAAATAATCATTTGAAACAACCGCCATAGCAACCCTCAACACACGAACATGGAAGCACAACCCCCCCCCCCCGGCCATGATGCAGGTACCGTAGTGAACAAATTCGAATTGTTAAAACATTACATGTCAGAAAAATTGCAAACTACGACTTAGCTAAAGCCTGCGCACGTATTAGCTCGCACTGTGAATGTGCAGGGAAACAAAATTCTTTTACGAGGGAACTCAAATACTTCCGGCATTACATGCAAGAGTCACCTGTTTTAATAAATATTCAGAAGAAGGCGATGTGAACAGGACCCAATAGCCCAATAGCATTTCGGTATTAAAGGTACAGCTTAAGTGTGCTCCAGCTTTTTTTCTATAAAGGCCTACTTGACTAAGCACATTACGTCATGTTTTCGCATATGCTGCTGCTGCATATTAAGTACTGCGTTCTAATGCGATGCGAAGCTTCGCTTTTGCGGATATATGTAGTAATCGCCAACGCACAATATGGCACGCTATCGTCTTTTTTTCGCCGCAATACGCTCGGATTGCGGAAAAGCTTCGCAAATTGGCAAAAAATCTGCCCAAGGTACACAAACTTAACACATGTAAGGGAACACCGTTTGTTGACAACCGCAATTTCATGAAATGCCAAAGGGACATTTAGCGCGCCGCTAGCAACGCCGACTTCTTAGGAAGACTCACTCTTCTCTATGGGTTTGTGAAATAGTAAGAACGTCGCGAAATACACTTTCAATGCTTAGATTTTTTACCATATGGCCTGTCGCGATAGCCGAAGAAGAAGGGTGACCGGGAAAGCAATGACGTTGCTTTGCCGAATTTCTTCACACTGTCGAAGTCATTTAATACGACGACATCGTAGGAATTGATCTTGAGCCTGAAAAAATAATAAATAGAATTCTGTAATAACAGCGTTCCAGCTTATTTTCCTAGGATACCTTTCACTGCATTTTTTAAAATATTTAGCTTGATTGGTGACCTCTAGGAAAGCCTCGAAGACCGTAAATACAAGAAAACTATGATGGATGCAGACACACGTTAATATGCAAATGTTGACTGATTAAATGTATGTCTTCTACATTGAGTTGAAATGAGACCACCTAGTCGAGAACAGCGCCACACCTGCAGGGGAATGTGATGCATAACATGTTCAACAAAGTCTACGCAGGCTAACCAATAGGTCAGCCACATGAGGCTTGAAATAGTTACCGTGGCAACTAATTACTTCAAAAGACCACAAGTTGGAGAAGCTGTAAATGCAGCAAGAAGAGAGTACCCAGAGAGTGGCTGCAGAGTATCATCGCGATTTTACAAAATAGGCATTGTCGAGTAAAGTCGCGTGCCATGTCAGCCGGGCACTAAATTAAGATAACATATCGTTTTCGGGGAAAACGTCAACTTCGAAGCCTTTGTTTTTACCACTACCATGCAAGTATTTTGTATTGTAACTGTAGTGGGAGAGTGTTTCTTCGGCGCACTAGAAGCGAAGAAGATGAAGAGTGCGCGCTTGAGCACGCGGAACGTGAGCGCAGCGCGTGGGCTTCGGGGCTTCGGAACGCCGACGGCGGATCGAGGGTACCAGCGACCGAGCGGTGGCGCGTTCGGCCCTGGGGAACAGACGCACCGAGCTGGTGCCACCAGATCAGCCGGGACGTACCGGGCGTTCTCCTGTGGCAGGTGTCCTGGACCTTGCTGGCTGTTCCTGCGGTGGACGAGCGAGCGGGCAAGTACGAGCGGGTGGAGCAGTGGTGTGGCCGGGATCATCTACCGACTCGTGGTCACGGTGCCACGCAGGTTCGAGTCAGGCACAACCACCTGCCGAGGGCGTGGTCACGGTGCCGCGCAGGTTCCAGTGCCGCACAACCGCCTGCTGAGAGCGTGGCCACGGTTCCGCGTTGCCGTCTGGCGCAAGTGTTGCTGAGGGCGTGGCCTCGGTGCCACGTCAGATATGAATCCTACCGCAACGCTCTCCTGAGCGGGTACCTCGGTATCTGCTTGTGTCCGCGTACGACTCTTCGTGCCTCCTCTTCTGATGCCAGCGTGCGCTGCCTTCAAGATCCACGGTATTGTGAGTGGTGTCAACAGACCTCTGACGTCACGTCAGGCAGGACGCGCCGTTTAGTTTCTTGAACATAGCGTTCAGACTGTGTTGGTTGTGTCGCGTTGTTTGTCTGTGAAAGTGTATGTGCTGTCTCGTCCTGTCGATAAATGTTCTCCTTGTCTGAGACCTAGCTGTCTGTGTCTGAGTCCTGGGCTCACGAACCATCACAATTGGCGAGGCTGCCAGGATGGCTTATTAACATCTAAAGCCATTGCTCAGACACAGCCTGAGTCATGGAGAAGGAGAGACTTGTCGAACTTGGGCGACAGTTAGGATTAGAGAAAGATGCGCTCAGAGAGTGGGTGGAACGAGAGTGCACTCAAGCTCGCGAGGAAGAGGTTAAAGAATGTGAATTCGCGAAAGAAAACACAGAGTGGCAACAGAAGCTACTAGAACAGCATCTGAAGATTCTAGAACTGAAGGTTCAACTTCAGGAGAATGAAAGCAGGCTAAAGTCAAGTGCTACTGGTGAAAGAGGAGGATCTAACGGGAGCTCATGGGAATCCCCGCGTGTTTTAGAAAAGTTGGCAAGGCGCATTGGTTTTGAGGGAGCAGAACTGAAGGTTTGGGTGGAAGAACGCTTGGCGGCAGAGTTAGCGAAGGAAGAAGAGGAGATAGATTATGAAAGGGAAATGAGAAAGAAAGGAAATGGAACGATAAAGAAAGATGAGGAACTAGAAGAACTGAAGACCATAAGGCTTGGATTAAAGGTTAAGGTGGCAGAGGCTGAAAACATAAACGTGGAAATACAGAGACGCGAATAGTCGTCGGAGGAGAGCTCTAATGAGCCGGTGCCGGGGATTTTCGACAGTAGCATTCCTTACGTGAATGAACATGTTTTGAGTGTCGATCATGTGCGTCACTTTAGTATTCCCCCAGAGGTGCTGCTAAATCCTAGTATAGAGGATTGTAAGAAGGTAGGAAGCCGAGGAGCTAACTGTAGTTCGCATGTGCTCGACGGAACAGATTATAAATCCGAGACAGAGGAACATAGACATTCCATACAAGATCAGGTTTCCTGCAGAGCCTCTGGGAGGACAAACACTTTTGAGGAGGTTGAGCAACCTCTAGATAATGACTCCCAATGTCGTGTAGAAATCTCTGAGGCTTTTGTCGGCCACTATTCTGGTGTGGCGCTGACAGCGATTACAGATGTCATAGGCACGGTCCATGACAATTTGACCGACCCTCTCATAAATGGAGGGATGCAGGGTACTCAGGACAGTACAGCTCTGGCCTGTTCCAGAGTAGCTGAAGCGAATGAGCAAGAGCTGATCAAGCCGGGCACAGTGGAGTCTGACGTTAAACAAGCAGTATGCTGCGTAAGCCGGCGAAATAGCCGTAACCGAAAGATCAAAAGCCTCTATGAATGCACCATAACGCCTGTTGAAGGACAGCTCAAACTCTGTAGCGTTTCAAGTGAAGGTCGCGAGGCGCCCCTTAAACCACTCACTAGAGGGATTCAGCCTCTGGATGCTAAGATGCCTGAGCTGTGCGCCAGTGATGTGCTTATTAACATTCGCGACGTGTATCTGTGTATAAAGCTCGAAGCGTACCATTTGCTCGTCGCTAAGCACATGAGAAGTGTCCTGCGTCTTATTTGGGACGCGATCACGTGAAAGTGCTTTAACAACTGGACGCTTCCTTGGTTTTGACTTTCGGACTGTTCATTCGACTCTCTTTTGTGGAATGGGACAGGGACACGAGAAGCTTTATGTACATTAGAGAACGTCCGTGTGGTTTTCTGCTACACTTCTTCATGGACATTCCTTGATGGATAGAGTTGTAACTATGAATGTTCAACTCTCGTTAGATGGACAGCGTTTCTGCTGACTGTATGGTTCGTGCACCTTTTACTGAGCAGTATTTGTTTCGTTGTACATAGTTTTGTAACTATGAATGTGTTTAACTCTTTTTGGGACAAGGCACAGAGTACCTCGTGATATACTTACGGGTATTTTGGACAGTGCGGTACGGACAACATGGGTCGCGCCGTTTTGAGAGGTGCCTTATTGCCGTTGTACACACACTTTCTATCATGTTCCAACATAGGGCGGTGTTCGTTTTGCATTTGTGTACCTTTGTTTTGAACTCGTGTGTGGACCTTTGATTGAACCTTTGTGGACCTTTGTTTGAACTCTTGTGTTGTATTGGGGAATTTCATGTTTCCCGTGTACAACGTACTGAAGGTGGGGGGAAATGTAGTGGGAGAGTGTTTCTTCGGTGCACTAGAAGCGAAGAAGATGAAGAGTGCGCGCTTGAGCACGCGGAACGTGAGCGCAGCGCGTGGGCTTCGGGGCTTCGGAACGCCGACGGCGGGTCGAGGGTACCAGCGACCGAGCGGTGGCACGTTCGGCCCTGGGGAACAGACGCACCGAGCTGGTGCCACCAGACCAGACGGGACGTACCGGGCGTTCTCCTGTGGCAGGTGTCCTGGACCTTGCTGGCTGTTCCTGCGGTGGACGAGCGAGCGGGCCAGTACGAGCGGCTTGTGCAGTGGTGTGGGCGGGATCATCTACCGACTCGTGGTCGCGGTGCCACGCAGGTTCGAGTCAGGCACAACCACCTGCCGAGGGCGTGGTCACGGTGCCGCGCAGGTTCTAGTGCCGCACAACCGCCTGCTGAGAGCGTGGTCACGGTTCCGCGTTGCCGTCTGGCCCAAGTGTTGCTGAGGGCGTGGCCTCGGTGCCACGTCAGATATGAATCCTACCGCAACGCTCTCCTGAGCGCTTACCTCGGTATCTGCTTGTGTCCGCGTACGAGTCTTCGTGCCTCCTCTTCTGATGCCAGCGTGCGCCGCCTTGAAGATCCACGGTATTGTGAGTGGTGTCAACAGACCTCTGACGTCACGTCAGGCAGGACGCGCCGTTCTGTTTCTTGAACATAGCGTTCAGACTGTGTTGGTTGTGTCGCGTTGTTTGTCTGTGAAAGTGTATGTGCTGTCTCGTCCTGTCGATAAATGTTCTCCTTGTCTGTGACCTAGCTGTCTGTGTCTGAGTCCTGGGCCCACGAACCATAACAGTAACATATGAAGCATCTTAGAAGCTTCGGAAATGCCCACAAAAATGCAACGACTGCATGTGTGTTGGTCGTAACTCTTCACTTTTTTACGCGCATACGCCCATTCGTGGACTATAAAGTGTGTTTACGCGTAACTTGTAAAGCAACCTAGAAATTCCAAGAGAGTTTACATAAGAAAAAGCATCTTCACGAAATGGATCATGACGAGTTGGAGAAGCAGTGCGGATCATTCAGTCTTACCGTAATTCACCCATGACATTGCCCACTCCTGCTCGTAAATGAGTCACAACGCGTGTGCATATTTAGAAATGCCTTTTCATTCCTTCCCCGGGTCATTATGAGGTTCCTGCGCTCCCACGTCGTAGATCGTGCCGAATTCCAGATTACATTTAGTTAACGCGCAAGCTGCGAATCTTTATTGTTCAACTACGCACAAGAGGTATCCCACCAGCAGTACATCGCAGGTGAAGATCCAGTACCTATATATACGGGGTGGCCGGTGAAAGGTTGTGCAGCGCGAACAGCCGGTTTCTTATCACTCAAGAAAGTCGCTGGCAGACGAGGCTGCCTGCGTCGGCGTTGTCTCTCGCGGGGAGGGCGCGTTCTCCTTCCTTGTGAGCTGGCACAGCATTTATTGCAGAAAGAGCGTTTCTTAGCCAACGCGCACCTTTCGCTCTCTCTCACGACAGCAGACTGTCGTGAGCACGGACATAAGACGGACAATCCACGGCCTAAAGATGCTTCGCCTCTAATAGCGCCTGCTTCCACGTAGGCCTTTTGTTGGGAATTAGCGTGCCGCGCGGCGGCTTCACGGAACCCGTTCTTTCTGCTCTCGGATGAGCGTGGAAAGCAAGAAGCGTCTTCTACGCGCTGTAGTGCTTTTATTAAGCTAAAGCGAATGGGTCAAGGGCTCGTTTTTGTATTTGTTAAACACAACTTTTTTGAGCAAACAGACACTGAAGTCTAGCAAAGCATAGGGGAAGTTAATTGTGGTATTGTAATTGTGGAGTAAGTAGAAAAGAATAAAGTGGACGAAAACACAAACCTGCCTTTGGTGGGAACCGAACCCACGACCTTCGGATGACTCGTCCGATGCTCTACCGCTGGGCTACGAGGGCGGTCGTCCCCCCGTCTACTTTATTTGGTATTTATGTAAACATTATCTTGGGAGTGTTGGGCAGCACCACTCATAGCCATGGCGGCATGTGTGGAACACACTTTCTTTCCAGGGGGCCTCACGTAGAACGTGATCTTACGATGACATGGCTGCTGCCCAATAAGCCGTCACATGCTACCTAAAGGCACCAAGTCGAAGGTCGTGGGTCATGTATATATATATATATATATATATATATATATATATATATATATATATATATATATATATATACACTCGCGCAGCCTACTGTAACTATATATGATCATTACCATTGTCAAAATCAGCAGCAGCCTAGCATATGTCCACTGCAAGACGAAAGTCTCTCCCAATAGTCTCCCTCCACACCGGTCCTCGCCCAGCTGATTTCATTTGATGCCTCCGAATTTTTTAATGTCATCACCCCGTCTAACTCTCGTCCGCGGCGGCGCTTATCCCTTCTTGGAGTCCATTTAATACTTCTCACTGTCCATTGGGTCGCTGGCCTTCTTATCAAGTGGCCTCTCCATGTCAATATTTAGACGATCTTTCTTGGGGTTCTTAAACGCGAGAAACTTAGTTCGCCTGTCTGTCTAGGTGGCTGTCACTCGATTCAACTGCCCGGCCAGAACCAACCGTGCTACTAGCGCTGGTGGATGTGGTCATACATCTTAACATTATACAACACATAGAAAGCGTCAGACCTATTGGAGGTAAAATGTCTACATATATAGCCGGTATCTGAAGCGCCGTTTTATTAAGAAAACACATTGGACTGCTTTTATGTTAATATCAGCGCCTTATAATGGCGTCGAGCAGGTGCTACTCGTTAAAAACAACCAGGCAGAAGAAGCGGCTTTGTAGCTGGCTTTATGCCAAGAGTATTAAAAGGCTCCAATAGATGCCGCGAGTGCAGAAGGAACCGTCGATCTTGATTTGCAGTTTGCAAAACTTCTATGTCACCAATCGGGGAAGGAGTAAGAGTGCAAGGAGCACAACCGTTGGTCGTTAAGCATAAAGGATTTGGTTCCTAGAGATGGTTAGCGTAGAAGGGGGCTGCATAAAGTTAGGTTGGCAGATGAGATCAAGAGGTTTAAGTACATAGCTCAGGAGCGGGACACTTCGAGATCTGTGGAAAATGTATTTGTGCCGCTCTCGGCCTAGACAGGGTCACGACGAAAATGACGTTATCAGTAATTTGAGAGCCATCCACGCCATGTATTAGTCAAGCAATTAGCGCAACCTAATAAGTCGTTTCAGTGCCGTGCGCTGAGTCACCAAGGTCAAGTGTCGACTAACTCGTGTTCTCCCCCGGAGCTCTGTCCGTGGGGCACTTCACTCAGTATTGTTTCTAACGCTAGTTCTTTTACCGCCTTTGCCTGCGCGCTTTCACTCGATGCTTTCAACACTTAAGCTCGCGGAGGAACAACGTTACAGGCGTGTGGTTGGTCATGTTCTGTACGCCGCCGCGTTTTCCCTCCTAGCATTCGTAAATAAGACGACTTCAATATAGTATAAAAGTATAAATTTTGGTTGTGCCAGTGGTACCGGCCCATCTGGAGTTTTTATAGCGACAAGTATCTGACCCCATGGCAGTCATTAGTAAAAGACTGGCAGAGATATGGATTTGCTCACACCGAACGTGGAATATCGGGAGTGGCATCCGCTATAGAGCTCTGAGGGGGAGCTATATTCCTCGACCGCAACTTTACAGGCGCATTGAACAAAGTGAATCTACCTGCAGCACAAATAAAAGGCTCATTGTCAACGAGATGGTGTCGATGAACTCCATATAGCTGCCCATATGTGACTTGCAAGGGCACCAAAAGAGCAACCTCAGATCTGAATTCGACATACTTGTGTTTTTAAGCTTAGACGATGAAAGTTATAGAAGCTGTTTCGCAGTTCATTTAGGCAAGGGTCGCACTGCAAGGCGGAATACCGCGAATCATCACAAGTAATTTCAAGACTTGAGGGACCGACCATCACACCGCATTTAGTCCCAGTAAATGCCACTTAGGAGAAAACACACAAACCGCGCTGTTATTGAAGAACACTTGCCATAACTTGAAAGTGTTCGTTGAAAAAGTGTACGCACCTTATCACTGGGCCGTACTCCTTCGCCCACTCAAGACATTTCTTATGGAAAAAGTCCGGGCGCTCGATTTCAACATGTCCTCTGATGCTGCTTGCAGGTGGCATAGGTGGCAGCTTGCTTCCAGGAGGCAAACGCCATCGAAGAAGATACTCATCAATAAATTGGAAGAAAACCCACACAAGCAGAGCCAAGGTTGACGTGAAGAGGATCATGGAAAGCATCCTAAGTCGCTTAGACCTGATGTAAACTGAGGGGTAAGAAAACACAAAGACAGATTTTTCGGATACATTGCATCAGTGCTTTTGCAATTCAATGATAATGGCAGTTTTCATTTCGGTAATTTCCTGGGCTAAGTTGTTCAAGTGCGGACAAGAAGAAACTGTGAAATAAGGCGAACAGCGTTTATCTTTTGGCACCTATTCTTTTAGGCAGGCTACGAGAAGAGGTAACATGCGTGAAAGGCGCATTTATAATGACCGCTATGCTACAACTCCCAAAATTTTGTCAAGAGCTGTCTTACTTACGTTTTGTTACTTACGGACACACTGAAAGCGTGCAAGTAGTATGGAAAATATTCCCGTGGCGTTCATTCGCCCTGCACCCATTTTGTAGAAAATATTGCATAGAAAAAAAAGCGTCCTAGAGAGAACTGAACTTAAAATGACAGAGTGTGGTGTGTTTTTTCACCATCCAGGCTGTTGAAGTTAATTTTATAACATTTCGAATATTGTCGGTTGCACTTGAGTTTTGCCATACTCAGATCTGAAGCATCGGAGAAAGAAGGCAAACTCATCTTCAACAGGAAATTCCTCATGATCTCCTTGCGAAGGTGGTCCAGAGAGCGCATCAGCCACCACGTTATCGCTTCCCTTGCGACACTGTGTCGCGAAATCGTAACAAAGAAGGCGCGCTAACCAACGTGAAACATGCATAGGTCGATGTCCAGCGTCCTTTGTTTACAACAGGGTGCTAAGATGTCTATGGTCACGTCTGAATATGAAGACATGACCCCGAAGATACCACTTGCAAATGATCACATGCTCATAAGCACGCTAAGACTTCACGCTCACCTACAGGATGTTTTCGTTCTTGTGGGCTCGAAGTACGGGAACCAAAGGCAACCGTCTGTAGAATTGGTTATTTTTCAGTAGTACTGTGCCTAGTCCACATACAGAGGCATCAGTCGCGGCAAGGAGATGCAGGTTGGGATAAAAAATGGAGCTACCTTGTTTCCCGAACTAAGCCCTCAAAGATATTCTAACCCACTTTATATTCAGCCAACCTATGGTAGATTTGGAATTCTCATGCTGAACTATTTGACGCGTTATATAGGCAGTACGAAACAAACCTCACGCTATGTTGGCCACAGAATAGGGCATATTACTCGATTTAGTTGTAGATGGTTGGGGAGGGCATTCTTAAGATATAGCCACAATCTACGCTGGATATCTCGGCGCTCAAATATATCTCAGAGCCGGAAGAACGCGCGTAATAATGCCATCAGATAACATGGCATCTGTATATTTAAAGACGCCAATAATTATAAAGCCGTGAGGTAACTGTAATAAGTGGAGGATGTACTCACGACGTTTAATAGAAGCAGGGTACGCGAAACGAATGCGAATAATGAACCGATAGGGCAAGCTGGCTTTAGGAATGAATAAACGAACATTCGAGACATTGAGAACGCACCTGTCCCCGGGAAGCTGTTTTGCGAGAGCTGAGCACACAGCGACAATAGAATCATGTGCGGCGTGATGGCCTCTAAAAAGCGCATTCTCGCCACTTGTCACCTGTTTCGCGCAGACCAATCATAGGAGATTCCATGTAGGTGCGTCCTAGCCTAGATCAGTGTTTGCAAAACTTGCTGATAAGGGACGCTGAAGTTAACCTTCTCACGTACACAAATAAAGCAGCCAAGGAAAATTTATTTTAATGGTATTTTTTTATATTAGGCTTGCCTACAACGAGAAGCAGAGTAAGAGAAGTGTTCTGATATTACAGAAGTTATAGCTGGAGACACGTATGTCGCTATGTACAAAAAGCAAGCCACCTTTCCCTGCAGCTGTCGCTATTTCTCTAAACAATCATTATCTCTTGCCACGATAAATCTCAACTGCACAGTACAAACTTTTCTTTGTGTGGAAGATGAGCCATAAGTGAATCCTCTGGCGTCTGTCTTCGTCTATACAACTGTTCAGGTGTCGGTGCAAGAAAAACTGCCATAGGGAAAACGCGCTTGACATTTTCGAGAGTACCACATGCACTTGCAGGCAGACATTTTTGCTTTCTATGAAAAAATGTCCGTCTGATATATGTAATCATCATCGTCATCGTCGTCAGCATATTATCATCAGCCGGTCTTCACTCACTACAGGGCAAAGGAATCTACCCTAGATCTCCACTTATGTAACTCCTGTGATAACTTCAACCAAATAATCCCGAGACCTTCTTAATCTCAAATACCCATCTATCTCACGCCTTCTGTCACGCTTGCCTATATTAAGGCTCTACTTCCTTACCCTTAATGACGAGCTATTGTCCTGCCTTCGCCCCGCAGGTAAGTACAGCTAATGATCAAGCTGTTGTACACATTTCTCCTTAGGGACAATGGTAATATACCATGCATTATTTGAAAACGCCTGCCGAATGCGCTCCGCCCCATTCTTATCCTCCTAATTATCTCAACTTCATGGTTCGGATCAGTGATCACAACGTGTCCTAAGTAGACATATCCTTTTGCGCTCCCACTGCCTCGCCACCTATCTTAAAACACTGTGCTCTCCTAAGGTTATAAAGCATTACTTTAGTATTCTGCATATTATTTTTCATGCACACATCCCTACTTTGCCTGTTCAACGCGGTAATCTTGCTTTGCAGTTTGCCTCGCGAGTTCCTTAGTAAACGCAATGTCAGCAAATCTGAGGTTACAGAGATTGGAGAGATTGTGTCCCCCTGCCTGACGCCCTTCTTTGTAGGTACTCCACTGCTCTCAATGTGGAGCACTTTGGTGGTGGCTGTAGATATTGTCACCTTGTCATCAAGATGAAGGAAGCAGGCCAAGATGGTGTCAGGCGAATTGTTTGTTTCGCCGAACCTGTGCCCAGCAAAACAAATCAAATTGCACTGCAAAGCGACAGCGGCGAGAACAGTCGTCGTTCGACGGAAAAACTGACCAGCGGCAAAATGTGTCCGCTTTTATACACATGTCATAGCGCGTTCTGGTAAAATCGGTGATATTCGAGAGGGCACCCAATGTGCGCGTCGGACATGCAAAATTTCTAGAACGGTTGACAGGATTCCTGAAGCGACATGCAAGATATCCCATCTGCTACGTCCTGTGACACGCGCTGCGCGTCACAGAAATGTGATAAGCTGCTCCCCATAAACAGACCAAAGCAAGTGCCATAGTGACTACGCCCTTCTGGAAAGGCATCATCGATATGCTGAAAACAGAACGTCAAAGTAATAATACTTGGAATTGATCATTATAGGAAGGCATCATAGTTAATCAGTACACGTAATAAGTTCTAAGTCGCAGCACGTGTACAACTTCGCATCGTGCATGGCGCCGCTGAGGTGACGCTAAGCCATCGGGCTCGAGAGCTTCACAACGTCGGAGTCTCTAGTAAGGTCCAAAACAGCTCTGTAAGTGCTTTTCACTCAGTTTGCATTGCCATATCGGCTTCCTGACCCAGACACGGTTGCCCGTTTGGTATTCTCAATGGCGCCGTCCAAGAATGCAGTGGCGGCTCTCGACCGTCCCCTAGTTCTTGATACGAAAGCTTGAGAACTGTCGAGCTTGTTCGGTGCTTTCCAAGTAACTAGCAACGACGAGGTCTTCATCGGTGACAACCAGGAGCACAGCACGAAGCACCGATGCTGGGTACCATCTGTAGAGAAGTTTGTGTCGTGCCACGGGCACATCGGCAGTGGCCAGCAAGTGGCAATGGCCTTATTTAGAGGCTCAGGAGGGTGTTCGTCTGTGGGTTGTAGGCTGTGGTTCGGTGCTGGCTTGTCTGGCTGTACCTCAAGATCGCCTGGTTTAACTCGGCCATAAATGCCGTACCACTGTCTGTGATGTGGGTCTCTTGGGCTTCATCACACAGGATGATCTTATCAAGGAAAAACTTGGCCACCTAAGCGGCACTGCCATTGGGCGGGACATTTAGTTCGGCGTAGCAGGTGATGTAGTCAGTTGCTGAAGCTATCCATTTACTGGCGATGTCGATATCGGGAACGGCCCCATTAAGTCCACACCGACCAGCTGGAACGGTCGACGAAGTCGTTTGACCGGCTGCAGAGGCCAGGCTTGCGTAATAGGTGGCGTGATATCCTTACGTGGTGGGCAACGTTGGCGGTGAGGCTAGGCCAGTAGTACTTGTCCTATAACCTGGTGAGTGCGAGGGAGGACTAATGCAGTCCGGCTGTGGGGTTGTCGTGTAAAGATTTCACAACCTCTGGACGTAACACTGAACGCACTACGAGGAGGTGGCGAGAAGTCGTTCTTTAGGAGAACATCGTTTCACAAAAGAAGGAAGCCAGACCTCCCAGGGACGTCTTCGACACGACGACCGTCTTGCTTTCGAGGTAGACCATGAGTCTCTTGACCTCTGGATTAGCTCCTTGTCATTCCGCACAGTCGTCCGTACTTATGGGTCCCGAGAAAAAGCCATCGTCCTGGTGAACATGTGGCGGCGGATCGACGCGGACGCAAGACGACCAGTCGGAGTCGGAGTGCTTTCGGCCGCTCTTGTAGACGATGGGGATGTCAAATTCTTGAAGACTAAGATTCCACCGCGCAACGCAATCCTGAGGGATCTTTCAAGTTAAGTAGTCAATACAACGTGAGGGTGGTCACTCAAGACTTTAAAGGTCCAGCCGTACAAGTAGGGGTGAAACATTGACGAAGCTCAGTGAACCGTGTTACAGGATGGCCTTCAGTGTGCAACAGTGGAAGGTCTGTGGTTGACTATGCAAGGCTGGGGATCCTGCCGATGGGCTCGAGCCTAGCGCGAATTGTATTGGCCCTGCCATTGCTCAGACCTCATGCAGTGAAACCGGCCGTCGCCTGGCACTGGGTCGTCACGCGCACCGCGCAGCATTTGGGCACATGCGAAGGGGTTCAGCGCGTGCGCGGAACCGGCCGACGCAACGGTGTGACTGGTTTCGTTGTGCATTGAGAGACCGACAGCGGGAGCTAGTCAGGCCAAGGACGGTTCAAGATGATGCATCACATGGCGGCGGCGGAGGCGCGTAGGGCTCTGCGCGAACAGGGCATCATTAATGCTGCGAGTTACCCGTGCAGTGTGCATACACGAAGGGTCTAAATGTGTGGTGACCGTCGAATGACTCGAACAACTCTGCATCTTGGGCACCTTTGGTGGCGGACTGGGGTATAATTCCTGCATCATGCGAACGCGCTCTACCAAGCTTTCTTCAAGATGCTGCGTTATCATTTCAAGCTCAAGCTGCACCCGTTGCACGTAGCCAGGGGGCAGAATTTTCTCTCAGAAGCAGCATTCAAAATCTGCGCACGACGTGAAACGCGACTGTAACCTTTCCCATTGTACCGCGACTTCCCGCAAGGGTATCGGCAGGATGTGAGCCATAACATATGCTTGCATGGCGTCAATGTTTTTGTAATATTTCCCAACACGTCAAAAAAAGGGCCCACCGTCTTCCGGTCATCATAGCCCGTATACGTGGGCACCGCTACTGGAGGTGGGAGCTGCCGCTCACGCAAGGTCCGTGACTCCGCAGGATGACGGCTCACCTGGTCTATCACCGGGCTGCACAACTCGGCAACTCGCTGCAGTGTGTACGACTCCTGTGCCCGAAGCTTCTCAGCCATCTTGAGCTCTGGATTCTCCTAGCTGCCACCAGGCAGCACCATTCCAGAGCAAATCTGGCCATTGTTAACCTGAGCTACAAAATTGAAATGTCGCGCTAGAAGATGACAACGAAGTGCGCGCGCGAATATACTGGCACTATGGGACGAGCGCTAGCTTTGCATCCAACACTGGCTAGTTCTTGACTCCAACACCTGAGCTATGCCGCTTAGCATGTTCATGTTTCCTCGTTTGTAACAAATCTTCGGCAGCCATAACCTTCTGTAGAGACGTAGCAATTGGCGACAAGGAAGACTATAGGCTCATCGACAGTTCACCGACGCCAAGGGACGGAATGACATGGCGACGCCTGACGTTGGTCGCTCACCCGAATTCAGTGGCAACTCTGACTTCTGGAGATCCTGGTATGGGAGGGTACTGTTTTTCGAGACTAACGACATTACGGATTCTTCCAAGAAACGTGCTCATCTGCTAATGCTTTGCAGAGCACAGGCTTACGACGTTGTCTGCGCCCGCGTCCAACCCAGGCAACCCATCCAAGTGAGCTACGACGACATAGCTGAGATGCTCAAGGCTTATATGGATGGACAAGCTTCTGAAGTCTTCTCATTGGCACGGTTTCAACGACGTGACCAAAGGTACGATTAAACGGTCAGTGATTACATCACAGCGCTCAAGATGCTAGCGGCAGATTGCAATTTTGGAACAAGTGCAGACACTGCAGCCAATCCATTATTGCTGATCTTGAGGTAGACTCTAAACCAGAATTGGGATAAATTGGACTAATTACATACATTTAGACCACCGGTTGAACGGTTCATCCAAAAGGACCAAATTTTGTTCCAGTGCGTGTCGTGTGCAGAAACACTCCACGAAAAATACCAATGGGGGACTAAAGAGCACCCCTTGGTCTGCTTTCGGGCGTCTGCTTCTGCACTGCCTGGCCACGCCATGTTGTTCGAATGGTTCAGGAAGAATTTAGACGCTTATTTCACTCGTAGGAAACGCAAAGTGCGCGAACCATCGCCGTCACACGATCATACATCGACTGTGCGAGGCCGCATATCGTCACGCGGTTGGCGGCACTTGCATGGATCGCCGTTTGCATTGAAAATAAAGCATGTGCATTGCATTGCATTTGCATTGAAAATAAAGCATTCTTCTAGGTCACCACTTTCGAAAACCGATATTTTGAAAACAAAATAGATTTTCTAAAATAAATATTTTTAGATTCCCTGTCTATTCAAGAATATTTAGCAAAAAGAATTATTTTGACAGCTCGAGCGGTTCAAAAGTTCTGGCGATTTTTCCAACCCCTCCTAGATGCATCCGAAACTGAAACTGAAGGTTTCTGATACCACGGCGTCTGCTACGTCGTCATAAATGTCTCTCAGAATGCATATTACGTCATTTTAGTATGCATTAGTTCAACCTTAAGCTTTCATAAGCGTTTTGAGGAAGTCATTTTCTGAGTTCATTAAAAAAAATTGGCAGATCCCACGTGCAGTGGGAATCAAGGAAATGCGAAGCACGCATAAGGAACGTAAAATGGATTTGCATTGCTGTCTCGCTATACTGAGTTTCGGTACATATGAAGTTAACGAAACGGCCGCCAGAGCACCATGACTGTGGCATGTAAACCATGCCGCTCATACACGCATGTCATGATTATAACGTTATGACTTCTCATTTACGTTCGTCATTCAGTTGCGTTGTGTCATAGCAATTTTGGTATACATCCCTTTAAGGAAACGAGTGGCATGTAGATCATGCCGCTAATGACATGCATGTCACGATTTTCATGGTATGACTGGTCATTTATGATCGTCGTGCAGTCATGTTGTGCCAAACCAATTTTCGTATAGGCTCCGTGCAGTCGAGTTTTCCATGTGCGACATCAGCGCCAGAATGCACTGCCTGGCGGAGAGAAGAAGCAAAATTGGGCAGACTGTGACAGGAAAAGACGCCAACGCGATTCGCGTCTCCAACTCTCTAGCAGCAGCGACCGCCCGTCCCACCTTCTTTCGTTTTATTTCTTTTGAGACGCGGTCTCCAAACCTGCGGCAAACTGTTCCATAGGGCGACACCGCGAGCGTTCGTGTGGTTCGCAGCACGCCCGGAAAGCAGCGAAGAAACACGCGCGTCGCTGTCGCCTCGGTTTCCACCGTAAGGGCGCGTCTCATGCGTGCGACCCAAGCGGCCAATGTCAGCGATACTGAGCCGTCCGACGAGGGCTACGTAGCGCCTTCTGGTCAGTAGGCGGAACCCATACACCCCATTAATGAAACGGCAGTATAGCGCCAGGACCATGGCATGTAAACCATGGCGGTCATGACACGAGTGTCATGATTATAATGTAGTGACCTGTGATTTACGTTCGTCATGCTGTCGTGTTGTGCCATAGCAATTTTGGTATACATCCCATTAACGAAACGCCTGGCATGTAAATCAAGCCGCCCATGACATACATGTTATGCTTTTCATGTTATAACCTGTCATTTATGTTCGTCATGCAATCATATTGTTGCATACCAATTTTCGTATACATCGCGCTAACAAAGCGCGTGGCATGTCAATCATGTCGACCATGACATGCATATCATGATTTTCATGTTATGACCTGCCATTTATGTTCGTCATGCAGTCATGTTGTGCCATACCCATTTTATCATACATCCCATTAGCGAAACAGCAAGGAGAGCACCAAGACCGTGGCATGTAAATCATGCCGCTCATGACATGCATATCATGATTTTCATGTTATGACCTGTCATTTATGTTCGTCATGTAGTCATGATGTGGCATACCAATTTTCGTAAACATCCGATTAGCGAAACCGCCAGGAGAGCACAAAATCGTAGGCGATTGGATAGATAGATAGATAGATAGATAGATAGATAGATAGATAGATAGATAGATAGATAGATAGATAGATAGATACGCTCAAACTCGCCGAAGTTCGCTAAGAAATGCTCCGCATTTCAAATTCCACTAGAGGGCTACGGGGCTATACAGAACACACTGTTTACTTTGCGCGCGTTCGCGTGGCGTTTGCGTCTGTGTCGTATGTGCTTTTTCGTGCACTTTTTGAATATTTTCAATTTAGTGCTATCCACTCGAGAAGAAAGTTTGTGTGCTCTATGACATATGGCAAAATACACGGCTACAAGCAAGTGCCAACGTAAGTTAACAGTGACTGCTGCCGTGTGAGGACGGCTGCGCGCAACTCAGGTGGAGACGCAAAGCAGGCAAGAAAAAATCCGTGCATCAGCTCGCTAAAAAGGAGACCGTGCCGCTTCCAAGCAGGGCCCAAGCTATGAGCCTAGTGGATTTTAGGGATTTCTGTAGTTTTTTTATTACATAGACATTCATTTGAAATCTTTAAACCCTTTTTTCTCAAAACATGTTCTTTTGCTTTGTGCAGTGAACAGTGATAACTCTCCGTGTAATAAACATTTCCCCGTAAACTTTTTTTGTGCTGTTTTGTTATACTTAGAGCTGTGCATTCAAGCAGAATTAGTGAAAACGAGCTGTAAGTTTCTATACTACGGCCAATTGCGTAAACAAAACCTGCCGGATATCATCTTGTTTAGTTGTTTTATGATAACGCAGCTCAGCTTTGAGATACGGTGGTGATGGTGCTTAGATGCGCAGGCTATTATCCTCACTACACACCTGCCAAGTGGCATTTGAATCGCATGGACCATTTTTCACTTATGGCTGTTGGCGCAGCATGTACTTTTCAGCACATTTTGATCTTTGTAAAAACAAATTTAGTTTTCTGCAATTTTGTGACTTTAAACATTCAAAATAACTAAGCTTTACACACCAAAAGTGCAGTTGTAACTTTCGGACCATAACTGTGGAAATTTTTCTCGAAGGTGGTGACCTACCTTAAGTTTGTAAAAGTCCGGCCGATTCCTTGTGCTCTGCGGTTAGCTGTGGACGCTGAATTGGATCGCCTGCAAACTGAAGGCATAATCGAGCCTGTGCAGCATTCGGATTGGGCAATGCCTCTCGTAATTGTTCGGAAGAAAAACAGCTCTTTGAGAATATGTGGCGACTGCTGTTGCACAGTGAGTCAAGTATCGAAAAAGGCAGATTACCCACTTCCCCCTACTGAAGTGCTCAGCCAGGTGACGGGGTTGGAGGGTTTTCGGCTCTCTGGATTTGGTACAGGCTTACCAGGAACTTCACGTAACGCCAGAGACAGCAGAGATATTGACCCTGAACACGCTGAAAAGGCTTTACAAAGGGCTTCAGAATCTCTGTGGCTCCATCCATTTTTCAACGCTTCATGAAGACTGCGCTATCTTCCATCACAGGTGCTTGCACATGCGTGGATGATGTGAACATCAGTGGGAAAGACGTCACGGAACACGCCGAGAGACTGGAAGAAGTCCTGCAGAGGCTGCGCAGTGCAATATTTGGCTCGACATAAATAAGTGCTGTTTTGCAGTGCGAAAAAATTTTTTTTCTGGGGCACCGAATCAATGAGACAGGCGTCCACACCAACGAAGAGAAAGTCCGAGCTATAACAGATGCACCAGCACGAAAGTGCAAGCAAGCACTTCAATCATTCTCGGAATGCTGGCTTTGTATGACAGATTCTTGAAGAACCGGACAAGAACTGCAAACTATCTCTACCAACTCCTGCAGAAGCACGCCACGTGGAGATGGGAGACCAACCATCAAGAAGCATTCGACAAACTTAATAGATTGCTTCTTAGTCAGACCATACTGGGACGCTACGAGAAACAGAAGAAGCTTCTCCTCTCATGTGAGGAGCTGTTCTGTCTAAACGCGATGACCAGAACACAGAGGCGCCCATCGCTTTCGTATCTCGGACGCTAGGGTCGGGGGAACGCAGTTACACTCAGCTAGAGAGCCAAGGCCGTGATGTGTTTGCAGCACACAATTTCCAAAATTATGCTGCCGGAAGAAAGGTGATTTCCGTCACGGACCGTCAACCGCTTCTTGGCATATTAGGTTCAGCAAAGCGAAGGGCTCAAGTCCTCTCACCACGGATGACCAGGTGGTGTGTCAAGTTTTCGGCGTACGACTACAACATCGTCGACTGGCACAGCAAGGACCATCAATACGCAGATGCCTTGAGCCGATTACCATTAACGGAACGTCTCGAATTCTGGCCACCAGGCAACGTACTGTTCTTTGAAGCTCTGTCGAGAGCTCCGTTAGCTGCTACAGAGAGAGTGCGTCTGACAAAACAAGACAGCATCCTGCAGAGCTTGTGCAAGGCAGTGCAGGGTGGCACAGTGGAAACCTCAGTAGACAGCAGTTTGCTCCTTACCGACGAAGAGCCTCCGCACTAGCATTTCATCGTGAGTGCGTTACACTTGGATCACCGGTGACCATACGAAACTTAGCACGATCTCACGTCCTGGCTCTTCTACGTGCTGGTCACCGAGGGGTGGTAGCCATGAAAAAGTGCGCAAGGAGCTACGTAGCATGGCCCTTAATCGACAAGGTGATCAAAGAAACGGAAAACCGTGCCGCGAATGGCACTCAATGCAGAGGATCCCACCCAAAGCCCCTATTGCCACCTAGGACCATCCTCAGGCACAATGACGCACGGTGCACATGGACTTCGCAGGGGCACTACTCGGGCGCACCTACTTGGTTGTTGTAGAGGCACACACAAAGTCGGTGGAAGTCCGGCACGTGACTCAAGCAACCTCCACTGTTGTCATCGATGTGCTCTTAAGCCTCCTTGCAATGTCTGCATTCGCTGAGAGGTCGCCTCCGGCAACAGAAGACTTTATTTCCACCGGATATAAATCAGGGCCCGTATTCACAAAACCCTCTTAGGATAAAATTGTTCGTAAGACAACATTTCAGTCAATCACGAAGCTGGGCATAATATTAGCGAAGGCGTTTGGCCAATGGCAATAAGCACTTACGAAAGAGAAGTTTTGTGATTTCGACGCCTGTTCTACATGACAGATGGCACTCAGGCTATAACATCACCAGCGTACTATTCTGCAACCAGCAGCCATGCAGAAGGCTACGTGACAGAGCAGAAGACAGCACTGCTGAGGGATACCGACAAGTCGATACAGTGCCCACTTGCAAGATTCCTATATCGAAAACACACAACTGCCCAGACAGCAGGCCAACACAGGACTGAAGTCGGCCAAAGTCGGCAAATCGCGCTCGCGCTATTTTCATGCACATCTGCCCTATGACGGCCAGCCAGAATGGCCTTACTGTGGCGAAGCCACCATGGGTCGAACTTGGCCAGCCAGCATGGGCGGAATTTGGCCAGCCAGAGTGGGCGAAATTCGGCCAGCCAGAATGGGTCGGATTTGGCTAGGTAGCATTGGCCGATGTTGCGGGCAATCGGGCTTTTTTGGCGTGTTGTCGGCCGCGCCGACCTCGGGAAACCCCTTGCGCGATGGTTCACAGCCGTTATGGTGTTTCTAGTGTTTACCACACATGTGTCGCGCCGTTTGGATTGCAAAACTTTTTATTTTGGTGTTTTCATGTTTTTGAAGAGCTATGAAGGCATTTTCGAAATCACTATGAAATGGACCAACAGTAGTTTGTGTAAGTATGCCTCACATGCATACGCGAAAGCTTTATTAACACAGTAATAAGCGGGGCTAAGTGGATCCTCTGTACTTTCTATTATTGCGTCTAAACAAAACAAATAACACAACAAGAGAGGTTTATAGAGAAAAGCATTATTTCATTTATTTTCTGGACTCTGCATTGATAATATGCTATTCTCGTGTTGCAACGTCATAGTGCAAAAGCTTCGGCAAGGGTGTAACCTGCGGGAAAAGGCATGAAAAGTTAGCACAGGTTTGGACCACATCAGGACAATGCAATCCTTGTATTCAACTTATGTGCGACCTATGAAGAAATGCAGAAATTCAAGAAATGTCAGAAGCATTTCATAATCGGGCACTACTTTAGAAAATAACAAAATAATGTTGTCCTTTTAACCAGATAATGAATTATATATACAAAATTCAACCTGCAGATCTTGGCTTCGCGTCGCTTTAGATACCACGCCAAAACAAACATGAGTAAATGTTCTGTTGCAAAGCATTTTCAAAAGCAGTACATTAGTTTAAATAGGTGCCTTTTGCATTATAACAAATTTAATATTTTTGTCATACATCGGAAAGGAAAACATGAGCTAACACGACACGCACCAAGGATGGGGTCTTTAGGGAATAAATGTCCTTAAAAGATAGATTGATTTGATTGATTTATGGGGTTTAACGTCCCAAAACCAGTTCTGATTATGAGAGACGCCGTGTTGGAGGGCTCCGGAGATTTCGACCACCTCGGGTTCTTTAACGTGCACTGACATCGCACAGTACACGGGCCTCACCATTTCGCATCCATCGAAATGCAGCCGCCGCAGCCGGGATTCGATCCCGCGACTTTCGGATCAGCAGCCGAGTACCATAGCCACTAGACCACCGTGGCGGGGCCCTTAAATGATAGTTGCAAGGCGCATTATGAGTAGATATTAGAGGAGGAACATCTTTTCAAGGCTACTTTAAAAATGCCATCGCGTGCCGAACTGCCGCACGGTTCCTACATCAAGGAGCGCGTGTTCGGTATCATGTTACCTTTAAAAATACGGGCAAGAAAACATAATGTTACGAGAACTCTAAGTCACCGCACTATCGGTGTTCGATACAAGCACAGGATTAACTATATGAAGTAAAACTGCTTTGGACAACTGCGTAGGCTCCTTATTCGAAAATAAAGAGCCTACGCACCTCACGGCACAATATATAAAGTGGAACCGGTGCTTTAACATCGCAACAGACAGTGACACGTCTCATTTTGAAAACCGGCCAGCAACTTACCGAATTTTGGCATCCGCTCTGCACTCTACAGTTGTGAGTCAGCAATACAAATTCGGCGACAACACTGTAGTCTCACCAAAATGTGCAGGCTTGGGTTCATATACAATCGATGTCACAGTTGGGATGGGCATTGTTTTAGGAGGTACACTCGCCAAAAAATCGCGCAATCAACTTGAGTGATCGGTAAGTGCGGTACATGCGCCGACACGCGTACACAGACTGCGTGGACCCGTTGAAACTCGTTCGTATACCTTGCACGTTGGTAGCAATGCAGCCGCGACGAGAGATCGCGGGAAGTCCCTTGAAAACTGCGCGGTTTCTCCCTCCGAAGGGTGCAAATGCCACCAAAAGCAGGTTCAGAACCAAATTCTTTGCAAACAGTAGATGCCCACAATAGACGTGCATAGAGGGGGCCATGACAATAGCGGTCAGTTCTAAAAGGGACGCCCATCCCACCTCACCACTTTTTTATGTTTAGCTGCTGCTTGCTTAGCAGGTGCTAGGCTACTTCTAGGCAGAATACGCGCGTTTTTCCTGCTTTCTTCACTTTGTGGTTGTGGCAAGACGTGGATGAGAGCATTTTTGTGGGGCAAACATTTATGCACAATGGCGGGGACACCCGCCGGGACTGCATTTGCTAAGTGCAGCCTGGTGCAGCCTATGGAGTATGCTGGTAGGCATATGTTCCCTTGCCATTTACCTGCAGTACAGGATTCCTGCACCACCCACTCCACCTGAAAACACGAGCGAAATGCTGCACTGCACGTAACAAACGTAGGGAGGGCGCGCGCGTCGCCATTCTGCATGAATTTCTGCAAGTTTCTGCAGCGCAGGAAAACTCGTGCTCCCTTCCCGCGCGAAGAGAAATATTGCGCTGAATCTCTCTCTACTCGCGCTCTTCTTTTCCTCTTTTTGGTTATAAATAAATTGTTAAATACCTGAAAACGTACATGTGTGCTTATATCAACGCCATATTCTCATACGAACGTCCGTGATAAATCCAACATACTGCACAAAGCCTGCAGTCAAGCTCGATATATTCTGCTCACCTAACTAGTGCAACGTAACCGACGCCGATGTGTAAACGAACTCGAAAGGTACGGAAAGAACACATTGACGGTAGTTACACACACAAAAAAATTCGCAGATCCCACGTGTAGTGGGAATCAAGGAAATGTGAAGCACGCATAAGGAACGTAAAATGCATTTGCATTGTTGTCTCGCTATACCGAGTTTGGTGCATATAAAGTTAACGAAACGGCCACAAGAGCACCAAGACTGTATCATGTAAACCATGCCATTCATAGACGCATGTCATGATTATAATATTATGACTTGTCATTTACGTTCGTGATGCAGTCGTGTTGTGCCACAGCAATTTTGGTATACATCCCGTTAAGGAAACGAGTGGCATGTAGATCATGCCGCTAATGACATGCATGTCACGATTTTCATGTTATGACCTGCCATTTGTGATTGTATTGCAGTCATGTTGTGCCAAACAAATTTTTCTATAGGCGATGCGCAAAGCGCCGACGACGCCATCTGCCGCCGCTGCTCGAAAGCGTTGGTGGGTCCGGGCGAGCAGTGTTCCCGCGAGCGTGCACGCGAGTGCACGGATGGATGTGTTTTCATCGTGATTAAACGACTCTGTCGGGCTTCAGAGATGTCGAAAAATAACTGCTGCGTTGTCGGCTGCTCAAACACACACAAAAAATCGCCAGGAACGCACTTCTACAGGTTTCCGGTGCTATTTCATGAGCGATAGTGACGGCGGCGGTGGATTGCGGCTGTACGACGCAGGAGCGCTTTGTTTACGGCAGTGTTAGAACGATTACCGTGTTTTTATTTCTCCATTTATGCCGCTACGTCTTCAGCGAACGCTACTACGTTTACACTTGGTCGCCTCGCCTGCATTGTAGACGCTACAATCCACATGAGCTTGTTATTACTGATAGGACGCGGTGCCTAGGCTCTCTTTAAAAACGAATGGCGCGAAGCGCAATGCCAGAAAATGTGGGGCAGGTGACGGCTCCTTTACAAAAGCGCCGTGGAATCACACGTGTGCTGCACGAAATCGGGTGCATTCTACCCATTGATGGCACCGGAATGCGATCACCGGTGCAGAATGTTCGCTGTGCGCTCGCCTCAACTACATGCATATTGGCTGTAAAACATATGGCACCTGTGCGCATTGAAGGCTTTGACGATCAAGTAGAATCTAACGCCATTTTGAGGTAATAGCTTGGAAAAAACCTAGCAAATACGTAGCCAATCTGCTATGACAAGCAAGGTGACCACCAGCCCCGTAGTGACTGTCTCGCGCCACTAGCGCAAGCTGTCGAGATACATTTCGCAAGTTTATCGTGCTGGTTTTAAAGTTTTACCAACGCTGACCCTTCGCGTGGCCGCACCCGTGAAAACCATGCGCCGGTGCGACAGCGATCCCTCAAAATCTACTATATAAACACATGGCACGTAAACGAAGCTACTGTGTCTAGAAAAAACGTTGGTTAACGCGTCAACGCATGCAGGCATTAGTGATCGGGACATTATAAAGAAAGCGGTGCGATGAGCTCCACTTCGTATGGAAGCTTGTTGACGCTTAATGTTGACGCTTTGTTGGGCGCGTTGGTTCAGTAAGGGATACATTTGAGCGCAAAAAAAGGACGAATAACAAGGAAAAGAAGGCGACTACGCGATCGCTCACTACCAACTGT
The DNA here is from genome assembly GCA_013339685.2 of Hyalomma asiaticum. Lineage (NCBI taxonomy): Eukaryota > Metazoa > Arthropoda > Arachnida > Ixodida > Ixodidae > Hyalomma > Hyalomma asiaticum. Next base: position 79,312,139 of record CM023487.1, on the reverse strand, counting down.
TTTTATTCAGAAAAAAAAACATGAGAATATAAAGCTCAGTCCTTTTTTGCGCTCAAATGTACCCCATGTTGACGCTTGTCTGTGGCAAACACTTGGCGCGTATGGTGACATTGTCGTCCCACACAGCCGTGACATCGGACACATGTCCACTATTATAAAGTGCGGCTCCTTTCCGCACACTATCGCCGCAAAAGTAATTATCTGGGACGCGCACAAGCGGCGAATCGCACGCGCGCACCTCCGTCATGCTTGCAGTGAAATGAGGCGTCTGCTGCGCGACCCACCAGCGGTTCCAACGGCCGCAGCTACGCGGCTTTCAGTGGCGCCCCTATAGGCGCTGCGCATGGCGTATAGGCTCCGTGCGGTCGAGTTTTCCATGTGCGACATCAGCACCAGAATGCACTGCCTGGGGGAGACAAGAAGCAAAATTGGGCAGACTGTGGCAGGGAAATACGCAAACGCGATGCGCGTCTTCAACTTTATAGCAGCAGCGACCGCCCGTCCCACCTTGTTTCGTTTTATTTCCTCTATGACGCGCGCTCCAAACCTGTGGCAAACTGTTCCAAAGGGCGACGCCGCGAGCGTTCGTGTGGTTCGCAGCACACCCGGAAAGCAGCGGAGAAACGCGCGCGTCGCGGTCGCCTTGGTTTCCACCGTGCGCGACTGAGCCGTCCGACAAAAGCTACGTAGCGCCCTCTGGTCAGTAGACGGAGCCCATACATCCCATTAACGAAACGCCAGTATAGCGCCAGGACCATGGCATGTAAATCATGCCGGTCATGACACGCGTCTCATGATTCTAATGTTACGACCTGTCAGTTACGTTCTTCATGCTGTCGTGTTGTGCTATACTAATTTTGGTATACATCCGTTTAACGAAACGCCTGGCATGTAAATAATGCCGCCCAGGACATGCATGTTATGCTTTTCATGTTATGACCTATCATTTATGTTCGTCATGCAGTCATATTGTTGCACACCAATTTTCCTACACATCCCACTAACGTACGGCCAAGAGAGCACCAAGACCGTGGCATGTAAATCATGTCGCTCATGGCATGCATGTCATGATTTTCATGTTATGACTTGTCATTTACGTTCATGATGCAGTCATCTTGTGGCATGCCAATTTTCGTATACATCCCGTTAACGAAACGCGTGGCATGTAAATCATGTCGCCCATGACATGCCTATCATGATTTTCATGTTGTGACCTGTCAGTAATGTTCGCCATGCAGTCATGTCGTGGAATACCAACTTTCGTATACATCCCATTAACGAAACAGCTAGGAGAGCACCAAGACCGTCGCATGTAAATCATGTCACTCATGACATGCATGTCATGATTTTCGTGTTATGACCTGTCATTTAAGTTTATGATGCAGTCATGTTGTGGCATGCCAATTTGCGTATACATCCCATTAACGAAACGCGTGGCATGTAAATCATGTCATTGATGACAGGCATGTCATGATTTTCATGTTATGACCTGTCACTTATGTTCGCCATGCAGTCATATTGTGGCATACCAATTTTTGTATACATCCCATTAGCGAAACGGCCAGGAGAGCACTAAGACCGTGGCATGTAAATCATGCTGCTCAAGACATGCATATCATGATTTTCATGTTATGACCTGTCATTTATGTTCGCCATGTAGTCATGATGTGGCATTCCAATTTTCGTAAACATCCGATTAGCGAAACGGCCCGGAGAGCACAAAATCGTAGGCGGATAGATAGATAGATAGATAGATAGATAGATAGATAGATAGATAGATAGATAGATAGATAGATAGATAGATAGATACGCTCAAACTCGCCGAAGTTCGCTAAGAAATGCTTCGCATTTAAAAAGCAAAAAAGAAGGAATTATACACAACGCCGTGGGCATATTAAGGAATCATTGGCCCATTGTATCTGCGTGGTAGCAGAGAGCATGTAAGTGGAAAAGGGCGGTATAACTTTACCGACCAGTAGACAATTATTCTTTCCTATTGCTGGGCTTGTGCGAGCTGCGATACATGCGTTTGGCGGTATTGGAGCTCCTTTTTAAAGGATTGCGCTAGTTTCATTAACGCAGTGTCGACATGTAGTGGAAGGGCACGTCAACAGCAGCTTGACTTAGGCGAGTTGATTTATACTGTAACCATTCAACAACATATGAAGAAATTAGGGGACAGAAGAGAGCTCTTATTTTCAACAATTTTTTTCCAATGCATGTTTGCTGTTTTCATATAACATCAAATACTCAGATTGCCTGCACACCAACACTGTGCGTTAACATACAATCTAGTATAACTTACCAGAAAAGCTCCCTATATATCAATTAAAGGTGTGTGCATTGGTTTGCCACCTTTGAGATGAAAAATGCTTGCCAAATTACTGCTTTCTTTTTTCGTTTTTGCCTTTTTTTTGCAAATGTGGCTTTCTTTTTCTTCGTTTTTGCCTCTTTTGCAAATGTCGTGGTCTTGACAAGAGCACTTCAGTTGAGTTTTCAATGCAAAGTGATCTATGCATTTCATGGTCCTCTGAATATAGAGTTAGCACTGCATCTGTTTTGTCCCCTCGCTATCGTGCTGTTAGCTCGTATACCGTTCCTTTGCATAGGTTGCTAAATGTCAGTATATAGTATAACTCCGGTTGCGAGAGTTTATCTCCGCTTCAGCGCACCAGAAAGTCTGCGCTAGATCTTTTTTGTCTCCTCACTGTTGTGCTGTTACCTCCGTATGCTCTTTCCTTGCAAAGGTTGCTAAATGTCAGTAGTATAGCGCCGCTTGCGACTGTTTATCTTTGCTTATCATATCAGTGATGGTTATGGCGATTGATGTAAGCACGAGCTAGTTCAATTTCTGTGAGTTTTAATTTTCTGACATACACTGGCACATAATTTTCCACCATGCTTGTCGACCCTTCTGGCTAATGTTCACTGTTGCGCCAGCCTATTTCGCAAAGTTTCTGCAAAGCACCCTACAGATGTATATATCAATGGTTTCTTATATGCATGTTCTTTGTGCACCGTGTTTATAAAAAACAAAGCGCGCGAACAGAATATTATATGCTGCTCAAAACACATGTGCTATGTTCCGGCACTAAAACGCGTATACGTGAATATATGAAGCCCAACATCGGATTTTTACGTCGAATCTCTCAAGGGAATTTCGGTCATACTCGTCTCGACCGGATCTCAATTGTTATATACAACAGGCTACGAAAAGGGCACGGCCGATATCAACCATGAAAGTCTGCGGCGTAGACGACATTGCCTGGAGGACGACAGAAATGGCTCAATGTTTCCTGTGAAACAATCTTTCTAGGCAAATATCCTGCCGAAATTGTCATTCTTCAGACGATGCTAAAGAACAGCAAAGTCGGCACCACATTTGCCGGAGAAAGTTATCGGCTCAGCCAACTTAGGCTCCAAGGCGGCATTTTGGCACAATGTTGCCAGTAAAATGCGACTGGCTAGCCCATATTGTCTAAAGGACGGCAAAAGCGGTGCCACATTTGCCGGAGAAAGTTATCCGTTCAGCCGATGCCGTCTCTAAGGCGGCATACTCGGCACAATGTTGCCAGTAAAAGGCGTCGGCTTGCCCATATTGTCTATAGAACGGCAAAATCGGCTCCATATTTGCCGTTGAAAGCCAACAGATCAGCCGATGTCGGCAGTAGCGCGGTATATGCGGCCCTATGTTGCCTATTACAGTCGACGGCCTGCCGATACCTGCGGGGCAGCGTCTACAGTGGCCCGACGTTGCAAATCATTGACGGCAGCTTAGGCGATACTGGCTGTAAGCCTGCCGCTAGCAAGGCGCGTTCTTTTTTTTAACGATTTTACTCGGAGGCGGGCGACGTCTGTCAATGGGACGTGTTTCGCGGCATGGACTTTCCGCTGATTGGACCCCGGCCGTATTTGTTGATTTTGTTTTTTTCCTTCTTTTTATCTTCCGCGTCTTCTGGGGACACGGGCGCCCCGCTGCGGAGTGAAGAGGGGGGATGCTTGGACAGTGGTTGCGGCAGTAACGCACACATACCTCGGAGGGCCTGGAACTTTAGGACGCGCTGCGGCGTTACGTGTGTTCCTGCATGCACGACACCTTGAGCGCACGCGCGCGCAGGGGGGAGGCGGGCGTTGGTTCAGACAGCGGTTCTTCCGAGATTGGCGGACGAGCCGATGTGGTAGCCCACCCCCAATTCTCCATACCGCGGAGACAATACCACCCCGCTTGACTGAATGGAGGCCCAGGCGGGCCCTTTTGTGCGTGAGCACGCGGTGATAGCTGCATATCGGTTGTTCTGTAGACCGCACCGCGTTCATCATCACGACGACCTTGGGTGGCTGCACTGATTGTGGCGGTGGCATGAGACGAGCCGGTGTTGACAGCCACGGAGACGCGCGAGCCGTTTGTTGTTCGGCGTCGGAAGCGCCGTTTTGTGGTTACTGGGCTGTGGACCACGCGTGCCGCGGAATGGCTTTTGTTCAAGCGTCCCTTCCTCGCACGCCGTGGGGTAGCATGCGTCTAAGTACAGCAGTGTGCCGATGAAACGGCTCGGAGCCCGACTCGGTGCGGCTCGGCTTGTTTGATGAGATAACCAGAAGCAGTCGCGCTGACGGACCAACTTTCACATGGGAAGGTTTCCTTCCGACAATAGCTCTTCCGGGCGAATCTTTTGGGCGCCTGCTCGTTTCCTGTAACTGCGCCCGATCAGACAGGACACGTGCGCAAGTAACGCGTTTCACGCGCGCCATATCTTTGCCCTCGCCCTTCGACCTTGGGTGACATGGCTTGCTTTTATGTATGTGTTTTTTAGTGGTGATGAATGTGTTTTTTATTATTGTATAAACATACCCCTCTCACCAGTCAGCAGATTGGGTGGTGCTTTCACCAATTGGACTGGCCTAATTGAGGGGGCGGGACAAAGGATGGAATCGCTGCCCAATGCCTCAGCAAAGTGAAGATGATTCGCCGGCTGAGACGTTAAGGCGGAGCGGTTGTGGTAATAAAGGTGGCTCAGCCATGTGACGGGCCATGCTGAACGGGGGGAAAAGTGCTACGCACTGCCTGCTACGCCGGAGTAGGGTCGCCCTACGTATAGTTCAGCATCAGTTTTATTTTTATGTATCAGTCAACTCCCTGTACCCCTTTTTGTATATTGTGGGCAATCATTAGGCACTCCTACTTCATGTGTACATACTCATCATCACCTAGGTCTCTTCATCTTTATCTGTGGTGGGTTGCCATCTAGAGTAAGATCTCTGCCTTGCGATCAGCCATTCTCCGTAGCCTCAAGGGTTAATAAAACGGCGTTATTGCCACTGCTTCACAAGTGGTGGAGAGTGCTCTTCGGTCCTCCGTCCTCTGCCACCCCGGTCTTCCCCCTGGAGCTTCGATCAGGACGCCGATTGTGTCAGCTGCCCGCCGTCATGTCGCAACCAACAGACACTTCTCCTTCATCCATCTCGGCTCCGACAGCTGCCGCCCCTCATTGTTGGATTGTAAGCGGCCACCAGCGTGATCCTCACCTCTTCGCTGGACTTCGCGGTGAAGACGTGGAGGACTGGCTTGATGACTACGACCGAGTAAGCGCAGCCAACCGTTGGGACTATCCGCTTAAGCTTAGGCACGTCCCTTTTTACCTCACGGGAGTGGCAAAGACCTGGTTCTACAACCAGCAGGTTGACTTCGCGGATTGGCTCAATTTTAAGGAGCAGCTTAGACAAATTTTCGGCACACCAGCTGTTCGCTCCGCTCTTGCCAAAAAGACACTAGATTCCCGTAAACAACACCGCGGCGAATCATACGCCTCGTACATAGAGGACGTTCTTGCCCTTTGTCGACGTGCAAACTCATCCATGACCGAATCAGACAGGGTTCGGCACATTCTGAAGGGCATCGGGAGTATCGCCTTCAACGCATTGGCAATCAAAAACCCCGAAACCGTCGCCGATATAGTTGCGACCTGCCAGCGTCTTGACGAACTCGAATCCGTGCGTTTGCAACCGGACACAACAGAAGCCATCCCTCCCGCCGATTCGTCCTTGCGCGCGATGATCCGCGCAATCATACGGGAGGAGCTCCAGTCCCTTGGCTTCATACCAGCTTCACCACCCCCAACTGCTTCCGGTGACGTTTTGCGCGACGTTGTAAAGGAAGAGTTGGCGTCCATGACTGGTGCTGTGTGCGCGGACCGTCCAACAACTCATCCCCCACCAACATACACGAACGTAGCCGCAGGTTCGCAAGCCGTGGTTCCTTCTATGCCTCCACAACCAGCGCCAGTCCACATCGCCTCTATGACTGCCGGTGGTTCTGCCCAGCCCACTTATCAGCAGTGGCGCCCACCTCGTCCTATATGCTACTACTGCGGATATCGTGGTCACATCGCGCGGTTCTGCCGCAAGCGCCAGCAAGACGAGCGCCATGGTTACGACGCGTACGAAACGGATGACTATTCTTCCGGGGCTACTTACCAACGCCGTCCGTATGCTCCGCCTCGACGCCGTTCTCCCTCACCACCTGCATAGTCCGCGAATGATCCTGCCTACCGTCCGTCCAGACGCCGCTCCCCATCACCTCTTCGCCGGTCTACGTCACCGCTACGCCCTGCTTCTCCCTTCTCTGATCGCCGTCCGGAAAACTAACTCATGCAGCTTCAGGAGGAAAAGCTGCATTGGGTGACGGGACAGAATTTCCTCCAGCGCGCCCGTGTAATATGATAATGGTTTATGTAGAGGGTTTGTTAGTTGAAGCTTTAATCGACATTGGTGCTAGTGTATCGGTTATTCATTCTGATTTGTGTGGCCGTCTGCGGAAACTTACTACCCCTTATCACGGGCTTACACTACTTGATGCTCAAGTATCCGCTATACGGCCTACCGCTATGTGCACTGCCCTTGTCTACATTAATGGACTTCTCCATTGCATACAATTCGCCGTGCTAAGTTCGTGCGCCCAGCAACTTATCTTAGGATGGGATTTTCTTTCTACGGCCTCCGCTTCCATCTGCTGCCGGCAACGGGTTATCCACATGACCGACACAAACCACTCACTCCATTCCATGGACGCACCTCTTAATTTCCTTGCTGCACAAGACACTCATCTACCACCTCGCCACCAGAAAATTGTTGCAATAACGTCCGATGTCATCGACCACGGTGACATGCTCGTTGTACCATCTCTCCTCTGACTCGGAAGAGGGATGGCCTTTGCGTCAGGGCTGGTTCGATTTGATAATGGCCGTGCCCATCTATGCGTGACGAACACGACGCCCGAAGAAGTTCTGATACCCAAAGGCACTACATTGGCCCGTATCCCTTAATCGGAATCTATCTCAGTGCTTTCCTTTAAGTCAACATCCTCATCCTCTGCACCGTCAATTGTCAGGCGTCCCGAGTCTCTTTCTGCTCTTCCGTCTACAATCAGTTCCGACCTGACACCTTTACAGTCACAAGAGTTGCTTGATTTGCCTGAAGAAGCACGAAGCTATGTTCGACGCGCATTGCACTTCACTGGAAAAAACGTCCATTACAACGCATCGAATAGCGACAGAAGGCACTTCCATCGTCCGCCGTCGCCCCTATCGCGTGTCACGCGCCGAGCGGAAAGTGATTGAAGAAAACGTCGCCGACATGCTCCAGCGGAATGTAATACGCCCCTCTTCAAGCTCTTGGTCATCTCCTGTTGTTCTGGTTCGGAAAAAAAAATTCACAGCATATCCACGGGTTGAATGATGATGAGTGGGCGAAGCTCCGGAGTGAATCACCGGTAAACCGTTAATCTTCCGTGTAATTCGCCCAGTCGATCATCATGTAAAGACGTGAGAAACACTCTATTCGAACGCTGGGATCTCGCGTTTAAGGGGACGCTAGCACAAACGCGTTAGAAACATGCAGTACACTCTAGTAAGGGGGAGAGGCCACAGCGTCTTACGCAGCCCCTTACACAGGCCGGAACGCGCACCGCGTTTGCCGACGCCATCACATGACTGCTGAAAGAGTATAAGGCGGAGAGGCCACAGCGTCTTACACCAGCTTCTTACACGCGCCGTAACGCGCTAGCACAAACCCATCATCATCGCTAGAAACGGACAGTCTTTCGCTCTCTCTCTCTCTCTCTTTCTGTCTCTCTCACACAAGACAGCAGATGGAAGAGTGAGAGAGCTCGCGCGCCGGGAGGAACGCGAAAAGATGGCTCTATACGCTTTTGTGTAGATTACCGGGCACTCAACAAGATCACACGCAAAGATGTATATCCTATGCCTCGCATAGACGATGCCTTGGATTCCCTGCAGGGTGCTGAGTACTTTTCAACTCTCGACCTGCGTTCTGGGTACTGGCAAATACCTATGCATGAGGACGATAAAGAGAAAACAGCGTTTTCAACATCAGACGGGCTCTATGAGTTCAACGTCTTGTCATTCGGCCTCTATAATGCACCCGCAACGTTCGAGCGTTTGATGGACACCGTTCTCCGTGGCTTGAAGTGGAAGACTTGTTTGTGTTATCTAGATGATATTGTTATTTTTTCGTCAACCTTCTCTCACCATTTGCACCGTCTAGATGAAGTTCTCACGTGCCTTGCCAACGCTGGACTTCAGCTAAACACCAAGAAGTGCCACTTCGCAAGCAAGACAATCAAGGTGTTAGGACACATTGTCAGTAAGGATGGAATTCGCCCTGATCCTGACAAGGTTACCGCAGTTCTGCACTTTCCTCGTCCACAAAAGACCAAAGATCTGCGCAGTTTCTTAGGCCTCGCTTCCTATTTTCGCCGATTCATACGGGACTTGGCCACCATAGCCTCGCCTTTGCACAAACTACTCCGATCTCATGTTCCCTTTGTGTGGTCTCCCGAATGCGAATCAGCTTTCGACTATCTGAAGCGCGCTCTATCCTCGGAACCCGTACTTTGCCATTTTGACGAAACCGCACCTACTCTTCTGCATACGGACGCCAGTGGTCACGGCATTGGAGGCATTCTCCTACAGCGAGACGAATCTTCACGAGAGCGGGTCGTTGCTTACGTAAGCCGCGTTCTGACAAATGCCGAGAAGAACTACACCATCACTGAAAAAGAATGTCTAGCCGTGTCTAGCCGTCGTTTGGTCTGTCCGAAAATTCCGACCTTACCTACACGGGCGTCATTTTACCATCGTGACGGACCATCACGCCTTATGCTGGCTTTCGACATTGAAGAACCTATCTGGGCGCCTTGGTCGGTGGATTCTACGTCTGCAAGAGTAAGACTTCGCCATTACTTACAAATGTGGTAGAAAACACCAGGATGCAGACGCACTTTCTCGGTGTCCACTTCCTGCGACACAATTAATGCAGTGGGCCTTCAACCGTCTTCTGCGCCACGCTGTCGCAAAATCCCTCCTCGGACACTACGTCGATAGCAGCTGTGGACCTGGTACCGCCGTACGACAACACATCGTTCCAGTCTCACCAGCTTGCAGACCCTTATTGTCAGCGCATCATAGCCCGTCTTCAAGGAACTTCGCGCCCACCTAACGCCCGCCTTCGTCGTCAGCTGAGACAGTTTAAGATCGCAGACCACGTCCTGTACCGCCATGTATACCACGCTGACGGCCGACGCTGGGTGCCTGTCCTGCCTCGCTCTCTTCGGCATCAAGTCCTTCAGGCTTCTCACGACCATATGACTTCTGGTCATCTTGGTTTCCACAAAACCTATGACCGCATCAAGGCTCGATTCTATTGGCCAGGCATGTCTGCCAGTGTAGCAAGGTATGTCGCTTCTTGCGCCCGTTTTCAGCTTCGAAAGCTCCCTACAACACCACCAAGTGGACATCTGCAACCGGTTCCGTGTCCGTCCGAACCGTTCGAAGTCGTCGGCATTGACCTCTACGGTCCCCTTCCTCTGACTGCGAGCGGTAACCGATGGATCGTGACAGCCGTGGATCACTTGACACGCTATGCCGAGACTGCTTGTGTGCGTTCAGCGTCCGCTTCTGAAGTCGCTGAATTCATACTTCAAACTTTAATACTCCGTCACGGTGCTCCTCGCGTCATCCTGAGCGACCGCGGAAGGGCATTCCTCTCACAGTCGAGGAAGTTCTCAGAGTCTCCGGAACCATCCACAAGACAACCTCCAGCTACCACCCGCAGACCAATGGCCTAACCGAGCGATTTCACCGCACACTCTCTGACATGATCGCCATGTACATTCAGCCAGACCACAATAATTGGGACACAATTTTGCCGTTTGTAACTTTTGCGTACAATACGGCTGTACAACGCACAACCGGGTACTCGCCGTTCTACCTCGTCTATGGCCGCTCGCCCTCTTACTTACTTGATGTTTCCTTCTTCGCGGCACCTATCAAAGAACCTTCATCGACTTGTGAAGATTATGTGTCCCGGGTCGTGTGCTCTCGCCAGCTCGCCCGCATGAACACTGACGCTAGGCAACGTGACCGTAAGGATCACTATGACGCACATCGCCGCGTCGTGTTCTTCAGCCCTGGTGACGAAGTGCTACTCTGGACGCAGTTCGCACACCTGGCTTAAGTGAGAAGTTTCAGTTTCGGTTCATCGGCCCCTACACCGTCTTGGTGCAGACCTCTCCTGTCAACTACCGCGTGGCACCTGTTGTCGTTCCAACTGACCGCCGCTGCCGTGCTACCGAAGTGGTCCGCGTGTCCCGTATGAAGCCTTTCACCCGGCGCTCTCCGTCCCCTTGAGCTGCGGCCAGGATGGCCGCTCTCGCGCGCGGGCAATCAATGTGGGCAATGATTAGGCTCTCCTACTTCATGTGTACATACTCATCATCACCTAGGTCTCTTCATCTTTATCTGTGGTGGGTTACCATCTAGAGTAAGATCTGTGCCTTGCGATCAGCCATTCTCCGTAGCCTCAAGGGTTAATAAAACGGCGTTATTGCCACTGCTTCACGATATTACTGTAAATACAAGTTTCATCACATTTTATTGAAGTCTCCGAGCCTGTTCTTCATTCGTTTCACATTTGCCCGCGAGCCTATCGCCGCCATACCAGCGGCAGCCAGCTCCTTCCCAACTCGCCCATGCCGTCTCGGGACGGTGCATTTAGGACGCCGAGCGGGGAGCTAGAATCCCGGAGAAGAACCTTCGGCACCACGGTCTCAACTTTACTCTGGCTCACTGCCGGCAACATTAGGCCGTGGATGGGCGGCGTTTTGCGTTACGTGCTGCCTGGGTATACACACTGCCACAGGGATGACACCTGCGAAAGCCATGTTCCGACGAGAACTTCTATGCCCTCATGATCTGCGCGAGCGGGAGGCGGAGATACAAATCCCTGAAAGCCAGGAGACATTGACAAAATCACGTCCCTTCACTGTAGGGGAGAGAGCACTCATTCGTAAGTTTTTCGAAAAGCCTAATTGGATTGAAGACGAAATACTGCGGCGGGTCGGACAGCGATCCTGCCTGGTAAAACGCGACCAAGGAAAGGTTCGGCGTCACCTCAACCACATGAAGCAGACCGTACAAGCAACCCAATCACGGATAGATTGGAGCATAGCAGACGATCTCTCAGGCACCACGTCAGAAGTGACACTGTCGAGTTCTGCGGTTCAAAGGCGTGACTCGCTAGAGAGGCACAATACTCCCTTGCAACCGTCGACATCGACGTCCCAAGCAGGAACCACCCCGAAAATGCGACCACCAGAACTCAGGCGGCCTCTAGACCGCTATTGAGACTTCCTCTAAGGGAGGAAGAATTGACATGTCGCGCTAGAAGAACGACAACGAAGTGCGCGCGCGAATGTACTGGCAATATGGCACGAGCGGGAGCTTTGCATCGAACACTGCCTACTTGTTGACTCCAACGCCTAGGCTATGCCGCTTAACGTGTTCATGTTTTTCTGTTTGTAATAAATCGCCGGCTGCCACAACGTACTCTACAGACGGAACGAAAATAAACCGCAACGAGGCACTCAAAAACGGGCAGCGCGCGGCAAGAAACGCTGCTCACGCATCAGTGACAAATTCGGCAAGTAAAAATGAACTGTGCGAACTGTGTGGCAAGTAAAAATGAACCTGCCCGTAGTTCATACAGAATAGGGCTTCGCCGAATGAGGAACAACAATTGATTAACCTTCAGACCATTGACATACCATCGCAACCATTCTTCAGGGTTGGACTTGATCTCCTTGGCCCGTTCCCTTTATCGCTCAGTGGCAACAAATGGATAGCGGTTGCTACGGATTGTACCACCTGGTACGCAATCACACGGGCTCTCCCTACCAGTTGCGCAACCGACATCGCAGACTTCCTCCTTGAACATGTGATACTTCAGCACGGCGCACCTCGACAACTACTTACCGGCCGCGGCCGCTCCTTTCTCTCACAAGTTGTGCAAGACATCTTGCAATCTTGCGCTATAAAACACAAGTTCACAGCGGCGTATCATCCTCAGACATATGGACTCCCAGAGCGGCTCAATAGAACTATAACAGAAATGCTCGCCATGTATGTTTCTACGGACCACCGTGACTGGGATGCCGCTCTACCATTCGTCACATTCGCCTACAACACGTCCTGCCATGATTCTGCTGTTTTCTCTCCATTTTTTTCAGTTGTACGGCCGAGACCCCGTCCTCCCTTTTGACACGCTCTTCCCAACCGTTCTCGACGCGACGTCAGAATATGCCCGTGATGCCATCTCTAGAGCTGCAGAGGCACGTCAAATCGCTTGTCGTCGTCTTGAGACTTCGCAGGAAAAGAAACGACGCGCATACAACGCTCGCCACCGCGATGCCCACTTCAGCCCTGGTGACATGGTCCTACTTTGGAAACCATCACGGCGAGTTGGCCTTTACGAGAAGTTGATGTCGCCATATTCAGGCCCCTACCGTGTCTTAGGAAAAGTGACTGATGTGACCTATGAGATCCAACCTCTCAACGATACCTCAGCGCGACCTACTTCTCATATCGTACACGTCGTGCACCTGAAGCGCTTTCACCCGAACCTGCCAGGCACCGAGACGGCGCCTTCGCCGCCGGGGGTCATGCGACGAAGCGCTGCGATAGAAGACGATGGAGACAGCACCGAGGAAGACGACGTTCGCTGATGTGCGCACGGACGGGGCTCCATCTTTTATGCCTGGATTCTGCCCATTGTACAAACCGTGTAAATATATATTAACCAGACTCCTTCTTCCCCGTAACAATATTTAATAAAGCCATGCTCTGATTGCACTTCCTTGAGCACCTATTAAGTAATGGTAGTTACCTAATAGTTCACAAGCGCGCAGGTATGTGCACATTTGCGACTTTGCACAATGAAATCTCACATTCCCTTGTTTTTTATTTTCTCGGAACACTAATTTTGCATACACGGAAGACCGCGATCACCATACAAAAGTGGTTATCACAGATAGCAGAATAATTCTTTTGCATCACAAAGCTGAATGTTTGTAGTACACAAAGTAGCAAGCGATTTAAAAATTATTTGCCGTTAAAGTCTTTAAAATTTGTCTTTGCATGACAGTTGCATGACCATGTTCAAAACGATCGAGTTTATTGTGTGATAAAGTAATAATTAATGATTCTGTCACACAAGTACTTGCATTCCTGTAAGCCTCGTGCATTCTACGATTGATTCACATGGCATTTGTACATTTTTGACAAGCTCATATTTTCCTATTGTTCTTACGACAAAACAGATCCTTTTACCCATTGCATAAAAAATACGTAAAATGTGACAAACAAAATAGCTGCATTTTTAGGATTCGGAGACGAAGGTAAACAAGCATGCCAACTTTTATTCAGTTTTTTTTTTAATTCACAGCGTATCCACGGAGTGAATCATGATGAGGGGGCGAAGCTTCGGAGGTTCATCGTAGATCGTGCCGAGTTCCGGATTCGTTCAGTTAACGCGCACGCACCGAATCCTTATGGTTCAACTGTGCACAAGTGAAATCTCCCACCGGCACTTCATTGCCAGTCAAGATCCAGTGCCTATATATATATATATGGGTGGCCGGTGAACGGTTCTGCAGCGCCAGCAGACGGTAGTTTTCAATCAAGAAACTCGCTATAAGACGCTGCCTGCGTCAAGCTTGTCTCTTGCGGGTGAGGGCGCATTCTCCTTCTTTGTGAGCTGGTAGCGCGTTCATCGAAGAAAGAGCGTTTCCATAGTCAACGCGCGTCTTTCGCTCTCTCTGTCTCTCTTTCTCTCACAACACAGCAGATAGAAGCGTGAGAGAGCTCGCGCATCGGGAGGCACGCGCCGAGGGCCCGCCTCCCACACGTGCCCTCCTAGTAGCGCGTTCCTAGTAGGTAACGCGCTACTACTACAACGGACGGACAGACCCAAACCTTAAGGAGCTGCGCCCCTAAAAGAAATATGGACACCCTCAGGTCCCTCGTCCCTCCTTAAAGGACACCACTGGGCCACGCGCGCCGCCAATGCACATCAAGTGGCGTTCTCCTTGGATAGCCATCGCGCTTGGTTCCCACAATGTAAGCAATGTAGGATGTTTACACTTCTTCCCTTTTCATCGAGGGCCTCATTCGAGATAGGACGCAGTGGCTCTGCTGTGGGCCCAAGAAGCCTACATTTCAGCGATAATTGGTGATCAGCTCCGAAGCAGAATTCTACAAGGTTTGGGAAGGGTGGAAGCGCAATAATTTCCCAACGGTTCTTCGCGCAGTGCCGCAAATAACGTCCCTCTTTTTTAGCACCGTAGCTGGTACATATAAAGTACTTGTCGTGGCGACCGACCGCTCAGGAACGTGGGAAGAGTTTACGCATATTTTGGTGCTCATGAAAGAAATTCCGTCGCAATGAGGTTGTCATTCATATGTGCAACAAAGGCGTTGTTGAAAACTAGTCCCACCATCAGGACACGTCTCGGGAACGTTTACTGCAATTACGAAGCAGGAGGGTTACTGAAAAAAACAGAAAAAAAGATTCAGCGCCCTTCAACTCTGTGGAAAAGGGTGAGCTGGTGTGATCGGCGCAAAACTTTACAACTCTCCAACTAGGGGACTCGGTAGAATGATATTGATTAACATTGTGTTGGCTTATTGCTCCTTTCATTAAAGTCAAGCCAACGTTAGTCTACATACTGAGTGTCTTTTTTCGCTCATTTCTTATTTGGATCACTTAACTCACCTTTTTACGTTGCGTATAAGATACAGTTTCACGCACCGGGACGTAGCGGTATCAGTTACGCAGTTAGACACAGAAGATTGTAATGAGCAAGAAAATTTAGCTGGATTGAGCGCGATCGCATCAATTTATTCTTGTATCTTATACAGCTTCAGAACATCGATGAGCCCATCTTTTGTTCGTGTGCACAACGCACAATATATAACAAAAGAATTGTCTAAAAAATAGCTCAGAACACTATTGCGTATAACATACACAAAAATAACAGAGGAAACACGAAGCAAGCTGCCGCAGCTCGGGACGTTCCTCTTCAATATACGCCTTTCCCGAATGAGCGGGAATGTAGCGCTTTTCTTCTCATTTCCTCGCCTTTAAATTGACAACGTAGTGTAGACCGCCTTCTCCGTTTAGGATTATTTGATTATAGTACTTGCAGAATAGCTGCGACGCTTGCTTTTTCGCTCAATGCCATGAGTGCATGAGCGCATTCCTGGCTTCGCATATTGCACATTCAGCACTCTTCTGGATAGCACAGTGCCGGCACTTGTGAAAATAGGGCAGCACCAAGGTTAGGCACGTGGAGACCTGGAACAGGGCCTTGTCGGCGGTGTTTGCGCAGAACACTGCGAGCGCGAGTGTTTCTTCTACACGCTTGGGATTGGTGCATATGCTTCTTTTTTTAAGGTTGGTGCATTCGCACATGCGCTTTTCTCTTGCTCGGCCATCTGCACGCGCACTTTCTACTCTTGCGTAGCTGCTTGCATGCTCGCCTTCTTCTCTGGCCCTCCAGCCATTCTTGCCCTGAGCTCACTGCTGCATGATGGTGACATTGCCACTCTCAGCCTGATAACGGTATCTAAGTTTATGTGTACACTAATAAAGGAGTACTGACACGAAAATCTTCAAATGGCGTTTTTTGCACCAAATGGCAGGCCAATCCCATCGGAATGCACAAAACACACTGGTAAGCTTGAGCGCGCCGTGAAAATTTATTTACAAGATGTCTTTAAGACTGCATTCTGCAGTACCCTGCCGTCACGGTGCTCTATGTGCACGTAGCGTTGAGCTCCTCGTCACGTGCTCGCGCAAGCAATCGTGACGCTTCCGCCCAGTCTTCTGTCGCATGCAGCGCCTTTTCCAAGAAATGCGGAGTCAGCGATGGACGACATTTTCTATAGCCACCCTGATGAGAGCAGATACGTTCGCTCAGTGCAAGGTGCAATGTACGGCATATACGCGAAGAGTGTCGGCGCGGCTCTAGGGCCTGCGATAAGCTCATGTAGCCTCCGAGATATCCGCCAAATCTCGGGGTCTGGTATTGTCGCGAACGTAGCTTTTGCTTCGCCGCTAGACTATCCAACCTGTACTCTACATAGACGTGGTTCACGGAAGAACATAGAAACGACAGGCAGGCAAACAATTTATTTAATCAGGGTCCTGAGAAGTCCTGCCCTAGAGCAGAGCTGCGGGTAGGCCAAGCGAAACCGCCGCATCGTTGGCTCTATGAATAGCCCAAGACTGGTGCAAATGTTCTGGACTCATGACGGTGGAGCTACAGCCTTTCCGGTAATGTGGTTGGCTCCCTGTAGCGAGGGACCCCATCCCAGTACGAGTAAACGAAATAATATCTAACCGCAGTGGGCCATGCGGCGCACGTATCGAATGGAGCTAGAGACATAAATGATCGCATGGGCTGTAGATGACGACTTCACGCAGTGGCCACGGCCTACCTAAGCGCGAAGCCACCAATTCTAGTTCGTTGG
This sequence comes from Hyalomma asiaticum, assembly GCA_013339685.2. NCBI lineage: Eukaryota > Metazoa > Arthropoda > Arachnida > Ixodida > Ixodidae > Hyalomma > Hyalomma asiaticum. The sequence continues at coordinate 79,295,256 of CM023487.1, read as the reverse complement.
TACGACATTCTAGTTTCTGCTAACCCACAAGGATTCGAAAGGTAGATGGAAATGCCGTATGCTCTCCTTATTTGGGGCATCTCCCTTCCTTTCTAGAAGCGTCGTTCGCATAACATCTACGGCTTTTTGGCCTAGTTGGTTAAGTGCATTTTAAGCAAACATAGCGCTAGAATACACGGACAAGAAAGACAAGACACGAGCGCTCTTGTCGCTGTCTTCCTTGTCCGTGTCTTCCAGCGCTATGTTTCCTTTAAAAGTTAACATAAATTTACGCCGATAGAGCTACGCCGAAATAGTATGATTTTAGTGATGCCACTGTAACTGAGTGGCACGTGCATATATATACGGGTGCGCAACGTATGGGGTGAAGCAACCTCGCATTCAATATATCTGAAAAATAAACAACGCGGGCAAGTGGTTCTCTAGCCCAGTCGTTTGTGCCAATGCTTCCCTCCAAGACAATGAGCTCTCAGATGCAGAGGCTGTACTGCAAGAGGTGAGCAATCTTTGTACTCCCTGCAGAGCTATTTGATTGCACGCGAAAGTAGTGCAGGGTTAGCTGCAGCATTTGTTCGGCCGTTCCTCCAAGAACAAAATAAACCGCGAACGCCCATCTGCTGAAGCAGCGTTCCGAACTCGGGCAACTCGAGCACCAACGTGGCGTGAACGGGTTTCACTTATCCATCCTTGTCAAATCTCGATCAGTTAGCTGGCCGCAGCTGGAGTTACACAATAGCCCCCCGCAGGGAGGCAGAGTGGCGCGTCTCTTTTCCATTCACCGCTTGCAACCGTGCAGTGCGGAGGAACTACCCCTCTGGCAAAGAAAAAGAGGTTGGGGTGGCAGCGCCACCGTTATGTAGAGCTTTATTTGATAAGCAACATAACTAGCATTCAGGTCATCTTTTGCAAAATTTATGTGGCTTGTGATCCTTCCGTGCTAGCAAAGCGTTGGTCGATGAAAAAGTCCACGCATATCCACGGAGTAAATGATGATGAGTAGGCGAAGCTCCGGATGTTCATCGGTAAAAACCGTGAATCTTCCGTGAATCTGGCCCAGTACATCATCAAAGACGTGACAAACACTGTGCGTATATATATAAGAATTTTTTATTCGTGAGCCGTGATTTTCCGTTTTCGTACTGGAGCCGTGTTTTCTTCGTTGCTGCCACTCATGCCCCACATTTCCCACTGATGCATGTCACACACGCGATGTCATTTATGCTCCTGGTCTTTATGAGATTCCTGCCCTCCCACGTCGTAGATCGTGCCGAGTTCCGGATTAATTTAGTTAACGCGCACGCTACGAATCCTTATGGTTCAACTACGCACAAGTGAAATCTCCCACCGGCTCTTCATTGCAAGTCAAGATCCAAGGCCTATATATACATATGGGTGGCCGGTGAACGGTTCTCCAGCGCGAGCAGTCGATATTTTTCAGATCAAGAAACTCGCTAGAAGACGCTGCCTGCGTCAAAAACCTTGTCTCTCAAGGGTGAGGGGGCGTTCTCCTTCTCTCCGAGCTGGCAGAGCGTTCATCGAAGAAAGAGCGTTTCCATAGTCAACACGCGCCTTTCGCTCTCTCTGTCTCTCTCTCTCTCTCTCTCACAAGACAGCAGATGGAAGAGTGAGAGACCTCGCGCGCCGGGAGGCACGCGCCGAGGGCAAGCGCGAGCCTCCAGGCGCGCCGCACTGCAGCGCCATCTCGTAATCATTCTGAGATCTAGAGGTGGCTACGACAACGGCCTATGCCCTAACGAGCTTCGCCCCAAAAACCCTTTGTTACTTCTCTTAGTTTGTTCATCGCTACTAATTGATATTTTCTTCGACAGATGGCGCCAGCTGTGGGGCTAACATTCCCGGAGACACGATCGACACGACGTGAGACCACAAGCTCTCCAACCCCAGCAGTCCCCGCCCTGGGTGGGCAACATACAGCCTCCGTAGCCATACCTAACCCAACCGATGGTGGCACTGCCTATTTCACTGGATTTGGCTCGCATGATAGCTGACATGGTCGAGCACTACATGAGGCAACAATATCGCGAATGATCTGACCTCCATGCCGAACAGGGCATGAGCAAAAGGTCTTTCGCAGTGGGGAGTATGGGAGACACAAGGATCCAGGGGACATACGGACACGTCGATCAAAGGGTCGTAGATGCCAGGTGAAGTGGCAATGTTTCCGATGGGGTTTTCTAAACCTGCACCGTGCCCGTCGGGAACATAAATGGGGAGAGGTGCATAATTCCCTAAAAGAGGAAGATTTGTCCGTGTATGCAGTGGCAGACCCACTTGCAATATCTGAAAGAGCCACCAATTCAGCCGGACTTGCACTGGACGGGCCAGTGCACGTCTGGCCAGAGCCGCATAGGAGGAGAGGTCGGTGTGTTATGGAGCCACGAGCTTCAACGGCAACCTGTGGATGGGGGCTGCAGAGACCACCTGTGGGTATCAGGTAATTTACTTGATGCGAACCCTGCAGTGTGTTCGTATACCTGTCTGTGCAAGGCCTACACGAAGAAAATTTAAGGCCTACTGAATGTTTCAGTGAGGACGCACGACGACTGCAGGTGGAAAAAGAGCTCATCACTATGGGCGACTTTAATGAACACTTGAGTGAGCTTCGCGGGCATTGTATGCAAATAGGAAACTGCTCCTACACTTCGCTCATAACTTAGACCTCGTTATCGCGAACCTGGGGCCACAGTAGCAAGGCCAGTTCACATGACATATGCTCTCACCTTTACAGCCATGTATTGCTGGGATGTGGGGCTAGACAAGCTGCTTTTATATCGCAGTTTTCTTCCCACATTCCACACCACATTGTATCTTCATTTCATGTAACACTATAAATACATATAAACAATGTAAATCTGTGGTGAATACAAACTTGAACATGGTGTGCTTGCGGCAGGGCCATCAGTACTGAATATGCCGTGGTTTCCCTGCGCTTGCATGCAATACATGCAGGGATGCGTTGTAGACAAAGAGGGAATGTACAGTCACGGCAGCGAGCATATCCACCTCAGACTCGACTTTCGACACTTTTGTAGAAAGCATAAAAATTTCGAGACGAAAGAAGGCGAAGCGTTACCTACCAAACCGTTCCATTGAGTCAGTGGTAGACGACTTCGAGGCTTGTGCCGAAATGCACAAGGCTACCACCTATGACGAATACATGTCGGCACTGGAACGGGTGGTGGAGCAACATGCGGTCCCAGAGAGACAGTCGGCGCTGGCGATAAAGGCCTGGGAAAGGCGTCAAGAGGGAAACAGGAAGCATCGAACGATGGTGCCATCGCCGGCCACAGAGGCATGCGCAGCCACCAGGCAGAGGTATCTAGAACTGAAGCACGCAATACAAGTATTAGTACTGACTAAAATTACTGAGTACAACAAGCTGGTATTTCTGTCTCTGCGGGAAGGTGGCAAGAACGCAGCTCAGAAGTTTTGGCAATATGTGCAAACACTGAATAGGCGACAACAGACTTCACCCCAACTAAGGGATGCTGACACCAACGGTGACACAGGTCAGGCAGCACCTGCACGATACATCATTTGACTCTTTGGCTCGATGGGCAATGACGATGACAGGGATGCTTCCTCGGCTGCGCCACTGCAGCCTGCCCTCCCCAAAAGGCAAGAGAAACGGTAACGTGCTGGGCGGTGAGCAGCGTGACAGTGAAACGTGCCCTAGCGCGAATGAGCACTCGAAGTGCAACGGGGCCAGATCAAGTTCCGGCATGCCTCGTGAAATGTCTCCACCCACAGGCTGGCGAGAAGCTTGCGGATCAGCTGTCGGGCATTCTTGCTCGCACTGAAATCGCGAAGGACTGGCGCCAGGGTCGGATAACGTTTATCCTAAAGCGGGATGGTGCGGCGCACCTGCTGTAAAGTTATCGCCTCATCACGGTCACTAGCGTGATGTACCGCTTGTTTGCTATTATCCTAAGGGAATGGCTAAGTGGCTGGGCTGAGGCTAAGAACTTGCTGACTGAACTACAAAATGGTTTTCGGTCGGGTCGTAGATCGCAGGATGACCATTTCACCCTGACCCAGTGTGCCAAAATAGCCAAGTGTGAAGGGCGATCTCTGCTGCGTTGTTTTCTGGATCTTCAGAAAGCCTACGACAATGTCCCTCAAGCGGCTTTGTTTGATTGCATGCGACACTTGCGTCTTCCAGAAATCCTCATCTCTACCGTGAGACGTATGTACAGAGGCAACCCTGTGGTGGCGCACTTCGGGGATGTTCGGTCAGCACCCTGTTGTAGTAGTGAAAGGCCTGCGCCAGGGTTGCCGACTGTCACCACTACTGCATATCCCCTAAGTCTCAAGCCTCGACGAGGAGGCTTATCAGCTCCAGCCTTTGTTTTCGGCTCCACCACACGACCAGTGGTATCGTCGAGAATGATCGACTACCAGGCTTAACGTTCGCAGACGACATCGTGCTCATGGCAGAAAGCACCCAGGAAATGCAGGCACTGCTGGATATATGCAGAGTGAAATGACTAGCCTGAGATTTTGCTTCAACTTTAGTAAGACAGCGCTTCACAGACTTGCGGGCGATTGCGCCAAGGAGGGAGTTGTGACTCGGGAGATGCTGAAGTGAGCGCTGCACATAATACAGGTACCTGGGTGTAAAACTGTCAGCATCGACGGGCATTTACAGCCTACATGAGGCGAAGACGTGTGAAGCTGGATTGCCTTCTCGATGTATCCTTCGGTGCTGTTGTTTGTGGGGCTGCAACCGATATTTAATGGTGTGTGACTTTGGAAGCTCGTCCACGTGCCTGGACTCACGTTTGCTAATGTAGTCGTAACCATGTCAGCGGCCACTGGCGAATGGTTATAGCGGCGACAGCGGGAAGTGGGCTGTGTCACTCTGGGCTGTCATGGCATGGTGGCGAATGAGGCGGTCGAGCATCGAAGCGAGCATCGAAGCGCGTGAGGCGGCCAGTAGTCGAGCATCGAAGTCGAGCATAGTCGAGCATCGAAGCGCGTGAGGCGGCCAGTAAACTGACATTCCACTGCCATCTGCTGCAATGGCTCGCCGGAGGTGGTCTCGACAAGTCTTTGACTACCTCATGGCAACATGTACGCGCACCAAATGAGTACGGCGACTGTACCAACTCGAGAAAAAGTATGGATTTTTCAGGCGCCACTTACTGCCGAGAACAAACGCGAGCTCACTAAGGAAATTCGCCAACGGATTAAGGAGGCCGAGGAGGACAAGTGGAGGCAGGTGCAGGTGAACAAGTCAACCCTACTCCTGTACCACCAGTACAAGGACACCAGCGCTGTAGTACCACTCTATGATAATGGCCTGGGAAGTGTGCTCTTCTCTCAGGCGAGAGCAAGGGCCCTGCGTACTCTCGTCGGTAAACAAGCCTACGACAGCGAAGTCGTGAGTGTGGTGTGTCGCGCATGTGATGGGGCTGACGAGACCATCGTACACATCATGACGGAGTGCACACAACTGAACCCTCCCAATGCGAACAGATCTCGGGGCCGCACTGGATTTTGTTGACACATTTATTTATTTATTTATTTATTTATAAATACTGCGGAGTCACTTGACTCCAAGCAGGAGTGGACACACAATGGAGGTACATCTCAAAAGCACAGCAAAAAGAGGTTATACAATAATAAGCAATAAGCATGGATCAACGCATAAAACATTAACATTATTCAAATACACTGCAATTCGAACACATTAAACAACAAAACAACGCATGAGACACTGCAATCTAAATACGTGACGGGAGGTAACCTTTACCCACGCATTTTCCTTAATTGTGTAAGAAACACTTCCACACTGGGGCTATCGACAACTTCTCTTGGTAGTTTGTTCCAAGCACTTATGGTTCTCGGAAAAAAGGAATATTTAAATGCATCGTTTAAGCAGTTGTATTCTTGTATCATTTTCCCGTTATCGAAACGTGCACTTGTTCGCTATGTCTGGCGTTTAATGTAATTATGATTGTTCATTTTTGTTAGATTGTTATATATTAAGTATAAATATTTTAATCTAGTTTCGGTACGTCTCGCTTGAAGAGTATCTAGGCCGATAAAATTCATCATTTCTGTCACACTATCAGTGCGTTTGTATTTGCTGCAGATGAATCTCACCGCGGATCTTTGTACTCTCTCGAGCTGAACAATATTTTTTTGTCTGTAAGGGTCCCATAGGCATGAGGCATACTCCAGGCATGGCCGTACGAGCGCTTTGTATGCTGCTAGTTTGACGCTCATTGGGGCTTTTGGAAGCTTACGTCGAATAAACCAGAGAGATTTAAAAGCTTTGGCGCAAATTGTACTGATGTGAAGATCCCAACTCATATTTTGTGTGATAGTAACGCCAAGATATTTAACAGCCGCTGTTTCCTTTAGTATAATGCCATCTACAGAATAGGCATGCTGTAAAATGGTTTTGTTCCGACATATGTTGAGGACTAAGCATTTGTCAGCATTTAAGAACATATTCCATTTCTTGCACCAACCTGAAACTTCCATGAGAGCTTTCTGGAGTGAGATCTGATCAGCTGTACATTTAACCGTGCTGTAAAGGACGCAGTCGTCTGCAAAAAGATTTATCTTAACATCGCTGGGTATCACATTTACAATGTCGTTTATATAGATAAGGAATAAAATCGGGCCCAAAACTGACCCTTGTGGTACCCCTGAAGTTACCTGAAGGGTCCCTGAACAGTACTTATCAATCTGAACATATTGATACCCGTTTTGCAGATAAGCCCGTATGAAATCAATCAGCTTGCTATTTATTCCCGGTGGACTGTGCCACAGTGAGGCGCAGCAAAACTCGCTTAGAACATTGGAGGAGAATAACTCTCTCGGGACTTCGGGTGGGTTCTTAACCCACCAACCTGTCCGGTCCGTCTGTGTCTTTTCTGTTTCTTTTTCTCTGTATTTCTCCTTTTCTTTTTGTGCTATTTATGTACGACTGGCTGGGATGCCAAGGGGTGCCCGCCCGTTACAAAGAGAATGGCCTCACCATCACCATCATAAAAAATAATATCCCATGGTAGGCAACCGGTTGGCAAAACGGGCTGGATAATTATCATCTCTGGCGTTAAATATAACTGCTCGTGTTAAAATGTGCGTGTTGTATCAAGTGGTTTTTGAATGACCCAGTAAAAGCGGGTATAACACTGGGGTAGTGATGTTGAACCGTGACCACTCATGCAACGAAGAGCTCGTCCGCTACAAATGTGACGTTTGGCTTTCCGTCAAGGCCTTGTGTGCATTGCGCGCTCAAGATGGCTGACCTACGCACAACTCTGCTCCCTTAGGGAGCATATACCGTCACTCTAGCCGCATCAGCCCCACAACGGTGCGAATTGATGGAGGCGGCACACCTCGACCTTCTGAACTGATGTGGCTAAAGTGCCTAGATATTTCTTCCGTTTCTTCGAGTAGCGAAAAGCTTTGATGTGCCTCTAAGGCGTCTGGTTCGTCGGCGTTGCCTTTCGCAGCCGTGAACTTCCTAAGCCTCTTACCCGAGTGCTGCAGGGAGAGAACGCCAAAGAAATTTCCGCGTTTTAGTAGGCGTTTCCTTATATAATGCCACGTTCGCTATCATAGTTGATAGGAACTGTATGTTGACGGCCGCACGCTATCTGCTCGCTCATGCACCACTGAAAACGTTTTGGAAGCATATGGCTGCTAACACGGGCTGTGTGTGAGGTGGCCTGGAGAGGAAGTAGTTGTCGCTACTTATGAAAAAGCGAAAACTCTAGGCTCTTTAGTCCTAGCTGTACAAAGCACGATTAAAAACACCCAGGGCCGAATTCATAAAGCTTTCTCTTACGTAAGAAATTCTTAGCTACGAAATCTCTTAGCGAGAAGGAATGCGATAGCGGTGGTGCGGATTTAACCTATTTGGCAAGATTGAGAGCAAGGAGGAAAGACGATAGCCGATTAAACGACGGCGAAAGAAAGCCTTGTGGTCACATGATAGCTTTCAAGCAAGCCAAGCGTCTGCTGTCGAGGTTAGTCATAATTGCGAATCGTTTTTCGCTTCACGTCAGCTTCCTGTTCCGGGCGTCTGCTACAGCGCTTCGCACTGTCGCGATGCAGCACAAGCCCGCGTCGTCTGCGTTTCATCGAAGCCTGCAGCTCGAAGAAAAAAATATACAGCGTTGGTGACGATAATCAATGTCCACTGCGCTATTTCGACAGGTTGTAAGGAAATATATGAAAGCCATTTAAAATGAAATATAAGCATGTGTGATGATGTCACATAAAAGTGTCTTCCTCCATGTGCAATTTTAGAAACATATCCATTAAATTTTTTTTAACCTCACAAATGATTCGACAAATTCAGTAACGGTGGCAATGACTGCAATAATAATTTTCTGTCGCTACGACGTAAATCATTGTGTCTTGTACATAAATCTCTACACCAGCTATCGGTGCGGCCTTTGACGGTACGCTGTTGTTCAGCTTTAAAACACAGCATTAAGGCGTCGTGAGGGTATTGTCGCAAGTTTGATTACTTTCCGTACTTCGATACGGCAGAACTACGAATACATTGTCATGCTTATATATAGGCGCACGTAAACCAGAGCAAATTACTCTGGCGGTTATGGGTACGGCTTATCTTGTACGCGCTAGCTCAATACAGTGAACGGTTTGGTTATGGCAAATATTGTAATTTCCATTTCTAATGTAGAAGTAAGCGGAGGTTTCAAATCTTGCATACGCAGTGGTTTAGTCCTTATAGAGCTTGCCTGCTGACCTGAAAGACATGGTTTCGATCTCGGCCACGGCGGTCTTATTTGCGAAAGAGGCAAAAATGTTAGAGGCCCTTGTACTATGCGTTATCTGTACTCGCAAAACAACCCCAGCCGGTGAAAAGTCTCCCGTACGTACGTCGCGTCTTTTAAACAAAACGCGGCTCTGCCGCGTAAAACCCCAGCAGCTAGTGCCTGCGTATATAGTAAAGAATTACAGGACCAAATACACACACACACACACACACACACACACACACATATATATATATATATATATATATATATATATATATATATATATATATATATAAGTGCTTGAGCGTAAATCCAGCTAGGCGCTTCGGCGCTATTTCCTCTCATTCTTACTTTTTTTACTTTTTCGTCATCGCGTTTTCGCTTACGTTAAGCTTCACCCGCCCTTGTGGGAATGACGGTGTACCGAAAGCGCACGAAATGTTGCAGTGGCCAGTCGTTTTCGCAAGCCCGCCGACAACCGAGACCGAGGTTTCATGTACTACATGCCTAAACAATATTTGACGCCTCCGAGCGCTGATCTATTCTGAGGCAGTTGTCGAGAGAATTGAAACGTTCGCAGTAGCGGCATTTTTCTGCAGCAGAGAAAATGCCTGCCGTCGTTGACGGCTATGATGCACAACAGCAGGCAATGAGTAGACAGTACATGTGCCACAATGCATGATCCACTCGGTTTCCTTACACCTGCCGTGTATTCCTATGTGAACTCGATGTTGCCATTGCCATCTAGAAACGCAAAGCGAGAGACACTAAGTAAGTCCATATGTCATGCGTGACACTTGACCGTAAGCCGTTGCCACTTCACAACTCCTCTGAATGTTTGCACAACGTCCCTATACAGTTCATACGAATCCAGGATTTTATACGACTGCTCACAAAATATGAAAGTGTATAAGAAGAATACGCTCTCTCAGAGTACCTTCCCAGCATCATTCAGTGAAGGTAACAAACACTGCAATGTAATATGCCACGCGTCACCGAAACCAACAACGAAGGCTTCGTAAATGCGATTTCCGGACGCTACCCTGGTACCGATCTCGGATTCACAAACACACAGGGGCAATGGCTTGAACACGGTTCACCGCATAATGGCACCGCTCGTTTTCCCACATCCAGAAAAAGCAACGGCATTTACAACACATCTCGTCGAATATGAAGCAACTCAAGCCAGGAGGGCTTACGAGAACCAGCACCGACATAATCTTTGCATCGCCATGTTCGCGAGCTGCAGTGCAAGCCCAAGCGCTAAGAAAACTCGTAAAAAGTTCTTACGCGTTTTTTACCGTGCGACAAAAATTTCTTGCATGTGCGAGAAGGAAGACGTGACGAACATAGCAGGCGCGCCCGATGAAAAAGAAGTGAGTGACGTCCATTTGGGAACGTCACAACATGACCTGCTGTGGAGAGTACCGCTTAATGATGTCTGAATGGTCTAAAATGTGAAAAGCCGTGCAGCATATGGTCCGGATTTTGTTATCTTGTTGGTGTTGCCTCCTGCTTCTCCCAATCAAACGCATCTGTGATATCGCATACAGTATTGGCTCACAACCACCGCTTGATACGTTTTTAAGGACCGTTATTGAGCGCACTATTGACAAGAAATTATGCAAGAGACTACAGTAAGCCATATTTTTTTATTGATGTAAAAATAAATTAAGGAGTTGTTCGTAAACCCTACTTGTTCCACGGCTTCTTTAGAGACACTGCCCTATACTGCCAAATAGACACGCTCTCCTACGCGCAGCCTTCGCTATACACTCTTTAGGCTCATCTACTAAGGGCCCAACGCGTCAAAATGAGAGTAAATATGTCTATAGAAACAACTTGAGCTTATTAGATTTTAACCATGATGAAAAGGAGCGCGAAGCTTTCATAGATCACACAGTTAAGTGGTTAAGTGGTCACATAGTTAACTGAAATAATTGGTCCTAATATTTAGCCATTGTACTGACGCTTGGAAGTGCCTGCGATGCCTGAGCGCAAAGTACCTTATACGAATTAACCCGTATTATACGAATTAACCCTTTGATAATTAGCACTTATTTAACTGGACCCAAAAATATCAGTAAAGGTGGTTGCGCCATGAGGCTCATATTCTGTAACAGCCAAAAAGCGAAAGCTTGCCCGAGATCAAGCTAACAGTAAACATATGGGGCCGAATTCACAAAAGTTCTCTTAAGTGTTTTTCGTCATTCGCTGGGCGGCTTCTCTGTTGATACGTCCAACATCAGGATTGGCTGAAATTTCTTCTTACGTACATCTTTATCGCAAGTAGTTTTACGAATACGGCCCATGCTACCAGAGGACGACGCTAGCATAAGACAGCTGAGGTGACAGCTGTAACTTGCAATTGGTCATGACAGCGGTACTAGAGATGGGCAAAGCGGCTCACTTGAGTGAGCGGCTCAGAACGGCTCAGCTCACTGCAATGATCCGGTTCATTTCAACGGCTCACCGGCTCCCCGGGCCCGAGGGAAAAGGCTCTGGCGCAAGGGAGCAACGGGACCGGCCGGAGCGGTGGGCGGCAGTTCGGCTGCCTTGCATTAGCGTCCGTGGTTTGCCCATGTCACGGGGGGCCCAGTTAACATCCCTGCTTAAGGCAAGCAAAGCACACATAACTTCCGCCTAAATGACTTCCGCACAATTCAACTCTGCGAGGGACCTTATATTGCAGTGATCGTTCTACACGTAAGTATTAAGTATCATATGCGCTAACCACTGAAAAACTAACTGCAGGCTACGTGAGAGCTTTTCTCTGTTTTTGTTTCCGGTTCATGCAGTTTTATTAGGAGAGACATTTTCATTCGCTGAGGGGTGAGGTGGGTGGCAGAAATTATGAGGAGCTTTGCAGATACTAACATGCATAATAATCTGATCTCACAACAATACCAGAAAACTTGATTCGACCAACATATCTTCCGAAAATCATATAACCAAGAAAGTTGAAACGCTGCGCGCGTGTGTATGAGTGTGTGTTTTCTGTCTGTGACTCTGTATCCAGTTCGTGTTTTCTTATTCTTCCTAGAAAGTATTCTCGCCTCCGCTTCATGGAATGGCACACAGTCAGCCTTATCGGCGGGGTACCGGCTCGTCTACAATTCACCAAGTATCCGGTCGCCATGCATTTTCCATCGGCACATTTCACTAGAAAGAACGTGACATGTTCTTGCTGAGAACTCGGTTTCTGCACTGGACTGGAGCGCGCCGCCCATTATTATATATTGCTACCCTTGACTCTTGACCATCGTGAATGCGAAGAAGGCAAACAAAAGCCCCTGTTCCTGCGCGTCAAGTGTTCGCTAAGTCCGTAGTAGCCATGTGAAAGTGTGGCATCCTATGCTAATCCTCCTCGTGGAGGATTAGCAGATTGTCACTAAATTTATTTGCTGTGCGGCGCCACCGTGTACGGACATTGTGAATATATGCACCATCATGTCGAAAAATAAGAAAATTTGTAAGTTACCCCTGTTGTCGTCCTTTATTCACCTTGGTTCTGTCAGAGCTTCGCACTGCTTTTTCCCGTTTGTAACAGCAAACTCCTTTTCTTTCTCTGAAACACGTTCACCTTTCGACAAATAACATTACTGCAAAAAAAAGAGATTACTGAGGTAAAAAAAACTACGCGGCACCGTTCCAAATTGGCCCGGGTTCTATTTTCGACAGAAAAAAGAAGCACCTCCTTTCTGTGCTGCTGCACGGCAGTGCAAAGAAAGGGTCCTTACTTGGAAAGTGCGCTTTTGTGGCGCCGCGCATATTTACAACAGTTCCATAAGTAATTATAGCCGCACCAAGGGAGCGTTAAACAGATACAATGAAGAATTTCCCACGCTGTGTGCGAGACAAGCCCCTTCACGTTTGAAAAGTACATGCGAGATCTGCTTTGAAATATCCGGAAAGCAGCACTTGCCATGTTTCACTGTCCCGTGTCGGGACCTGTCTTAAATCAAGCACTTAATTTTAACGTGTGTCACTGTGAATGGACGCATTTCTGGAAGGCGTTCATTTACCTTAAATAGGTTAGAGTGCCCGTCAGTCTGGGTGCCATCATGATGTGCCGCAAATTTGAAGAGGCGACCAGCTTCCGTCACCCATTGGCACAAGCAAAGACGTCGAACAATATCTGTTCAGCCCATATAAACAGATAAAAACTCAACGAAGTGCGATCCTGCCATGATGTCTTTTCCAATATGCGCCACGACGACATTATATGAAACCTTGACACAACACGGCATGTTATTCGTTTTATTGATGTGCTAAAATACATGCTCAGGAATTTCAGAGGACTGGATGATATGGGTGAGATATGTATAACTATACTAATGAGCACTAATCAGGACGTAAGCTACGTTGACCTGTTGTCTTTAATGACACGAAATACCCTTCTAGACCTGGAGTCCGTCTTCGAAGTGTTGCACGAGCTCATGATGAACTGCCTCACGCAGCGCACACAGCGAGCGAGAGGCGAGTAGCGCGAGTCAGCCCGCGACGGCCAACACTCGTCGCCGCCGTCGAAACGAAAAGCGATCCAGGTACTTCAGCACGGCTCACCGTGGCTCATTAAGGGAGAGAGCACCGACTTCCGCTCTTGGAGCGAGAGAGAGTCCCAAAGAACCGCCGCTCATTTTTACTGAGCCGGCTCACCTCGGCTCTCTGAGCGAGAGAGAACGCACGGTTCACTGAGCGAGAGAGAACCGTCTTCCGCTCTCGGCTCGCTGAGCGAGAGAGAGTCCCAAAGAACCGCCGCTCATTTTTACTGAGCCGGCTCACCTCGGCTCTCTGAGCGAGAGAGAACGCACGGTTCACTGAGCGAGAGAGAACCGCCTTCCGTTCTCGGCTCGCTGAGCGAGAGAGTCCTAAAGAACCGCCGCTCATTTTTACTGAGCCGGCTCACCTCGGCTCTCTGAGCGAGAGAGAACGCACGGTTCACTGAGCGAGAGCGAACCGCCTCCCGCCATAGGTCGGCGCACTCACTCATGAGTGCACTCACTCGCACTCACTCGCACTCATTTCATAGACGTGAGTGCGAGTGCGAGTGAGTGCCAATGAGTGTGAGTGGAAGCGAGTGCGAGTGCGAGTGAGTGCATGTGAGTGTGAGTGGAGGTGAGTGCGAGTGCGAGTGAGTGCCAGTGAGTGTGAGTGGAAGTGAGTGCGAGTGCGAGTGAGTGTCAATGAGTGTGAGTGGAAGTGAGTGCGAGTGCGAGTGAGTGCAAGTGAGTGTGAGTGGAGGTGAGTGCGAGCGCGAGTGAGTGGTTGTGAGTGTGAGTGCAAGTGAGTGCGAGTGCGACTGAGTGCCAGTGAGTGTGAGTGGAAGTGAGTGCGAGTGCGAGTGAGTGCAAGTGAGTGTGAGTGGAGGTGAGTGTGAGTGTGAGTGCCAGTGAGTGTGAGTGGAAGTGAGTGCGAGTGCGAGTGAGCGCCAGTGAGTGTGAGTGGAGGTGAGTGCGAGTGCGAGTGAGTGGAAGTGAGTGTGAGTGGAAGTGAGTGCGAGTGCGAGAGAGTGCAAGTGAGTGGAAGTGAGTGCGAGTGAGTGCCAGTGTGTGTGAGTGGAAATGAGTCGAGTGCGAGTGAGTGCCAGTGAGTGTGAGTGGTATGTATGTATGTATGTATGTATGTATGTATGTATGTATGTATGTATGTATGTATGTATCCGTGGCCGTCTTGTTAATGGATTGTATACGAAAATCGCTATGCCATATGACTGCATGACGAATAAAATGACAGGTCATTATATGAAAATCATGACGCATGATTTACATGAAACGGTCTTGGTGCTCTCCTGGGCCGTTTCGTTAATGGGATGTATACGAACATCAGTATGGCACAACATGACTGCATGACGAACATAAATGACAGGTCATAACATGAAAATCATGACATGTATGGCATGAGCGGCTTCATTTACATGCCACGGTCTTGGTACTCTCCTGCCCAGCTAGCATACAAAGGATTTATGACGACTTCGAAACGGATATCCGAGACGTTAACGTTGCAGACGGCACGCGTAAGAAGCCTTAGTCCTGGATGCGTCGTATATCGTCTGATGTCCGGCTCGTTGCACATGCGTCTTCAAAAAGCTGGTCTTTTCGACGGCTTCGAGGAGACTCCAATAGTCCCATTTTCCGGGATTTCTGAATCCGTTCAAAGACTTGCACGTGCGTCATCAATAAGCTGTTCCTGAAATGTTAGCCGTAATCTGAAAAAGAAGCAGGAATCGTGCTCGAGAACTGGACGCGCCCACCAAAATTTTGGTCTGGTTGCCACCCTCAGAATATGTAAATGATAATCTGACCTCAGAGATAACACCTTAGGGGTTCAAATGACGCCAAGGCATTTTTTGCACCCCTGAGGCATTAACTCTGTGGTTCTGAAGGTGTCAACGGGATAATAATTTTGGGGGGCACCCACGATCCACGGACGTCGTCCTTGCCTTATGGCAGTAGCTGCGACCTGCTACGTTACTAGCTGCACCATAACGTTTAGGGTGCTGCAAAGTGGGGGTTGGTGCCAGCCCAGCTGAATACTTTCGTTCTAGGAAGAAGTGCTGGCGTCGCACTTGCGTGGAACTTTTTTTTTGGTGGGTCAAAGCACTAGCATTGAGTGCAACAGAGCAATAGTGCAGTAAGGTAGGCACACAGTTGTCTGCAAAGGCTTCATCAGTCTTAGCATTTAGGTCACAATTAGTTGTCATGCATACAAAAATCAATATAGCTTGTACTTTGTATAGTATGAAGCAAATCTACCAAAAACAGTAGTGACATATCTTTCTACAGTTAAGGATAGAAAGTTTCTTGGCAAGCGGGCTAACAAGGAGGCCCCACTGCCAATGATCATGACGTCAACAACATTTTATTCAACATTTCATTGAGAAACTAACTTATGGTAGTTCAAAAAAAAGAGAAATGCGAAAAAAATAAAACCACAAATATTCAAAAGGAACTGCAGAAGAAATAATTTAAATATATCTGGAACTTATTAACGACTAGAGGCTTACAAAAAGCGCACTAGTAACAATAATCAAAAGCCAAACAACAATGCATTTCTCAGCATGAGAGCAGCGCATCCTGTTATATGAGCACAGATAGCATAATGGATGACTGTGTGATAGCCGCTTTCAGTCATGTTATGCAGTATCTTCGCCACATAAAATCAATGAGTATGAGCAAAGGAACTCAAATATGACCCAGGTATCAAAGTGAAAATTTGCCTAGGACATCAGCTGATGTAAAGAGGCAAGCTTGAAAAGACTACCAAAAGCATCAATCAAGTGACAATGAATACTGACCAAAGTGACCTTCAAAAAAAATATCGCATGAAATATTAACACAATCGTTATAATGAACAACATCACAATGCAGTGCATAATCTGTCACAGCGAGCAACGTTACATCGAAGCAACCTCAGTTTCATAATGAAGCTACATACTCGCGTATTTGAAGTCCAATACACTGGAGACAGGTAGAGAGGGTGGCCTGATCTAGTACGCCCCGGCCTTCTACTCTACTTCGGGGACAACGCAACAGGGGAAGAAGAGTGATGAAGCATGAGGATGGGGATAAGAATGAGTGATCCGTATATACATAGTAAGACATGACTGCTTGCGCAAAGGGGACATGGACGCCAGTAATCATATTTCATTACACTTGATAACAACTAGCCCAACTTATGGCAGCTATTCACTTCTGCAAAACAATCTGCTGTGACGCGGAAAATGTCGACCCGGCTCTCTTGACATAAACACTGGCAATAGTCAAACCCCAGCACGGGTAACTGGGGCATCACCTCTACTTGAAACGTGACAGGGGCCGCCATTAGTCGGACGAATATGCTGTGCAGGGAAATGCACTCGAAGATTATGATAAAGGTCTAACAGTCGCATAATGAAAAGAAGCCACTTTAGTTGCATCTAAGTTTAATAGTCGCTTTTCATAATCCGCAACTTTGCGCAGTGCTACCGAACGTCGAGCATCCAGTCCATTTCTATTGAAAAAATGACCTTGTAGCATTTGGTAATTCGGTATGGTCCCCTATTTCGGGTGAAATACAGCTTTCATCTATTGCTTGTACTCCCATATCAGCCAGCCTAGTGGCCGCCGTCTACTGCTGTGGCACGAATGGGGGACAATCGCGAAATACTATGTGTTCTAGTCTCTGATACATTAGACAGCGCTCACAGTTCGAGATATACGCGCGACTGAAGAGGTGCGCGTAGTGCCGAGTTAGGTCGGCGACCAGGTGAAACCTGCGCAGTGTACTGGCACCGCTGCCGTTTATTCTACCCAGGAGGAAAAACTCGTGTCACTCTATTTACCGCAGATGCCTGCATAGGTCGGCGCACTCACTCATGAGTGCACTCACTCGCACTCACTCACACTCATTTCATAGACGTGAGTGCGAGTGCGTGCCAATGAGTGTGAGTGGAATGAGTGCGAGTGCGAGTGAGTGCAAGTGAGTATGAGTGGAGGTGAGTGCGAGTGAGTGCCAGTGAGTGTGAGTGGAAGTGAGTGCGAGTGCGAGTGAGTGCCAATGAGTGTGAGTGGAAGCGAGTGCGAGTGAGTGCAAGCGAGTGTGAGTGGAGGTGAGTGCGAGTGCGAGTGAGTGCCAATGAGTGTGAGTGGGAGTGAGTGCGAGTGAGTGCAAGTGAGTGTGAGTGGAGGTGAGTGCGAGTGCGAGTGAGTGCTTGTGAGTGTGAGTGCAAGTGAGTGCGAGTGAGTGCCAGTGAGTGTGAGTGGAAGTGAGTGCGAGTGCGAGTGAGTGCCAGTGAGTGTGAATGGAGGTGAGTGCGAGTGCGAGTGAGTGCTTGTGAGTGTGAGTGGAAGTGAGTGCGAGTGCGAGTGAGCGCCAGTGAGTGTGAGTGGAGGTGAGTGCGAGTGCGAGTGAGTGCAAGTTAGTGTGAGTGGAGGTGAGTGCGAGTGCGAGTGAGTGCGGAGGCTGGAAAAATTTGGGTGAGTGAGTGTGAGTGAGTGCTCCCCTACACTGCCGACCTATGCCTCCCGCCCTCGGTTCACTGAGCGAGAGAGAGCTGCCGTCCGCTCTCCCAAAGAACCGCCGCCCAGTTTTACTGAGCCGCGGATCACTCGCTCTTTCGAAAGAGCCGCTCAATAGATCTATCTCTATCGTGAATACACTTACGAGCATTTTTCGCTTACGTAGTAACTGCGTCACCATTGCTGATGTATGAATGCGCCAAAGCAGCGCGCGTCGGAGCAGCGGCCGATGTGAGAACCCCGTCCTCTTACGACGTTTTTTTTTTTCGCTTAGCGAATCCATTAGTGGTCCAAAATTTCGCTTACGCGAAAATTTGTTCCTACGTGAGTTTTGTGAGTCCGGCCCCCGATTCTTTTAAAGAGTTGCTAAATGCCTGCGGGTACGCCGGCGCGCACAAGCGACCGGCATTTCAGCCGACCGCCTGATGCGCGCTGACTCCAGCAAGAGAGATCGAAGAACCATGCCTGTATTTCGCGATAGAAAGACATGCGCACGGGAGGAAAGGAAGCGAAATTGATACCACTCCACTCTAACTGAATGCTGGGGAAGTACAACGCCCAACCTGACCTTCTGTTTTTCTCGTGTTTGTAGTTTGTTATTTTGATGTCCGTGTTATTCATCCTGTCGCACAATTGACAGAACTGGCCGAGCGATTGTTCCAGGAAGAACCTCTTGAACATCTCATCCTTTCTGACGTACCGCGCGGCGAAGTCGTCTAGCCTGCGCCTCTTTTTATTTTTTTTAAACTCGCGGAACTGTCTTGCCCTGGCCTTTTAGAAGCAGCTTTTTAAGGTACTGCAGCATTTTTAGGCCCTACCCTCATGATCGCCTCGATACCGGCGTTTTGCTCGTGCTTGTTATGGCTGCCACGCTCGAATTTCGCTTACATTGCTGCAGTTAGGCTGGTGCGCGCCGTTTACATAAAGGAGTGTTGAGCAATTTACAGAATACTCGTTCCTCTGCTTCCTCAGCCCTGACGGCGGTATCCGTCCTCCGTCCGCTCTTCCGTACTTAGATGAGCGCGTGCTGTCGCTCTCAGCAGCGTCCATGGCAGCAGCGACAGTGGCAGCTGCGTGACCGTCGCTGTTGGAGTGTTTCTGTGTCCTCCTAGCCCGCGTCTCCGCGAAGGGTGGGAGCATCATTTGCCGATATTCTCGCCGCCGAAGCAGCTTATCGCAGCACGAGTTCGCCATTCAGTATCCCATCGCGCGTGGCAGCAAGGCCGGCAGATTTATTAGTATGGCTATATAGCTGTCTTTGTCTAATATTCTGTCTTTGCTTGATGAGTTTTGTCCCTGCCGATTCTCCCCTTCTATCGTTCTTTTGCGCCAAGATTCTTGTCAAGAGATCTAAGTAACAGTTCGCATTTTTCTCTTCTCCCTGCTGTCGTGTTCCTCTTCTTTTAGACGCGTTTACTTCGAACAACGGAACCACCATGGGGTCTCAGGGGCGTACGCCATTTAATACCCTAAGTTTAATTAACTATTCCATTCCATTCTAAGGAAAGCTTTCTTCCCCTACCATACCGCGTTTCGAGTGGCTGCTGAGTCGCCTACTGCTGAGAAGAAACCGTTAATATACGCGTGACGTGTTTTCGCACTGGTGTTCTTTAAATTTCTCTGCTTATTACTTCCTTTCTCTAGTAAGGCGCGGGTGCCATGACCAGCTGACGTATGACATAGTCGTGCTTGACCACCACCTCAGAAAATGTGGGCACGAGATTGACTTTCAATGGCTGTCCCGAATCAGCGTCAACGATTCCGCAGATAGCTCTGTGCGCACTTCACAAAAAGAGGGAACATGGTTTCGATTTCGCTCTCAAGGGCAGATGCTGCAAAGCGACCTTGGCACGTGGCACGCAGTCTCTCGCTAGCTGAGTGGAGCTTGCGAGAAACATCAGACGAACGCGACTGCACCAACTACACCCTTTCCTGCATCTCCACCCTCCATCACGACTTCCCCAACATGAGGCCTCGCTTCGTTGTCGAATTTGGATAGGAGTTCCCTTTACAAAGGCATACCACGCAATAATTGGAGCGACCTACAGTGCACCATACGAGGTGTGCGACACCGACGAAACCCTCGACCATTTGCTGTCCCACTGTCCGCGATTCGACGCCGAAAGGAAAACACTTGTTCACACGCTACGACAACTCCGCGATCCGTCACTTTCCGTGCAGATGTTGCTTGAACACCGCTCTCACCGCTTGTCGGCCCACAAGGCATTGAAAGCACTTTTGCGCTTCTTGGAGATGATGGGTCTGCAAGAACGCCTTTCACTGATGGAGCCGTGCTACAATGTCTATTTCGTTATTGCCCTTCCTCCTTTCTCTCCCATCTTTCTATTCCTCCTTCCCATTCCCACTGTATAGGGTAGCCGACCGGACGCCTTTCAAGTTAACCTCCACGATTTTCTCTCTTTCCTTTGTCGTTCCTTCTCCAGCAATTTCCGATATCACTCACCTCAAGTTTGGATATGATTTCGTGTTTACAACCGGTACGCGTCTAGCATATCACAATGGTAGTGTCTTAACAAGGTATGCAGTGGGCGGGTCTTATTAAAAAATGCGTTGTATTATTTATACGCTGCGTTCCAAAGCAGTTCATCTTCCAAGCATTTTTAGACACGCTATTTGAGAAACCGTTATGGGATAACAAAAATATTTCGAATAAGAAAACGCCTGTAACAAAACTCAGCCGCAATTTCAAGTCCGCTTCAGAATCTGTCGGCGCACAACATACACAAGGGAAGGGATAAAACAATGTGTGAATGGGAATTAAATGTATACGCAGTGCGCGAGATACTGAAATGGAATACCGACAAGCTCCACCTATCGCTATTGCACATCTGAGTAACATAAAGTACAAATATTCTGGGCTAAACCTAAGTATGCGAAATGAGTTGTAATTATACCTAATGCCATGTTAATTCACAGATATGTAGCGAATTTGCAATAAGCGAGGTACGTTTGACATAGTTATTTACATATTATCATCTTGGCTAGCACATAATCTTCATTGTCATTTGCGCTGCTATTGTGTTTAAAGGGCCCCTAAACCACCCAGAGGTCAAAATTTAGTTGTGCTGGTGTCCCCAACGAACACATAGCCGCAAGAATTTTTCGAGACTGGTGCTGAAATAGCAGAGTTACACGCGTTTGATTATTAACACGCGGCGATTGCTTGTTTTGCTCTCTCCTGCGCCCCACCGGCCGCTTGCAGGTGCCACCTACTAGCCGAGTGCTCCTCCGAATGTCACGTGACATACATCGGCTGTGACGCGCGTTCGGTTGACGCGCCTCCGTCGGGCTCCCGCGTTCGCGCCAGTGTTTTGTTGGTGCTGTACCAACGCTCTCTGCTAGCGCTATCCGTCGTGTTCTGACATTTGCTGCAGTTTCTAGTCGGCTGTACCTGACTTTGCACATGCGTAGCGTAGTGCAGTCGCGAATTCACAAGCGTGCACACGCGAACACCACACGAACTACACACGACGAGGAAAAACGAACAGGCAGGGAGCGCATGGATTTTCTAGCAGACTAACCGGAAGTTAAGTTCTCTTTCGACCAATCAGCGCAGCTTGGACTGTTCTGACGTCACCAAAAACCACAATATCGTCCCAGCTAACATTTGCATGCCGGAAATGGCTGGCGAGGCGCAAGGGATTATTTTTCTAGTTTGTGGCGCGGCCTCGGAGCGTAGCGCTGCCGCATTTGACATCGTTCATCGTGGCGCCATTCTCAAGTTTATGCGCCTGTTAACTTGAAATGTTCAAAAACATGTCGGGGGTGGTTTAGGGGTCCTTTAGCGTTTATTTTCCATCTCCATGTTTCCTGGGGATATCCGCCGAAACCGTGTGACAAATGCTAGTTTTTGGCCTTCAATCAGATTTTGTCCCTCATTTATTAAATGCTCACGGTTACGACCGGTATACCCTCAAGATATTGGCATATTATTACGCCATAATGTTATCGCAGTAGTCCAGCTTCATAGTGCAAATCTGCTCACGGATGCCTTTGCCTTGTAATTTCATTATTTTTCACTTCAGCTCTCCATTGGAATATATGGGAACAGGCTTTATCTCCAGCCGTAGAACAAATTGGCAGGTCACAAACGACTTCGTCTCAATTTCGTATTTAAAAAATCATGTCGCTCGTGACATGTATGTCATGATTTTCATGATATGACCTGTAATTTTTGTTCATCATGCAGTCATGTTGAGGCACACCAATTTTCGTATACATCCCGTTAACGAAACGGTCAGGAGGGCACCAAGACGATGGCATGTAAATCATGCCACTCATGGCAAGCATGCCATGATTGTCATGTTATTGACCTGCCATTCATAATTGTCACGCAGTCATCTTGTGGCATACCAATTTTCGTATACATCCCATTAGCGAAACGACCAGAAGACCACCAAGACCGTGGCATGTAATTCATGCCGCTCATGTCATGCATATCATGATGTTCAGGTTATGACATGCCATTTATGTTCATCATGGAGTCATATTTTGGCATACCAATTTTCGTATACATCCAATTAACGAAACGGCCAGGAGAGCATCAAGACCGTAGCATGTAAATCATGCTGCTCATGATATGTCATCATGTTCATGTTATGACCTGCCATTTATGTTCGTCATGCAGTCACAGTGCGGCATACCAATTTCGTGCATCGGAATGACTTGTTTGACGAGTTGGTTCATATTATTTGGTGCAATAGCCAGCAGGGGAAGAAAGCAGGGAGAAACTAGGTTGAAAAAGATTAAAAGACATGAAGGGCGCCTCCTTTTGTATCAAATTTTAATAATTGAGACAGTTACATATCAAACAAAACGTGCAGTAATGAAGCGTTTTGGTGTGTACATAATTATGAGTCCGAACAACTGTGTGAGCGCCTTAACCACTTTGTGATAATCGCCACGAATGGCTGGTTTCTTTCTTTGGTGTTGTTTCGCTCATGCTCTGTTGGGTCTTCGTGGAGTGTTTTCATAGTAAACTGCAGGAATATAAACTGATTTATGGCCTCATCACTTTGTGTTTTCTTTTACCTCGTACTTAACACAAAAGTGTTATATGTCGAGGTCCACCAAGAAGTTAGTGACGTAGTTCCGTGAGAGAAATTAATGTTTGAAAGAAAGGAGCACACATTTGCAAGCTATTAAGTGCCACTCGCACTCGAACACAGATTCACCCGGGTTGCGATGAAAGGAGCTGGAAAGTCTCTGATACATCACTGCAGACATTCTTCAAAAGGGGAAGGGACGGGACGTAGAATTACGCTGCAGAACTTTACAAGTTGCATCAAACTGGTGTCCGCTTAAAGCAAAGGTGTTTCTTTCGAAATGAAAATTACTGGTAAATTAATATCGCACCCTTCCATTGTATTCTTGGTTCGCTTAGCTTCACTGCGGTGGCAACGCCATCTAGGAACAACTGGGAGAAACAGATCGTCCTGCTAATGCAGGCCGGCAGTCAGCGCTTCCGTAGTCACATCGATCGCTGCGGAAGTCAGCGGTGTGGAAGCGTCGTGGTGGCTTGTTCCTGGGGCAAAATACAACCGCGGCTGCTAAGAAATTTTATTGTGTGGCCATATGGGTTGAGTTGCCATGCGCACTGCTCCATGAACGCAAAGGTTGCCGTTGAGAAGCAAATGATGCGCCTCTCGCTCCAATGGGCTCTGTGTTCACAAAACAATGCGCATACAACCCGTTTGGGGCGCTCCTAGTTTATTGGAGGTTTGGGGAGACCTCTGGAGCGTACAAGTAGGTGTCTCTGGAGCAATGTGAGCCGTTGAAGAACTTTGGTTTGCGTTCAGCTGCTGTATCGAGGTGCCGCTGATATCTACGTGTAACGTGTTGACACGTCGAGAGTAGCTAACCCACCTCCAGCCCCTCGATTACCCAGGTTGCCGCTGATGTATTCCACAGCTTCGCGAAAGCAGATTTCACTTCCGTGTTACAACGATTCACATGGGCGAGTGGTCAACCACATTTTTTTCTGCCTTCGGTCGCTCCTGGCATTTCTACCAATCGCTTTCAGGTTAGTGGAATCGCTTGGCGGAAGGTTTGCATGGTGATCTTCGATTTGGCTTGAGCGATCACTCTGTGTAGTTATTCGTTACAGAGAGCCACGTCACGAAAGGAGATCGCGATGGGCCGGGGAAGGGATCCGCTAACCACCGTGATGAAGTTGGGTGGTTGTTGATGCCGTTAAGCCTTGCAGCACAGCCTTCTATATGCTCATTCATAGTGGCGGTTCTCCAAGACCATACATGTCATGGTCAGACTCAAGATTCCCCTACAGAGTCTCCAGCTGTTTCCCATTAGCAGCAATGATCAAATAGAACTAAACAGGGGACACAGACCCTCTGCAGAGGATAGGGACTCCCATTCTTGAGATCCGCCGGGCTGACTACACCTCTCAAAAGTGACTTTCGCTGAAAGTTAAGCAGATCTTAGCAAGCAATACTGGATAGTGTTCTATGCATCATAAACTATTCGTCACAACCGCCTGAAGTAAATAAGTGTTCAATTCCAACTTCCTGAATCAAAATACAGGCACCACGACACCTTCTGGTTTTCTTTAGGTCTAGCATCTTCACGTAAAATATACATTGAGGCTGTCATTGTTACTCGCCTTCTTATAGCGTATCGCAAATAATTTACCTAAAGAGCGGGACTGAAACAAACTTGGAGGTCGCTCCTGAAAGTGGTCTTCTGAGGCCTCCTCGAGTGCAGGACGAGGTGATTTGGATGAAGCGGCCTGATGGAACGATACGTACCGCGCGAAAGCTTGAGCGTGAAAGTTTTGGCGTAGCTAAATAGAATCAGGGTATCTGGACGCTAAATTTAACGGTCGTACACGACCAACGGCAAATGCTATACAAGCAATATTGACATGTACTGCAAAAGGTTGCGTTCTGCTAATATTTCCCACTCTTCCTTGGTATAAACCGCAGTTTCACGTTCCTGGCGTCCGGTAGGTCAATCTCAGGGCAGTCCAAGTCAAAGTCTATTGGATGCTCCGGCAGGATACGGTATTTCTGGAGCAAGAATGTCACCAGCAGGAATATCTCCATTGCGGCGAACGTCTGCCCAGGACAGTCTCGGCGCCCTGAAAGAAAACCAACAGGCGCATGTAGACTAAGCATAACACAGCGAACAGTTCGTTCAAGCCCACGAAAAACAGATAACTTTGCTGGAGCCAACATATCGGCAAGTGCACTCGACTACGTCAGGATGTCAAGGCTTTCTCAAAAGTTCGTGTCTATGCGCTTTGCGCCCTCTGCGCGGTGTTAACAAGAACAGATCAGGCGCGCGTGCGAAAGAAAAGAAAAGATAAAAACACGGGAAGAAGTGGGGCGGGGTGTGAGTTGGGTGACCTGTGTTAGCGAGATTAATATGTTTAACATAGCAGATTTCCTCAAACTCTATAGCTCATCAGCTCCTGAAAAGACACTTCTGTGAAAGAAAAACACCTTTAGCTTGTATAAGAGCAGCACCATAACCTTTGATCTTGGTAGTCAATAAACCCTCATTGTATTTAAGCAGCTCAAGGGGGCTCAATTTTAAGCAATTATGCCTACAGGCTGGACTGTATTGAACTTGTAGGTGAGGTTCCGTACCCTGTACTTTCTATCCGTGGGCAAGCGAAATATTTCATGGGGAATGTAACGTTTCTGTTTGTTAAAATTTTTACCTCTAATGTTAAAATATTGTGCCCCTGAATCCGGCAAACCATTCGCACTATTCGCGATGCACTTGTTTATTCTAACATAAATTATATAGCAGTTTCGTGAATGCATTCTTTAATGTCAGATTAAAAGAATGCCGCGAATAGTCCGCGGAAGGCAGTCGCACTGTATTTTAATATGTCGCTCAATTGTTTTTATGATCCCAAGCTTTTCATACTACAGGCAAGCTTCCGTTAGATCAGGGACAGAAATTAAATGGAATCGCACAAGCATTGCTGAAGGAGGTGTTTATGGCGAACCTGTAACGTTTCATCATTACTATAGACCTAAAGCTGTTCAAGCAAGTTTGAGGTATGAGCTGCCGAGCGTGATATGGCATATAACGTTTTCCGCTTGAGCCGCACGCTTCGCATTAAGGATGGCGGTTCACGTCCAGACACGACGTTCATGCTAGGCTACTTAGGGGAATCTACAGTGTTTCTTTTTCACAGCAATGAAAATAGTGCGTGCCTCCTAAACCGGAAACGAAAATGGGTGGGGTGGTTTATAATGAAAGCAAATATGGAGAACTCGACTGTCGCTAATTTAACCCCTTATGTTCATTACTAAAAGCGGAAATTAAAGTAAAAGTTTAATTTTGAAGTTTTTTCCGGTACCCCGTCCTCAACGTGGGAAGGCCAAGTTCTTCGTTCCCGTTTTTTTTTTTGCATTCAGGGCTTATTCACCCCATGAAAGGAAGGCCATGACACTCCTTGTCTTACCTCTCTAGCTTCCTGAGACGCAATAAAGCGATAAATAGCTGCGTAGGCCTCATAGCAAAAGGCCTCAAAGATCTGTGACGTCACGTGCATGTGTGCTGCAACCTGAAAGCGGCATCACCACATGTCTTTTCTTCTTGAACGCTTTCTACCATACCGAGGAATCTTGCTTGCAAAATTGCTCTTTGCGGCTGTGAGAAAACCTAAGCGACGAATACGAGGTACATTATTGTTTACTTTAGAGTCCCTTTAACAAAAAGGAGAAGGTCCCCGCCCTTTGCATCCTCCTTAACCGTCGTAGTGACGTGGCACGCTGTTAGAGCATGACTACTGCGATGCATCAATGACTTACAAGCATATGAATGCAAAACCACAGAAATGTGGCGGAAACCTCCCTCTCTGGCATACGTGAAGCCATGCTATCTTCCCTGCTCGGCGTTGTTGCTAGAAATGCCACAATATATCATACCATAGGGCACCAGCTCATTATCGCTGCAGTAGAACATTTAACCTTATAAAAGCTTCCTTGGTATCGTCGAAACATTGTCAGCGCAGTGCTTCTACACAGTATGGGACCACTTCAAACCACTTAGACCGTACGGCGGCAATCTCTACTTCAAGCAGAGCCAGTTTAAACTAGCAATGTCTATTTTTATATTGACAATTATAGGAGTAATTTTAAGAATTTCCTTTTATTTCGGATACCGTATATGCGGTATCGTAAATTATAATTCTTTACTCAATAAATTTTGATCACTGTGTCATTCATTGGTGTCCGAGTCAGCCTTATGCCTCGAGGCATTTAGATTGGCGCCCAACGCCAACATTTTCCATTGGGTGTAACAGAAAGTGACCTACCGACTGAGAACGGTATCAAATGTTCGGGCTTGTGTGATACCAGTTTGCCATCTTCTTTCAGGTACCGCTCAGGAATGAATTTTTCAGGCTCTTCCCAAAGAGCCGGGTCATTATGAGCCGCCCATATGTTCGGCAGAAGAATGGTGCCTTTTGGTATGAAGATGTCACCAACCACCACATCTTCTGCACACCTGAAAGTATATGAAGCGTTCGTCATTTTATATTAGCGCTAATGCGATGCGATTGCTCAGTTGCTTCCATAGTTATTTTAGCTTGAGGATCACCCCTCAACTGTTTCGCTATGGTAGAGGAATACCCGATTTCTACTACTTCCATTTTTTTAAATACCTTAATATGTTGAACATCTCTATACACGACAGCGTGATTGATTATTCTGGCTTTTGTATTCTAGAGGTTGATATACTTCCATTTTTACTTTGACCGTTACTAAAATGTCGCTTTACGTGTTAAATAAAAAGTGCATAAACATCTGGAAGCAAAATATATGTAGATGAGTGTACTAAAGCACAACAATGTTTTAAATATTTTGAAATTCACGCTTTATTTCCGGTATCCTTAGATATA
This sequence comes from Hyalomma asiaticum, assembly GCA_013339685.2. Taxonomy (NCBI): domain Eukaryota; kingdom Metazoa; phylum Arthropoda; class Arachnida; order Ixodida; family Ixodidae; genus Hyalomma; species Hyalomma asiaticum. The sequence continues at coordinate 79,267,588 of CM023487.1, read as the reverse complement.
AATCTACTGGATACATCGATTTCCTATTCCATATTTTATATTTTCCCGTCCCGTAGGTCCAGCGGGCTTATGCCTGTGCCAGTCAGCGTAGCATTCACGAGAAGCCGGAAGCCACGACAATCCAAAAGTACTGCTTGGGTGACTTGGTGCCTGTGCAGCATATGTGCACTGCATTGTGGTGCGAACGACATTTCGTGAAAATGGACACAATGAACAAACAGACAGTGGGGCACCACACGAACTGTTTAATGACGGACTGAAGAGACGCATGGAAAGAATACATTTCGTCCTTCAGCGGGCAGCCGATGTGACGGGCAGAATGATATTCTCATGATAACACTTTTAAGATGAGCAACATTCCTGAAAAATATTATGCCCGTGTCACTATCACAATCAGATTCGTTCTTTTTAATGTGATAGGCTTCCGACAATGCTCTGGCAGTTTAAACGTTACATTTGCGAAAAATCGGCGAAATGAAGCTTCAACGCCCCTCTCTCCTTTCTGTCCCTTTTTAAGAAATAGCTTTCGCGCGACAACCCAGTGTGTATATGAAGCCACGAGAAGCTTTGCAGGTGGAGCAGAAAACGTTTGTTCGCAAACTACATTTTCATGGCAGCTCTTTCCGTTTCCTGTTTTCTTTTTGTATTCCGTTTTGGTTAGTGTCAAAAAGTTGCAAGGTATGAGAAGGGGATGTGTGATTCTGCAGCTTAAGCTTATCAAAATATTTAGTGAACTTATTCGTGTCAAAATTGTATTCGCTCGAAACAAAGGCTGCTAGAGCGCCCTGGGAGTGTTGGGTTGTCCTTTCGGTGTTGCTCAAATTGAATGAACCTGAAAATCAGTTTTTATTAGCGCACATGTTTCCTGAAGATCTTCTATGTACTCAGTGCGTAATTCCATTTATCCATGTATTGCACTCCAAGTTCGTATAACTGGATAAAGCTCAGGCAGGTGAAAATATCAATAAATCTGACACTCTTTGTTCCAACTACATGCTCTTCGGAGGCATTGTTCTGAAACTTCGCCTGTTGGCTCAAAATACGAGCGTGCGCATATTGCGTTTTCACACAAAGTCTTGACCAGCTCGTTAATGGCGAACAACCGAAATAAAGATCACATTTTTATGGAAAGCAACGCGCCTCGCTCCGCACACTGCGGCTCTAGTATGGGCACTAGCTGGAACTTGATGCGGCGTTGTGTATTTGTCATAATAGCATTTGGCTCACATTGTTAAGGCCCTACACGCAAAGAAAAAGTGGGAGAGGTCAACAATGAAAATTCTCTTTATATACACAGCAGGAAGTGAAAGCCGACTCTTGCATTCGGGCACCTAGTGCAGAATTATGCACCTGAGCTTCCTAGTCTTCGTAAAAACTATATTCTGGCCATTCCGCGCAGCTTTGGAGTTACCACTATCGCGGGCTGGCAAAAACGCGGCGCCTAGCGCCGTTAGAGCCGCCATTGTCGCGGAATGCACACTACATGTTGCTGCACTTTCGGTTTTGGTGGAACTGCCAGCACGAGAAATATAAGCCAAGAAAACTCAGGCACAAAGACGAGTGTTCGAAGAGTGTTCCAGACGGTCATGATTGACTATAAGCATCTTTAAAACCATTCGTGGTTATCGGCACTCGATAGGCATAGGAGGTCCTATGGCCCCACACCAACAAACTTAAAGGAATACTTCCTGCCTGAATTGGCGTGTGCCGTTCGAATATCAGTTCTTGCGACAACAGAGCAAACTAATATGAACCCATTAGGTACACCATGTAGCCATGCTTCAATACTGTCGTATGTATCGACGCCTCGTAATTTGTTTTCCACTTACCGGAAGTCGTCGCCACATTTTTATTACCGATGTATTTTACGCCATGACTGTGCTGCTCTTAGACTCCGTGACCGCCAAGTCACATAGGCGTCTCTGATTTTTAATTCATTGATTTAAACTGCGCCTGACCAAGCGATATGTGGTCATGTCTGACCATCATGAAATTCAAGCCCAAACATCTATCATCTGCAATCACTGGAAATATCCTGTTCATGTAATTCTAGCTCCATCAATATTACTATCCAGGCTGGAGCAAGTACTGTGAACTTTTGTTTATTTATATTATTGTTTGAGGTAATTTGAGACTGACTTGGCTCTCCATGGCCGTCGTAATCTATTTACATGTAAGTTTAAAAAAAAGTAGGCCAGCTTCCCACTAGCGCTGCCATGTCACCGGTGCTGGGTGCTTCCCTTAGCGAGGGTATTATCAAAAGCTTAACTCATCTTATGTATCCTTGCCAAACAATTCAGTATCACCGATACTTCATATGGGAAGTTTGCAGTATCTGTGCTTAATGGCGGTAGGCGCGGCAGGTCGTTAAAAAAGTTTTGTTGGCTTCTTGTCCGCGTACAAGCCTAATAAATGGCAGAGTGTAGTCGTACAAGGTTCTTTTATCGCTCTGAAGTTACACACAACTGTGGTGTAGAATATAAAAGCGCTAACTCATGCTTACGGCGCATGAGTTATAACCGTGGAAGGTTCCGGTAAAAGACCAGCGCCGGCATTCGGAGCTCAAAAGGGGATTGGACGGTGCGACGCAGCTTGACAAGTGCTATATTCACCTGGTGTAATTGTTCCCAGCAGAGAGAGAGCTAAAAAAGTACAGTGCATGTTGCACAGGCGCTGGCACGTCACCTTACTCATTTCGCTAATATGCCGGACGTCGTTTAGCGCCCGTGCAGTGCAGATCCTAAACCTGCCAGAGCTAAGCTCTGCGTATCAATATCAATAGTAACGTAGAGTGGCGTATGCGTTAGGACCCCATATGTATATTTGTTTTAGTTTACAACATTCCACCAGTTATAGCGCGCTTCATTACATTCATGCAACGCCTAGTATACCTGTGCTCACTTACTCTCTTGCAACGCCGAGAGGGGCAGCAGTCTTCCATCGGTCCATTTCCCAGACGCAGGCCAACGTGTACGGCATCATCTTCCGATCCTCCCACGTTGGCTGACGCTCTTCTCCGACCACGTCGTCGATTTCACGTTGCACACGCACTTGTATTGTATGTGGATTTTTTGCAAAGTTCAGCATGTGCCACGTCATCGTGTTGGTCGTGCTGAAGGTGCCCGCCATGAGGAATGTGTTGACGTTTCCAACAAGGTAGTCGTCTGCACAGAAATTATGCGACTAGCGAGCATAGTAATTTCGGAATCACCGTGTCAGTCAAGGTCGGTTAAGAGTTGCTAGAGTACCGAGACCACGCATTCTCTGGTGTGCCAGAAAGTCACACCGCTCAATACAGCTCGGAATCAGCTCGCCGTCAACGCAGGAAGTGCGCGACGGCAACTCGAAAACACTAGCACCTGTGAGTCCTCTTTCACACCACGATACGTGTATTGAATGTTTCAAAGGCAAAATTGAATAAGCTGCGAGTTAGGTGTTTCACAAGTTATAACAATCAGCCTTTGCATCACCACTACATATTGAGATTTTCCAAGTACATTTTCCATTTGGTGCTTTGCTGAAGGAACACTAAAGGCAAACAACATTTTTGTGTTAGAATAGTGAATCAGTGTTTGGGAACGTCTGGAAGGACCATGTTTTCTGCAGCACCGCTATGTTGACCCAGAAATTTTGGTGAACGCACGACACAGCTTGCACCACTTGCAGGATATTGTGCGAACATGGTGACGTAGTCAAGCCAGCAGCATGCCACCGGGCCAGTGGAGGAAAGAAAGAACGCTCCGAGAGGGCGTAACGTGACAGTTGTGCAGCGTAGTCATACAAAATACAGTGGAGATAATCATGGGAAATGGGCGCTGGTCACGTGGTAGGAAAGCGGTAGACTGATGCGCTGTCCAGGCCACTGAATGTTCCCGCTTCCAAGCACCCCCTGGTAGTCCGGCAACTATGAAGGACCTAACCGAGAAGTACCGCGCACAGGCGATAGAGTAGGTTGGCTCAATGGGCTAGCGAGATCACTGGACGCCGCGTCCTAGCTTTCTTTTTTCCTCCATGGCAGGAGCGGCTACTGCGTCATAGAAACGGCTTTCGCCGCGGCTATAGTGGAGTAAAACATTCTTGTAGTGCAACCGCCGCTGGTAGAGAGGGCCTCGAGCGAAAGAGAGTTGAGGTGGCGCTGTAGTTGGCCGCTATAGACTATCGGAACGTCGACTAGGCGATGCGCTCCAGGAAATACAGCTTCGTACCTCGTTTACGTAGTGCTAAATTTGCCACCACGAAGTATCCAGATAACGGTGAAGCATCAAAGTTATTGCAACCGTCTTGTGCTGTTCGCAGCCTCGTGATACCCTGAAACAATATCCTGCTGAACCCACGCGTTCTGGAAACCAGGCACCTTGCGAAGCACTCGGCGAGGAAATTCCCTATGACGAATTTTTCGGCGTTCACTTAGGTGTGGCGAGAGGGATCAAGGTCAATTTTGCGAAGCGCACGAGCATCGACTCATAAGTATGTTTAACGCGGGCTAATTAGGAACGTCGAGAGCACCGTGGCCAGTGAATCGTAGCTCATGGTAAGTAAGACGTAACGTTGGAACGCACATTTATGTCAAAGCACAGACTGTCAGAGAAAAATGAACTATACGACACGCTGATGTGCTGTCATAAGAGTCGTTCGATGAAGTATTTCTACAGGATTGAGCAAGTTGCACAAAAAGCACACCGAATGGTTTTGAGGGTATAGTTATTGGTATGATGGTGCTAATGGCATATTGGAAGCACAATTTACGTGTTACATTACACAAGCATCATTGCTACAACTGTAGGTGTAGTAGGTTTATTTACTCTACATAACGTCCGCGAGGAGCTGCCTATAGTCTAGCCTGAGTGTGCTTTTTGTCACCTCAAATGTTCCTTTTCGTTAGCCTTCTACCACTTCGTTCCATGTTTGTCTGTGTGCTCTTTATGTCTACATTTCAATCGCAAGTGTGGACAAACTGTTCTCTTTCTTTTTTTCTTTAGAGTGGAGGTCTTTCGGCCTGTCTTCCTGCGTGTGCGCAATATCGATAATTGTGCCGTAATCACTCATTTTCGTAATTTATACCCTGCCTACGAAACTTTTGGGTATACCAGGTAAACAAAGCAACCAGGAGACTACCGATACATAGGCGGCCAGATAGACAGAGTCAAAGTGACTTAAGTTCGCCAGGAAATGCTTTGGATTTATTAAAAAATATTCCTGCTTTCGCGCGTTGTAGTTTAGGAGTCACGTAGGGGCATGACTGGCAGTGCACATTTTGAAGTGTCGAACATTTTTGAAGGCTTGTTTATGACAGCGTCAGGGCCGTAGGATGTTAATTGGCCCTATATATATATATATATATATATATATATATATATGAAGGTATTAGCCTTCCGCTAGGAGAAGAAGAAGCGCGAGATCCTAGGGGGGAAAGAAGGAGACGTTGAAGTAGAGAGGCAATAAAAGATGGACGCCCGTTCCAATGCAGGGTATTCTATTGTGTACTTGTAAACAGGAACACTACATTAGCTTTGGCGCAGCCGACAATCGAATACAAGGTGTCGGTGACCTTCTTCCTTGATGAGGCCTCCACGAGGAATATCTTTTCGAAATACCAAGCTCAAGATGAACCAGAGGTGGAACTACCTCGGGAACTCAACTCTGCTGAACTTCTAAATATGGTCTCGGAGAAATCTGCCATAGACACTGATGAACTACGTCGAAGAGGTGCTGTGAAAGTGAACTTGCGTCTGCAGACTTTTGACGGGCTGGTCCTTTAGTCGATGCGTCGAAAGGACTCTGGATCAAGGTCTTCAACGGATGAGGTGAGCCTCATTTTGAAAGCTCTTGAGCTACAGCAAGAGCAGGTTGTACAACAGAACCATCTCGTAACGTCGCTGATCAGTTCCCTAAACGCTGGAAAGCCCGTGCCTAAATTTGTTGAGCCCGATGCATTTGACGGCTAGTCTTCACGCCCAGACAGTTGGATGGAATTCTACGAACTTGCCGCTGTAAAGAACAAGTGGTATTGTGACGATGACAAGATTTCTAACATGCGCACTTATTTGGGAGGCCTTGCACGCAAGTGGTAGGAGTTGCGTGTTATTGAAGTTATTGAAGACGCTAAGAACTCTTGGAATGACTGGAAGGAATCATTCTTGACAACATTCCGGATCAATCCAGTACAAAGATGGGACACTGCACTAAAACTCAAATTCACGCAGGGCTCCCTTCTCGAGTATTTTTTTGAGAAACGCCGCTTTTTAAAGCTGGCCGAGCCTTTGCTGCCACCCTCTGCTGTACTAGCCCTAATAATGCATGGACTGCACGCCGAAGTTGGGAAGCAAGCTTTAGTGCAGTCGCCTAAAACTGTAGACGGGATTTCGGAGTGCCTTCAGGATATACAATCTACTTCAGATGAAAAACACCCTGCCACTACTAGCGGATGCTTCAGGTGATCTGCCACGGGCGGTTAAGGCTGTAATGAACGAGAACCGAACCGTCTTGTGAGCAGCGAAGTCGGGCTGGCGTACCCCACAGGTCGGATGCATAACATCGATACCGACTCTCAGGATCCTTTCACGACAAAAACTTATAAACGAGGGTGATCAGTCCGACCCGATGACCACAACTGAGACTGTTTATTTAGCTCGCTCTAGCCTACTTCACATTCCTGTTAAAGTTTGCAACAGAGACACGATGGCCCTGGTAGACAGCGGTGCTTCTGTGTCGATAATACATGCCAAGCTAGCAGATGTCAGTCATATCCATAGCGGAAGATTGCTACGAGTGCAAGGTTATGATGGAAAGGTGGCTTTGCACAATCAGTGGGCTTCAGTAACCATCGACTTCCAAGGTCACAAGATCGATAGTGAAGTATTGGTGATTGAGGGCGTAACATAAGACTTTCTCCTCTCCAGGCGAGATATAAAGATACTGAAAATCAATATATGCTGGGATGATGTTGTCTTAGTTGAAAGATTACCAAGGAACGAGACACAGGAGGGTTAACAAGAGGACCTGCGAGTTGTAAAATGGGCAGCAGATATTCAAAAGGCATTCCCTGAAGTCGTATGTGTAGGAAAATACCCACCAGCGATGACGTCACACAAGGTCCCTTTTGAACTAACAAGACCGTCATCCGCAAACCACCTTATAACTTGTCAAGAGAGCGGAAGATGTGGTTGAAGAAAGAACTACAGGAGATGCTAGATGCTGATATAATTCGACCGTCTGTATCAGATTGATTGATTTGTGGGGTTTAACATCCCAAAAGCAGCTCTGACTATGAGAGACGCCGTAGTGGAGTTCTCCGGAAATTTCGAGCACCTGGGGTTCTTTAACGTGCACTGACATCGCACAGCACACGGGCCTCAACATTTCGCCTCCATCGAAATGCAGCCGCCGCGGCAGGGATAGACCGTCTGTATCACCCTTCGCCTCTCCTATAACAATAGCGCCGAAGGAAGATGGAACTTTCAGACTCTGCACCGACTACAGGGCTCTCAGTCGTCAAACCGACCTTATACCATTCCCAATGCCAAAGATGCACACGATTATAGATGAGACAGGTGGCTCCCAACATTTATATCCATCATCATCATCATCATCATCATCATCATCATCATCAGCCTATCTTATGTCCACTGCAGGACGAAGGCCTCTTCCAATCCTCTCCATTCTTGCCTGTCCTGCGCGAGCTGATTCCATTTGACGCCTGCGAATTTCTTGATTTCGTCCGCCCATCTTACTCTCTGTCGCCCGCAGCTACGTTTGCTCTCTCTTGGTATCCATTCCGTCGTTCTAACTGTCCATCCGTTATCTATCCTTCTCATCACGTGGCCTGCCCATGTCCATTTTTTCTTCTTAACGTCGGTTATTATGTCGGCGACTCCCGTCTGTTCTCTGACCCACTCGGCTTTCTTTCTGTCTCTTTATGTAACGCCTATCATTTTTCGTTCCATCCCCCGCTGCGCCGTTCTTAACTTCCTCTCGAGATTCTTCGTAATTCTCCAAGTTTCTGCCCCGTATGTAAGTACTGGCAAAATGCAGCAGTTATTTAGTTTCCGCTTGAGTGATACTGGTAGATTTCCTTTCATGAGTTGGGAGTGTCTCCGGTACGCGCGCCATCCCATGTTTATTCTACGGTGGATTTCTTTTGTATGGGCGGTTTCTCCTGTCAGTAACTGTCCTAGATATAGGTATTCTTCTACGACTTCTAATGTCTGGTTTCCGATCGTGAACCCACGTTTCTTCGCCGTGCCACTTAGCATTACCTTTGTTTTCTGCATGTTCATCCTTAGCCCTACTTTAGAGCTTTCTCGGCTGAAGTCTTCAATCATCTTTTGCAGTTCGTCGCCATCATTGCTAAAGAGAACTATGTCATCTGCAAATCTTAGGTTACTCAGATATTCGCCGTTAATCCTTAGCCCTGTCTCGTTCCAGTCTAGCCTTTTGAAGATTTCTTCCAAACATGCAGTAAACAGCATTGGAGAAATTGTATCTCCTTGTCTGACAGCTTTCTGTATTGTGATTTTTCTGCTTTTCTTGTGGATGAGCAGGGTAGCTGTAGAATCTTTATAGATGTTAGCTATTATGTCTACGTATCTATCGCATATTCCTTGACGGCGTAATGCCTCTAGAACTGCTGGTATCTCTACCGAGTCGAAAGCCTTTTCGTAGTCTATGAAAGCCATATAGAGGGGTTTGTTGTATTCCGCTGACTTCTCGATTAATTGATTTATCACATGAAGGTTGTCTATGGTGGAGTATCCTTTCCTGAACCCTGCTTGTTCTCTTGGTTGATTGAATTCAAGTGTGGCCCTTATTCTGTTGGAGATAACCTTTGTGAGAATTTTGTAAAGTGTTGAGAGTAGACTGATCGGCCTGTAGTTTCTCAAGTCTATATATATATATATATATATATATATATATATATATATATATATATATATATATATATATGTAACAAATTTACGAGTAACTTTGCCCTTTGAAAGGGTCAACTTCATGGTTCGTAGGAAACCAACCGTATATTTTAGGGGTGAAGCTCCTTAAGGCGTAGGCTTGTCTGCCGCAGTTGTCCATTGTAGCCATTTCGCCTTCATCGAACGCTGAGCTGCCTCGAACGCTGGCACGCGCTCTTGTGTCACGAGTTCACGCCGGTTCCTCTTTGTCGCCTCGAACGCTGGCACGCGCTCCTGTGTCACGCCTTCACGCCGGTTCCTCTTCGTCTACTCCCGCATCACTCTGTTTCGGTTTCGTTTCGTATTACATCGCAATAGCCATAGTTTTAAGACCTTGTTCACAACTTTTCTGCAAGGTAGAAGATGCGGAACGAATACCACAGTGATCTAGAAAACTCAGTTGTCTTTCCATACAGCACGAAGCATAGCTAAATTATTCCGGAACTCGGCACCATTTACGATGAACCTCCGCAGCTTCACCCGGACGTTCACGGAGTGAATGATCATGAGTATCATCGTTCACTCCGTGGATATGCGTGGATTTTTAGGGGCGAAGCTCCTTAAGGCGTAGGCTTGTCTGCCGTAGTTGTCCGTCGTAGCCACCTCGTCTAGTTCGTGAAGTGACCACTAGATGGCGTTGCTGGGGCTCGCTCCATAAAGATACATGGTAAAGGCTAGTGTGACGGGAGATCAGTAGATGGCGCTAGCGCATCATAGTTGATGATTTAAAATACGAGATGGAGTTGCGGCGCTCGCTCCATTCAGATGTATGAGAGTGCTTAGTGTCATGAGCCATCACTAGATGGCGCGCGTGAGCACGCTAAAGCCCCTCTACCTACGGAAAAGTACCGCCATCTCTTGAACAACGCCGCTTCCTCCTCTCCTCGCCTCCGATAGGGCGGGTGCGGTCACGTGGTAGCGCGCTCACTTTTTTTCTTGGTATTTTGTTTTCTCGCCGCTCGGCGCCATGTTGGATGCGCCAAAGTGCCACTGCGCTGTGTGTTCGCCGGTCGCAAGTGCACGACGTGCGGAGTGCACGTGTACGTCTGGCTAGTTTTGTCGCGATGCCGGGTTGCTGTGCCTTTTCCTGCATACCTGTTTTTCATGTAAGAGCATTTCCCTGAAAAGGGGTTACCACTTCGGTTTTAAAGATGATCGCGGCTGTTCGCAAGCGCAGCCCGTTTCTTCAACAGCCTGCATGCCGCGCGTGCTTATTTTGGAATGAGCCGTTCGCAGTTAAAAAAAAAACTGTATGGCAATACATATGACGAAGTGCCGAAATTTTTCATCGCATCGAGGTCACGCTGTGGAGTGTGTTCAGAGTATACATCGCTTGAAATGAGCGACACCCTCTCCAACAGCGAGCGGTAATTTCGGTAGTAGTATAGTGACGTGAATGCGTTCGTCTACTTCTACATTCACAACGCACCAGCGCGGTCTTCTAGCAATTAGAAAAAGTTTCCGTGCGTAAGGGCGATATTGGTCACCTACATCGGCAACACCCACGCAGGCATGCAAAACCTCACGACAACGTGTTCAAACTGCGCCGCACAGGCCAAACATCCCAGAACGGCGTACTGCGTGCACAAGTCATCGGGCAGGCAGAGGATGGCAGGACGTGCGAAACTTCATGAAGTTTTGAGTGTGTGCCTCCAAGGGCATTGTTGGCGTTGCTGCAGTTACAGACGACCGAGATAGTTTATACGCACGGGAACTATCCCTTCCCAAACGTGGCTTGACACCACAGCTGCGGTTTAAATATTTCTTGCTGATGCAATAAATAGCATGCTGTGTTTACAGAATTTCATTTCAACTTATTTGATGTAGCGCAAAAAACAAGACACGGACACAAGAAGGCTGTGTGGTGTCCATATGTGCCTTCTTGTGTCCGTGTCTTGTTTTTTGCGCTACATCAAATACGTTTAATATGAACCACCAACAAGCCCGCATCGCAACTCTTGTCGACTTCATTTCAACCTTTTCCAAGTAAACATAGTTATGGTTATCCGCGCCAGATACACAAGGAAACACTACGCTCCGAAAGAAAGCTTAAACGACGTTCGCTTTCGCTACAAATTGCGCATGGTTTGCAGCAGCTCTTCTGAGGCGATATTTCATTAGGTAAACCAGATGGTGAGCACACCCACTCCTGCTTAGAAAATCAACGCAGTAGAGTGAATCATTATATCAAACCGTACGCGAGGCACGGCCACGGCTGGACGGCGGCAGCGGCGGCGCGCGTCCAGCTCGAAAGCTAACCGAAAGCTCGTGGCGCTTTCCAGGGGGCGCCGCAGTCGCGAGCGGAGAGGAGGTGGCGGTGGGGAGAGTAGATGGCGGTACTTTTCTCTCATTGGATGGGGGTGATCGTTCGAGATGTTTCGATGCAGTGTTATGGGAGACCGTTAGGGGTGAGAGCTATAAAATGCACTCGCTCTTGAATGATCTCAGAATGATCACGAGATGGCGCTGCGGTGATGCATAGCTAGTACGTCAATTGATCAATAGATGGCGCTGCAGCGCTTGCTGGTTCGTTGTCGCGTCGTAGCCAGGCTCGCGCTCGCCCTTGGCGCGTGCCTCCCGGCGCTCGAGCTCTCTCACTCTTCCATCTGCTGTCTCGTGAGAGAGAGAAAGAGAGCGAAAGGCGCGCGTTGACTATGGAAACGCTCTTTCTTCGATGAACGCTCTACCAGCTCGCAAAGAAGGAGAACGCGCCCTCACCCGCGAGAGAGAACGTTGACGCAGCCAGCTTCTTCTAGCGAGTTTCTTGACTGAAAAATACCGACTGCAAGCGCTGGAGAACCGTTCACCGGCCACCCATATATGTATATAGGCACTGGATCTTGACTTGCAATGAAGTGCCGGTGGGAGATTTCGCTTGTGCGTAGTTGAACCATAAGGATTCGTAGCGTGCGCGTTAACTAAATTAATCCGGAACTCGGCACGATCTACGATGAACATCCGGAGCTTCGCCCACTCATCATCGTTCACCCCGTGAATATGCGTGGATTTTTTTGTTTTTTTTGGCTACAGTGGAAACCATAGCAGGGGTAATAGCAAACACCAAGCGAGCTGTGTGTCGAGTCGGCGAACCGACTAATACACACGCTTATCGCTGTAATATACACGTAAATATCACTTTCCACGGATGGTGAATTTTGCACAAGTTTATTTCCCTTAATAAGCTCATCTCCTTGGTTTCAGGAATTTTTAATGGCAAAAAGTAATATTTTCTGTTCGGGAATCAAACCATCCATCCAGATAGAAACACCTAATGCAGGAAACCATTCCGCAGGTAGAACCTAATAGCAATTTATATTATTTAGTGAACTAGAATGATGCCTTAAGAAAGCACACGCTTTGTCACGACGTTAGTGGCTCTTCTTCGCGACTCCCAGCTGCTACTTTTTCCATCTCAGCTTTGTAAATCATTTAGGCCATTTCAAGTCAATGGCTTTTTTCTCCCCCACAATAAACGTGACGCGATCGCATGTAACATCTTTTGCGTGAATTCGAATTTTCGGTTGGTGGTTGAGCGCTTATTACACTTTAATAGCGTTCCGTCTTCCTTTTTAGATGTTTATATCGCGAGGGGTTTACACTGAATACAAGGCGCCGAGGACGTCGGGGACAGGCATGGCCTGAACATCATCTCTTAGAAAGGCGGAGTATTTTCGAAATCACGTTGTGTGATGTTCCTACTACCGCTCCTACGATTACATGCGCAGATGACTACAGAGTTCGAAACAGTAACAACAAAGAACATTAATTTACAAAGAAAAAACGGTGTTTTTGTCGAGCGCCGGCCTTCGCTCGACTGCCCTGCTCGTGGGCGACTAAGCTTCAGGGGTTGGCGCAATTTTTTGCACCCTGTGTCGCTAGTAACTCAGATAAAGTGACAGAAAATGGTGCCAACACTCTTGCAGCTGACTTGACAACGTGGCGAAGCTTCACAGTCGTTACACTTACCGGTGAATAAGGGCATTTCTTCATATCTGCTTTCTCCGATTTTGTTGCTATACCTATGAATGAAGTCCCTCGTGTCGTCTTCGGGTTTTGATGCCTTGTATAGCTCAATTTGTCTCCTAAAAGTCGGGAAGGAAACATACCACTATTTAGTGCAACACATGTTCTGGTTACCTGTATATGATGGAATGCGTTTCGCCACAAATTTTCTCTTTGAATATACTTCTTGCTAATGAGTGGTCGCCGTTTGCGTTGCATGGTAGTCCATACGATACATAGAAATTTGGCCCCATAGGGAACCACATGGACGACGTCAATTATAAATGCGTAGCAATAGGGGGCTGTCAAAGCATAGACGATGCATCCTAAAAGGCAACGGACAAGAACTGAGACGGAGAGAAGAAGACCCACAGCGCTGTACTCGCAACTCGAAGTTTCGAATGAATACACACCTGCAAGTCAAACTTGCTATCATGGAGGATGCGTGCCTAAACCGCATGAACGCGCGCTTTGCCGTTCAGCTTGCCAACGTACAAATGTCTAAATAGGAGTTCCGTGGTAGAATAGCGCCGGTCTGTGACTAGACCATTTGCAGTTGTAATGATGGTAATCGTATGATCTTTAATTGCGCTTGTAATGTACAATAAACAATATCCTAGCAATAAATGTGTTTTTCTCCAAGTCGGTATGCTTTTGCGCAACTTTGTCAATCCGGTCCGTAGGGATACACCCAGGAATATTTAGCACTTCTCTTGCGATAAGTTGAAGAACAGAGGGCTAATAACGGTACGTAATTTTTTATAGAAGAGCACGTGGATTCGCTAAGTCATTTTACATGACACGTATGTCGTCATTAAGACAATGTGATATCACCAAGAGGCCTAAACCGTGAGTAGCGCATTGTGATCCAGTTGAATATATTGTGTTTAAGCAAATTACCGGGAGCATTGAGAAATACACACCCTCGTCACGGGAATGCAGCCAAATCAGTAGTTTTCACTGTCAACTTCAGGAACATCCATCAGTTAATAAAATGACCCAAGATATTAAAAAATACGAATGATCTCACCAAGTTTTCAGCTGCTGGTTTGAACACACAATGTTCAATGATGAAGTTACACAACTCTACTAGCGTATCAATTTAAATAGGAGCAGCGGTTTTAACTTTTCCTGTGTATGACAACGTAATGTGAGGTCTGAAGAAAAGCTATTGTACTAACCCATGGGAGCCTTCAGATTAGTGCTCTTAAGCAGGCTACGAAAGACCCGTCGATGACACATGCAGGCCACAGGCATAAACACTCGGATAGTACGGCAGATGCTGCTACTTCTCCGTTTCACTCGTGGCATGTGCAGTACCACTCGCTACTGTAGTTGTTCGTTCGTCTGTAGCACCTTCGAGGGAGCTACTGTTGCTTCGTCACACGCCTTGTCATGTTGCACTTCCTCAAATTTCGTGGACTTCCTTGCGAGCACAGAAAAATGTATAATCACGGCAACGATTCGAGAATATGCATTATCCGTGCTAAACAGAACACGCCCTACAAATTCACAATCTTCTCGGACTGAGAGGAATAATTTAAAAGTTCCGTAATAATTATGGATGCATTTGATGCGCTTATAGAGGCAAATAGTATTCTCTTGTCAAAAATACAGTTGAAGGTGCTAGTATTATTGCATTTTGGTAATACACACTTGGATATCTGAAACCCCTGCGTAATTTAACTGAAACACCGTGTTGAATACCTGTAATGAGTTATAGGAGAGAAGAGCAGCATTGACGTTATTAGGTCATAGTGATATGCTGGTGAAAGCGGATGGCGTAGCAATGGTTTGTAATGTGATGGCCTTATTGTAGCTTCCTATACAGTAGTCAATTCCTTACGAGTGCTAACGCGAGCCCAGAAAATTGCGGAGAGCGTTTAGGCTTTTGGCACCGTAACGAAGTGAACAATTATGGGAAAACTTGTTATTGGTCTTCAAGGAACACAAGGGAGCTAAGACTACGTAACCGTTATTCATAACCAATTAATATTCTGAAAGGAAACTATAGTGCGATTCCACAACATAATTTAATTTATACACAGCGATAGTATATTTAGTATATTCCGCAATCACAACAGGCAATCGATGTATATGAAGAAACTCAAGGACACCTACGCCGAGACATCATACAGCTGCGCCAATAGGTCTGCGATGCGATGGCTTGTGGTAAACGGAAGCCAGGAGAGGAGTCGGCGCAGCTTCCACGGAATGAGCATTTGCGCCTGCCCATGGAAGAGCGTTCTGCCCATTCGTCCCATCAATCCGTGCAGCTTGCGGGTCGTTGAGTTGTCGTGAGTCAACTGCTCACCGTAGAAAAAGGACACAGCATTGTTGAATGCGCATGGCGTCACGTACTGTGTGAGGTCAACCGGCTTCCCGTTGGTGTCCCCAAGGCCGTCAGCGATTCGGCGGAACTCTCTCTGCCATCACCCAGGTGAAGTAGGGATGCAGGAAATGGAAGAACAAACAACTTCAGGAACAGTCAAAACAAACCTATGTTGTCTACATTATGGCCAGTCTAAGCAACGTGCAAAACAACTACGAATATCATCATCATCTGCCTGCCTATGCCCACTGCAGGGCAAATGCCTCTCCCATAGATCTCCGATTATCCCGGTCATGCGCTGCGACCTCCTCATATCGTACACTTTTTATCTCATCTTCGCGCCTTTCTACCGCCCCCTGCCACGTTTGCATTCTCTAGAATCCACAATGTTTCCCTTAATATCTTGCCTTCGCATTACCCCCGTGCCCACACCCTTTCTTGTTCTATGTATCTACTAGCATATTAGCAACACCGTTTGTTCGCTCAACCGCTCCGCTCCTTTCCTTGCCCTTAAGGCTACACCGGTCATTTTCCATTCCATTGCCTGCTGCGTCGTCCTTAATTTCAATTGACCCCTTTGATTGAGCTTCCAAGTTTCGGCCCCTTTGTAAGTATCGGTGAGTATCAGGTGTTACAACCTTCCTTGTCACGGATGTCGACAAGCTGTCATTTATCATTTCACAATGCTTGCCCAATTCACCCCCCCTCCCTTTTTTTCTTATCCTAATTTCTCAGCATCATGGCTCGGATCCGAGGACATTATCTGGCCTAAGTAGATACATAAACTTCCCGTGCCTTCCCACCTATCTCACACTGCTGTACTCTGCGAAGGCTCTGAAACATTTATTTACTCTTCAGCACATTAAGTTTCAGACCCAGTGTTCTGCCTCGCATGTCTAGTTCAGTAACCACGCTTTACAGTACGTCCCCCGAGTTACTTAGCAAGGCAATGTCATCAGCAAGAGAAATTACAGAGATACTCTCCACTAACCCTTACACTTAGCTGCCCTCACCAAAATGTTCTACATATATGTCGTAAACATGCTGTGAATAACATTGAGACGATGGTCTCTGCCCATGCTACGACTTTCCTTGTAAATATTTACTAGACTCCTTGAGGAGAATTATAGTGGCTGTGGAGCCATTGTAGATATCCTCCAGTATTCTTACGTAAGGCCCGTCTGTGCCTGGAATCCGCAATGCCTGCATGGCTGTTGAGTTTTCGCCCGAGTCAAATACTTTTTCATGATCTTGAAGGGCTGGTTGATGGGTATTACCCTATAGCCTGATTGATAGAGTGAATATGGTCTATTCTTGTATAGCCTTTAGGAAACCCTGCTTGTTCGTTAAGTTATCTGAAATCTTAAGGTGGGACAAATTCTGTTAGCGATTACCATGGTGAATACCTTGTACACGACTGACAGGAAACGGATTAGCCTGCCCTTCATTCACCCTTTATTACGAATTAATAAAACAGATTTCGGATTTCAATCCCTTCATGTAGCCTTTATTACGAATTAGAATGATCTTCAAGTTGTTCGAAGATTGCAGTATGCTCATGGTTATTATCAGGCATTGTGTATACAGGATTCCCATTTTTGTAGCATCATGTGTCCACATCCTTCAAGAGATCTGGTGTTATCTTATTGCCACCAGGTACTTTACTCGCCTGCATTTCCTTCAAAGCTTTGTTTACTATTGTCATTAATGGTGGGATGTATAGACCTTCTCGACTACTTTCTTGCTTTCACCCTGAATGTGGCAACTCTGTAGAACCCGTTGGCTACAATAATTTTGTTGGCCATATTTTCGATTGCATTGCCTTACTGCCTTTCTCTCTCTACTATTTCCTTCCTTCTGTGACTGTTCTTATGAATAGACGCTTGTGGCACCATTTTTTTGGAGCCTGCTGAATCATCTCTAGATATTTTCGTATGTCAACTATCTTGTCCTTCGTAAATAATTTCGGAAGAACCGGTATTTTTGTTGTGTCTGTTGGGCTGCGCACTGTCGTACTTTGTTGTTTCATAACAAAATGTATCACACGTGAGGTTAGTTTAGCGAACATTGCCCCTACTTCTACCGCAGCCTCCGTGATAATGCGTGTAAGATTATCCCTCACTTTCCGAACCCTTAGGTCAGCTTCGTTGGTTCCAGCTCGACATTGGCTCTGCCATGTAATCATGAAATCTTGGACTTCCATTCTTACCCATAGCTCAATGATCACCTTCCTTCATACTGTTTATTACGGTCCCTCCTATAGTCTAACCTAATTCAAAATAAGGACGGACACATAGCATACACAAGAGATAACATGGTATTTCACTTCTGCTGGCCGTATTCGTCGTCGTGGACGAAAGCGATCGCTCGCGAAAATAATATATGCGTACGGGATGAATTGAGCATACAAGTTATTTTTGCTACTCGAAAGCAGTAAAAATAAAAGGTTCGAAATTTGCGTCGCGCTGCTTGCGCTTTTCAGAACATCGGGTTATAAGCTCAACAAAGACGCGTTGGTAATTTCCTAACGCTGCAAGGTCAGTAGGCGTCTATGTAAACTAGATTCCCTAAACTTTATCATCAATGATTTAATGTACGGGTACTGCAAGCATACGGCACGCGGTCCTCGACGTATTGTCGATGCGTGCACCAAAAACGTACTTGAACGCTGCAAAAGCTTGTCCTCTCTAACTGCTGAGGTAGCCGGTCTGGTTTGGAAGCTCTGTGGCACGAAATAAATTTTGCTGAAAATATCCTCCTATCATCTCGGCAGCTCTCAGGCTGGTAGGCGTCGGCCGAATGTTTACGTTTCATTCACAACAGAGATGTATGGGGCGAGAGGATCAAAAGGACAGAAAGCGAGTTTGTAACAATTCATAATTCAAATAGCAAGCGACAAATGTGCACCATTTGAGAGGTGGCACTACTTTTCCTGAAGCTGCGAAGAAAAGTTGTGGGTCTTCTTTCTTTTTCACCGCAGTGCTCTGCTGCAGTTGATAGTCGGCGTTCATGTTGTCCGCTCCTCTTCCCTTGTGTCCGTGTTTCGTGCGCGCTTGATTTTTGCATTATGGGCTGAGAGACTATACAGTGTCGGAAGCGTTCTATCAGGATCCCTCATTGCTAGTATGCGAGCCTCTTCTTCGATAGTGGGCGAATGTAGGCTCTTTTTTGGAAGAATACACTTATTAGAAACACGCATTTGAAATGCTACGTACATTTATCCATAAGTATGCGGCCAATAACAATATGCGAACCCTACAATACCACACATACCCACTCCTTATAGCTACACGCCCCTGGAGGAAGCCGAGGTTCGTACGGCAGTTTGGTATCACCTGTCTCGTGTGTGCTTCACCCTTCTTTGACAAAGGCTGGCGTGGCCAATAATACCTTGAAATAATTGGGGGACCCTTAAGCTTCGCCTTTAAGAGTTGACCACGATAGCGAAATCCGGCCCCTAGAGTGAACTTCAACCACTCACTGCATACTTATTAATGTGTGTTGTTACACACGCACACGCACAGACACAGACGCACACACGTGCGCGCGCAACGTATCTATAGTAATGGTAGAGGTTTTCGATCTATTTGACAGCGCTTTTATATCAACTTCATGAAAATTTGGTACGGTGATGTGGTCACATAGTCCTGTATTATGAACTGCGCGTAGGCGTGACACTTTTATTCGTAAACGGTCACATTCTGTCGTCCTTCTTGCGTTAACTATCAGGCAGCTGTTCGACTTGTTATTCTGGAGACCTGTTCCAGGCAACCGCAACAAGCATCGCCTTATGGTCGGTGAAATAGCAACTGCAGTACTTCATTTCTTTAATGGTGTCGTGAGAAAGAAATGTTAAAGAAGTGGATCCGACGAGAGCGCATATAGGATCGGCTGTAGTCGCATGGCCTCCCAGATGGCGGGCGCGCTTGCCGTCTCTGAGGCCATGGTAGTCGAGACATTGCTTGATATGTGTTCCGCTAGATGGACATAGTTGTCCATTTTTGGAGCTGTTATTTTTCGCTCACGGGCGATTTTCGCTCAAGGAGAGACGCCGACACCGACGGCGGTACTTCTGCGGAACGAGCTCTCCATCGCGATCGCGTTAAAGTGCGGCGGAGGCGTTGCGGTAGTGTGCGGAATGTGCGGAGCACTTCACTTTTGAAGCCCTTCCACGTTCACACGATACAAGGGATTTGACTTGTGTCGTGTTATCGGCTAATGCAAGACATTCTCGGCGCCAGTCATCTTCCCCCTATTGTATGTGAGCTATAATGCGCCACTCACCGGGATCTTTCAAGAACAAACTACAGAGTAGTATGAGAACTGTCTGGAGAGGTCAAGCGCTCAAGGCGGATATACGCCCGACTAGTTCTACCTCACTGCAGGAGCCGTTGGGCCTAACGAGACAGAGTGCCCAAAAGTGGAGGCATCTCTCGCCCACTCCGAGTCGCTGTGTTGCAGGCAACACCTCATGCAGGTTGGTAGGACGGCCTGATGGTGAAGTGGCCCTGAAGGCCAAATTCAGCTGGTGGTCACAGGGCAGCGATCATCGAGGGACCGCCACATCGAGGACAGAGGACGCGACCGACCTATCGACGACCATTGTGGACGCTTTTGAAATAGTCTTCTCCGCACCTTTCGCAAATATCGCTGCAAATCAAGCAGTGTCATGAATATACACTTTCTTTAGTGCGGACGGGCGGATGAACGTAATCCAAAGCGATGGTTATTATACGGAATATGTTTCATGAATACCATCACTATAACTTCAAATGCGTATTTCAGTCACTGTAGAAGATTATCTTACCATCATGCGGCCCTCCATAGCAGTCTTAGCAAAACCCAAGTCTCGCAGCATAGACATGCAGAATTTTCTGTTTGCTGACCAAGCTTCTCCGTTGAGCTGGCCGAGACCTAAAAAGTCGCCAATAAAGTGATGATATGGTACCATAACCTCGTGGACAGTAGAAAAGAACACATGTTCTTGTGTAATTTGGGCGATAGCATTTGTTTTCGCGTTAATTCTCTCTAGATAGAGCAAATTGCAGTCCCCATCTAGCGCTATTACGGAGGTGTTCTGGAATACACGACTGCTTCGAGGAAATAGAATATAAAATTGGTTGCAATAAAAAAGCCCGGTTAGCTACGGTGTTTATGCAGTGACTCTGTTATGATTTTAAAAATTCTTAAAGCGTTTCCTGAGAACGAAAATGTGGGCAAGAGTAAGCTATCGTCTTACATGATAAAAAATGTCTTTTGCTCTACGGTTTTGCTTCGTACACAGCGAATGCACAAAATTCGGTAATTTCAGCAGCAAAAGAGAAATTAGAAAACTGATAATATATGAAATCGCCATGCACTTAACGCAAAATTCTTTTATTGAACCACATTGAAGCTCCGCTTGAAATTACGATAGAGACACCTGCATTATAGTGGCAATCGGTCCACCCTCCTGGATAAAATATCTCTCGTAGGACACCATGTTATTGCGAAACTGTCACATTCTTCGACCTTCTCAAGCTAATATGTGACTACTGTAACAAAGAAGGAGTGCAGCGTGCGTAGCTCCGCACCAGTATTGCCAGCGTAGTCAACATCCAGCCGAAACTAAGCCTTTGGCTGGACGCTGTTGCTGCTGTGCTGGTGTACCTACGCTGTTTCGCCTTTAGAAGGTGTCAGCTTAGTACAAGAAATGCGTCCAACCTGTTCACCATAATACGCTATAACTGCACAAACCAGTGGAACGACGGCTAGTGTTGCGAGAGACGCGGGTTGAATGCTGGCTAAACAGGTGGAGAGGGAAACACTTTTATTCCGCATCCACTGTACAACTGTTTTCAGTGCACGTGAGATAGGCCGAGAAAGTAAATATTTCACGAGCCCTTCACTATGCAGTGGCTGATTATCATTTCGTGGTATGTATTGCCGCGAAAAGTTGAGCAATTGCCCAACAGCGGATGGAGAAATTTTGCCAGTATACGCATAAATATGGGAAGAAGCTTGGCGCACTTTTTTTACAAAGCGAAAGGGAAAGAGATGCTTGTGTGCACCAGCCGGTGCTCCTCGTAATATTCTGCGTACAAATTACGATGCTGTTGGGCGTAGAATTCTGCTATGTAAGTAGGGAAAAGAAAGCGGTTTCTAGACGCCACTTTCCATTTTTGCTATGCAGCTGCACACTTTTTGAACTGAAAAAGAAATAAACTGACTTCTTCCAAAAGCCAAATTGCAATGATCAAGCGCACATGCTCAATAGGAGCATCTTTCTTTCATAAAGCAGATAAGGTTTTCTTTTGGATTTCATTACCACATCTTTGAAGAAATTTGTTTTTCTCCTAGTTGATGCGGCAACTTACCCCTGTACATGTCGCTATAACCAACAAAAGTGGGATATCGCCAGAGAAGTTCCTTCGTATTCCAGAATTTCTTTATGGCACTGTAATCGTTGAGAACGACGACATCCTGGAGGTATATCTTCAGCCTGCAAAGAACAGCAATCCTTAGTAATTATCTATGCGGTTTCATAGAGGTCCACTGCAAAATAGTGGAAATGGATTAGGGCCTGTGTAATGCAAGGTAGTACCTAAGGAGGCAACAGAAAAGAAATTCAAAAAAGCACATGTGACTGTATTCGTAACTTAGGTATAGCTATTATGCGATATATGATGAAAAAAATAAAAATTCGGAAACACCTGTGATTGCTAGAGATAAAACTATTACCTTTGTTAAGCGCGACCGATGAACTATGAACGGAGTTGCGACGGCGCTTTTGCTTTTGCATTTTCTTTATTTTCCTCAATTAGGACGATAGTATTCCCCCTTGCATCATATTCGTTATCTCTGTACGTATAATCTTGAGAGTTATTGCGGAAAGCCGACCTCGGTCGATAGCGTCGCCAGAAAGGAGGAGTCCGCCAGATAACCTTCAAATGACTTTAATGACGAGAGAATGGAACGCTGTACACATGATGATGATAGATGTGCACGACCTTCTTGGCGGCAGTTGCGGAAGCAGGCGCCCCTGGTGTCGTCTTCTTCTGTTAATTTCCAAAAGGAGTATTAGATAGCGCCACTTCTCAGCATGCCAGCAAGTGTCCGACACTCTTTGTTCCAGAAGCACAAGTGATCTTAATAGTAGTCTTTCTTCAACTGTAGCATCAAGCCATTAAGAAAAACGAATGAAACCGGTAGAAAAAAAGAAACCTTGCACACGCATTGTGGGAATTGAGGTCATGCGAATCACTCAGCGGGGAAATTGCCTGTGACGAATTCTGATACGCTCAGCCTAGTGTCACGAGTAGGATCCACGTCCTTGACCAAACGAAACGTTTACGAGCGCAGCACAGGTTTATAAGCACGTCGGCAAGTGTGCAGCGAGAGCTGTGTAGCTTTTGGTATGACTTAACGTAAGCAGCCATGTTTGTGCGCAGAAGCGTATAGTATAGGTGAAAATATAAAAAAATCACCACCACCATATCCACGAAGTGAATGATGTTAGAGGAGCTTGCTCGTCGATAATCGGGTAAAGCGTGAATCCTTCGTACACATTCCTCTACCGTCATATTGTCGCGTTACAACACAAGGGACAGTGGCAGTTTTTGAACGCAGGACAGCTTGTTCGAGCTCTATGTTGTTGTTGTTTCCCTCAATTCGGGAATATACCCACCCTGGGGGGATTGGCCAAGATGTGGGAAGTTGAAATAGTTAAGCCTGAGGTACTATTCCAAAAACGTCTTCTTCCTCTGAAAACCCCGCGGTGCTATTGCCCCACTAGTAGGAATGCGCTAAAACCCTCATCGTCATCGTCTTGTCTTCTTCACCGAATGCACGTGTAAGTATATAGACGTGCCAACTTGTTATATATACATTACATACACAATGTTTATTAATTTACGTTTGGATGCAGTATATACATTGTGATGAAATATATATACATTTGGATGAACTATATACATTATATATACCCAAGAGATGTTCTCTTACAAAGTACAAGAAGGGCGTCCCTCGATGAGCGCGGGGACTCGTTTACGTTTAAAGATGATTGCTTTATGATGGATGAACTCTCGCCGCGCTGCTACTTTGGCTATGGTGTTCATGCTGCAGAGCGCTAACGAAGAGTGTTCACTGAGCGAGCTTCCGCGAAGAGAATGGAAGCACACCAAACGCGAGCGCCAAACGAGAGGCTCGGCCCTCTAGCGGTCACCGATCTAACTAGTGCACGCGCCGAGAATTGTGCGCGGAGCCTTAAGCGGCGGCTCGCCATCTAGTGAGCATTCTTGAAATCTCTGGACAGAGCGCAGCTCCGCCTATGGCGGGGCCAATGTAACTAGTGTACACGCCGCCGACAACGGACAAGGCACGAGCATAAAAAGATTGGTGAGCAAGTTCCTAAAATCGATTCCTGTCCCAGCTTGTGGAGCGACCCCCTTCGCGCTAGAATACTAGCTCGACCTAATGGACCTTAATAAAATTTCTCTATCCATCCATCCATCCATCCATCCATCAATCCATCCTCGCCACCTATGACGAGGGAGGCTGGCTTCAGTCATTACAGCATGCTTTTTTTATGTCCGTCTGCATTTTAGGTGATCATTTAAATCGTGAGCTGCAAGAAACTATAAGCTTTTCTCTTGACTAACCTACGCGAAGTGCGTTCAGATACAATTCCCAGTGCCTCATTTGGCGGGTCCTTCATTAACACTATATGAAATTTTAACTTCAAGTCACCTTTGGCTCATGCCTACCAACACTGGGCCAAACATATGGGCATGAGTCGCACGTCATTTTATTATCGTTAATCGTGACGTACATCAGCCGTGTAATGTCAGAGGTATCTACGTTGTTTGTTCATGCTCGTCATACATCAATACTTCACTGTGCTGATTACGGCGCATGTCCTCGTGAACGAGGAGACAAAGGGGGCAACGAGACGGAGCCGGGTAGATAGATAGATAGATAGATAGATAGATAGATAGATAGATAGATAGATAGATAGATAGATAGATAGATAGATAGAAGCAGTCAGTTGCAAAAGTCCACCAAGAAACGCTGCCCCTTTAAAGCAACTCGCCCCGATAGGGACCGAGGCTGCGCAGATAGAGGCACGGCATGGTCTAGAGTAGTATATCACAAGTAGCAGTACGTTCGTGCTTCATCATCATCATCATCAGCCTGTTTAGGTCCACTGCAGGACGAAGGCCTCTCCCAACGATTTCCAATCCAGCCTATCCTGAGCGAGTTGGTTCCACTTTATGCCTGCAAACTTTTTAATTTCATCGCTCCATCTAACCTTTTGCCTGCCTCTGTTACGTTTTCCCTCTCTTGGTATCCATTCCGTTGCTCTTACTGTCCATCTGTTATCTTTCCTCTTCATGACATGTCCTGGCCAGGTCTACTTCTTTCTTTTAATTGATATAATAATATCGGTTATTCCTGTCTGTTCTCTGATCCATCCGCTCGTTTTTTATCTCTTGGCGTTACTCCTAACATTTTTCTTTCCATTGCACGTTGCGTGCTCCTGAGTTTCATCTCTAGTTTTTCGTTATTCTCCACGTTTCTGCACCGTACGTTGGTACTGGGAGAATGCAATGATTGAATAATTTTCGCTTTAGTGAGAGCGGTAAGTTTCCAGTCATGATTTCGTAATGCCTTCGGAATGCACTGCAGCCCAACCTTATTCTGCGGAGAATTTCTTTTTCATGCTTAGGAGTTCCTGTTATTAACTGTCCCAGGTATACGTATTCGTTTACACATTGTAAGGGTTCATTGTTGATTTTAAATTCCTGTTCCTTAGCTAGGCTATTGAGCTTAACATTGGTCTTTTGCCTATTCATTCTTAATCCAATTTTAATACTTTCCCTGTTTAGCTCATCAATCATGTTTTGTAGTTCGTCTCCATAATTTCTAAAGAGCACAATGTCGTCTGCGAATCTTAAATTGCTGAGATATTCTCCGTCTATTCGAATTCCCTTCTCTTCCCAGTCTAGACGTTTAAAGATTTCCTCTAAACATGCAGTGAATAGCATCGGGGATATCGTATCTCCCTATCTCACACCTCTCACATCGGGATTTCTCTGCTTCTCTCATGTAGGAGTAGTGTGGCTGTGCAATCTTTGTATATGTTGTTGATGGTTTTCACGTATATGTCAGATACCCCTTGTCTACGTAGAGCTTCCAGAACTGCTTGTATTTCTATCGACTAAAATGCTTTCTCGTAGTCGATAAACGCCATATAAAGAGGTTATATTGCGCGTATTTCTCAAATACTAGGTTGATAGCGTGGGTGTGGTCCATTGTCGAGTAACCTTTCTAAAACCAGCTTGTTCTCTCTGTTGATTAAAGTCGAGTGTTTCTCTTATCCTCGTAGAAATTACTTTTGTAAATAGCTTGTATATTACTGGGAGTAGGCTAATTGGTCTATAATTCTTTAACTCCTTTATGTCACCTTTCTTGTGGATAAGGATTATATTCGCATTTTTCCAACTGCGTGGTATACTACATGTCTTGACACATTTCGTGAAGAGCGATGAAAGTTTTCAAGTACAATATCACCTCCGTCTTTAATCAAGTCGGCTGTTATACCATCTTCACCAGCTGCTTTACCGCGGGACATGCCTTTGACAACTTTTTCGACTTCGTCAGCGGTTATACATGGAATTTCAGTGTCCTCCTCAGATTCAATTTCTATTAAGGTTGTATGGTCTGTCGGAGAACTGTACAGTGTAGAGTAGAAATCTTCTGCTACATTTACTATTTCGTTGAAACTGTTGATAACGTTACCTTGTTTATCTTTTAGCGCATGCATTTTGTTTTGCCCTAAGTGCAGTTTCTTTTTGACCGTTTTAATGCTGGTGCCTTTCTCTACAGCTTTCTCTATTTCTCTCGTGTTAAAATTTCTCACATCTCTTTGCCTGGCTTTACTGATCAATTTTGATAGTTCTGCGGATTCAATCTTATCTTTTGGCGAAGTTACTTTCATTTGTTTGCGTTTTTTTTATTAAGTCCTTGGTAGATTGGGACAACTTACTTGTTGTTTGCTTAGTTGTTTTACCCCCGACTTCTATCGCTGTTTCAAGGATTGTTTTCGTTATGGTTTTGTTCATTTCTCCTACATCGTCACCGTTGTCGCCTAAGGCCTCGAACTTGTTGCTTAGGGCGACTTTAAATTTTTCGTTCTTCGCTCTGATTACCTCTAGATTGCATTTTTTTCTAGTAAATAATTAAGTTCTTGTCTTCTTTAGGTTAAGTACAATCTTTGCCCTAACTAATCTGTGATCGCTGCATTATTATCTTCACCACTACTTCTGTGTCTTGAATTATATTTGCAGCCCCATTTTAGCCGAAAAGCTGCCACGAGTTTCCGGAATGCCTATAGTAATCTGCTGGGCTACTTTATTTTTCCTCAGTTTGATAATAATGTCGCATGTTCTCGGCGGCAGAGAGAGAAATTTATTTTGAAGAGAAGTCGACAAGTCTCCCTGAATCGGTGTTCTGACCTGCTACTCAGCGTGGGGAAAGGAAAAGAGCTGAAGGAAAAGAAAAGGATCACATGGATCATTCGGATGAAGATGGCGTTCGAAGCACTTCCGAGGCCGCAAATCTTCAACATATTTCGTCTCGTCCGCTCTGCTGCAAAATTTGGTAATAGTCTTGAGGCGCTCAGGCTGGCGATGGAAACCGGGTGTAGGTTCCAACGCAATCTTCGCAGTCAACGGTTGAGGACCAAACTTGGACAAAATGCTTTTCAATGGTTGTATCCCACAGTCCAAACGCGGGCAGATGCACACGAGACGTTTGTCATCTCCTGAATGGTGCAATCCCCGCAATTCGTACTGTCCGTACGGCTGATAACATGGATATAGCGTGGCGAGGATGGAACATGCGCAACGTCGCTAGTGAATGTTGATATGTTACACATCGGCGCATTCGTCATAACATGTAAATGGGTTGTAGTCAGGAGAACGGTGCGCCCTCTGTGCTAAGTATTTCTTGGTAACGATAGATTTCCGTGATATGCGGGAAATTGAGTAGTTGAGTAGTCGGCATTATTTACTCTCTTTCTTCATTCCTTGTCTACTTTCGCGCCACAATTTATTACTTAAGCGATTGCTTCTGCAGGGTTTGCTTTCTCAGCGTTGCGACATGTTTCCCCGAGGTTCCTGCACAGGTTGGCCACTCGTTCTGGCGCAAGTTCTATGGGAAACGTTTTGCCTCTCTCTGCATGCAATAGTAGCAATTTGTGTCCTTCTAATTCGGCCTCGACACATATATTCCCTCAGTTAGAGATCATGGGACGAATTGTTCACTTACTCGTGCACTTCCAGCTGGAGACGCGAAAGTTTTTGCAGTCCTCACTCTACCTCATGCTACAAAGGGCACTTCGATGACTTATAATTCCTTCGTCCACAGTGAGGTATAGAAGTAGGGCTTGGCATTGCACTGTTCCGACCGCGTATTAAAATATAAAACCCAATAGTCTTACGGTATGTCTTAACAGATCTCACAGAGGCGTTCTAACAAACACTCGTTCTTCGAGAAAGATGAGTGGGATAGCGCGTAAACCAAGTAACGCAGGGACAGTATTACAAACATCCCACTCGATGCTCTATGTTTCATGTTGCTTACGAAGTCTATGATGCTTCCTTTTCCCTGTGCCCGTCAAAGCATGCTCATAATAATACGTGTCCGTGCCTGTCACGCACATCATAGCGCGCGCGCTCGATTTTCTGAGTCCTGAACACCCCAACATCTATACAATTAACTTCATAGGATCACGGTATATTCTTCAGGACAGCTCCGTGGTCAGTCCGCATGACTCCGTCCGGGACATTTCTTAATGCCACTGTTACTGCACACCATCCCATATTACGCATTGTGCGGACAGATTGGCTGAATCAGAGAAATCGCTGTGTTGATTTTGTGAACATCAAGTCAGCCCACGAGAGACGTAGCTCTTGTTGTCCTCTTCGAGCTCTCCCCTTTAGAGGCCAGCACTCACAATTCCCCGCAGTAACAATTTCTCGTAACGCGGGCACTCGGGTGCTCCGATTTAGTGCTTGCAGCGCCGGGGGATGTACTAGCCTCTCATTTTGCAGAAGAAGGGGACCGTGAAAAGTTGTTCCGTAGTTTGCTATTTTATTGTAGTAGGCGCGTTTGCTGTCGGAGTGTATGCAGATGAAAATGCTTCTCTCAATTTCCCCTTGACAATATAAACGTACTTCACGTAGAATAATGTCAAGGTCATGCTGTTTCATCTCAATTCGCACTTGGTTGTTCGCATATTATGAAGTCGATTTCATTCTTTGTTGCCCCGTTTTCGCTTTTGCACGTCCACTTCCTATTCTTGTGTTTCTTGAAAAACGTGTTCATTATTCGGAGTCGGTTTCTTTCGGCAAATTGTACTAGCATTTCCCAGCCGACGCCGTAGTCGCAAATCGCCGGCTCTCCACTTTGTTTTGTCATTACTTTTGCGTTGAACTCCCCCATGACTACTGTGTATTGTGTCCGTACTTTCTTTATTGCTAATTCAATATCCTCGTAGAACTGCTCTACCTGTTCGTCGTCGTAGCCCATTGTGGGCGCATATCCCTGGAATATCTTAAGTTTACACCGCTTATTTAGTTTTATTACGACGCATGGAACCCTTTCGTTAATGCTGTAGAATTCATCTACGTTGTCAGCTATATCTTTGTGAATTACGAACCCAACGCCATATTACCTCTTTTCGGGTAATCCTCTATAGCAGAGGACATGTCCATTGTTTAAGACTATGTAAGCTTCACCTGCTCTCCTAACTTCGCTAAGGCCAATGACGTCCCAACTAACTCCCTCTAGTTCCTCGAGTAGTTCCGCTAATCTAGCTTCGCTGGAGAGGGATCTTGCATTGAACGTTCCAATGTTCAGTTTCCAGTGGCGGCCTGTCCGGATCCAGTGATTGTTACTGCCCTCTGCTGCTTCACAGAGCTGAGCACGGCCGTGGACAGATGTTCTGCAGCTGCTGGACACTGAAAGCGAGGGTTTAATTGTAGGCATCGTATTATATATACCACGATTATTAATACTCTGGAAATACCAATAAGGCATATTGATTTCGAGGAGCCAGTCTTTTATGAGTGCTTTTTGTTGTGATTCATTCCATGCTTTGGAAGAGCATTTGGCCACTGCTGACTTTTGGAAGCAATTTCTGTTTTCTTGTCATAGTGCAAAGTGCTGAAAGCTCTCTGGGGACAATAACATAATCGAAAGGTAGAAAAACATCCATAATTTTAACTTTGCTTCGCTTGAGAGTGATTTCCACAGTGCGAATATTTTGGTCAGATTCACTAGTCAGATTCACTTCGTCTGGTTGCCTGAACTCTTACACCAAGGGAAAGATTTTTGCAGCCCCATTTTAGCCGAAAAGCTGCCACGAGTTTCCGGAATGCCTATAGTGATCTGCTGGGCTACTTTATTTTTCCACAATTTGATAATAAATGTCGCATGTGCTCGGCGGCAGAGAGAGAAATTTATTTTGAAAGAGAAGTCGACAAGTCTCCCTGAATCGGTGTTCTGACCTGCTATTCAGCGTGGGGAAAGGAAAAGAGCTGAAGGAAAAGAAAAGGATCACATGGATCATTCGGATGAAGATGGCGGTCGAAGCACTTCCGAGGCCGCAAATCTTCAAGATATTTCGTCTCGTCCGCTCTGCTGCAAAATTTGGTAATTGTCTTGAGGCTCTCAGGCTGGCGATGGAGACCGGGTGTAGGTTCCAACGCAATCTTCGCAGTCAACGGTTGAGGACCAAACTTGGACACAATGCTTTTCAATGGTTGTATCCCAGAGTCCAAACGCGGGCAGATGCACACGAGACGTTTGTCATCTCCTGAATGCTGCAATCCCCGCAATTCGTACTGTCCGTACGGCTGATAACATGGATATAGCGTGGCGAGGATGGAACATGCGCAACGTCGCTAGTGAATGTTGATATGTTACACATCGGCGCATTCGTCAGAACATGAAATGGGTTGTAGTCAGGAGAAGGTGCGCCCTCTGTGCTTAAGTATTTCTTGGTAACGATAGATTTCCGTGATATGCGGGAAATTGAGTAGTTGAGTGTCGGCATTATTTACTCTCTTCTTCATTCCTTGTCTACTTTCGCGCCACAATTTATTACTTAAGCAATTGCTTCTGCAGGGTTTGCTTTCTCAGCGTTGCGACATGTTCCCCGTGGTTCCTGCACAGGTTTGGCCACTCTTCTGGCGCAAGTTCTAGGTGAAACGTTTTGCTCTCTCTGCATGCAATAGTAGCACTCGTTCCTTCTAATTCGGCCTCGACACATATATTCCCTCAGTTAGAGATCATGGGACGAATTGTTCACTTACTCGTGCACTTCCAGCTGGAGACGCGAAAGGTTTTGCAGTCCTCACTCTACCTCATGCTACAAAGGGCACTTCGATGACTTATAATTCCTTCGTCCACAGTGAGGTATAGAAGTAGGGCTTGGCATTGCACTGTTCCGACCGCGTACTACAATATAAAACCCAATAGTCTTACGGTATGTCTTAACAGATCTCACAGAGGCGTTCTAACAAACACTCGTTCTTCGAGAAAGATGAGTGGGATAGCGCGTAAACCAAGTAACGCAGGGACAGTATTACAAACATCCCACTCGATGTTCTATGTTTCATGTTGCTTACGAAGTCTATGATGCTTCCTTTTCCCTGTGCCCGTCAAAGCATGCTCATAATAATACGTGTCCGTGCCTGTCACGCACATCATAGCGCGCGCGCTCGATTTTCTGAGTCCTGAACACCCCAACATCTATACAATTAACTTCATAGGATCACGGTATATTCTTCAGGACAGCTCCGTGGTCAGTCCGCATGACTCCGTCCGGGACATTTCTTAATGCCACTGTTACTGCACACCGTCCCATATTACGCATTGTGCGGACAGATTGGCTGAATCAGAGAAATCGCTGTGTTGATTTTGTGAACATCAAGTCAGCCCACGAGAGACATAGCTCTTGTTGTCCTCTTCGAGCTCTCCCCTTTAGAGGCCAGCACTCACAATTCCCCGCAGTAACAATTTCTCGTAACGCGGGCACTCGGGTGCTCCGATTTAGTGCTTGCAGCGCCGGGGGATGTACTAGCCTCTCATTTTGCGGAAGAAGGGGACCGTGAAAAGTTGTTCCGTAGTTTGCTATTTTATTGTAGTAGGCGCGTTTGCTGTCGGAGTGTATGCAAATGAAAATGCTTCTCTCAATTTCCCCTTGACAATATAAACGTACTTCACGTAGAATAATGTCAAGGTCATGCTGTTTTCATCTCAATTCGCACTTGGTGGTGCTGATCGCAGTCAGTGTCGGAGTTCCCGGGAATACCCTTTTACCCTAACCCATGCAAGAGATGTGTAACATGCGTTACTTTGTGCTCATAAAACGTTATGCCGCTCCTCAAAGAGCAGGGGACGTGCAAAATAACAATGTCGATCTAATTACAACGCAACTATAATGCAGTCTAAGTAGAAAGCAAGGTGCACCTCGTTCTAGTTTTTTATCCGTAGACTTTCATGCATGTAGCCTACAAGAGTCCGGCGTCATGCAAGGCCGCATTACACTACGCACAGCTACTTTCGGATTTCATACTTAATATCGCAATCGTGACGATTAGTCTGTAACGGCGTTAGTTGTGAAAAAGGATCGTTCATGTTGCACCTCCATCAATATGCAAAAATAATTTACCATTATGAAGAACACAGTATTGGACTAGGCTTATTAAAGTTATGAAAGAAATGGCAGAAGATGACACTAGAGTACAGACATTTCGAGATTTCTACTGTCGTTGACACGGGATCACGAAAACTGCTCCTGCATGTAAGATACGTACCTTATGATTGGTCCGTATTCCTTCGCCCACTCAAGGCATTTTTTTCGGTGAAAGTCTCGGCGTAGGATTTCGACATGGCCTAGGATGCTACTTGCGGGTGGCATAGGCGGCAGCTTGCTTCCAGGAGGCGGACGTCTTTGCAGGAGCCAGACACCAATAAATTGGCAGAAATTCCATAGAAGCATAGCCACGATTGACGTCAGTAAGATAACCGAAATCATGGTCACTTGATGCAAACTGAAAGAGGAAATGATTTTAAAGCAGGATTATTTCTGAGAAAGTGTGTGAACGTTTGTCAACAGAACCAGTATGTTAATTTTTATCCGGGTATATTCACGGCCACTGTTCGAGCACGAAGGGAAAGAAAAACTGAGTGCAGTTCAGGTTTATCAGTGGCATTTTTTTTAAATTGATCAATATTTGCTCTGAAGACAAAACACATCAGTCAGCCGCACTAGAAAGACGCTAACTATCAGCTTGCGTGCAACGTGCAAGCCTTAGAACTTGTTTCCTCGTACTAGACTATTCGCCAATAGATGTTTATTGCAGCAAACGTTGTAATGATGCATAGTGTTTCTGTTTTTTTCTATTCTTTCAGTTGAGATGGATGCAGCTACTAGCGAGAAAACAAACAAGGCATTCAAATGAATTTATTTGAATTGAATTTTATTTTCCAGAAACATACATGAATCAATACACGAGAAAACATCTGGATCCTTAGCATTAAGCTAATTTGGATCCATACAAAAAATAATACAAATATTCATATACAAAAATGCAATTTTGCAGTTAGCAGGCAATACACTTGAAATAGACTGAAAACACTAATAAAGCGTTTTATAATAATGTTTGAGGTATACAGCAAAATTTTTACTTTCTTTTATTTCTACTGGTAAATTGTTCCACAAAGGGCAACCAACGCTAGATAGCCGTCTATTGACATATACATTTTTTACAAGTGGTTGTAAAAAGTTGCCAGCTTCGTAGCTCCGTCTGCGAAACCGGGAGGAAACAAATGCTGAATTATGAGGGGGACTATTGTTAGTTACACAGTTGCGCACTATAATTGTAGTTTTATAGTCTACGAACACGTCAAGAGGCATGATTTGAAGTTTATTACAGAGTGGCCTGGAAGGAGCTGCATGACATGAGTTCGACGAAAATCGAATTGCTTGCTTCTGCAACACTACCAGTGGCTTTAAGTAAGAATCATACGTGTGGCCCCATGACTCTATGGAGTATGATAACTGACCATCAAAAGGAGCAAAATAGATCATCCTTAATGCTGGTACATAAAAAATTGTCTACATTTAAATATCACAAAGCAAGCACTGCTGAGTTTCTTACATAGCGACTGAATATGCAATTTCCAGTTTAAATTGTGCTCTATTAGAACACCTGTATATGTCACACTATTCGCCCGTTCAATAGATTCCCCCTCTATTTCTAGAACACATGATTCGAGGCCTGTTACTTTGTTTGAAGAATAAAATAGCATATATTTAGTTTTTTTTACGTTTAGGACCAGCTTAATGGCGTAAAACTAGTCGCTGATAAGTTTCATCTCTTCGTTAGATAAACGACAAGCTTCGGTTGTAGACTCATGTGCCCAAACAAGTACGTTATCATCAGCGTACATGATAGGATATAAATTGCACAGTATCAACAGCAGGTCATTCACATATAATGAAAATATTATAGGGCCCAACACTAATCCTTCGGGGACTCCCGTTTTAACCTCTCAAAAATAAGATTGAACATCAAAAAATTGTACTTTTTGGTGTCTGTTAGTCAGATAGCTTCTGAAGAAGTCTAGTCATGAGCCTCGAAAACCGTAACGTTCTAGCTTCTCCAGTAATATCCCATGATGCACAGTTTCAAAAGCGTTTCTTATGTCCATGAATAAACCTAGTACAACGATATAACTATTCAAGTGGCTGTTTCCAAGTGCTGCGAAAGATAGCATAGCAGTGGCGGTGCACCTTTTACTTCTGAATCCATGTTGACTAAGTGTTAGCATCGATTCTCGTTCGATGAAACTCATGACCCGTTTTACAATGAGTTTTTCGAAGGTTGTATTAATTGCACTCACAATACACAGATGGCGACAATTTTCAGAAAGGCTACGGTCTCCACTTTTGTGGAGACCGCAGTCTTTTACAAGTTTTAGAAGATCAGGATAGGTAGCTGTGTGAAAAGCGTGATTGAAGATTATTTCCAATGGAACGCAAATTATCTCAACGCATTGTTTCGAGCGCTAACGACACCTGTCGTTAGCGCTCGAAATTATGTCATGATTTCTGGCCACATTTCTAGCCAACATCCTTCAGCGTTTCCATATTCTGTGATGCTTACGTGCCTCGAAGCACGCTAGAATGAAATCTCGGCAGCAGGATCTCTACAGTAGCAATCCTTTCAGATTTACGAATTCCCTAGAAATCCCGCGCTGAGTGCTAATAGTTTCAATGCAAAAATTTTCACTAATACGTACCTGAGAATACCTAACTTTTCAGATTAACGATCGTTATATCTAGTTCCGCGTCATCTTATAAACGTCTCAGTACAACGAACTCATATTCGGAAGAGAGCAAATTTGTAGGTTGAAGGAAACCGCAGTGAAAGCCCTCCAGACGACACACCCCCAGCGGACGCCTAGCGGCTGGCTCCGTATAAACAGCGACATGCGCAAAAGATAACAAAAAGCTGAACAACGACCACTTTTTGTTGCTGCTGTTGAAATGACAACGCGCTCAGCGATTGTTGCAGATTTAGAAGAAGAAATGTAGAAGTAGTGCAGTTCAACCGCCGCTCTATCGAGGACACAACTACGCCACGTGTAGGACAAAGGGACCACACCAACAGCTTTGCCGAGAGCAGACAGCACAGAGCCAAGGGCGACAAGTTCACTTCCGTGGACCCGAGCGTTGTCAAAGTTTATGCGATGGTATTGCTTTTCGCTGAGTTCTGCGATCGTGTTGTGTTCGAAGTTGAAGGAGCGTATGTCGGCTGGCGTAATCTTTCTCGGAACTTTTTGCTGTTGTTTTGTGGGGTTTAACGTCCCTAAACCAGCTGTGATTATGAGAGATACCATAGTGAAGGACTCCGGAAATTTCGACCACCTGGGGTTCCTTAACTTGCACTGATCGCCCAGCACACGGGCCTCAGCATTTCGCCTCCATCGAAATGCAGCCGCCGCATCTGGGAGTCGATCCCGCGACCCTCGAATCAGCAGCCGAGTACCATAACCACTAGATCTCGGAACTTTTTCGTTTCGCCGATGTAAGTGGCACGGAAGTAAGCACAAGCCACTTCGTAAACTACTCCGGAGAATTGTTCCTTTGGCAGAGAAGATTTCCGAGTCGCGATGAGCTGTGCTATTCTAGTCGTTATTTTGTGTTTTAACCCTATTACCCTCCTTCCCAGAAAGCCGAAACACACTGGCAAATACCTACATTTCGAAAATAACTCCTGGCGACTACTGCGGGCGACTAAAGCGGCAGGAGTGCAGATGAAACCACGGAATTCCTCTGTTCCTTCGGTGGGACCGGTGGAGTGGCAACAATGCGGCAGCTCAGATATCACACTTTGCTTTTTGGGCAGGTTTGTCAACCTCCATTTCTTTACTATAAGTGGTCCAGCCACGCCTGTCTGCTGCTCCTATCGTGCCAAAGTGTCCTATTTGACTGCCTCTGCGAATGCGTGCTTGTCACAAAGCTTTCACTGTGTTGCGGAGACGCCGAAGTAAACCCTGGCTCCGTGAATACGAGCAATTTCATCGCTAATACTAAGAATTCAAGCCGTTTCACTACACAAAAGTACAGTTCCCTCTCTAGCAGAACGCAGATCAAAGCGGAGATATATCTGCAGCTGTGGAGTACTCGTCGCGATATTGCATTGCTAGCATTATTCCATAAATTTATTCCCTCCGACGGATTATCCCTAGCATGCTTGAAACACCACGTCTTCATATCGCGCAGATTTCATAATTATTTCAACTATACTGGCGTATATGGCGTGACGTAAACATTTAACTTTTCACCACTGCCTCGCGCTGTCAGTCAACAGCCTTCCGGATAGCATTGCGTCGCTCACAAATCATCACACGTTTTCCTGTAATTTGACGAAACAGTTTTCGTCACACTCATCGCTGTTAGTACATGGTCATGGTTCCTTACCAAACGATTACGTTTTGAATGCATTGTTACGCGTTATGTCTGTGTTATATACGCTTTTTCAATATAATGCACTGCCTAAAATCATCTTGTAACTCTGTAATGTATATTGTAACTTTTTTCCACTTGCCC
The DNA here is from genome assembly GCA_013339685.2 of Hyalomma asiaticum. Classification (NCBI taxonomy): domain Eukaryota; kingdom Metazoa; phylum Arthropoda; class Arachnida; order Ixodida; family Ixodidae; genus Hyalomma; species Hyalomma asiaticum. The sequence goes on along the minus strand of CM023487.1, from coordinate 79,231,140 downwards.
TTTTTATGCACTGATTATCTGTTCATCTTTTCTGAAGCTCTCTGGGGTTTTTTTACATGCAAATTTCTTTGTCTCGAGCCAATGTTTGATTTTTTTGTAGTATCATATCCTTTAACCGATTGTATTTTATTGTAGCATACACCACCCTAAACCTATGCCTATTCTTTGGCCTGTGAGGGCTTTCTAAATCAAAATAAATAAATAACATATCAGACGCCATCGCTAAGTTGTCTGAAAAAGTTGATCACTATCATGGTGAGCTAATGAAAGTTCTTGCCGATCTAAAGACAAAATAGGAGGCATTAGCACAAACTAGCGCGGATCTAACACAAAGATTACCGATCGCTTAAGCTTTGGTCGAAGCATTTGACGGTTCTACAGTAGTCAGTGAACTACCTCGCCTAATCACAGAAACACTCAGGATGCAGAGATAGGCACTTAGTGCCCGAATGGATGATCTTGAAGACAGGTCAAGACGAGAGAACCTATCGCTCTTTCGTATAGCGTCAGCCCCACTGAGGCGTGGGCTCAGTCTGAAGGCCTTGTTTGTGATGTGTTGTCCCGTCCCCTTAACGTGAATATTTCTGACTTCCTGTTCGCAGGAAACATTCTCGATATGATAACCCCCATCTGTCTTCACTGTTGATACGTGCCCCATCTTTCATATCAGCGCGTCTCGACCATCGTCAGAAGGTCCAGGCGCCCAAGGGCAACACAATCACCCATTCATTGTCATTTTGCCCAAGACTACTAGGGAATGGAAACAGATTCCTGGGTCTGCGACGCGTATCCATGACCCCACACGTTTTAAAAATGCCTTGTTAAATAATTAACCACCTAGAGTTAGCCGTTGTAATATTTTCTCTTTGTTGTACTACTGCGAGTTGCATTCTAGATTTACTGTGTGTATCAGTGTATGAATGTACTTATGTGCTTATTAGGTTATGTACTACTGGTATGTTGTGTAGCCCTAGTAATGTTCTATATTATTATTTTTGCAATTTATAGACTGTTTCATCATTGTTTGATAGCCCTTCCCCTTTGTAATGTACTGTGTACCCTGAGGGTAAAATAAAATAAAATAAAACAGACATTGCCAGCAGGACAGAACACCAGCACATGCCTGTTACAGATGACGCTCGCAATTCAACCCTGGCCCACAGACCGCGGCAGCCGTGAAGCGCCTCTCCACAGCTGCAGCAAGGTTTTTAACGCAGAAGAGGGAAATAAAAACCAAGTCAGGTCGGCTCCATTCAAACCTGGATGAACTGTGGAAAAGTTATTTCTTCTGTTATGCTTGCCATCTGTGCCCTTTTAATTTTTTCGGTTTATTTGATCTTATCGAGGGACTGCTTACTTGTAACACGTGCCTTATTGTATGAATCTGGGGTATCATAACTATTCAGAATCTCTCTCAACTTACTTCTTTATGACCATCGTTGCTAGCTGTTCGAGGAATATATCGATCTATGTGAGCTTGTGCTTTTCGGTGCCTGACATGAAAGAACATGACACATGCGCCGACGGCTCGGGGCCCTAAATGCTCTGCACATAGATGCCGTGGACCAGCAGATGCTCCCGCTGGAGACGCACTAAACAGCTTCATCAAACGATGGTCAAAGCAGCATCATCAAAACTACTAGGAGAACTATAAGGTGTACATTGGGACACATCTGACCATTGTGATATAGTTAGAACCGTAGAAGCATGCACTTTGCTAGCTGCATCTACATCCCAACATTCTGAAATGGCTTGAAGAATTCTTACCCAACCACTCGCAGTCAGTCCACCTCAACGGCCACTTATCTAAACCTCTCCCATTTCCCTCATGTGTCCCATAAATCTCTGTACTCGATCGAATTTTGTTCTTAATATATATCAATGATTCACCCTTGCACGTATCATGTATCTGAACGTTCGCAGACGATTGCGTTTTATAGCGCACTATTACTGACATTCATGACCAACAGTCCCTCCAAACACATCTTGATAATGTAGTAAATTTGTGCCACGTTTAGCTAATGACTCTCAATCCTACGAAGTGAAACTAATATCCTCTCGTCGTCACAACAGATCTCGCTTTCATTATCCAATTTCTAATTCACCTATCGAGCTTGCAGAATCGTATAAATATCTATCGTCACCATCACTTCCACTTTGTCATGGAGTGATTACATCACTAATATCATCTCAGCATCTAACAAAACAGTTTTCTGAAGCGTCACCTCCGCCTTGCTCCGCCACATGTTAAGTTGCTCGCGTATAAATCATTGTCGGTGCCAAATTAGAATATGCATGTGCCATCTGGAGCCCGCGTCACGCATATCTAATCACTGCATCGGAATCCCTCCAAAATCCCGCCACGAGATTCATTCATTATTCATACTCGTATGACGTAAGCATTTCATCCTTGAAAAACCAATCCGGCTTACCAGCTCTGTCTCATCGTCGTTGCATTGCTAACCTTACACATTATCACAAGTTTTTTTTATTCTTCTCTCAATCAAGCGCCCTATATCACAGCTGTAGCGCGCATATTCCACTGCACCAGCTATCCACTCCAAGTTGTCCGCCCACCATCGCATGCTACTACGTTTTCTGCGTCATTATTCCTCAGACCAGCTGTAGACTGGAACGGCCTGCTGTATGACGTCGTCGCCATCGCCTCATCATCTACTTTCCAACAACGAATAACTCATTATCTTCAATTTTAACTATTGCTGTTTGTTTTTCTATAACCCTACCCCTTATGTAATACCCCTAAAAAGGGGCCCTTTAAGGTAATAAATTGAAATGAAATGAACTGGAATGATATGGCCGCATGCTCTGTGTCGCATCAGGCTCCCTGATAGAAGTGAACACAGTAGCGGGTTTCTAATCAACGAACACACTGCTGGCAGCGGTGAACGCTTCTACACGAGCAACATGACAGCAGCATGCATAGCGATAAATCTTAAGGGGAAATATAAATGAAAGGCGAACATGATAGGAACATGACTCTTGGGACCTTTGAGGTAGAAGGAATAACCGTTGCAACGTGTTGCAGGTAGGAGTAGAAAGAACATTATTAGTATTCGTAGTAACGCTACCAACTACACAAGCTCCATCGGTTATGGCGGTTTCTCCCGCAATGGCTACAATGGTTCTAGAAAATCACCAGAGAAACAAAAATTCCGTCTATATTGCGCGAAATTCCGATGCGGGAGAAGTACTGAAGACAAGTGCGACGAAGCATAAAGGCCCCTTTTGCCCTATATCATCTTCTTGTGACAAATTATTTCTAATGACAATGTTGTAGGAACAATAACCCCGTTGGTCGCCTGCGGAATTATTCTAGCAGCAAAAAATTCAATATTCCCAACATTTACTACTCCATTCGTAATAATAGTAAGTCTAAGAACACCTTTATCTTTGAATATTTATGTTACGTGCAGTAAAATAAATGGAACAGTCCAACAAATTTGGAATGGTGTTTTTACCCACCCAGCAGATATATCACGTATTCTTTAAGGGTAGGAAGTAACCATGCTACCGAGCTGGCCGCTGTTTCGCATCCTCTTCCTGAAATATCAACCCAAGGGATTAAACCCTACTTCTAGGGTATTTCTTTGTCACGCTGAAATTTGCTTCTTGCCGTGAAATCGGAGGACTTTTGCGAAGCTTTGCAAACGTTACGTTAATTCGTGGCCATTTTTCAACAAATAAGAGTAAATAAAGATAACTTTTCGTTGATTTTTGTCTTTTTCTTAAAACCTTATTGTTTTCTTGGTGGGGTTATAGAGGACAACAACAGTGGTGACACGGGATATTCGTGAGCGGCCCCAGGAAGAAAAACAAATCCTTATGTTGGTGAGCGTCCAGCAGAGACGCGCGCTTGATATTAAGCGCCGTTATTGGTTATAATTGCTCTTTGGACTAAAGAGAGATTTCACTTATAGTGAGCGGAAAATGGACCTAGTGTAGGCTCACCGGGTTTGTTCACCCAGAAGTGTTGAATAGTTGTGCTTGTTGGAATATAGTAACTTCTGAAAAAATTGCACCCATTTCGACCTAATGTTGAGGCACAGTTCTATGAGAAATAAACCAATTCTGGACAAGGAAGGTGAACCGAATAGAAAGATAGAGACACAATTATACGACAAGAAATATTTGACGAAATCTGAAGTTGACCAAAGTGCAGAGAATAGCTGCGAACCAGCAAAAGGCGATCGCGATCTTTTTTTGGCAAGCTCACGCAGAGTCGCCATCTAGCAGTTAAAGAGCACCCATGCACTTCTTCAAGAGATCACGTAACACTAATTGCAAAGGTGGCCAATGATATGTGAACCACCGCCGCGCATCACAACAGACATTTAGGGCAAATTTCTGTCGGCTCTACGAATTTGGCGCTGTCTGTAGACCTTCGTACGGTTACTGCACAGGAAAGGCAAAAAAAAGGGCCACCACTTGTTAATAATACGAGCGATTCCTACCTGCAACAAGGTTTAGAATCAGTAGGACGAAGATATGGATAAGTTTGAACCTACTCAAATGTAATTAGTGTAATTAACGACAAGAGAATTACAATATAGGGACAGCGCCGTAAGTTAGGTTGCGAAAAATTCACAGTTTTCTGAAATGTTCGTAAGTGCTTTTGCGGTGACTGCGCTTCATGAAGTTTCGTAACGATATGAAGATCTTTCGGATTTTCATCACTCCTCAAGTCATCTCCGCGTGACAGCCCGATCCACTTTTTTGCGCGTGGGAGCGGCATGGGAGCAACAGTGGCCTTGGCCACCCAGCTGCGAGCTCGTTGCTCATGCGATCCCGGCTGACTGCTGCGGATCAGAGAGAACCCGGCTACAAAAATCGTCCCACGGCTAAGATAGCTGCGACTAGTCTAGGATCAATGAGAGAAACTATCATGGTATCGCATTGGGGTTCCTTCCGGAACTATAGCTTTTCCCGTGTATGCTCGAAACGTTCTCCTTGCACTTCTTTTGGTATTTGTCTAACAGACAGCGTTGATGTTTTTTTTTGTTTGTTGTGCTGGATGACATCTGGTGCTGGAGTTTTGTTGGGAAGGCGTTAAAGAGCTGAGGTTATAACTTAGTTTCATGCGCTCTAGAATACAAGGCACCATCAGACTTAATGGTTTATCGCACTTACGGTTCGAGAATCCAAGAGCAAACATTGTAGCAATATTTCGTCGCGCATGCAGCCGGTTACATTTGAGCAACTCTTCTCGTATTTTCTGCTAACCGAATAAATATCAAGCAGGACGTCACCACTTTGCTTTTAACAGCTTGAAAATATGCAGTCTACGTTCCAAAACACGTCTCAGATTTTCTGCAATGTCATACAATCCTTGTGTGGCGGCACTGCTCTCAAGATTTCGACGTTGGTGTGGCAGGTGTAGAAAGTGAACTTCGGAAACGACCCTGTGCTACCGCCTACAGCCGCGGCATTTTTCTGCGCATTCAACATATCTGAATGACAGGACGCTCACCAAACTGATTCTCTTAAACTCATCTTCCGAGGGATCGGATATATTGTTTGGCCCAGAGTATGACTCCCGCTCTTGGATTACATTTGGCAGATGTTAACCGCCATCACCATATCTGAGAACTGCATTGATTGTAAAGGAGAAAATAGCTTTATAGTTCCCTAACTTTCCCTAGAAACAACCTTAATGAGCCAACAGACTATGAAGCCTCGGAAAGCATAGGGCAAGTTAATTATAGTATTGTAATTATGGAGTAAGTAAAACGGAATTAAAGTGGAAGAAAGGGCAAATCTGTCTTCGTTAGCAACAGAACCCACCACCTTCGGATAAAGCGTCCGATGCTCTGCTGCTGAGCTACGAAGGCGGTCATCCCCCCGTCCAATTTATTGGGTATTTAGGTATATATATTTCTAGAAGTGTTAGGCAGCGTCAATAATATCCATGGCGGCGAGTGTGGAACGTGATCGCACGGCGAGATAGCTGCTGCCCAAGAAACCCTCGCATGCTACCTAAAGTCACCAAGTCTGCCGCAATGAGGCTCAAGCTACGAAATAACGAAAGGGAAGGGATCAAGGGCTCGTTTTATTTGTTAGCAACAAGTTAATGAGCAAACAGACAATGAAACCTAGGAAAGCATAGGGGAAGTAAATGGCGTAATTGTAATTTGGAGGAAGTAGAAGGGAATTGAAAGAGACGGAAAGAGAGACCTGCCTTCAGGGCGAATCGAACCGACGACCTTCGGATAACGCGTCCGATGCTCTGAGCTGCGAAGACGGTCGTCCACCGTCCACTTTAATTGGCATTTACGTATATATATTGTGTCGGAGAAGCAAAAAAAAGAACGTCGACAACCAAGACGACGACGAAGCAACAAAACAGCTTTGCCGGTTTCCGTACACCTGTGCGTTTCTGTAAATACACGTGGCAAATAAATTATCTGCAGCCGTAACATTTTGGTGGGAGGTGCTTGGTACGCGCACGCATCTTCGACACGGAGCTTCGCAGTTGACGCCTCACCCAGTTGTCGACAATGCCTCCAGCGGACGACACCCTTTCTACAGCCGCGTCGCCGTCTACTTCGACCCACAAAACCACAAAGTCCTGGGAACTTCACCGGCCTCGGTGACATCGACGTCGAAGAGCGGCTAAAGATGTACGAACGCGCCAGCATGATGAATAGGTGGGATCCAACCATAATGCTGGCCGATGTCATGTTCAACCGAGACAGAACACCGCGAACTCGGTTATACAAGCACGAGGAAGAGCTTACTACTGGGACTCGTTTAAAGGGAAGCTCACCGCCATTTTTAGGCAACCCGCCCGGTCGACAGCGTGCCCCCAAGCAGGAGCTCGCCACCCGCGCCAAAAGTGCTACCGAGTAATAGTCGCCCACATCGACGATGTCCTCGCCCTTTGCCACAACATCGACACATCAATGGCAGAGCTGGACAAGGTTGGAGAAATTCTTAAGGGCATTGCAGACGATGCATAAAACCTCTTGGTCTTTAGGATCCTATCGACGGTCGATGCAATTACGAAAGAATGCTGCCGCTTCAAGCAGGCAAAGAGCCGCCGTATATCTAATCAGTTTACACGGCTTCCGAATACTGCTGGGACCTCCTCTTGCCCTGACCCAACCCGAACAAGCTCACGAGCCACCGTCGAGCGAAAATGTCGCCCGTATTGTGCGTCGCGAACTTGAAGCAGCGTTTCTCTTCTCGTCGCACCACACGCGCTGGAACAATAGAGAGTTTTAGCAGTGCTGGTTACCGTACGGTAATGCCGTACGGTAAGTACGGTAATGCCGTACGGTCGTGGTCGGCGCATCGCTATTTTAGTTGGAAACACCTGCACTAGTTGCTAGGGGAGTACCGTAACCTCATCGGATGATAAAAAATCACAGCATATCCACGGGGTGAATGATGATGAGTGGGCGAAGCTCCGGAGGGAATCAACGGTAAACCGTGAATCTTCCGTGTAATTCGCCCAGTCGATCATCATGTAAAGACGTGAGAAACACTGCATTCGAACGCTGGGACCTCGCGTCTAAGAGGACGCTAGCACAAACGCGTTAGAAACGTGCAGTACACTCTAGCAAGGGGGAGAGGCCACAGCGTCTTACGCAGCCCCTTGCACAGGCCGGAAGGCGCACCGCGTTTGCCGACGCCATCACATGACTGCTGAGAGAGTATAAGGCGGAGAGGCCACAGCGTCTTACACCAGCTTCTTACACGGGCCGTAACGCGCTAGCACAAACGCGTTAGAAACGGGCAGTCTTTCGTTAATGTCGGGTATTTAGCGTAATCGTGGTGCATGCCTTCTGCTCCGCCGGGTCCGTCACGTTTCTCATCACTGCCGGCACTGCTGGTCATACCCGCCTCGCAGAACTTACTCGGAATCTGGTTCGCTTCGAAGTGCTTCTCCCCGTCGCTCCTTCAACGCTTCATAAGCTGCCCCCTCTGCTCGCTGCTATGCTCGCTCGCCCTCGCCCCAACGCCGCCAGTCACGTCGTCCCCATCCGCCGCTCGTGCTCGCAGACCTACTGTAGGACCAAGCCAGCCGGAAAACTAGACAATGCGGCACCTCGAGGTACTGCTGCAGTGTCGGATTCACCGTAAGATCCTCTTTTGACACTATCTACGCGACGCAGCCTTCGTGCCGTTCACGTTGATGGCACGCCTGTCACAGCTCTCATAGATACAGGAGCACATCTATCAATTATGAGTATCCGCCTTCGCGTTATGTAGATTATAACACCAGCTCTTACCCGACTCGTACGAATCGCCAACAGTAGCACAGAGGCCGCCATTGGAATGAGTACTGCACGCGTGAGCATTTTCAGTCGCCATGCCATCGTAGTTTTCACTGTGACTTACCAATGCCCCCATGGCCTAATACTTGGCCTAAGCTTTCTTCCTGCTCATTCTGCATTAATTTACTGTTTCTCCGGCACTGTCTTGATCGACCTGTACTGGACTATTCTGCAGCGTAGCGTGAATTTCGACTAAGCCCGACCGATTTCCTTCACGTTCCGCCACTGGTCATGACCTACATCGAAATGTCACCTTCCCCTCCAGTTCGCGATTAGGATTACATATCCACCCCTGTAGTTGCCGTCGTTCTCACGCACAACGTTACTGTGCCGCACGCTGTGCTGACTGTAACAGGCAGTCGTACGCACCTTCCTGTGTTGAATTTCGGGCTCACAACACAGATGCTGCCCACGGGTTAATCTTCGCCACACTCACTTCCTTCGTCGGTGGGTGGATTGAACCTTTGCTTATGACGCCCCCTGTAAGCCTTCCTGGTATGCCGGCTGCGCTGACGATGACAATTCCAGGATGCTTGCTCCCGATCTCGCACCTGGAGAAGCTGAAGAACTAGTGAGCTTGCTGCTTTCTGAGAGAGAGATATCCGACTCAGATGACCGTGCGCTGGGCCACATTGCTCTAGTGAAGCACCGTATGCACTCGGGCAACAATCCACCAATACATCGCCGACTCTACAGAGTTTCCGCTGCGGAGCGCCAATTCATCAAAGCGGAGTAGGCAAGACGTTAGTGACAGGCATCACTGCACCATCGTCAAGTCAGTGGACGTCCCCTGTCATGCTAGTCAAAAAGAAGGACGACTCATGGCAATTTTTCGTCGAACACCGCCACCTAAATCGCATCACAAAAGGACCTGTATCCACTGCCTCGTAGAGAGTTTGCCTTTATTAGCGCTTATGGTGCACAGTACTTTTCCTACTTTGACCTTCGGTCCCGATATTGGGAAATCGCAGTGGATAATCTCGATCGCGAAAAGACCGCTTTTTATAACGCCTTAACGAGTGGAAGGCTATTATGCCTTTTGATCTGTGTAGTTCTCTGGCCACCTTTGAGCGCATGATGGACTCATTGCTGCAAGGCTTTAAGTGCTCATCAGTGCAAGGCTTTAAGTGCCCCTTTGCTCCACCCTTCTCCATGACCTTCACGATGCACCAACTGCGGGACATTGGCATTACTCGCACCTACGACCTCGTACGCCGTCGCTTTTATTTGCCCGGCCTCACACGCTCTGCACGACGACACATTGTTGCTTGCAAGACTTGCCAACTTCGGAAGAAGCCAGCGACGTTCCCCATCGGGTACCCACAGCCCTCGACATTCCCACCGAGCCATGTTTAGGGGCGAAACTCCTTACGCCGTGGGTCGTCCCATCCTCTGTTATCCCTCGTACCCACCTCGTCTAGTTCGTGAAGTGCTCACAAGATGGCGTGATGGCGCTGCGGTGCTCGCTTCATTCATAGCTGGCACTGGGTTAGCGTGTGATGTCAACGTGAGACTATACGGCGCGCCTTTCCGGGAGTTACGGTGATGAATTTAGAGTGTAGCTCAGCGACAAATGGCGGGGGCGAAGACTTCGAAGTGGAATCAACTACTAGACTCGTCGGATTGGCCTAAAGGGAAGGTGTTGCGCCGAACGCATACCGCATCAGATGCGTCTCGGCAGTGGTACGGCGTTGGTGGTTGTGCCGGGTCGAGCGCCACTGTGTATGCGTTGCCGGACCACCGGGCATATTCGTCGCGTTGCAGGGTGCCCAAGTGCCGCGGGGTGTCACGCCTTTGGACATGAACAAGTGGACCTGTACTCGTTCTTACGCCAGCGCAGCAAGCCGAGGGGCACATGCCGACCAGAGTGAAATGCTCATGGACGAGGAGGAAGCGGAGAAGGCAGCGGCGTCTGAAGCGTCTGGGGCGACCACCGAAGCGCCGGAAGCAACGCTGAACAATGAAAGCAAGGTGGAGGAGACTAAGGACAATACAGATGAAACCACGGACACAGGCACACCGACACGACAGCCTGTCGCTGAAGTGGGTACTTCGGATAGGCTTGAAGTAGTGCATACCAATCCCGATGCCTGCTTCGACATGGAGATATTGGAGGCTGCGCCTGCAAAACGGCGACTGCACGAGGGAGACGCGGCGTCGCAGCAGCGTCTCAACCAGGAAAAGGAGGGGCGGTGGCAAGTGGCGGTGCCGAAAAAACATTCACAGCATATCCACGGGGTGAATGATGATGAGTGGGCGAAGCTCCGGAGTGAATCACCGGTAAACCGTTAATCTTCCGTGTAATTCGCCCAGTCGATCATCATGTAAAGACGTGAGAAACACTCTATTCGAACGCTGGGATCTCGCGTTTAAGGGGACGCTAGCACAAACGCGTTAGAAACATGCAGTACACTCTAGTAAGGGGGGAGAGGCCACAGCGTCTTACGCAGCCCCTTACACAGGCCGGAACGCGCACCGCGTTTGCCGACGCCATCACATGACTGCTGAAAGAGTATAAGGCGGAGAGGCCACAGCGTCTTACACCAGCTTCTTACACGCGCCGTAACGCGCTAGCACAAACCCATCATCATTGTTAGAAACGGACAGTCTTTCGCTCTCTCTCTCTCTCTCTTTCTGTCTCTCTCACACAAGACAGCAGACGGAAGAGTGAGAGAGCTCGCGCGCCGGGAGGAACGCGCCGAGGGCGAGCGCGAGCCTCCCGGCGCGCGAGCTATCGAGCGCAATCCTAGAACGAGGTGGTTACGACTACAAGGGACGAACGACCCACGCCTTAAGGAGCTTCGCCCCTAAAACTTGCTGGTAAAGTTCTCACAAGCTCAATTTTCTGCGTGCGGACCACGACGGTACGGCATTACCGTATACGGTAACCAGCACTGCTAAAACTCTCTAATGATACCGAGACGGTATCGCTGATCAAGTCCGTGGTTCGTCAGAAAGTCGCCAACACGGGACTCGCCACCACATGTTCTTTGATTCGTCCTGACATCGCCCCTCCTGATTCTATACCTAGGTACTACCCCAATCGACCCTATGGTGGCCGCTATAGGAATTCCACGGCTTGGCGTACATCCGATGAGAATCTGATCTGCTTCTGCTGCGGCCGGGTCCGTCACGTTTCTCATCAGTGCCGGCACCGCTGGTCGTACCCGCCTCGCAGAACTTACTCGGAATCTGGTTCGCTTCGAAGTTCTTCTCCCCGTCGCTCCTTCAACGCTTCATAAGCTGCCCCCTCTGCTCGCCGCTATGCTCGCTCGGCCTCGCCCCAACGCCGCCAGTCACGTCGTCCATATCAGCCACTCGTGCTCGCAGACCTACTTTAGGACCAAGCCAGCCGGAAAACTAGACAATGCAGCACCTCGAGATACTGCTGCAGTGTCGGATACACCGTAAGATCCTCTTTTGACACTATCTAGGCGACGCAGTTTTCCTGCCGTTCAAGTTGATGGCACGCCTGTCACAGCTCTCATAGATACAGGAGCTCATATATCAATTATGAGTACCACGTTCGCCGTTATGTCGTTACTCGAGTCGTAGGAATCGCCAACAGTAGCACAGGGGCCGCCATTGGAATGAGTACTGCACGCGTGAGCATTTTCAGTCGCCATGCCATCGTAGTTTTCACTCTGATTTACCAATTTACCCATGGCCTAATACTTGGCCTAAACTTTGTTCCTGCTCATTCTGCATTAATTTACTGTTTCTCCGGCACTCTCTTGATCGACCTGTACTGGACTATTCTGCAGCGCAGCGTGAAGTTCGACTAAGCCCGACTGATTTCGTTCACGTTCCGCCACTGGTCATGACCTACATCGAAATGTCACCTTCCCCTCCAGTTCGCGATTAGGATTACATATCCACCCCTGTAGCTGCCGTCGTTCTCACGCACAACGTTACTGTGACGCACGCGGTGCTGACTGTAACAGGCAGTCGTACGCACCTTCCTGTGTTGAATTTCGGGCACACAACACAGATGCTGCCCACGGGTTAATCTTCGCCACACTCACTTCCTTCGTCGATGGGTGGATTGAACCTTTGCTTGTGACGCCCCCTGTAAGCCTTCCTGGTCGGCCGGCTGCGCTGACGATGGCAATTCCAGGATGCTTGCTCCCGATCTCGCACCTGGAGAAGCTGAAGAACTAGTGAGCTTGCTGCTTTCTGAGAGAGATATATCCGACTCAGATGACCGTGCGCTGGGCCACATTGCTCTAGTGAAGCACCGTATACACTCGGGTAACAATCCGCCAATACATCGCCGACGCTACAGAGTTTCCGCTGCGGAGCGCCTATTCATCAAAGCGGAGTAGGCAAGACGTTAGTGAAAGGCATCACTGCACCATCGTCAAGTCAGTGGACGTCCTTTGTCATGCTAGTCAAAAAGAAGGACGACTCATGGCAATTTTTCGTCGAATACCGCCACCTAAATCGCATCACAGAAGGACCTGTATCCTCTGCCTCGTATAGAGTTGGCCTTGATTGCGCTTATGGTGCACAGTACTTTTTCTACATTGACCTTCGTTCCCGATATTGCGAAATCGCAGTGGATAATCTCGATCGCGAAAAGGCCGCTTTTTATAACGCCTTAACGAGTTGAAGGCTATTATGCCTTTTGATCTGTGCAGTTGTCTGGCCACCTTTGAGCGCATGATGGACTCATTGCTGCAAGGCTTTAAGTTCTGATCAGTGCAAGGCTTTAAGTGCCCCTTTGCTCCGCCCTTCTCCATGAGCTTCACGACGCACCAACTGCGACACATTGGCGTTACTCGCACCTACGACCTCGTACGCCGTCGCTTTTATTTGCCCGGCCTCACACGCTCCGCACGACGAGACGTTGCTGTTTGCAAGCCTTGCCAACTTCGGAAGAAGCCAGCGACGTTCCCCATCGGGTACCGACAGCCCTCGACATTCCCGCCGAGCCATGTTTAGGGGCGAAGCTCCTTACGCCGTGGGTCGTCCCATCCTCTGTTGTCGCTCGTAGCCACCTCGTTTGGTGCGTGAAGTTCTCACTAGATGGCGTGATGGCATTCCGGTGCTCGGTTCATTCAGATGTATGGGAACGCGTAGTATGGGAGCGCATGGTGCACGAGACCGCTAGGTCTCGTGCTCGCTCTTTATTGCGCTCGCTCTTGAATAATCTCAGAATGACCACGAGATGGCGCTGCGGTGCTGCTTAGCTAGTGCGTGAACTGATCAATAGATGGCGCTGCGGCGCTCGCTGTTTCGTTGTCGCCTCGTAGCCACGCTCGCGTTCGCCCTCGGCACGTGCCTCCCGGCACGCAAGGTCTCTCGCTCTTCCATCTGCTGTCTTGTGAGAGAGAGAGAGAGACAGAGAGAGAGAGTGTGTGTGTGAAAGGCCCGCGTTGACTATGGAAACGCTCTTTCTTCGATGAACGCTCTACCAGCTCGCAAAGAGGGAGAACGCGCCCTCACCCGCGAGAGAACGTTGATAGAGGCAGCGTCTTCTAGCGAGTTTCTTGATTGAAAAATACCGACTTCTCGCGCTGGAGAACCGTTCACCTGCCACCCATATATGTATATATGGGCACTGGATATATGTATATATGGGATGTATATATGGGCACTGACTTGCAATGAAGTGCCGGTGGGAGATTTAACTTGTGCGTAGTTGCCTTATGGTAGCGTGCGCGTTAACTAAATTAATCCGGAACTCGGCACGATCTACGATGAACCTCCGGAGCTTCGCCCACTCATCATCATTCACTCCGTGAATATGCGTGGATTTTTTTCGCGTACACTTGGACCTTTTCGGGCCTTTTCCTCAGTCCACCTCCGGCAACAGGTCGGTCGCTGTCCCTACGGATTATGGGACGCGTTACGCCACCACCCGAGCTCTTCCGTCTAGTTGTGCGACCGACGTCGCCGACTTCCTACTACGCGATATCATATTAGTGTATGGTGTCCCCGACAGCTCCTCACCGATCGCGGTCGCGCCTTTATTATTCATGTCATCGCTGACATCTTCCGCTCCTGCTCCACGAACATAAGCTGTCGGCTTCCTACCATCCCCAGAAGAACGGCCTAACTGAGCGACTAAATCGGGCCATTACCGACATGCTTTGACCCGACCACCGTCGATTGGGACACTGCACTACCGTACGTCACATTCGCCTACAACACGTCCCGACACGACACTGTTGAATACTCTCCCTTTCGTGTGTTGTTCGGTCGCGACCCTGGGTTGCCATGAGACACCTCGCTCTCCTTTGTGCGTGATTTGAGGAGTGAATATGCCCGTGATGCCATCGTCCATGCTGACCATGCGCCACAGCTTACCCTTACTCATCTCTTGGCATCCTAGGAAAAAGAGAAGCGTGTTTACAGTCGCCGCCATCAGGACGCATACTTTGCACAGGGCTCCGTGGTGCTAATCTGGTCCCCCTGCCACCAAGTGTGGCTCTCCGAGAACCTCCTTCCGTGTATCAAAGGCCCTTCACCGCGTGTTACGTAAAGTTTACGACATTATCCCAGTCGGACCCACCACGTCATCCAGTGCGATATGTCGTGCGATATGCGTCTGTCGCCTCAAACCCTACTAAGCATTAGCCGATGATCTCATATGAGGCACCGGGCATGCCTCTTTCGCCCGGGGTAGTGTTACAGAGAAGCAAGGAAGAGAACGTCGATGACCAAGACGACGACGAAGCAACAATATCTTAGCTGACTTAGCTAGCTGAAATTCTATTATCTGAGTTAGCCCAAGTGATCAGATTCTTACCCTCTTCAGTTCCTGGTACTGATGGCATAACGGTATCGATAAATACGATAAACACTGTAAACTATTCGTTGAAAAACGCTTGGATACCCTATGAGTGGAAAGTAGCTAAGGTGATCCCATTACCTAAAACACAAGAATTAGGGCATAATATGGACAACATAAGACCTATTTCTCTTACGTCGAATATGGTCAAGATGATAGAGAGAGTATTGCACGGCAGAATAAGTACCTGGATGACGGACAATCTGATACTAAATCCAAATCAAATAGGTTTCAGAGTTAACTGCTCCATCTTGTGTGCTCATGCTGCTTTAGAAAGCCGAATCCAACTTGTTCAGTAAAGAAGACAGCAGGCAGCTTTAGTGACATTAAACATTGCTAAAGCATATCAGAGCGTAGAACATTCCGTCAGCTCAGCACTCTGCAGGGTTACATTTGTGAATACATGATCGCGGGGATAGCAGAATTTTTTAGGTTCGTAGAATTCCATTGCTTTAAGGACGGATGTTGTTCGACTAAGTTTGAACAGACCCGAGGTGTTTCACAAGGAGTACTTTTATCACCAGTACTATTTATGTATTAATGAGCTCAATCCCCAAATGTGAGGGCGTTCAAATTTATGTATATGCAGATGATATTGTATTTTTCAGCGGACAGTGATATTTCGGCTCTATACCAACATTAACAAAGATACATGAGTACGCTCGAGATCTGGCAGGAAAAACATTGCATGACGCTAAATGTTAGTAAAAGTGCATTACTTGTGTTCCCATTCACAGTCCCTATTTCCATTTCTTTAGTGTACGATCATGATATAATTCCCCAGGTGACCTCTCTCAAGTATCTGGGAATTATAACGAAAAACTCATTTGGAGGCCGCACATAGAAAACGTAGCTTGCAAAGCGCAGCATGGCTTAGGTATACTACGCTAGTTGAGCAAAAAAAGAGTACGGTCTTCGCAGGGACACTGCTAATGATATATAAACTCTACATGCGCCCAATAATAGAATTTGGTCGTATTCTATTCTCCGGCTGCCCTACTGATAAAATTAAGCCTCTGGTTGTATTGGAGCGCGAAGCCTTGCGACTGTGTCTGGGACTCCCTAACTTTGTAGCGAATAATGTTCTGTACCAAGAAGCGCGCCTGCCAACATTGCCCTGCAGATTCTGCATCATAACGGTACAAACGTCAATAAAATTTTACAGACTTCCGTTTAGACGATAGGAATATGTCTTTATAAAGTATCCTGATTTTTTCTTCTAAGCTCATTGGCCACGCTTTCATACACCCCAAATTGTTTTGTGGAAAAACAGTTAGCTAGCACAAACGTGAACATTAGAGAGGTAAGTGCAATAGCGGAATCAAATCGGAATATCAATATTGAGTTCGATACATTTTCCCCAATAATTCTAAATTTCAGCCACAAGCTCTTAAGCAACTTGTTGCAAGATTACCTTGCTCAAGTACATAATTGCCACAGATGCTTCCGTGAAAGAGGAAAAGGCAGAGGTGGGAATTTTCTCCACGTCGATCACCTGGTCTTATGCATTAAGACTCCCAGATTACACCCCTGTATTTGTAACAGAGCTTGTAGCGATAATCTTAGCCTTGAGGAAACTCCCTTAGAAGCAGTCAGTGCGATGATCGTAACAGATTCTCTTTCAGTCTGCACTACATTGAAAGCTTCTCCCAAGTCTGCTGCCCACCAGACGTTCCTCAGTTTAGTGCCTCCACATATAAACCTAGTAAAATATTATGGATTCCTGGCCATAGTGGGTCAAATCTAAATGAGATGGCCGATTCGTTAGCGAGAGCGTCGCATAACGGAGCAATAGTAGCGGTTCACCCAGCATTACATTTTCCGCTAATATATCGGACATATGCGATCCACATTGAGACAATAACAACATGGACAGAATTTCGACACTTGAAATTCCCGTGGAAAAGCCAATGGTGTCCGTCGCGACAGGCTGAAGTGCTGATTACGAGATTACGCTGCCGAGTTCCTCCATTAAATCTTTACTCGCACAGGGCTGGTCTAGTGGTGTCGCCTCTGTGGCCATTCTGTCTTGAAATTGAAACATTTTATTTGATCACTATTTTTTAAAATGCCGCAGTATGCATCAGTAAGGAAAAGATCTGGAAATTACGCTTTCTAAATTTGGGCTAACCTTGCCATGGGAAGTTATTCTTACTCTTGATGCCTCGGTACTGGGCCAGAGGAACATATTTGATGCAATGAGCGGATTTATAAAGGCATCGAAACGGATACGCTTGTGATTATTCACATGCCAAAATTCTTAAGGCTATGGTAAACTTATGCATTTAAAAAAAGGAAAACTACTTTACCTGTTTTGATAGTGGAAGTGAATAGTCTACATAGCTTTTTCTCTTTTTTGCCCTTTTCTTTTTCTTTCGATAATTATTAATTTATTATGCTTTTTTATTCATCATGTTGTTCGCACAATATACCAACTAAAAGTTAAGCACATCAGGTCTTGGACAATACCCCGATGTGGGTATGCGCCATATTTGAAGGCTCATCATCATCATTATTAGCCGGCTTCCCGGCACCAGTACATTCATGTATGAACGTGGTGTAAATAATTCTCTGCAACCGCAGCAATATAATCATCGGAGGTTTAGGTAGCGCCACCCGTAGCCATAGGGGCGAGTGTCGAACAACCATTGTATGTCGGGAGGCGTCACGTAGAGCGCGATTGTATGGTGAAATAGCTGCTGCCCAATAAGGCTCCGCATGCTACTTAAGGGCACCAAGTCTGCCGCAACGCGGCCCAATGTACGAAATAACGAAAAGGAAGGGTTCAAGGGTTCATTTTGTTTCTAAGTAACAACTTCATGAGCAAACAGACAAGGTAGCCTAGGAAAGCATAAGGGAAGCTATCTCGCCATACTATCGACATTGCCTGATGAATTCAAACTCCAGCGACGCATACCCGAACACCGCGGGCCTAGCACATGTAAATCGAGTACCGTTAATGGTAACGTAAATGGGAAGGTTGTCATTTACGTTTTGATACAATGACATTCTACTATCCAAATTTTCGTCTATATTGGGTGAACAAGATGACCATAAGTTCATCAAGACGTAAGCGGCTAGAGATATGTATACTGTAAAAGTTCCTCAAGTTCGCCAAGAAATTCTTTGCACTTATTACGGACACTAACTTTTAAGTAGCTTTGTTTTAAAGTGCAGACATGCAAACATTTGATAATAATATATCTAGGACCATATATGTCCTACACTGCCTGTGACGCCAACACAGGTCCGGTCGGACAGCGTTTTCACTGAAGCTATCACTGAAATCAATTTTTAAATGAAAGAAGTCTCGTTTGCTGCTAACACAGTTGAGTGGTGTGCCAGGCAGTACCAATTACACCCCTGGAGGCAGGTACCGAGGGGACACACTCACGTTGTCTCGGTTCCTCGATACTCCACTTTTGATCATTATCTACTGATCGCCCCCTTATCAAGCACTTCTTCCTTTCTCTCTTTCTTTCCTTGTACATCACGTTCTCGGAATGCAGATGATGCTGCCGGGACAGAATTCACAATTAGAGCTATATATTTGTGACATTTGCCGCACATTGGCCATCCCATAAATACTACGAGGTCAGGAAGCAATGGGTCGGGTGCAAGGGATGCCTGCATAAAAAATTTCATGCACAAATATAAAATAAGGAGGCCATTTTCTATAGTAACCTGAGTTTCATAGTGACAGCGGAAGAGGTCTCATATACCGAACAAAGGTGGCTGATAAACTATTCCATTTTAATTATTATCAATTCAGAAATGTACACCCGCTTTCCGATATCAAACTATAGCGCCACTTCGGCAGTCCGCCACATGTGCCGCCTGAAAGTGGTCGCTGAAGCCGGCAAATCCGTTCATTGAGGCACAGGGGGATCGAGATTATATCAACAGCCAAGGTTTTGTTGTTCGGCCCTGTGCCTGCGTTGTCGTACAATTGGCTTGATATAACGCAAGAGGGAGAAGCAGAGTGTTCGATGCCGTCAGCCCACAGCTGCATGGCGACAACCTTGCCTTCGTCATACTAGTACACGGCGTTGGTTATACGAAGCTCAGTATGCTTCATCTGCGCGTATTTTGTTCACGTATTGGCCTTGATTCGCTCTTGCTTTTAGGCCACTGCTACATCATGGCGATTATTCGAAGTCCAATGTGAGTTAATGTGTCCATGGATTGCCTCGCAGTTGCGTCATCCGAACGCAATAGCCACGGCGACGCTCGCATTGCGCCAAACAATGATGAAGGAGAAAAATTAATAAAGGAAGAAACAAAACAAAGAAAGAAGTGAATGACTGTAAGGCGAAGGATTAGGCGTCGTGGGTACATAATAATGAACTGTGGTGTACTGAGACCCCTGAATTTGATAAAGGACGTAACATTAAGGAGGAGTACTAACGCATGACTAACGAAAATGACAGCTCATGACATCCACAAGATGAAGAGGGGCAGCTTCATGGTGGGAGGCTTTTTATGATGATGAACTGGCTTGCATTTTTTCTTACCAAGGTGGCGAAAATATACGCAGGACATCTCAAGGCGTCAGATGTGCCACAAAACTGTAAAAATCTCTTCATCAATAAAGTTTACTAAAGTGACGACATCGAATACCTAAAACATTATAGACAGACGATTTACTATTAATAATACCATTAGGTTCAGCGAAGCTCAGAAACGGCAAAATATAAACAATTGTTCTTAATGAGGTGATAGATCCGGATGTCTTCAAAAAAGATAAAGAAATCTATGAAAAAGTTGCAAACATACTTACTCTCAGGAAGCTTCTTTGCCAAATGAGCAGAAATGAGCACTAAAATGAAGTGCGGCTTGGGTGCGGCTTAAAAAGTGGAACCGTGTAACAGCTGCCAGCTGTTTCCTGTCGAGCTATTGTGCGAGTTTGTGGGAACATACGACTGCGCTCTGTATGTTCTTTACTAGCCTGTATTCAAGGATGCGAAAGTTCACAGTCCTACTACCACTGCGCATCGCGAGCCACTTTTACAGGAACAACCAGCAAGCAAATCTGTGTGTTTGGCATCCCCGGTATAAAGAACATTATGTCTTGCGGGTATAGAACTATCTTTGCCCATTGATATTTCCTGTGAAGCAGAAAGCACCACTAGCCTATGACGCCTGTATCCGAAGCGATGCCGAATCCCAGTACAGCAGTGAAGTAGTGTGAGTCAATTTCATAAGAAGGCTCCATGAAGTGAAATACTGAAAGGTTCCGCTGAGGCACCAACATATTGAAGCATATCTCACGCAAATTGCGCCAACGGTGGCAAAGGTAGAGATCCCGCGAAAATGGCGCATTGGTCACTTTTCTTCGCTGAATTTCCACCCGTCAGTGCTGTTTGTGCCATGTTAAAGCTACCCTGAAACGTTTTGGTGATTTTTTACAAGTGCATTGCACAGATAGGCCGAGTCCTTCTGATCAATATCACACGAATTTCAGCTTAAGGGCGTAGTTAAGCACAGTTTTTTTTATTATGCGCATCGTGCAATGTGAACGCTTCTCAAAGTGTTTGCAATAGCCCATTCGCACAGTATTCGCAATGGGTGCCACGATGTGCCAGCGGGAGGCGTTACTAGCACCAACGGTACTGCTAGCTAAAGTCCCTTGATATTTCTCGGCAAGTACAGCCATTGATTGATTGATTGGGTTCGGTAAAGGAAAGGGCGCCAATTTCTGCAGCCCCTACCGGGAGCACGGCGAAGCGTTCGAGATGGTAAAGGAACTCAAAGTAATGGGACAGAAATGCCGTAGCGGAGCACACCGGAAATTTTCCCCAGCAGTCCTTGTTTAACGTGTACTGACAACGTATAGTACACGGGCATCTTGTATTTTATCCGCATCGAAAATGCGAACGCCACGGCCAGGATCAAATACGCTTTCTTTAGGAGGGGGAGGTGTGGCAGCTGAGTACCATTACCACTACACCCATCGCGGTACTTAAGGCATTCTTTTAACCACGTCGCCGCACCGGACGCATTCGCGCTCCTCCTCTCGCTCCTCTCCACTGGGTGCTTTTCTTAGGGATGATTGGCCCTCTCGATACGTCGCCAGTGAAATGACCGCAAAGCATGCTTTCCCTGTGTTTTCATTTCTCGCAGACGCCATTATCAGCGTCAACGCAGAGGGCAGGCACCAGGACAGCTGCCCATCCTTAGTGCCATGCTGAGAGGGCGCTGGCTGTAGGGGGAGAATTGTGTGCCTGAATTTCAACACGGCCTCCCTTAGAAACAGGGTGGTGACACCGACTGAGTACCGCGCCGCTATGCTGTTTCAAAGTACTTGACACAGGTGCCACCCCTTTTGTAGTGAGATGCAAATGTGGTAACGGACGCACGCGTAAAGCGGCTAAAGTAACGCGATCGATCAGGTTCAGAAGACCACGACATTAAATTGGACGTGTCTCTCAAATATCAGGTGTCTGGCAACATGGCGGTGCTGCCGGAAGTTCCACCGCCCTGCATAAAACTGTATGCATCGAGGTACCGTAGAAGACCATATGGATAAAGAAAGCACTGCAGTGGAGGAGGGTGTCATTACTTTCTCGATAAACGGCTTTTACAGCCAACTTTACTCGGTATAGGTAAAGGAAAAAAGCTGCGGCTCCTCGTCAAAGGACCCCCCCTCCAGCCAATGGTGCCGCTCTCTCAACTTGGCGGTTGAACACCTTCGCGCCGCGCTCAAGCGAGAAATCACAGCGCGGGGCAGAGGCGGTCTGCCGCGACGTCACGTCGACGAAGCGGCGCTATTGGCTGGAAAGGGATCTTTTGACGCCGCTTTTTTCTTAAACTGTACCCGAGTACCTATACGGCGTCCTCGCGCGCCTAGGAGGACATTGTGGCCCTCTACAGCCAACGCTGTTGTTTCGACACCTGGCAACGCGAGTGTGTATCGCCAGATGCCGCGAATTAATTTTGCTACGGTGGCCTCGGCGCAGCAGCTGCCATGCGAGGCGCAGTCGCCTCACTAGCGTGCACCCCGCGCCCAATCGAGTTGAGGAGGAACAGCAGTGGTAGAGAGGAACGCGACATAAATGTGCCCATAGCTGCCTTTGGGTAAGGCGCTCCGGTTAGAGAAGAATATATGTCTGATTGATTTGACAATGACGTTGCCCAAACAGTGACAAAATATCATAAGCCGTTTCGTGGGGTCCTTTAATATCAAAGGCACTAATGTGTCGATAAAGCGAAATCCTCACATGCCCCATGAAGCGCTAATGAGACCGTGGTCCTAGGCGCCAGCAGCAGCTGTAGCAAAAGCGGGATGGTGTCCAAGAAAATTTCACGAAGGTACACACCAAAATTAACCCGGCATGTTACAAATGTATGAGTGACGTGTCTGTCACTTCACCACAAAACAATATCACGTGGTCGCCATTAGTGTGGCGATAAACGGTAACGCCATTAGGTGTGTCATATTTCTGTGTTGCCCAGCCAGGACTACACGGTAGCGCCTCTCGCTTTTCGATGCTGTCACTGACAGGCCATTTAGCATAATAATTACGTGGCATACAATTATATCAAAAGAAATATGTGATTTCAGAGGTTTCATATGCCAAACCAGACATAATTTTGAGAGACGCCGTAGTGGAGGGCTGCGAAAATTTCAATCACCTGGCGTTCTTCAACGTGGACTGATATCGAACAGTACATAGGCCCCAACATTTCGCCTCCAACAAAATGCAGCGGTCGCGGCCAGCGTTAATTCCGAAAGAACTTTGACTTCCATCCACGCGATGCAAACATGTTCAAAAATGAATAAGGGGGAAACCCATCGAAAAACTAATTAGGGAAGTACGAAATGGCTCGCCGAGAACTATATTTTTTATGCAAATGCGGATCAGCGGGCTATATCAAAATCATGCAAGAATTAGCATGTAGTGCGCGAAAAGTCGTGAATAAACATGTACCTTAATATTGCTAAAAATCATGAATAAGCACAAGGTACAGTTCTCAGCAGATGGAACAGATTCTGTGCACGATACCTGGAATCGAATAATTGAGAAGAGGTCGGTTAGGAGAAACGGCGCGCCTTCCCAAATTAGGGCGTACACCTAATAATTCTCGTGGGAAGCTTATTAAAGAAACGGCCTCTCGTATATCTCGTGTACGCGGAGGATGGAATAGATGGCTGTTAATCAGTTGCCAACATAATCGATATGGACTACAATAAAGTGTTTCAAGTAGGGGTAGTAGCATGACACTCCGCTCGAAATGACAACAGCAGCGGTGTACCCACGCTAATAATACAACTTTTACTCAGTTAATTTCGGTTGTGACACTTATACCCAGAAAGGTGACGGGTGACGCCACAACATTAGCGTTGGTGATGCGTCCACGATGAGAGACGCCCCGAATGCCTAACATTGTTTGCTGTGCCGATAACTTGCTCTTCTGCTCAAGACCAGTGCGCGATGGCCTCTGAAGGTGCGTCAAATGATTCTGCAGAGCGCTACAGGACAAAGACCAACCACTTTACGAAAGAAGCAAGGTTAGTGATGCTTAATGTGTTTGGTGCGGTGAAAAAAGAACTTGGTGAAAGCGCAAGTATGAACGCTGTGATAAAGAGAACCGCGTTCCTCACAGACTCCAGCGAACGCTCCGTCTACAAATAGGTTTCTGAACATCCAAGAAACGGCGAGGTTATTTAGTGCACTATAAGCGAGGTGGCGTCCCCAAAGAGGTTCTCGCAGGCGAGCCGATGCCAAAGAGACGCCCAGGAGACGACGAGCAGACGACGCGACGCAGATGAATACATCTTGAGGGGCTTTGGCGTTTCCCATTGGCTAAAAAGCCCTGCAGCTTGGACAGTGCTGCAAGGCACTTCTGAGATGGAGTATAGGCACGCCATTCCTGCTCAATGATAGAGAACTTCCGCTCCGAGGACGACACAAGGCGACTGGCATTGGAATCACGTGTTCCTTGCCATTGTATTGTTTGTCAAGGAGAGCGTCGTTTCGATGACCACTGGCGTCGGTCATATACCGTTGGGCGATGATTTGAACACCTGCAGTACTCGCGAGCGTCGCCCAAAACAGCATTTGACGGAATTCAGTTGGAGTCCGGCTTTACATAAAACGTCGAGAGCAGCTGACAGACGATCGAGGTGGCTGTCACAGGTAGGTGAGCATACTGTGACACCATCTAAGTGCCACAAGCTGATGGACGACTTATATCCTCGGAGTAGGGACTCCGTCATGCGTTCGGAAGTGATCGCGCCATCGTAAAGTTCCCATAGCACTACTATGAACTGGTAAAGAACATCGGTCGTCAGAAGGCATTTTTTCCGCACTGCATGTTGCCGACTAACATTTGCCAGTAGCCGGACCAAAGGTCGATTGGGAAACACTATTGGGCCCCATGCAGGCAGTAAAGGGTGCCGTCGACGTGTCGCGACAGATAGACGTCTCTATGAGTTACTTTATTTAAATGGGAATAATCAAAACATAAGCGCCCTCAATGTTTTTGACAAGAACGGATGGGCAGGCCCCCAGGCTAAAAGGGGGTTCGATTACATCCTTCGCTATCATTTTTTTACTTCGTTCGGACTTATTTGGCGTTCTTGGTGAGATATGCAGTGTGGAAATCGGTGTACGGGGTTGGCGTTAGCAGTGTTGTTTGTGCGAGCCATGACAGATGTTTGGCCCAGAAGGCTGTCATCAGAGTAGATAATATTCCTATAAGAAACCACTGGGCCATAAAGGTCGGTAGCTAGCGCTTGGAGGACATTGACAGCTATGACCTTTTAACTCCGTGGAGTGGCGTAGCGGGGACGTTGT
This sequence comes from Hyalomma asiaticum, assembly GCA_013339685.2. Taxonomy (NCBI): domain Eukaryota; kingdom Metazoa; phylum Arthropoda; class Arachnida; order Ixodida; family Ixodidae; genus Hyalomma; species Hyalomma asiaticum. The sequence continues at coordinate 79,206,247 of CM023487.1, read as the reverse complement.
CCGTACAATGCGGTAACGAAGCGTCGTCTTCTGAAACGGCAACTTCACCTTGGTCTTCCGCATTGACCATAGCCAAGGGTATGATTTGTGGAATACAACTTGAGTAAAGAGACTCATTTTAAGAACGGTATAATCGCTGCAGTATCAGTGACGTGAACAACGGTGTGGGCTAAGTCAAAGTCGCGGTCCAACAGTACATCAACAATAGGCAACACGAGGTAGTCATCATCGGGTACTTCGCGCGAAGAATACAGGGTATTGTACTTAAGGGCTCGAGGCGGCAATCACACTTCACGGAGACGGCACAACCGTGGAGGTAAGTCGGTGCGTAGACAAGGCATATGGGGCAACTCAAGCTGAAAGGCAAAGGTCGCACAATAAATCAAAGCAGAGCGGCTAGGCATAAAATCGAAGCGATGCATCAAATTATCGGGCACATCTCTATGATAGCGAATTGGACAGAAGCACTATGACCAGCAATTGAAAGCGCGCAGTGCACATACCAAGAAGTGCCGGAGTCCTCCGTCACCTACGCGGAGTGGGCTGCAAGCGGCAGGCGGGCGCATTTTGTGCAGCGATGGCTAAACTTCAGCACTCATGACGCAAATGTATGCCCCTGTGTCAATAAGTGCCGAAACAGTCGCACCATCAACGCCAACGCTTAACATTCGTCTCGTCGTCAGTGTCAAGAGATGATTAGAGGGAAGTCGTCAACGCAGCATCGCCTCCGGGCGCTGCACTGTTTAGTTTTTTGGATAGAAAGGAGCGGGGTTGAGTGGGGCTGACGGTCGGCGAGCCTGAGGCGAGTGAGGCGACGAATGGCGGGAAGCATTCCTGGGATGGTCTAGGACTCATATCATGAACATGAAATGTGTCGAAATGTCCCGAGGCGAATCGCGGACCACTGTCTCTTACCACTTGTTCTGGCAAGTCGTACACGCCAAATACTGTGCCAGACATACAGGTCATACATTCTCTGTCAACAGAAAGCACAGTGCTTCGCACAAAATAGGACACAAATACTTCGTCAGAGACCATTGAAGGCCATTCGCTTTGCGTTTAAAAGAACAGTTTGAAAGAGCTTTTTTTTCTGGCTCCCCATCTGGTGGAGTGGAGCTCGTCCAACAGAGAAAAACTCATGAACTCTAACCCGGCAGCCCTGCCACGTGATAACGGGTATCGGCCTGATAACGGGTATCGGCCTATCGAGTCCTAATAATCCCGCCAAGGGCTGATTTTCGCCCATCAGATAAGAAGTTGCAGCAGTGCAGAAGGCCATAACGGATGGGGTAATGACGAGCTGTGCGCCGCTGTAAACGGGTGGCGGTACGTGGGGACGGATGAGACAGGTACTCAATTATAGAGAATATCCAAGGGTCCTGGCGCTGCTCGGACGGCATGTTAGCGTATGCAAGCGACACCAAATCGTAGCTGCAAGCAGACGCAGCGCTATACTCATGGGGAAGTGGAGAGCGAGGAAGCACGTCGGTATCAATGTTGGCGGCCTGACCAGTAGACGACACGGATGTCATAGTCTTGCAGACGTAATGCCTAACGGGCTAAGCAGCCATATGGATCCTTCAGCGACGTTAACCAGCAAAGGGCGTGGTGATCAGTCAGGACGTCAAACAGACGGCTGTATATAACGTCGAAATTTTGTGATTGCCCAAACGATGGCCGGACGCTCTTTTTCCGTGACCGAATCATTTGCTTCAGCTCTGGTGAGAGTTCGCTTGGCGTAGGAGACTACATACTAATCGAAACCAGACTTGCGTTGTTGAGCAAGAACAGCGCCAAGGTCAACTCCACTAGCATCCATGTGGATTTCAGTAGGACCATCTGGGTCAAGTTATTTTGTAGTTAACGGAAACTGTAGCATAAATAGCGCGCTACTACCTGCGCCCTATTTATGCTACAGTTTCTGTTAACTCCAAAATTTAGTCGCACTTCTAACCCCTGCACTACCAGCGCACATCGGAAGATTTGCCCTGTACTCCTACAAACCTTCGTAGAAGCTGATAACAACCAACGTCCTCGACGCGAAGAGCGCTACCTTCATGTGCCACTCGCGCAAAGGTGCCAGCCCATAACTTTCAGGCCCGTCAAGGCCATTCCTTTGGGAGGGCTGTGCCCGTTTTGTAGTGAACGAGAGGACTTGATTGATGTCGTCTGGCAGCGTCTGCTTCTAGAACCTCCCCCCCCCGCCCGCCTCCCTTCGAAGAGTAGATTTGTTCCAGCTCCCAGGTGTTCCCTTCCAGTCCGTTCGGTTTCTCAATCTCCTGCCATCTCATGCGCTTAACCAGGTCGTTCTCCCTCAGTTTGGGTAGCTGGATGCGCTGCCGCGGTCGGTGGAACGGAACCGCGACTTCACGATGTGGATGCAAAAGTACAGAAAGAGCTCTGGTGCCACCTCTGGCGCGAGCGGAATCACCTTGACTGGAAGGAGTTTTTCGAAATTTCAACTGCGCTGGCTTTTATTCTAGCTGTGTCTGGAAGCACACTAATCATAGAAATGTGACGATGCCTCCTCCTTCGTTTTCGCGACGGGGCATCGCGCGCGAGCCGCTATCGGTACCTTTTGTTATTGTCCTGTCCCGCAGTGCTTTCGCGTGCAAAGCACCTTCGGATGCACAGGTTTTACGTTGACTGCGGCGGAGCCTGGTAGAAGCGGCCTCTGTACTCTTTTTTTATGTGGCACTTCCTCTGTTTCTGTTTTTTCCATTCGCAGTTGCCCCTAGCGCGCCCGCGAGCACGGTTTGTTTCAATGATTCGTGTGTACCCTTTATTGACAGTTAGAGCCGTTCCGTGTTCATGCAACTCTCGTTGCGTCACCCGGTAGTGACAGCCAAGGTACGCGCGGTCATCTGCTGTCTCGCAACTCGCGAGCGGGTAATCTCTCGACGGCCGTCGGCCTCGAGGCATCAAGCGGTTCTGTCAGTTCTTTGCAGTTCAATTTATTCAGGTGCGCTAAGCGGCACTGCCCTCGTCCAGGTAGGACCGAAACCTCGCTGGCTTCTGCAGTTAAGCAGGAAAAGACTGGTGGCGATTCCCACGCATTATAGGAATGGGTGTGATGCAAAGCAGTCGGCCAGGAGATTGCCTATGATCAATTTTTCTCGAATTCAGCGAAATGTTGCAGTAGGATGGACGTCCTCGTGCAAACGGTGTGCGTATGTGCATGCTTAACGGGGGCTAACTAGGAAGCATAAGAGCATCGTGGCTACTAAATGGTAGGTGACATTAGAAGTGACATTTGCACTCTCCTTAGCGCGAAGCACGGATATCCGTTTATGGTAGAATAATGCGGGATATGGTGCCACGATGCCCGTGTCCTGGGCCGATGAATTATCTCATACAGAATCGAACAAAGTTGGACAAAAGCATGTCGAGTGCTATGGGGCATATCTTTTCTTTTATCACATCGTTCCGAAAGCGCTTCACGAACACTACAAGCGCAGTTGACATAACAGCAGAACCGTGATCACATACTGCTGGTAATTCGGTTTATTCATTGATTGATTTCTGGGGTTTAACATCCCAAAACCAGCTATGATTATGAGAGACGCCGTAGCGGAGGTCTCTGGAACTTTCGATTACCTGTTCTTGAACGTGCACTGATATCGCACAGCACATGGGCCTCAACATTTAGCCTTCATCGAAATGCAGCCGCCGCGGCCGGGATTCGATCCCGCGACCCTCGGGTCTGCAGCCGAGTAGCATAACTACTAGACCATCGTGGCGGGGCTAATTAGGTTTATTACTGTAGTGGCCGTGTGGAAGAAACCGCCGTAGCCTAATGGTAGCGTGGTTGCTTGGCAGCTCGGTCGCCCGGGTTCCTTGCTCGCCTACTGCTTTGCTTGGTAGGTTGGTTTCGGATATTGCAACGCGTTCGTGTTTATCTTGTGTTTATATCTACATTGCGATCTCGTACGGCGACAGACAGTGTGCCTTTGTTGCTTTAAACGTATTTTTCGATTATGCGTTACTTCTATGTTTTAGTTGTCCAAAAACTGGTTTGTGCGGTATAAAATTCCAACACCTGCGGCTCACACCCAATTACCACGGGTCAAGCATTACGGGCATGAGCTTCACGGGACTGCACGGCCATTAATCTTGGCGTAACTGACGAGCACATAACGTTAATAGTGTATACATTATTAACAAATGGTCTCCACACACTCGCACCCTAGCAGCCAAACCTTGGTGCATATAAGGTGCACGAGACAGCCAGGAGAGCACCGAGACATAGATGGTTAAACAGATAGATACGGTCGAAGTTGTCCGAGTTTTCCAAGAAAGGCTTCGCATTTAAAACACCCCAGCCCTCGCCTGGAGAAGGGGTCCTTGTGTGACGTGAGTATCGAATGTTGATGGATTGATTAGCACCGAATTCACCAATAATGTCAATACCGGTAAGTACCGAAAGACTCGCCATTCGAATTTATGCGCACAATGAAAATACGTTATCAAGGACGCTAAATATTTTAATAAATGCCGAGCCATATAGCTGCAAACGAATGCACGGGAAGAGAGAAACAGCAACCGAAGAAGTGGGTCACGGCAGCATGAATTCATGCATTCTCTGCTAGGCTTGTAAAATGGAAAAATAACGAAGGCAACCTTTCTGCGGCACAGGAAGCGAAAATGTACGACCTTGTTTATGTTCCTTGACATGAAAACAGTTGGCGGATTCATTGCTTGATTTTATGCTCTCTTCATCGTGCCGGCAAAAAAAAAACCTGCAAGGTTCCTCGTTGATCCAAGGCCTTTGCATAGGCCTGCTTTTTAGAATCACACTATGATAACACGTGACTTTTATTGTGTTTTTGAAGGTTTAGATGCACTGCCTTAGTACAGCGCTGGAAAGTAGGCGCAGTAGGTGTACGTGTATAAATAGGGCAGCGTCGCGCTCGGCATTTCTAGGACTGGAAAATATATTTCATTTGCCTCCAGATGGCATACTTTATTAACAAAATAAAACACAAGGAAAAAGAGCCCGTCAATAAAAATGGAAGTGTTAAAGTGAAAAAAAATACGTGTAGTTAAGAGAATGGTGGCAGTAGACGCCAGGTTTCAGAATAGGCTATCCGCCACTTAATGGAAAAGTCGGATACCTTTATGACGACATACGGCGCGTTGATCCATTTCACAGACATTAGTTGCGCAGACGAGGATCAGATACCATTCGCTGCCCAGCTACATTTAATAAATGTAGCGATGAAGTGTATTCCTGCTAAGCCATTTCACTTCCATTATCGAAGGCAGATGCGAGGCCGCAGAGGTGTAAACCTATACAGATCTGAAAAAAGCCTGCTAATGAATTTTTTGCGAGACTCACGAACCGGTCTGCGTATTTTCTGGTTATCCAAAGTAGTTTCTGCTCAAGCAGCCATCGAGAGTGCCTATAATACTTAAACTGCGCTGTACACGAAACATGTCCTTCCTGTTATAGGGCAGACAGGAACACATAAATCTGGTGTGTGAACAGTGTGCGTCACCTGCAAAATTTGTCAGTGACAGAAATCACAACTTCCTGACTATAGCTCAGTCATAATTTGTCTTCATATACGACGTACCTATACACAGGGGTACACAATTAGCAGTTTTGTGTTTCATTTCTTATTCGGTGCCTTTTCGGAGGTTCTCCTTCTCATTACTGTATTATCAACTTTTCGGCCTTAGGGAGAGCAAGATGTAAACGGTACCCGGCGCGTGACAGCCAGCGTACATGAGTTGCAAAATAGGGATCCAGGAGACGAAAACACGAGTTTTTCACAGCACCGACTCAACTTCCATATCAAGTTAGGCAAACATGATTGCTTTTTAGCAATAATATCAACCCAACACTTCGATCGAAGCCATTATATGAATCCTCCAGCCGCATCGCAACTGTGACCCGTACGGTTGCCATAACACATCGATGTGCAGAGAAGCTGAAATTCCGTATGTACGAAGCCTTGTGGGAATCTATTGAATGTAGGGCAGTTGGTATGTACTCCGTGATTCGTTACGCATTAAGCCACGCTTTGTCAATACTATATGACCATTTTTGTAAATTCAGTAGCTGTGTACGTAACGCGTTCTTAGCAGGCACGTCCTCACCTCTGTTGGACACGAGCTTGCTGTTTGAGAGCGGTTTTATAAACTAGCGGCGACCATAATTCCCGTTGGACGTTAAGGCACCCCAGATGGTCAAAATTTCAGGAGCCCTCCAAAACAGCGCCTGTTATAATTAAATCATCAATTTTGGACGTTAAACATCAGAAAGCAAGCAGCCCGTGCGACAAGCACTTGCGCCAGAAGTTGTGCTAGAGAACAATCACTATGGCTGCCCGCGCAGTACGCTTATTTATGCTGCGTAGTGAGGGACAGGTGCCATCTCGAGGAATGCCTGCTTGGCACGTCTGAGTTACTGGTTCGATTCCTACGTTTTGGCTGTTTCTCTTCGGTCGTTATAGCCCGTACGCTTCCTGGTATCTGGCTGCTTGTTATCTCAACATTTCTATAGGAAGCTACGATCAAGGGGCTGCCTTTCACTTGTTCAACGCAAACAAAATGTATTCTTATGGAAATTCGATTTGTCCCTGATTAGCATAGGTTGCAAACGTCACCATTATACCATATCTGGCAGTGACCGGCGCACCGCGGACCCCGAACTGCAGGCGTGCGGCAGACGCGATAGGACTCCCGTTAAACTTGGCGTAAACAAGTACGTCGTGTTGTTTACGCTTAAATCTTGCAGTCGTTTTCTTGGTAAATACATCATACCTTTCCATGCAATCATTTCTATATATTAATTGAAATGAAAATAAGGAGAGCAACAATAAGAAGGCGGCCAGAAAATAAGATAGACAGAGAGAGAGACGCCGTAAAAGGGGCTCAAGTTTCCAAAAAATACTTCGCATGTAGAAACAAGTTTTACAGACCAACACAGAGATCACCAATGAAATAATAGAAGCAGTGACAGACCGCGATGAGCGCTGCAAATCTAACAAGGGCACAATAGAAAAGAGAGCGGAACATGCCGTTGGGGTAGAGCGGCTTGTGGTCGCGTGAATACGGAGATATTTTGGCATTGAGCCTGTGTTTCCACTAACTCATCTTATGCCAAAATGAACATGTAAACAAGTATTTTGTGCTTATTTAGAAGACCTTCGTGTGCTTCTATTTTTCTTTAGTCGCGGTTCTTGTATAAACGCACGTCAATTATTCAAGCAAAAGGAGAGCTGTACTCTTGGTGACGTCCCTTTTCCTTATGTTGTATAAGTAGCGTGTACATATATGGAGGCGCAACGATGGTGTAAAACACTGTATTAAATTTAACCAAATGCTACACAACGTTACAAGGGAAGCACTTCCTTTCTGCGGAAGACCACACTTCAGGCCTCTCAATCTCACCTGTTGGCGAAAAGTACGAATGGATCCGAAGTTACAGACAGGCCCCTGGGTAATTTGTGCCTCACCGCGAAGGCGCGCGTTCTAGTACCTTCACATGAAACTTAATTTTCATCTGACTCACTGGTAATGAAATGATTTAAGTATTGGCGCCACGTAGCTCGCCAAGTTATGAGACCGCTAGAACATCTCCGTTTTCTGAACTCTTAGTTTTCCTGACATGGTTTGGCGATAGCTCTACTCCGCCCTGTGTGGGGCATGGCCGCATATCGAGAGCGAATGTGAAGCACACGCGATTGCTTTCCAACTTACTTTATTTTTTCTATCTACTCATGTTGCGCACCCTCATTCCCGGTCCATTAAATTTCAATTGTTTGTCACGACAGTTCAGTTGTCTGGAAAAGAGCGAATGTGTTTAGAAAACCTCCAGATGGGCCGACCCCGAAGCCCGTTTTCAAGCAGAAGGAAACAGTGAACCCTCCCATGGCCCTCGCCCTCGAGCCGCGCGCTTCTCCTGAGCCTGGACCAAAAACACAAGCACTTCTTTTCAGCCCACAGCTAAATGACAGTCATACAGTGGCAATTCTGCACGATAGTGATACCGAAGAACAACATAGAGAAGAGGAACGAAGGAAACAAATAAATAACGATTGAAAAGTACCGGGAGGCGCAGCAGGTAAAAGGGCGACCCGCAGATTCCTTCGACCCACAACCGACATCCCTGTGCTCAGCCTAATGCTCCATTATACTGAACACTTACTTACCTCCATTGTCAGCTCAGATTTCAGTGCAGTACAATTAGTTTTAGTTTTATGTCCTAAGCATTTTGCTTTTTTACCATACCCGCGTTTATCATGCAGATCTGTTCACATCGATTCATTTTATTTATATACATATATGTTGGGGCAAAGAAGACAGCAACCCCTGCATTGACCTCGTCAAAAACAACATTTAGGTACGCGCTCACGAGCTTCGCTGCCACCCTGATGGCTTTTTTTTTTCTTTCTCCCCTTCGCTCTCTCGGTGCAGGACTTTGCGCCCTTCCTCCACCGCGGGAGATTCAGCAGTACGAGTTCTTCGTGTTTATTAGATTGTGTACCAAGTTATAGGAAACCTCAACCACCGGTTCGCTGGCGGCGAATGAGTGCGCTCTACAACAAAAGCAATGTTGCTCGGAGCTAGCGTCATGAAACTGCTTTGGTCAGTGTTCTGACATAATCCTTCAACCGTGTCCTGTAGCCGCATTTTAGCATTAAAACATGCCGGAACCGCAACCACCCGGTTTTCTGCGATTTTGCTGCTTCCTATGGCGCAAAGGTGGCCAGGCGCCTAATCTGCGGTGTTCGCACACCCTCTTCCTTGTTTTCCTGCGTACACGACCGGCGAAGAGGCAGTCATTACATGTCCTTAATAAAAAGCCAGGTAAAAGCTATCATTGTGTATGAAAGACACGCCCAGGATAATTATTGCTCTCCGATAGCTGGCCGGTATTTCTGCCTTTGTGAAGCTCACATGTACAATTTTCTGAAGAAACGAGGCTCAGACGGTTCCGACCGAGTAATTGCTTACGCGAGCAGAACCCTTTCCCGTACTGAAGAAAATTATTCCACTACGGAAAAAGAGTGCCTTGCGGTAGTGTGGGCGGTTATGAAATTTCGCCCATATTGTCACGGCCGCACTTTTCAGTCGTCAGTGTTGACCACTCCCTTTGTTTATTGATGAACTTGAAAGATGCATCAGGACGGCTGGCGCGCTGGAGCCTTAAACTTCAAGAATTCGACATGGTTATTGGCTATAAATCCGGAAAGCGGCACACAGATGCCGATTGCCTTTCTCGCGCACAACTAGAACCGGCAAATGAAGAGGACAACGATGATACAGTGTTTTTCTGAGTTGTCAAAGCTACTACGATCGCACAGCAACAACGCGACGACCCGGAACTGGAGCCAGTTATTAAGTTCTTGGAGGGTCGGACGTCTGCCGTTCCGAGACTCTTTGCGAGGGGACTGTCATCATTCTGAATACGCAACGACGTCCTTTACAAGGTGAACTTCTATCCAAACGGAAATACCTACTTACTCGTCGTCCCAACGCCTCTCCGACGCGAAATATTACAGGCCTGCCATGATGAAGCGACGTCCGGTCACTTGGGCTATACGCAAGCACTACACAGAGTGAAAAAGAAATATTACTGGCCAAGACTCACAGCGACCGTTCAGCAGTACGTCCGCACATGCCTCGAATGCCAGCGGCGGAAAATGCCTGTAGGCAAACCAGTCGGCTACCTCCAACCCCTTGAAATGCCTGAAAATCCATTTGCTCAAATCGGCATGGATTTCCTAGGCCCGTTTCCAACTTCCGCTTCGGGTCGTAAATGGATTATTGTAGCAACGGACTACCTGACCCGCTACGCCGAAACGAAAGCTCTGGAGAGGGGCACATCAAGTCAAACTGCCAGATTTTTTATAGAAAACGGGGTACTAAGGCATGGCGCCCCAGCAGTCATAATAACCGACAGGGGTACTGCATTTACAGCCGAGTTATTAGGAACAGTTTTAAGACTTAGACATCACATCGCCGAACGACGGCGTACCACCCACAGACGAATGGACTGACGGAGCGCCTCAATAAGACACTCGCCAACATGCTTTGCATGTATGTTGATGTGGAACACAAGAACTGGGACGAGATCTTGCCATACCTCACATTCGCTTATAACACGGCCCAACAAGAGACGACACGAATGTCACCTTTTCCGTCTTCTCTACGGTCGTGAAGTCACTACAATGCTCGACGCAATGCTGCCACATGAACGTGACATCGACGAAACGGATGCTGACTATATTACCCAGCGTGCTGAAGAAGCCCGGCAACTTGCGCGCATACGAATTCATCGGCAACAGGAGTACGATTCGAAACGTTACAATCGTCATCATCGACTAGTCGTCTACCAGCCGGGACAGAGAGTTTGGGTCTGGACGCCCATTCACCGTCGCGGCCTCTCCGAGAAACTGTTGAAGGGATACTTCGGGCCTTATAAAGTTCTTCGACGCCTGTCCGATGTTACTTATGAGGTTGTTACCGACGGTTTTGATGAAAAGACGTATTCCAGCCTACGAAAACAGACGAACACAGGAGAAAACACAAGGAAGACAGGAAAGCGGCTGGTACCAACTGTTTATTCACCGATCAGCACATAAATATATACGGTCACGCGGCCACATGAACTTATCATTATGATTCATCAAATACAATGCTTTGCACGTGCTGCCTCACAAGGTGACTCTCTCCCTCTCTCGTGATCCTTTGTTTTTCTCTGCGATTTCAGTTTAAGCTAATCAAAAAGTTTCCATGAAGGCCATTTCCTTGCTGCCAATGTCACGGAGCTGTCACTGCAACATGATTTGGATTTCTTAGCGACATGAAATGCTTCAAGTACTTCACGAGCTGTTCTATCGCGACTTCTGCCCAAAATATTGATTTTATTGAAATCCGGATCGCACTCGCACTTTTTGCAATGAAGGGCCAAATTAGATCCTGTTTCTGTTTCTAGTGACTTGCAGTGTTCCCTTGTTCTATCCTTCAAACACCAACCCGTCTGGCCTACATAAACCATTCCGCACGTCAATAGCGCATAGCGCATTTTGCCAAGGTGTGCCGGTGGACCTCATCACGCTGTGCCTTCTTCTTTCTCCCAATGCGCGCGCATAACCTTCCTATCTTTCTAGGAGCAGAAAATACAACAGGAACGCCAACCCTACCGGCAACCTTTTTCAACCCATGCGCAACACGGTGCGTATATAGAACAACTTGTGGTCGCCTTTGCTCGTGCCAATCTCGGGTGTTTCTTCTTTTTCCTTTCAGTATCTGTAACAAGGTTTCCGCAAGAGCACACACAACAGCTCTTGGGAACCCGGCGTTTGGCAGTCTCTCAACCTGAATATTAAAGGTAGTCTCGACCATATGGACACAGGACTTGGTCAAAGCTGATTCTAAGCACAGTGTGCCAATAGCCCTCTTGATCGTTCTTGAGTGCGCAGACTCATACGGCAACAAATCTCTTTTTTTTTTGCTCTTGGCGAGTACATTCATCATACTTGCCCTTCCAAACACTTAATATTTATGTCTAAAAATTGTAGGCAATTGTTCGTCGCCTGTTCATGGGTAAAATTAAGGCCTTTTCCTAGCTTTTTGACTGCACAAGTGGTCAACGGCATGCACCGGAGGTTGTGCACGTGGTCCGGCGTGCATATATCGTGTTAACGCGACTAAAGAGTATCGGGACGATGCTTTCTGCGAAGCCAGGCTATGTCGCGACTATACTTTGGAGAATGTAGTTTGGTAGTCGAGAAAAACGAAGTACTAGCACGAGCAAGGACCACCGGGCTTTCGGAAGAAGACAAAGTTTGGCGTCTGCGCTTTCCTGTGTTTTTGGGAACACAGTTCCTTGTTCGTTTTTGTCGCATCGTGGTCCTCTCTTGTGTTTTCCAGGCAGGCAGGCACATAACTTTATTTTGGTCCTGAGAAACTGCAGTTGGATGTACCCTTCTATGGGGATCCTGTAGCAGCTGCGGGCCACTCCCGCGCAGGGACAGGAAGACCGTGGCCCTCCACCCCGTTGTGACAATATATATATATATATATATATATATATATATATATATATATATATATATATATATATGTACAGTAGAACCCCGCTGATACGTTTTTCACGGGACCGTAAAATATAAGCGTAAGAGCCAAGAAATGGGAAAAATGGAAAAATGAGAGAAGTGGTGATCGGCACACAATTTTATTTCAGTGCTAGCGTTTTCAATGCACGTATCAGCATACTTGGCTAGGATTTCGTCGACAGGGAAAACCTCGGAGGTGACAATGGCGTCATCGATGGAAACGTAATCGTTGTACGCGATTCTGTCACCGACAGTTTGCATCGCTGTGCCATAATTTAGATGGCGGAAGCTGGAAACGTAATTGGCGTCGCCCATTGTGCAGCTAATCCTACACAGTCAAGCCAAGTCAAGCTACGTGAAAAGTCAATATTTCCGTCGGCAGTGGTCCCTTGGAATGCCGATTCGCGACGTAACATGCGGGAACGTTGCCACATTGCTGGCGTAACAGCGGGGTTCCTTATGTATTGAATCCTATGGGAGCTATGCCGGGACCAGCCAAAAACGATTTAGCAGCCGGGAACTAACAGCGGGGTTCTGCTGTATATATATATATATATATATATATATATATATATATATATATATATATATATATATATGCATGTTCGATATCTCTTTGCATGTCTCTCCACTACCAATTACCGAATTTGATACTACGGTTCTTAGGCTAGTTGGTGAGTTAGAATCGACATGTTTGCACAGAGCAACAAACGACGTAAGAAAGGACACCAGCGGCCCAGGGATTAACTTCAAAACAGGCGCTGAAGTCAGCGCCTGTGTTGTTCGTGCCCTTTCTTATCTTGTTTTTTGCGCTGTGCAAACATGTCACTTCGCGAAGAATGCTTTGTAAAAACGCTAACACACCATCTGGAGGTCTCCAAATGCGTCACCTTGGCGCTGCTCTCGTTTCACATTTCCCCATACTTTACACATGTGGTCCAGAATAATATTGAGGCCACAGGATTTAAAGCTTCAGAAGGACGTCTTTAGTATTGTCGCATGGTTTCAAACGGCTGCTGCGCGAGCTCGCCGGGCTGCAGGTGCTGTCTGGATGCGACGATTAATTTACCAACTCGAGCAATTGCTGCCCCGGATGTTCCCGGCACAAGGATAAGTGCCAGATAACGGAGCAGCAATTTCCCTCACGTTCTACAGAAGCGCAGCTGTTGCTACCACTGAGAATTCTGTGAACAACATCGGATAGAAATCAGTGGTGTGCTGCTTCGCTTGGCCGTTTATACTCGTCATCTAATTTTCTCAATTGCGAACAAGGCGTTTGCCATAATTTCGTTGACATCGCCTACATAAGAAGCTGAGCATGAAGGACACTTAATGATACTCTAGAACAACAATGCAAAATACTGCAGTGAGGTGATATGCTAAGCATAAGGTCTTCTAAGGTACTTAAACTCTACTTAACTACCTAACTACCTTAAGATACCAGGCTATATGTAAGATATCCGTGCTATATGTTCCTTCACACCGCAGTGCTGAGCGTGATACTCTTGTAACTTAGAGTAATTACTGCATTCTCTATAGTAAAATATAAGGCATCTAACTGTCGTGTCACTTCCACACTTAGTTAATTGAAGATGGAGGAGGGCTGTCGAATGTTGCAGTGTAGCTATATTATGTATGGTAGGCAGTTGACTATCTATATTATATGGCAGTATACGGAAGTTACGAAGGGACACACGGTTTCCAGCGCCCTTGTGGAGCATCATGAAAATAGAGGAAGCAGTTTTAACTGGGATTCACTTTGCATCAACAAAAGAGAAAGTTATGTCGACTACTCTTGGAATTCTGCTATATACAATCTGCTACTGACACAATAAACTGGACGCAAACCCATTTCACTGAATTGCACGCTAGCGCGCTACGTCTTCAGGCGCGTGTAAAATGAAGACCATCATGCATTCCTTCATTGTGAACAAGGCACCCGTACTGTGCGCCAAAGCGCCAATCTATTTGTGCTTAGTTTGAACTGGCCAGTGTACGGTATTCTTTTCAGCCGTTTTATTTTCGCGCCAGAGGAATTTCGCCAAACGCTCGACTTCATTATATTAGGCTATGCACATAAAAGTTTATATTAATGCGCACTGCGGAACATCAAGGTACCAGTATCGCGAAGACTAAACATGTTAGTTCTCAAGCGGATAGATGAATGCGGAAGGGAGTACAACTAAAGAAGGAACCGGTAGCGATGAAAATTCGCTTATTACGTCGATGCATGAGTGTTCTAACGCTTGAGCACGTGTGTGTGCCTCCATATGTGACATAGGCAGTCGCAGTTCGATAGCGAGGAAACTGCTAAACCATACATGTATCTTGATTTACGTTCATGGAAATAAACCTCAGGATTTCCGTAAAATTCCGAAGGCAGCAGCTACGGTGCGACTACATTATCGCGGTAGTAGCACCTGAAGTCTGGCGTGATTTTGGTGAGTCTAGGTGAGCCCACTTGAAAGACTTGTGAAGCACAGCCACAGTAAGCGAAAATATTGGCAACGTGGGAATGGAGCTAATACGGGCGAGAACAGTCTGATCTAGCTGAGTTTCAGTCAGGGCAGGAGGAAATCTGTTGAATCTGTGTTCGGATGGTTCATTCAATCAATGAAATTTTATTTTATTTTCTCAGTGAAAAGGAGGAGACAGGACTAAATGCTAAAGAAGCTTGACAGGGGTCCTGCCCCCTTTGACAAATGACAACAGCACATTGCAGAAATGTATTGAATAAACACAACACTTGAAACAAAATAATAAGCGACTTAATGAGCAAACAATGAAGCCTAAGAAAGCTACTCACGAGACCCCTTCCCTTTCGTTAAAATAATAGGCGAGACAGAGATACAATTCAATCAGAAAAAGAAAGTATGTGTACATGCATATTTATGCATGCACAAATAAAATATGTACCTACAAAAAAAAGTGTACACTATGCATACACACATTTCCCTACCCCATACACGAGTATGCTATGTACACAGGTGTATGTACATACAAATAAATTCATGGAACTTCGGTCATCTCTCTAGTACGACTGACAGAATATTCTTATAGTATGATTAGAATTTTGCAGAGGATCAAACCCTTCTTTTGTGAGTTTATTAAGTAAGATGGGCACAGTGCGTGTTAATGCATTGTTTGTCATATTTACTTCGAGATGTTGGGACATGCCATTTTTCTTTGTGCCTAGTGTAACCGATGCTACGGTTTACATTCAGATCAGCCATCGAAAATACAATAGGAATTGTGGGACTTTAAGTATGACTTGTAGGTTAAAATTAAGCGATAATCGTATAAAAATATACAGGTAGAATATCAAACTTTACAAACAGATCTTTCGTAGAAATGAGCTAGGAACATTGGCAACACATCGTATAGCTCTATTTTGGAGCAAATGCATTTCAGTAAGATTTGTCTTGGTAGTGGTTCCCAAACAAGATTGCAGTATTGCAGAATTCAAAACTCCAGAGCATTCTAAGCAAAGTTTTAACTTTAATTGGGAGGAAATGTTTTAAGCGAGCTATGGTTGCCACAGCGGAAGATATCTTTTTACTGAGCTGTTCGACGTGATCGTTGCAGCTTAGGTCTTTAGAAAATATTACTCCTAATGTGCAGACTGTGTTTACAATTTCTAAAACATCCGTATGGATTTTTATTTTTACTGAACTTCGCAGTTCACCTTTTTGCATACAGACCATAACTTTTGTTTTGCTGGTATTTATTCGCAAACAGTTTGCATCGGCCCACTGCTTAAATTCTCTTAACGTTCTGTTCCCTTGCACCTCAAGTTCCATTTCTCATGTAGCTGCGATGAACATCCCTGTGTCATGCGCATAGGAAATAAATATTGCCTGATTTCAACTATTTGGCACGTCATTTACGTAGGTTATGAAGAGGAGTGGCCCTAGGATACTCCCTTGCAGAACTCCGACCCTTAGAGCCTGAAGACTGTACTTTTCGTTTCCTAGCTCCACATATTTTGATCGATGCGATAAGATTCAAAGAGCTCTGAAGCTACACTACGTATACCATAAGCTTGCAGCTTATTGAGTAAAACTTGCGAGTGTGAGTGCGAGTCAGACTAAAAAAATCTTATACGTCTGAGCCCGAGGCTGTTTGGCTGAGCAGAATTCTAATGAGCCAGATTATGAGCTGGCTCATCTGGGCCGAAGTTTTGGTGAGCTTGAGCGGGAGACAGCACAAGACAAAGGAAATAAATTGTTTTCAGGAAATATATGTAGAGGCACACAGATTTTACCGATGTCTAGCGGCGACAACGTGTAGTTATGTAGTGTTTGGTTCAGATCCACGCCTTAAACGAGAACTCTGGCGATATTTATGTGTCCAGTGACCTTATTGAATCTATGGGGAAAAGAGAGTCTATGCATTGTAGCACCTATTTCATAAGGCACTACTGGATACTTTGCAGGCGTGTTCACTATGGAAAAGACTGAAGCCTTGCTTGAGAACCCAATCCAGCGTTCATACGAGAGCACCTCAACGTTTATCGAAGAAGTCACTCGACTGTGGTTCCACGCCGACCTCGCAGTAACCGGAGAGACTGCACTTGGCTTTCTCATGTGGGGAGCCATGCATGAACTGTTTGCAGGGCTCGTTCTCACCTGACCAAAGATCGCCCAAAAATTTTGTCAGAGGCAACCGCAATAAAGTAATGGAGATGTGAACCCGGCAGTCCGCACTGTGCCGGATAAAGCACGAACCCAAGTACTGCTTTGGCGATCTGCAAGTGACCGGAAGAGCAGTTGTGTGCGAAGAACTCAGCGGGATGTTCCCATACTCCTAGCCTCAAGTCTCCTAAATCGCTGTCATGGGTTTCTGTGACGAATTCAGCAGTCTTCTGGGCTTCACGAGCTGCTGCCGCCCACAACCAGAGGCGATGAGCTAAGCCGCTGATGCATGCCGAGCTGTCGCCACTCCGAGAGTGCGCCATGCCCCACGGCGCCGCAGTGCCATCACCATATCACCAACGCGGTGACAACTACGCACAAACACGCGCACGCAATATATATGTATATATATATATATATATATATATATATATATATATATATATATATATATATATATATATATATAAATATATATATATAATACGTATCTTCGGCCGCTGCGTAAATATGTGATCTAGCACTTCAATGATATTTCATTTATTTGTCGACGTTTCGGTAAGAGTCTAGCGTTCATCTTGATAAAGCTCAGGCGGTGACCGAAACGTATAATTGAAGTGCTAGGTGTTGTATATATATATATATATATATATATATATATATATATATATATATATATATATATATAGTCTTATCCACTCAAGTTCTTTCTACACATCAGAAATTTGATTATGACCACAAAGTTTCATACCTCACCGCTGCCTCATCCCTGCCTGTAAAATGCATCTTTTGGCCATTCCCGTTTTTTCTTCTTCAGAGGGATGCTCTCACATGATTTCAGTCAAGCTTTCTTGATTGTTCCACATAAGCGTTTCCCCAGCGTCTGTACACCTTCGAAGCAATAGCGTAGCTAGGAGTGCCGATGTGAACATTATAATTTTGCCTTACGTGTTCTTTTATAACAGTCTTCCAACACCCTTTGTGGCTATGTTCAATAGTGTTTGCAATTTCTGTGAAGCTTGTGTCTCTAACGACTGAGTATTTGTTGGTTTTATTCATAGGTTAAAAAAACACAATTTTCGGCAATAATCTTCGCTATATATATGACTCGATCGTATTCTTTCCTGGACACTTCATAAATATTCTGTGGAAATACCGAGTGTGACTGCGAAAATCTTTGTTTCGCTGTGAGTGAGACACCGGGCTTATGAGAGCTCCCAATTTTTTTACTATGGGGAATATCAGCAGGAAGCTCCGCAGCTATGCCGAATTCACTGCATTCGCCCATTACACTCGCCATACTTCTACCACCGATCTTCTGAAACAGTACATTAACGCCGGGCTGATATCATTTGGTGAGACACTCGTGTTATGTGTAAACCAAAACCATTGCTACGGACGTGTGTGCATTAGAACAAACGCAACCGACCAGTAACTACGCGGCCCACGGAACTCTACGGGTATTGTCAGCACCCGTTGAGCACTCACACTTTCAGAATCGTACGCAGAGTAGAGATATCTCTAAGCAAAATCTGTCCTCACGATAACAACACTTCAGGTGGCAGCTATAGGCAAGAGCTCATGAAAAGTTGGAGCATATGGAGCACAATATACATTTAGTTGCAATATAGGAAAGCCTGTGTTCATGGGCCCCATCGCTTGACACAGTTGAGCTGCGACATTTTATTCTTCTTTGCAGTCCAGATGAACATACGCTGCAAATAATTCAGCAGATGAAAATAGGTATCTATGAAGGCCGGGACGGGAAAATCAAGATAGTAGCGCTGTTTTCAAGGCTCTCTGGCGAAACTTTTTTTCTGCTGCCATTGGATACCGCAGGGCCGATAGCCTAAAGCGCTCGAACAGTATTGTCATGAACGTGATTTTGTACGCAAAGACTTTTATGCCATTTTGAGTCATCCACGCCAGAAGTGTCAGGAAATGAGAAGAATATTCAACATTGCATACCTTAACCCATGATCGGAACGCACACATAACGCTTACTTAGGCGAGGAAGCCACACGAACAAATCTAGAAGGGACTGAAGAGTAAGGCAACGCAGGCTTATTTAACCACCGATTCAGCGCGCTATACCTTTAAGAAGAAGGCTAGGTAGTGAGCTCAAAATAAAGAGAAAGAGAAACTGTAAAACGTTCAGGACAGGTTTTTGCTGAAGGACGGCAGAAAATGTAGGTGTCACAGCAATTTCTCAATTTCTCGAGCGCTGAAAACATAGTAGAATGGAGATGCGCATGCGCCGAGGCAAGCAAGGAACGTTACGGGGATACAAGTGGTGTTACACCAGAAAAACAGACCAGATTGCTCCAACAGTTGATAGTACTCACATAATCAGTTCTGCGTGACATTATCGCCTTCAACGTGATCCCCTTCAACGTGGTACCCTTCAACATTCAGACATTTCCGCATTCGGCGCTTCCATTGGTAGTAACAGTCCTGGAAGGAGGAGAAGGAGGAGGAAGGAAAGAGAAAGCAACGAATACCAGTCATCTTTTTCGTCGCACTGCGATAGCTTTCGCCTACCCCATGACAGACGTTGCTAAAGGCAGGGAGGTTAGCCATAAAACGTCCGGTTGGCTACCCTACACTGGGGGACTGGGAAATGTGAATATTAAGATGAAAGGAAGATGAACGAAAGAAAAAGGTGACTGGGGATTGTAGATAATGTCCTGGTGAGTAGGGTATCGTACCTGTACTCAGTCAAAGAGAACCACACAAGCCCGACATCCTCAAGAAAGAAAAGTGTGCTTTCACTGCCTTGTGGGCGGACAAGCGATGGAAATGGTATTCCAGTAGCACCTGTACGGAAAGCGGCCGATTGTAGAGCCGTTAGGACGCCTGAGTTAGTGTTTGGGAAGGGGTCAAGGGCTTGTTCTTTGTTTGTTAGAAACAACTTAATGAACAAACAGGCGATGAAGCCTAGGGAACCATAGGGAAAGTTACTTGTGGTGCTGTAATGGTGGTGTAAGTAGAAAGGAATTAAGATGGACGAAAAGACAAGCCTGCCTTCGGAGGGAACCGAACCCACAACCTTCGGATGACGCGTCCGATGCTCTACTGCTGAGCTACGAAGGTGATTGTCGCCCCGCTCGCTTTATTGGGCATTGATGTACGTATTATCCTGGGAGTGTTAGGCAGCGCTGCGAGTGGCTACGAGTCTTGGACAACATAATCACTGCGAAAGGGGAAGACTCGTACACAAAGCAAATGCCGGCGACGTAATCTATTATATCAGTCACCTTGGAGAGATCAAACTTCTATTTCTGAGAGATCCGAGCGATATTAACAAAAATATTTCTCACTGCAAACATCTAGTAGGAAATATCGTACACAAATGATGTTTAACCACGAGGAAATGTTACAAGATTTCTCCAGATAAAAAGTACAATGACAGCTGTACCCCAAACATTAGCGTTAGACTGAAAGTCATATTTCACGCTGCCGAGAACATCGTATAATTTGCTCAGATTGTCTCCCTCATGAAGAAAGCAAACTTACGTTTGATTTAGACTGCACCTGCTTAGAAGATAGCGGGGGTAGGCACGAAATGCTCTTGGGCATGGGCAAGTGAATTATTGAACTGCACTGATACTTTGATATCTGTAGCTATCTAAGCAAGGATATTTTAAGCGTTGCTAACGCCTGCTCTATTGAGTCAGTCTACCAAAAATGCGGGGATATTCAAGGAAGAAAATACCCTGTTTTAGAAGGTAAGACAAGCGCGATATACGTCGAAGCAACTGCATGCGCTCGGAGGTATTACATCTAGAGTTATACAAACTCCGATACGAATGTGCTATATGAGGCAAGCCAGATCACATTAAACACGATCGGAGGACACACTCATTTGTGAAGCCTTCTCAGGTACAGTAATTTCCTGTATTCATACTAGGAAAGCAGCGCAAAGACGTAATATCAAATACGCCTTATCGTGCTATTCCTCTTGCATAATTCTTGCTCTATCCTCACTCAACTTGCTGTTACTTCGTTATCAATATTACATAAGGATTTTTACCAGAAATATTGCGTTCCGGCTGTTCTTCTTATTTGTAGGTGGCTGATACCCGTTACCAGATGACAGTACCAGATGACAGCATGATGCCTGCAACAAGTTAAAGAAGCCCTGGCCCCGCATCGGCCCCAAAGCACTCCCGAGGGAATCTCTACCCCTAACGGAGCATTCGGACAAGATGCACAAGGGCCTACACCACCACCATGCCTCATCTGCGTAACTCAACTGCGTACCAGAAGAGGAACTGGCCTCCCTGGTGCAACACCATGGCCAACACCTCCCAAGTGACTGAACCATTCGAATCCTGGACCTCCGACAGTGACTTCAACGGAGCTTCTAAACGCGGATGCGACCACGAGGGGATAGGAACAAAAGACTCGGAAAGCTTCTGGACTCAGACAGGCAACCACTGGAAACTAAACGTAGCGACTCTTAACACGCGAACTCTTTCAAGTGAAGCCAGACTAGCTGACTACTAGAAGAATTACGGGGTATTAACTGGGACATCATTGGCCTCAGCGAGGTTAGGAAACCAGGAGAAGGATACTTATCACTTAATGAAGGGCATGTCCTCTGCTACAGAGGACTGCCAGAGAAGCGCGAATACGGGGTTGGATTCCTTATACACAAAGACCTAGCAGGCAACACTGAAGAATTCTATAGCGTCAATGAAAGGGTAGCAGGTATCCTGTTAAAATTAAATACGCGATACAAACTAAAGCTAATACAGTGTTACGCACCAACGACAAGCCACAATGACGAGGCTGTAGAACAGTTTTATGAGGATGTAGAAACAGCAATGAACAAGGTACACACCCAATATACAACTGTCATGGGGGACTTCAACGCGAAAATAGGAAAGAAACTTCGAGGAGAACAGGCCGGTCGGGAACTACGGCGAAGGTGATAGAAACAGCAGAGGAGAGATGCTAGTGGAATTCGCAGAACGAAATCACCTTCGTGTGATGAATACTTTCTTTAAAAAACGTAATAACAGAAAGTGGACATGGAAAAGCCCCAACGGAGAAACGAAAAACGAAATAGATTTCATAATGTGTACTGATCCAAGCATAGTACTAGACACGGAAGTGGTTAATAAGGTCAGAATCAGTGACCACAGACTAGTAAGGGCGAAGATAACCCTCAATCTAAAGTGCACAAGGACAAAGTTAATCACGCGAAAGAAGGCCAACCTCGATCTCGTCAGGGCGAGAACAGAAGAATTTGGAATTGCACTTAACAAGTATGAGGCTTTAGGACACGAAGAGAATGAGGACATAGAAAAGATGAACGAAGACACTACTAAGCTGATCACCAAAGCAGCGATCGAACTAGGGGGCAAAGCACTGAGACAAGATGTAAATAAGCTCTCTGAATCTACTAAAAATTTAATCAAACAATGCCAACAGATGAGAATAACTAACTCAAGAGACAGGATAGAATTTGCCGAGCTGTCTAAGCTCATCAGTAAAAGTAGAGTCAGGGACATACAAAACCATAACGTGAAAGAAATAGAAGCAGCCGTGAAAAAAGGAGTCAGCGTCAAACAACTAAAAGGGGGCTTTGCGCGGGAAAGAACATAATGCATGCCGTGGAAGATAAGCAGGGCAACACCGTTACCAACTTCAGTGATACAACCAAAGTGGCCGAGGACTTCTATTCTGAACTATACAGTTCAAATACGAGTCCCCCACCATGAGGGTAGTAAATGTCGCTGAGGACACCGAAATTCATGTGTTACTGCGGACGAAGTTAGGAAAGCAATTCAGGGCATGTCCCGCGGAAAAGCGGCTGCAGAAGACGGCATATCAGCCGACTTGATCAAAGACGGCGGAGACTTCCAAACTAGAAAGCTCGCGACACTAAACACACAGTGCCTCAAAACTTCAAATGTACCAGTCAGCTGGAAAAACGCAAATATTCTACTATTACATAAGAAGGGAGATGTTAAAGACTTGAGAAACTACAGGCCGATCAGTCTACTCTCAACACTCTACAAAATTCTCACAATGGTTATCTCCAACAGAATAAGGGCCACACTTGAATTCAATCAACCAAGAGAACAAGCAGGGTTCAGGAAAGGATACTCCACCATAGACCACCTTTATGTGATAAATCAAGTAATCGAGAAGTCAGCGGAATACAACAAACCCCTCTATATGGCTTTCATAGACTACGAAAAGGCTTTCGACTCGGTAGAGATACCAGCAGTTCTAGAGGCATTACGCGGACAATGAATATGCGATAGATACGTAGACATAATAGCCAACATCTATAAAGATTCTACAGCCACCCTACTCCTCCACAAGAAAAGCAGAAAAATCCCAATACAGAAAGGTGTCAGACAAGGAGATACAATTTCTCCAATGCTGTTACTGCATGTTTGGAAGAAATCTTCAAAAGGGTAGACTGGGACGAGACAGGGCTAAGGATTAATGGCGAATATCTGAGTAACCTAAGATTTGCAGACGACATAGTTCTCTTTAGCAATGATGGCGACGAACTGCAAAAAATGATTGAAGACTTAAGCCGAGAAAGCTCTAAACTAGGGTTAAGGATGAACATGCAGAAAACAAAGATAATGCTAAGTGGCACGGCGAAGAAACGTGGCTTCACAATCGGAAACCAGACATTAGAAATCGTAGAAGAATACCTATATCTAGGACAACTACTGACAGGAGAACCCGCCCATACAAAAGAAATCCACCGTAGAATAAACATGGGATGGCGCGCGTACGGGAGACACTCCCAACTCATGAAAGGAAATCTACCAGTATCACTCAAGCGGAAACTATATATCTACAGCACTTTGCCAGTACTGACGTACGGGACAGAAACTTGGACAATTACGAAGAATCTCGAGAGGAAGTTAAGAACGGCGCAGCGGGCGATGGAACGAAAAATGATAGACATTACATTAAGAGATAGAAAGACAGCCGAGTGGGTCAGAGAACAAACGGCAGTCGCCGACATAATAACCGACATTAAGAAGAACAAATGGACATGGGCAGGTCACGTGATGAGAAGGATAGATAACCGATGGACAGTTAGAACGATGGAATGGATACCAAGAGAGGGCAAACGTAGCCGCGGGCGACAGAGAGTGAGATGGGGGGACGAAATCAAGAAATTCGCAGGCGTCAAATGGAATCAGCTCGCGCAGGACAGGCAAGAATGGAGAGGATTGGGAGAGGCCTTCGTCCTGCAGTGGACATAAGATAGGATGATGATGATGATGATGATGATACCCGTTTAGGCGATTCCTTTGCTTTCTCAACTCCGCTAAAAGCCCTAATTGCATCTTTAACTTAATGATCAACTCTGAGAAAACTATATGCGTAAATCGTCTTCGTTACGTAAGGTGACAGGAGTCGCCAATAGATCGTGAGAGGAGAACTGTGGAGAGGTGTTTTGGCAGTTATGGCCACGAGGTCTTCACGAAGCAGTCAGTCAAGGTTTGTGTGGCTTGTTTGATTCATAGATGTAACTGTCTCATTGACTCCGTGTGTCCGTGTGTCCCGATTCCGTGTGTCCCGATTTGCCGTCCGTGTGTCCTAATTTTGTTATTACGAATACCCTAGAATTCGCCACTGCATATTGACAGTTTTTTTTACGTTTCTGATACATTGAGACTCATCATCGAGGCTGATTGATTGGCACCCTCCGCGAGGCTAGGAAACGTATACTTAACCATCAATCCCTGAGGCGATTTCAATAGCATGGGGAAAACTATAGTACCAGTTGATGCAAATATTCGCATTGAAAATCCAGAGAAAATTCGCTAGTGTTCTTACAAGGCCTCGATGACACAAAGAAAGCAGATCAGTGAAGATTCAAATTTTCTTTTCGACACAAAGGGGCCCATCATGATCATGAATAGCCATTTTTAAGTTCACTGCAGGACGAAGGCCTGCAGTGAACCCTATCTTGAGCGAGCTGGTCCCAGTTGATGCCTGCGAACTTCTTAATTTAATCGCTCCATCTAGCCTTCTGTCCGCTCCTTCACGTTTTCCTTCTCTTCCTATCCGTTCCATCACTCCTACTGTCCATCTGTTATCAGTCCTCATAACAATTGTTGCCTTGGTCCGCTTCTTTGCTTTAATTGATATAACAATACCGACTACTCCTCTCTGTTCCCTGACCCCTCAAGCTCATTATTCCTCTCTTAGCGTTACACGTATCATCTTTCTCTCCATTGCGCTCTGCGTGCTCCTTTATTCCATCCCTAGTTTTTTTTCGTTATCCTCCACGTTTCTACACCGTGCGTCACTACCGCGAAAACTCAGAGAGTAGATATTTTCGTTATAGTAACAGCGCCAAGTTTCCTGTCATAATTTGGCAATGCCTTCCGAATGCGCTCCAGCCCATCCTTACTCTACGCTGAATTTCTTTATCACGGGTAGGCTTTCCTGTTAGTAAGTCTCCGATGCATATGTATCCATTCACACATTCTATGGGTTCATTGCTAATTTTAAATTCCTGCTTTTTGGCTAGACGGTTTCGCATAATTTTAGTTTTTGTCCTATTCATATTTAGGCCTATTTTATTAATTTCCCTGTTCACATCATCAACGATGTTTTGTAGTTAGTTACTGTCATTGCTAACGAACACAATGTCATCTGCAAACCTTAAACTTCTCGGATATTCTCTATATCTCTTCTAATTCCCTTTTCTTCCCAGTCTAGGCGTTTGAAGACTTCCTTCAAACACGCAGTGATTAACGTTGGCGAGATCGTATCTCCTTGTCTGACCTTTCTCTCGACTTGAAATTTTTTTGCTCCTCTCATATAAGAGTAGTGTAGCTGCGCAATCTTTGCAGGTACTACTTATGGCTTGCACGCACAATTCAGGTACCCCTAGTCGATGTCAATCCTGTAGAACTGCTTGTATTTCTATGGAGTTAAATGCTTTCCCGTAATATGTACCACAAATAACTAGTTAAATGTGGAGGACAAAACTACAGGTGTTCAGCAGCACATGTTCACTATCCGCGCAGGCATACAGTTATACAAACGTGAGGGCCAGTTGAAGGCAGTGCGCACATACTATTCAGCTACGATATCCGCTGTAATCCGTCACTGAATTGGTTAGCACACCTCTTACACATATCTGGAACCTCATTTTTTCTAATGGTATTTTCCCAGATAAGATGAAACTGGCAGGAGTGTCTGTTATTAATAATGGCGGTTCAGTTAATAGTATGAATCGCTATAGGCCATCTCATCGCTTTGCGGTTTCGCAAAGATTTCGGAGCACGTAATGAGCAAAATGACTCA
Organism: Hyalomma asiaticum; assembly: GCA_013339685.2. NCBI lineage: Eukaryota > Metazoa > Arthropoda > Arachnida > Ixodida > Ixodidae > Hyalomma > Hyalomma asiaticum. The sequence goes on along the minus strand of CM023487.1, from coordinate 79,180,236 downwards.
ACGGATTACTTAATTCACAAAAACAACTCGCCCATGAGCTGTATGGTTACTCTTCAGAAGCTGCTTTACTTAATATAAAACAGCCAATCCTTGACAACCATAGAAAAACTTAATGCTAACTCTTGGTATCTTTCTCGAGCTTATAAAGGCACTTCTTGTCATGCAATATGAAGTACTTCTTGAAAAACTTTTCCTTTCTATATTTCATGGTGCTTGTTATTTTAATAAAGACTATTTATTTCTTTATTTACTTTACCCTCAGGACGCATAAAGGCATTACACAGGGTGTGAGTAATATATCAAAAAATGCAGAAATAGAGACCACAGTAATACAACAAATTAATGAGAATACATGTTCAAACAATACTCAGTTATTAGAGGCTTAAGATATGATCGCGTTGTGCAGTCTTGAAAGATAACACGTCCTCAATGGAGGCATTGGAGGGGGGAAGGCGGTTCCACTCGGCACTGGTCTTGGGCAGAAAGGAGTCTGATAAAACGTTAGTGCGGCAGAAAGGAATAAAAACTTTATATCGATGATCAAGACGTGACGATATGCATGAAGGTTCTGAGATGAGTTGCTGTTTAAGTGAATAATTGTGGTAAAGGATTTTTTGAAAAAGGCATAGGCGAGAAACTTTTCTTCGAATTTGTAGGTCAATTAGTCCAAGGTTTGATTTCATTAGTGAAACGCTAGATGTCCGGGAATAGTTCGAGTTAATGGAACGTGCTGATCGATTTTGGACCGACTCATTGATACCTGATAATGTTTCTTGACCGGGGTCCCAAACAGATGATCCATAGTCAAGCTTAGGTCTAATCAGCGTTTTGTGCAATATTAATTTTAAATACCACGGTGATTTAGAAAAATTTCTGCGCATGTAGCCGAGGGATCTGTTGGCATTTTTAATGATGTATTCGATGTGCGCACCCCCAAGAAAGGTTACTGGTTAACTGAATTCCGAGATATTTATCTGAAGTTACGTAATCAAGTTTAATTTTAATGATAGCATAGCCGAAAGGAGTTGATGAGTCAGCGCGACGCAAAAAAGATATAATTTTGCATTTAATGGGATTTAAAAACGTTAGCAATGTGAGCACCACTTAGATATGTTATCTTAGATATGTTCTGTAACGGGATAACACAATGCACAACCATAAACAGCGTTAGTCCCGAAGTTTGTGACATCACATATGGCGTGCCGCAATGACCTGTATTAGGGCCGAGGTAATTTCTATCGTACATCACTGATACTGTAAATGTTCCAGGGTACTCCATTATTATGCCATACACCAATGACACTAAAGTCTTTTTTCTCACGGAAGGTAGCAGAGCATCTCTTCGAACAAGCTAATAAGTGGTCGCAGCAAATATATATGGATAAACGCAGACAAGCTTCAGCTAAACATTGATAGGAAAAATATCTACTTTTTAAATAAAAAATAGTGATGATTGATTCTCACTTTCAGCTGTAATTTCAAAAAGCGAAGATCGAACGGGCAAGAACAGCAAAATTTTCGGCGGTCATGTTCCACGAGGATATATCATCGTCGCCGCATGCAGATTCTCTCAGAGAAGAGAAAGAGAGAGAATAAATTTTATTGCTTCAACACTCGGTAGCATTTTTTATGATGTTTCAGAGGTTAAGATATTTATTATCGACAAGAGTGAAACACAGCATTTATGATGCCCTCGGCCATTCGCAATTAGCATACTCTCTTTTAGTTTGGTCCACCGCTACTCGATCCAATTTATCATCGCTTCAAACATTGAACCCCGTGCAATACGCTCAATAGGAAACCTGGAACGTGTTCAATGCGCCAGACCACCCTACAGAAAACCCAAAACATTAAACGTATTAAAACTGTACAGCTATAAACTGTTCGTCGAAATCTGTCAGCAATGACGCACAGACAGATCTTTTGAAAGAAAATATCACGTAAAATCGACAGGATACAATTTCAGGAATAAACTATCAATTACACCACGTAGTAGAACTAAGTATGGGGACCAGAAACTCGCTATGCAAATTCCCAATCTTCTAAATGGCTATCCAATAACAACACAACTCCTAAATTCTATAACTTCCATGCAGGCATTTAGATGAAATGGCTAAGGAAATAGCACTTACGAAGGAAAACTAAAATTAGGATACCAGCTAATCTTGTTTTTGTGCTGTGGCACGAGTTCTTATCAGATTATGTAACTATTCTTTTGGTTACCTGTCACCGTGACCTGGAACTTAGTTTGCGAATCCTTAGTGTTCTTTGTTATTTTGTCATTGAACATGTGAAGCCTTACTTGCTTTTCACTCTGTTTTTTGTTGTATAAATGTTATATGCACACTGTTCTAGTACTGCTGCAGGGGCTGTATGGGTTGCACGGCCTAGTCGGGCAATGCTTGCCTTTAGCCGTGTCCCCTTGGGCGATCCGCTATATTGTTCTAAAAAAATTAATTAGGAAAGCTTCCCGTAATAAAAAGAATAAAAAAGAAAATAGAGCAATAAATCAATAAAATATAAATAAAGGTCATACGAAAACAACACGAGGCTTAGACAAGATCAACGCCGTAAGGCAAGCAGACTACTTTCGAATACACTCGTGAATACTGTTGAGCAGCTGTTAACAGTGGAATCACTGGGATTATTTCGCTCACTTATCGTTGAAGGATAGACTGAATTTTCGAGGCAGTCAATATGAAATAAACATTCTTTGATTGATTTTGTGTGCTCATATGAACGTTATTTCGTTCTGTAGAAGCTGCTACATGAGTTTGGAGTGAACCAGCACTGCACGGATTTGTAGTGTTAAGATTTCGGCTTGCTTATGCAGTTCGGTGGGCGAATCGCCTTGTTTGAACTTATGTACAAACATGAGCGATTTCTTTTGCACCCGTTGAAATTCTCTAATGACTTCCTTAGAGTACGGGGACAAAGTAACATTCGCGTATTCAAGGACTGACCTGAAGAAAGTTTTATAACATACAGTTTCTATTTCGCGCGTCCCTTGTCGTAGGTGCTGCCAATGAAAGGAAAGCGTTTTTAGTGCGGTGGATGTTACACAATGAACATGAGAGTTATATCTGAAATCATGTGTGCTTTTTAATCCAATGTAGTTGTGTTCCTGAATTCGCGCCAATCGAGTGTTGTTTACGGTGTAGAAAAAGTCCCATTTGCTTTTCTTTCTAGTGATAGATAGAACTGCCGATTTTTTAGCAATAACGTCCATTGGCAGCACGGCACACAATTCTTTGTCCGCTTTCAAGTTGTCGTTTACCGCTTTCAGCTTATCATGCGTATTAATTGTTCGACAAAGAACGAAGTCGTCTGCGAACAGTAAATATTTGCACTAATTCTCAAAGGTAAATCATTCATGATAATTAAGAAGACAGGAGCCGGGACACCACCGCCGAAGTTACATTTGCTGTTTGCGATGTCGGTGCGTTCAGTTCCACAAGTTCTGTGCGTTGAGTAATGCAGTGGCGTGTCCACATTGGCTATGGGACCGGTACCAAGAGTATTATCTGACTTGAATATTATTTCATGTCTGACACCCTATCTAGAGCTTTCGAGAAAATGAGCACGATGAGGTTTATTCGTTCCTCATGGGCGATATTAAAGGACAACTCGTGCGTTAGTTCCAGTAAGTAAGTAACAGTAGAAAAACATCTGCGAAATCCATGTTGATTTGGTGATAAAATTGCCTCATTTCTAATAAGGAGGTTAACGCTTTAAGTATGATGGGTTAACGAGTTTCCATATGGTACTAGTAAGTGAAAACGCCCAAAAATTTGACGGGTCATTTTTGAAGCCTGATTATATACCTCCATATCTTTTACAGATTCCCAATCATGTGGGAGACGGAAGACCATAGTGACTCACTGAAAATTACAGGGATATTTCGCTGTCCATTTGTCCATTGCGTATATCGTTTTAAAAAGCATTTGGTATGATTCCGGTGTTGATCCTTTTTTAGTCAAGATTTAACATGAGCCGAGCCTGCGGGTATTTTCATCCGGCTCTGTAGCAGTGAGGGGGCTATTTTTGTCTTTAACGGTGGCGCAATTTTCAGGTACTTTCCCGTCATCATTTGTGAAGACAGGACAAACAAACTTCACAGAATAGCCGCTATTCTTTATAGTTGAGGGGGAAACTGAGGGATCACTCGATGACTTACGTTTAACGCAGCTGGAAAACTTCCTCCGAGAACTTTTTAAGAAAGAGCTCCGTAAGTGCACTGGACTAAATGTTTGAGTTTCCTGCTCCCATTTTAACGTTCGTGTCGCCAATAGCAACGGTACAAGGTCACTCCGGGCGTTAGGCTTAGGTGAAAGTTTCGGTGATTTCCAACGACGTTTCACCATGATCTTTGCGTGGATGATATCACGTGCAATCCAGGGATTGTGGTTCCTCGTGTTTTTTAGATCGTACGTATTTGGACACGGAGTGCAAGATAATCACTTTGACTTCACCACAATGTTTCGTTGTTTTTTGACACATGCATATACAGTTCTTCAAAGGCTGCTTATTCGAAAGATAAGTAGTCCATTATGTCATCATTGTCTCCGCTAATATAGTCCAAGTAACTGGTGCGCCAGTGATATGAAATTGCGTCTTTAGGGGCAGGTACAGTACATAGAATTATTTTGTGATCAGATATGCCACTGATAAGCTCAAGTGTATTCTTTTTCAAGTGGAAATGATAGCTCAGTAATACTAGATCAAGTACGTTGTAATTTCGTGTAGACGTGTCGGTTCTGCTGCAAGTTGGCTGAGATTCCGTGAAAGCATGAGGTCAGAAAGCTTAACGGAAATAGGCGCAGTTGTGTTTGTTTCCCAGTTCACATCGGGCGGATTAAAATCCTATAGAATAGTGAGTCATAATTCAAGCACATTGTCTTTACAGCGGCAAACCATATCATCACATCAATACCCCATGCGGCGCTGCGATAAACACAACCTAAAGCAGTGTGACATGATTAAAACAAGAGCCTACAAAAATAGTTCTGCTCCTGTCACATCAGGTAACATAAAGTATGAAATTCCCTTCCTAATCAACAAGGAAACGCCACGCCCACATGTCAGTCAGTCTTTTTGACATAATAAGTAATTTGGTGGTGTATTTTCAATATCCTGTACGTCAGTTGTTAACCATGTCTCCGTACTTTTCTTCTCTGGCTGGCTGGTGGGTCGAAAAATCTCTACTACCAAAAACATTTGGGAACCACCACACGCCAAACTAAACAAGAAACAGGCGGTTGCCTGGAGACAACTACAGACACATACATATCCAAACCCGGTGATCCTTCGCCTCTGCTACCCAGCCATTTATACGTCTGACACGTGTAAAGTGTGCGGAGCCAGAGCGACGCTGCAGCACATGCTGTGGGAATGCACAGGGATCGCACAGCAGGATCCCCTTATTAGGAGCGAGGTAGACATGGCAGTCTGTGACCGCGGGGCGCGATAGGAGGCGTGCCTGCACAGCCAAAACCTCGCTGATCAACTCTGGGCCGTCCGGCATGCCCAGGAAGCCGCCCGTATCCAAGGGCTCGGGCCGTAACCTAGGCTGGGGTGCTTGTGGCCCTACCCCGACACAATCCCCGGACTTATTTGTGAATTAAAGTTTTTCTCTCTCTCTCTCTCTCTCTCCAAAAATTCCACTGAATTTCCTACTCTCCGAAAATACGGACTAGGTATGTGTCAAGGTTTTAGCAAAAGTTGCAAAGTATTTCTTACATTCGCATATCTGACTGGAGCTCTTCGATTACAAGTCGTAACCCCGACACTGAAAGAAAGGGATTCTTGTCGATCTGGCAAAATGCATAGTACGACGCCGTTCGCATTAGCCACTTAAGGACCTAAGTTGTCAAAAAACGGCATTATCTGAAAAAATCGCCCGCAGGACGCCCTTCAGGAGCTGTACAATGACGCGTGTAAACTAGATAGGTGAGCAGAACTAAAAAAGACACTAAAGCGTAGATAACCGTTTGCATGAGAACAAGCATGAGAACAAGCACGAATAGTATTTCCGTTAAATACTACCCAATATTACAAGGAACGAACGCCTTAGAAAAGTCCTCCCAAAATACCAAGAGACACCTACTGCCGTAAGAGAACTTTAAGTGTTTGTGGATGCCATGGGTAAAGCGCTCAGCGAACCACACCCGCGTAATAACTACTCCCCTCTCAGACGTAAGCCTTCCAGAGAGTTCAAAATTATCTTAGCCAAAAAGCACGGGAATTGACTATGACCATCATATTTAGCGTAGTTTTACTCCATTAGTTCCAATGTTAATTACTTGTTGGATGTTTACTCTGTGAGAAAATCGCATTGGTGAAACTCGCCAACCAGTTATTGTTAGCTTCACCCGGCAACGTGCGGACCCCCGTAGGCAGTGGCAGAGCATTTTATATGACAGGTCATAATTTCGATAAAATCAAGTACTATATATTGCAGGAACACTTTCGCTCGCCCAGGCACAGAAAATACAGGAAAACGTATCTCATCTGCTTGAATGCCCTCCAGCCTGTTCGCATAAACGTTTCAAAAGGAGTCTTTGAGTGCATTAGATGCGGCGCAGGCTTAATGACCGCGACGATAAAAGGTTATTTCGACTATACAAGCTAGTTACGTTGTTCCCGAATTTCTGTTTGTAGGGGCGAAGCTCCTTAGGGTGTGGGTCGTTCCCTCCTCTGTAGCAGTAGTATGTATGTATGTATGTAGCCACCTCGCGCCGCCGGGAGGCTCGCGCTCGCCCTCGGCGCGTGCCTCCCGGCCCGATTGTGGTCCGGTCAGGAAAGGACGCTAATTTCTGCAACCCATGTAGGGATCACAGCTAAGCGTCTGCGGAGGTGGGGGAAAGGGAGTGAAAGGGGTAGAGAGGAGAGAAAGGCCGTAGTGGAGGGCTCCGGAAATTTAGACCACCAGGGGTTCTTTAACGTGCACTGACAACGCACAGTACACGGGCCTCTGGCATTTTCGCCTCCATCGAAAATGCGACCGCCGCGGTCGGGATCGAACCCGCGTTTTTTGGGTGGCAGCCGAGTACCGTAACCACTACACCACCGCGGCGGACTGCCTCCCGGCCCGCGAACTCTCTCACTATTCCATCTGCTGTCTTGTGTGAGAGAGAGAGAGATGGAGAGAGCGAAAGGCGCGCGTTGACTATGGAAACGCTCTTTCTTCGATGAACGCGCTACCAGCTGGCAAAGAAGGAGAACGCGCCCTCACCCGCGAGAGACAACGTTGACGCAGGCAGCGTCTTCTAGCGAGTTTCTTGATTAACAAATACGAACTGCTCGCGCTGTAGAACCATTCACCGGCCACCCATATATATATATATATATATAGGCACTGGGTCTTGACTTGCAATGAAGTGCCGGTGGGAGATTTCACTTGTGCGTAGTTGAACCATAACGGACTCGTAGCGTGCGCGTTAACTAAGTTAATGCGGAACTCGGCACGATCTACGATGAACACCCCGACCTTTACCCACTCATCATCATTCACTCCGTGGATATGCGTGCACTTTTTTTCAGGCGCTAATCCTCCTGTTCGACAAAAACCACGGCGTTAAATATAATCTAGTCATTCTTTCACCATCATACCAAGCTTACCTTCTTCGCACTCTTATTGGTCACCCTAACACATTCCACCCAATTACCTTACCTTCCCATCCCCCATCCCCACTTTTTCCTTATTTCTTTCCTTGTTTTCGCACATGCCCGCCGTCGCCTTCTTAGTGCTTAGGAGAGTGTGCAACGAGTAGAGGAACGAACGCTCGAGAAGGCAGTTGCTGCCGTGGCGAGCAGTGTTGCACTTGTGGATACGTTGGTTTCAGCAACATTATCTGTTCAACATCACTTTTAACGATCTGTTCATCGAACTAGCTCAGAATACATCCTAGTAACAATGGTTGCATTGTTTGCTTGGCATACTAAAGAATAACTTACGTTTCATATGATGAAGATTCCCACAGGACTAACTACATCGTGTCGATGAAACGTACCCTTTCATTGCATTTAATTGAGGCACCATGTCTCTTAGCCAGTTTTTAAAGCTCGTTCATATTGCCCAGGTCATATCGTCGAGCTCCATTAGACTACCACATTTAGGTACACATTGTTAGCTGCCGCTAATTTTCTTTAAACTGTTCCTTCTTCAAGCTCATATCCACAGGCTGAAAACAGCTTCCGTAAAACATTGCTTCCATTTCATATCAGAACTCATAGAAATTAAGCAACTAATCAGTTCATCGAGGCGCCATCATATAATTCGTGTTTTAGTAAATGCACGTTAGTTATTACCGTAACCTTATCCGAATTCAGTTTTGTGAGTGTGGTAACATACACTTATAGCTATTGCTACATTTTAATAGATCCACGTTATTTACCTCGTACGCCTTGTTTTTTTTTTTTTCAATTTTTCCACACTTCCCGCTTTGAAACTGCGTGATTGGGGGCACAATAAATGAAACGAACAAAAAATTTCCGCACATAACGCATAAATCACAGACGCATCTACCTGCAAACTCCTAGTCGAGCTGGACGGGAAACAGGTGGCGGCAGACAAACGAGCGCGCTTTTTATGTGGGACACCACCGCACATTGCTGCAGTCTCACAACGTATTGGCTTGAAGCTGCTCCCTAGAGGCAGGTCTGTTGTTGATACTTGTTTGATTCATTTATCCTTCCATAAATCATGCTTCTGTAGTGTTTGTCTCAACTATAGTATCGCTTGCCCTATTTCAATTGTTATCGTAAATATTTTGAGATTTAGAATAATTTGACGATTCGTTAACTATTTCAACCGTTTACGTCTCTTCTGCTGTCGAGTACAACAATATGGGCATCTTTTTTTTTCCGATTGATATTATCCACCCGATGTTTTGAAACAACGTGTGCATAGGGTCATTAGCTCTGAGAAATTTGAATCCCCATTTTTCTTTAGCAAACTCAGCCGATATGCCTTTCCGTGCTAACAAACTCACAGGCGATGTGTTTTCATAACCGTTCTGTCGTCCTGAAGAGTCGAATATAAATGTGCGCATTTATTGTTAATATTCGCGGTTATGTTGTTAAAATTTATCTGAGATTAATATTGTTTCTAATAGAAGTAATCTTCCTGACTCTTTAAGAAACACATAAGGTAGTGTTATTGCACGCCTTCTTTTAATGAAGCTATCTATTACGGCACAACGTAGGCAGCGCTTGAAGTTCATGCTTCATGCTCACCCTTCTTCATCTACGAATAGTTTTGTTTATGAGTTTCGTGTTGATCGACGTATAGGGTTCATTCAACCCATTTTTTCTGGGTTTGCGGTAGCGCTTTTTAATGGTTCTTCTTTTGCTTATTCTATGTTTTGCCTCTTGAAAGAGTTTTATTAGTTCTTGCCAAGACATTATGCCAGAAATATGCATAGGTGCACGGAGACGGTCCTTAATATTTTTTTCCAAATTGTCGTCTTCTTCCTCGTGCAAGCACGCTTATTTGTGCTGAAAGACAGCCTTGCATTTTTGAGCTTTTTTTGTCCTATCTATAATTACGTGTCTTCCGAGAGTTTTTTGACAGTAAAGAGGATAAGGATGTCTTTGACGTTGTATACTTGCCGCCTCCTCCATTTAAACTTGCAAGTTACACTTGTGCTGAGTAGTATGGCAGACTCCCGATAGCTCATGAAGTTTATTCTGTTTTCTTCTCTTTAGGCTTTTCTAGCTTCACGTATCACACCTTTATATAACAATGTGTTATACCGCTGTTGGCGGTAAATCACTTCCCATGTTCTGGCCGACGCTTATGCTAGTAACGGCCCGGGCAGTGAGGCCTACCGGGTCGCGTACAAAAGATTTCGCAGGGAGCTGGGGACGGGCACTGGCTTGACTTTAGGCTTTAGGTAGGTTTCGTGTTTGAAGTCGCTGCTTCCAATCATGAGGGGTTTGAACTGCGGTATGTTATTAAAGTGAACCTATATACGTTGTGTATGTATAGAGTATAAGCATGTAAGGAAAAGTTAGGATCGTCGGAATGATTACTCTTACAAGTTTCGTAATGTAAAACAGCGCAAGAACACAGGAACCGCAAAAGAAATAAACCGGACCAGTGTTGAACGCTCTGCATTTCCTGTGTGACATTTCTGTGGTTACACTTGTGGTTTGAAGTCAAGCATAAATACCTGGCTAAACTGCTTCTGTTGCACACAAGCACGAGTGCTATTGCAATTTTCATGTATGTTAGCATGCTGGTATTTAAAAAAAGTCACAGTTTCGCCGCAAGGGCGAAGTAATGAATGCGATAGCAACAAACTGTAATGCTACACGAAATGAGACTCGCAGCTTCAGGAGCAATATTAATTATAGCAAACATGCACTTGCTAAGTGACCGCCTCCCGTGGGCAGCGCGTGCTGGTACAAAGGCCTTTATGCGTTGTGTGTCACAAAGCTACACATACAAAGCTATGGGAGGTCGCTAAATGAACAAACAGAAGATGAGCGCGAACTATCAAGTCAAGCACGCACGAAACGAACGCACAGGTATACACCGAACGAGCGCGAATAAGCTGTCATAGTGGATACTCTCAGTATGAACAGCGTTCCTGTTGCAAAGGCGGCCGAAGCAGCGAAGGAAACTGGAGTGCTTCAAGTGTCGAGCTGTGACACTTGATAGTTCGCGCTCATCTTCTGTTTATTCGCTTAGCGGCGTCCCTTGAGCTCGAGTGACTTTCGTACGCTCCCTTACGCTGCTCGCGCCATCTCGCTGGTAATGAAAAAACGCTTATAAGCGCCTGCCGTCTCTGAGTCCGGCCAGCGGTAAAGGGTGTGTATATAAGGCTCGCCGTTAGCTCCCCGAAGGAACTGCTCTTTGTGGCGTAGTGGTTAGCGCTGCAGAGCGAGGGGTTCCTGGTTCGATTCCGCGCTTCGGAAGCATTTATCTGAATTATTTTTCTTTGGGACATTTATAGATTATACCTACTTATACATATATGGTTCATGAAGGCGGCAACGGGGACGGCAAAAACCAGCCGATAACTGTCCATATAATTGCCATCGCAATAATAATAAATTTGGGACCCATCATTACAGAGAGGTTAGTATTGCAAATATAGAACTATTTACAATTAGGATATCGGGTAGAGTGCGCTTTAAAGTGGTCCTGAGCCACCTCCCGGGCTCGTCGAAACAACAAATTCTGCTGCTCGCCTACGCTGAATTGAAAATCTCAGCCAAATTCAGTTTCCACTTCCTCAAAGTTTGCACTTCCTCAGGAGCTCTTAACTCAAAAAGAGCCTTTTGCTCAGGCTCCTTGTATATGGTTTGTTACGCCATAAAGCATCGCTGCGTCACGGAGCAACGCTGCTATCGGCCGATGGCAGACACGCCCGCCGCGCCCGTGTGCGGGCCCTTCACAAAGCACGTTTTTTTTAAAATCCAAAGTGCGCGCTTGCCGCGCGCTCACTTTTCCTTGCGTTGCGAGCGCCTAGGAAAAATAGTTTCTGGAAATATTGAAAAATGTATTTGTTAATACGCAAGTCTCTTAGATGCCGCTGGAACGTGTACATGAACTACGTCGGCGTCGTCGCAAGCGGCTTGGTGCAGAATTCACCATAAATAGAGTTTTCCAAGGAGCCAACAAATGCATCCCAGGAGCCCGTAAGGAAAAATGATTTCGAAACTTTAATAAATTATTGATCGGTGATTGTAGATGGGTTTATGTCCTTTGGGATTCCAATGCTCCATCTTCTAGGACTCGAACTCAATAACATGACTCTAGTCAAACCCAAAATCTCTCTTGAATAAGGTGAATTAAACGACTTGGACGTGTTACGGATGAGAGGGTAGATTAGAGGTGATTAAGACGCATTAGGTGGGGTTAAGGCACATTGAAGCGCTGTAAGGTGGGCTATAGAATATTAGAGCAGGCTACGGCAGATTGAGTGATTATGGTGGATAAAGAAGGATTACAGCAGACTATGGCTGTCTAAGGTTAATTAGTGTGTATTACAATGGATTACGCGTGTTCGAGCCCGACAGGATGATTAAACCATCTACAATCACTAATCAACCAATAAATAACTTGGGGTTATGCCTGTCAAGGTGGAACGGCGTTGGAGTTGCGTAGTTTGCCCTGAAAGCGTCGTGTGCGCAGCATCAAAGACAAGCAGCGCGCACACCTCCGAGCCTAAATTTGTGTGATGACGTAATACAAAGATTCGGAGGATCGAAAAATGCAGCGATTGCTACGGCACGCGACCGAGGCCAGACACGGAATGAGCAGGCGGTCACAAACGCGTGCTGCCAAAAGTCCCCGCAGTCGCGTGCTTTCAATCAGCCATTCTGATACGCCGTTGAAGCCTGGTGACGTAACGTGGTGGTCGGGGCACCTCCTTCGACACTGCCCACAAGAACTCGGTGGCCTCTACTCCGAAGAGTTGAGACAGAGCAGGAAAGGGAGGTTTTCCGGTCGCAATATCTTCGCTCTTAACTAACATTTTTAAAAAATTCTTTCGGCTGTGAATTTCTGAGAGGCTTTCAATACACACCAAGCGGTGTTCCATACAAAGGCCGAGGGATGGTTCAGGGCCGCTTTAAGCTTAACATAGTGCGGCCAAAATAAAGTGTTGAAGAAGATAGTGCCATGTTCCTTGTACTTCCTGTTGGCGTTGCGCTCGTTTGATTCATTTGTAGGATTTAACGAACCCAACCGAGCTCTCATTATGAGAGACGCCGTAGTGGAGGTCTCCGCAAATTTCGAACACCTGGGCTTCTTTAACGCGCACTGACATCGCACAGCACACGGGCCTCATTTCGCCTGCATCAAAATGCAGCCGCCGCGGCCGGGATTCGATCCTGCGACCCTCGGATCAGCAGCCGAGTGCCACAACCACTAGACCACCATGGCGGGGCGGCGTTGCGCTCATTATTGAAACTTAAGTATATTTCCGAAGTTGGGCAGATATCACTGTCGATGCGATGGGATGCGAAGCAGTCGGTCATGTTGGTTTTATGTCTTCTGGCACGCGATTCACACGGCGGGACCGCGCTAATTAGCGTGCACATTGCACCATGGACAAACTTGACCCAGCACAGCGGCGACAAGAGAGCGCGTTCCTTCGGGCAATCGTAACGCCTAACGCGTTCGCGGGAGTGTTATGTGGCGAAGGCATTGCCGGCACTGCGACGGTATGCGAGGCGCCTGGAACGGAGTAGGTGATCAAGGCGCAGCTACTGAGTATGCAACACGTCTGTTATCTGGCAGAATAGTGCGCGCGCCAGCTAGGGGGAACGCGCTAACTCTACAGTTGCAGCTCTAGCGACCCTCCCCCACCCCCTTGCGTCCGTTCATGGTCATGAAAGACGGGCGGGGTGTTTCCTCTCCGCTTCGCCGCAGGCCTTCCGAGCCGGCTGATGTTATCGTATGCGCCTACCGACAGCAAAGATGGGCCAGGACTTTTTGATCTCTGCTTCAGCCGCGCTTCGTCCCTCCGCTTGTGTACCCGCGACTGGAACATAGGATGCGCGAGGGGTTGTTATCAATTTGGACTTTATATGGGATATCACGACGACGGCAAAAAGCCGTAGAGACTATCTATATAATTGTTATCCCAATAAAAAAGCGACACTCGTTGTTTTGTTTCTTTTGTGCTTCTCAAAATGCCTAGCTTCACCCACATGGCTCGACGACAAATCATGTTAAAATATCATGGAATTCATACAAAAGGAAAGACATTTATTGGTCGCGATACCATAATTGTAGTTGATTGATTTGCGGGGTTTAACATCCCAAAGCCAGCTCTCATTATGAGAGACGCCGTAGCGGAGGGCTCCTGAAATTTCGACCACCTGGAGTTCTTTAACCTGCACTGACGCTGCACAGCACACGGGCCTCAACATTATGCCTCCATCGAAATACAGCCGCCGCGGTCGGGATTCGATCCCGCGACCCTCGGATCAGCAGACGAGTGCCATAACCACTAAGCCACCGTTGCGGGGCAGCCATAATTGTTGTTCGGATAACGAAATCACATTTATGTAGCCTATGTCGGGAGCATGGCTCAGCCTCCGGGAGGTTAAACGAAGTCGACTGGAAGCTTATTGAAAGAGAAAAGCCTTAGTGGAGGCTTCCGGAATGCTTGACCCCCTGGGATTTTCTAGCGTGCACTGGCCGCGCACAATACATGGGCGTCTGGCGTTTGGCCACCGCGGCCTGGATCTCGCCGCGATTTTTGCGTTGACAGCCCGGCAGAGTATATCAGAGGCCGCGAAAGTGTGCATACTCCCGTTTTAAATACTATGCAACTTCATTCATCAGCGCCCCCGATAGAGGGTGACCCTGCAACTTCTCCCGCTTCATAGTTCTAGCGTCCTGGGCTCGCTGCAGCTGGTGCGGCTGATCTGAAAGAAAGAGCTTTAGGTTTATGTCCATGTTTGCGTTTACTTTCAGATTGTTCACATTCAAATTACAATTAGAGCTGTCATGTGTGCAAGTTATAGTTAGGCCAGAGTTTGCAATTTTTCTTACGGATTTCAATTCGTCGAATTTACATCTGCTCACTCACGTTATCTGCCCTGCAGCGGAAGCGCCTATATGGTCCGGATGTTTGGGGATGGGCTTTCTAGGCCTAGGGCATTGGTGCCAAAGCCGCAGGCTGGATTTTCGTGATATGCTGTCCCTAACGCACTCGCGTTAATATGTTCTTGCTGTGTGAGCGTTCAGCACGTCATTAAATTATTTACAATTAACAAAAGTATGCAAGAAATAATGTGACGACTCCTTGGCAGTTGATGTCACCTTCTTCTATAAAAACATAAATACATAACTCTTAAAACAAATATAACAAAACGCGGAACTGATAATATCCAACTGTCCCCGCACTAGAAGGATACTGCTATAAACTAACCTTAGTGAATACTGCCATTCTGTTTATGTTTAAAAGCGATCATGCGAAGTGGGGTAGTGAATGTAACATTAATGTCTCCGTATCCCTAGGTTTATCGCAGGTCATTCCAAGTGAGCATGATTTCGATAATCTTCCTTGCGTCAGCTGCGGCTTCCTTTCTGTCTTCACTTCTATGGACGCTCTACGTATTCATCGACACATGGCTTTGGCGATGGCGCTCTCCGCATGGAAGCAAGCTGCCTCCTATGCCACCAGCGAGCAGCATCCAAGGACATGTTGAACTCCTACGCAATGACTTTCACCGGAAGAAATGTGCTGAGTGGACAAAGGAATTTGGACCAGTGATCAGGTGCGTAGAGGATATACATATAGAGTAGCGTTCTTAATGTATGGAAAATGTTCCGCACGGTGTCACGGCGCTTATGACTTTCAAAGGGTATTGGAAAGAATTGGCTTTGATTTCGGCAGCGGCGGGCGCATTTGCGACTGAGACGAAAATTGTCGACGCCAATGTACTGCGACGTTTAGGTGTACGTTAAAGAACTCCACTTGGTCGACGCGGCGGTAGCCCTCAATCAATAGGTAGCTCGTAATCCTACCGTAGTTCTTGCACGAAGAGCCCCAGTAATTAGTGCTGAAAATGTGATCTGCCTCCTTCATTGTCCTCCGACGAGACGTTTACCGACTCTAAGGGGCAGTGTGCTTGTGATTTTGGACTGGAAACACTGTTCCTTGGCCAACCTTACTCCTCTTGTTACACACCAAAATTTGGGAGCTGGGTATGAGCATGCGAGGAACATGAATGACTGATCTCTACATCAAGAACATGATATACTTGTCGTTTACGGGACGAAGAAAGATACTGCTGTCATGTGTGGCTGCTACTCATAGTGCTCGGCCCAAGGTATGCTGGTATCAGCAACAGGCGTTCTAATTTTATAAAGAGTATAAGTCGAGGATCGACTAATACAGACACTTAACCTATCATTAGAACACACTTAAACGCAATAAAGCGTTATATATTATCGTACCCTAGCATAGAAATATAGGCAAAACAAGCAGAGTGACAAGACAAACGTGTTGCAATCTCCGAATGAAACTTAATTATCGGTAAGGGGACAGGAATAGAACGTGGGTCATCGAAGTGCCGAGCAAGTGCGCTACCACTAAACTATGACGGCTCCTCCCGCGCAACATTTAAGGCGTTTACAATATGGCATTTACCATGTTGGCGTGTAGCATATAGACCTTTCCATCGGCACTCTCGCACCGGCGAGCAGGAACCTGTTTTTGTCGTCTGCTGGCGCGCGGGAGAGAGCTCTCCGGGCCACGCCCCCTTCTTTGGGCAGTTTCTTGCGCCGAGCCGCCCATACGTTTTGCGTGCTTGCACGGTGCGCGCGCTGTTTTTCGCTCACTAGAGCGCTTTAAAATGTCCTTTAAGAACAGCCTATGGACAGCGCATCACTGTGTTGTTTACGATTGCGCCTACAACCAGAAGAAAAGAAATGCTGCAGGTAAACTGCTGTGTAGGAAGCACAACATTGCGCAGGAGGAGTGCGGCTGCGCACTCACTGACGTACTCGTGCCAAAACGGCCCACCGCTCATGTACCCACGTGGTCTAACGCTCGTGTCGCCATCCACCCCTCAGCCCTAGTCAGTGCCGTTCTAGGCATATGGCACTAAGTTCCCAGATTTCTCCTTTAGTCCTCTCTCCCTACTCGATTATCTTCAACCGCGAGAGCTAAGCGCTTTTCACGTGCTAGCAAAGGGGCTTTAGTACGGACATTCCTTTTCTTTTTCTTTTTTGTTGCTCTTGTACTTGCTGATGTATGCCTTCGGCCTGTGCTACGAGCTTTTCACTTCCTCATTGACTTTCAGCCCGTAGCAGCAGCTGCGTTGACTCTCGCGTGTTTAAAAGGCCATCCACCTAGCTAACAGAAAAATCATGCAGAGCGAACAAGCGTGTGGGTCGGTCCTGCGCAGAATAAACCAGACGGGCGTGTTTTGTTGAACGTCAAGCGTGTTTCAGCACATTCCGTGGTGCGGACGCTTCCCTCAAAAATAAAAAGGGGTCGACGGAAGTCGATAATGAACCAAGCTGCGAAAACGAACCCGAATGAATGTTTCCTAACCATGACTATGATAGATGGGAAACCAGACCAGAACAAGAAAATTCTAGGTCTCACGCACCGTGGGAGTTGATGTTATGCCAATATGGCAACGAGGTCTGTATGTATTAGCAAACGTTATTCGTTACTGAGAATGTCAGGACACAATAGCCGACAGTTAACAAAGATGAGGGAACTCTAGCCTAGAGTAGCTGTCTAGCGCTGGTTTTAATTCAGTAAATGCCGCACATATGCCGGAGCTTATACGTCACCACAACATTTTTGCGATGTTATGCACACATATATACGTGCGGCATTTACTGACTGACTTTATGACACCTCGTTAAAGTTATCTTAGTATCAGTGTCCGAACGCCGTTACACTGCTTCCTGAATTTCTCTTCATGTTGAGTAACAATCATCTCGAGCTAGGATCATGTCATGAACATGATTACATCACATACCTCAAGCTGTACCTTTTGTTTGACACCCATGTTAACCCCCTTAAAGCTTTCATGTTGAGTCATAATCATGTCGTGCCATAACCATGTCATGTCATGAAAATGACTATAACTCATATCACACCACCTGCTCCTTTCGTTTTACAACCGGTATCGGCCCCATTTCATAGCTTTTTGCATAATGATGCTCATGTCATATCACGTAAGTGATGTCATGAACATGATTATATCTTATTTCACATCCCTAGAGCTTTACTTTTCCTTTGACACCCATCTTCACCCCTTCCGTTAATTTTCGCTTCTGTCATGCTCATATCATATCACGTGTTTCATGTCATGAACATGACTAACTCGTATCGTCTCTCTGGATCTCTATCTTTCGTTTGGCACCGATCTTGACCCCTTCCGTTAATTTTTGCTTCGTCATGCTCATGCCATATTATTTTTTTATTTATTTATACCCTCAGGGTTTGCACATTACAGAGAGGAGGGGCATGTTACATATCAGAATGGAAGAGAAGCAATTAATACAAAACGATATAACAAAACTTTAACAATCGACAGAAATATTCAAATATATAACGTCTCAAAGATCTTACAAAAAAAGAAAAAAGAAGAATGTATCGATTGGGATTATGTATGTGATTCATGACCTGAGCACGTCATGTCATGTCGTGAGCGTGACTATGACCAATATTACATTATTCGACATGCACCTTTTGTTTGACACCCATGTCGATCCCCTTCCAGTGGTCTTACGTTTGCAACCTTGCTCATGTCATAACATGACCTGAGCACATCATGTCATGTCATGAACCTATGACCAATCTCATATCCTTCGACAAGCACCTTTCGTGTGACACCCATCTCGACCTCCTTCCAGTAGTTTTATTTTTGCAGAGTCACGCTCATGCTATAGCGTGACATGAGCATATCATTTCATGAACATGACTATGACCAATATCACATGCTTCGACATGCACCTTTCGTTTGACACCCATCTCGACCGCATTCTTATAGTTTGAAGCTTTTCATTGCATCATGTGTCATTACATGCTTTGTAAAATCAGGTTACTTTTTAATCGTGATTTCTTCATTATCACGGCTCTCTCCCATTACCATAACCACCCTAACGTGACTTGCGCGGCTTACATACATTAGGTTGCGATTTTCAATCCTTTATTTCTGCACAGGCAACTCACTTTTAGTTATTGTCATGAGCATGCATGACTTCAAGCCTGGCTATCATGTTCATTATGCCTTAGTCATGCCTGCATTGAATTAAGGGCTCTTTTGATATATATGACTAGTCATTTATTTCTCAAGGTATCGCTTTGTGATAATTTTCTATAATTTTGGAACCACCCTCTCTTTAGGACACTCCGACTGAGACATTGAGGTTACTGTCATAGAGTCATTAAGGCTCTCGCCTTAATGAGTGACACTACTGTTAGCAAAAGCAACAGTATTCCTATTATGAGGTGAGTCATCTTACAACAGTAACTCAACCAAACAAGAGGTGACAAGGTTCCTGGTTTCCCAGTTTTACTGCTACCAACAGGGCCCGCTGATAGCGCTTCTGCCCGCGCAATAACACGCAGAACAATGCCTATGACAACTGTCCTGCTAATCAGTCAGATTCCACACACTCACAAACGAACCTACCGAACGATTCCAGGACGTTTACAAAGAGCGAAAGCGAGATCTTGCTGAAACACACACAACGAAAGCACGCGCCCGGGCGGAGAGCCCGGCGAGCAAACAGCCCAAGATGGCGCCGCCGCTATACGTCGCTAGCGGTACTTTCATGGCGGTGCCCAGGAGGGCTCTATTAGAAAGGTCTATAGTGAGCACTCTGTTCCTGCACGTGGCAATATATTGCGATGATGGTGCTTGTGCAACATAAAGTGCGCTTCTAGTGTGTATTAGCAGCTGTCATAGGAATGTAATAAGCAGTACATGCCGTCTATTTATTACACGGCATGCGTTCTCATGCTGTGCTGAATCTCGCAGGAACACTTCAATAAAGGACGCCTATGATGCGTAAGTTAGGGCACCGTAGCTTGCGTTTGTCACAAAATAAACGCGCATCTGTGCATTAACGCGAGCGCCAATGGGACGTTGCACCATTGAGCTACCATTGAGTCGCAACGGTACTCTCGACGTTCCTGGTTTCCCAACATTAAGGATACACCTACTCACACACTTTGTGCAGAGAGATTCGTCCAACTCGCAACACTTGGCTAAATGCTAAAGATATTGCCACATTATTTCGAGACTACTTGGCATGCCACCGACTCGCAATATGGTCGGACCTCAACGATATTTTCATTCAAATGGCGCAAATAATTTTGGCTATCCGTCGAGCTTTACCTTACAATGCCTTTCGCGTCCCAGTGAGTAGAGCAGAATGAAGCTTCGTGTGAAGTGCAACAAGCGATGGAAACTCTGATGCGCTGGAAGGTTATATAAATATAAATAGACCGCGTAAATGCGACCAGAGATTACCTTGCACTGTAATGCAAAATATGCCTTATTTAGAGCATTTCGGCAAGGACAGCGAGTGGCGCGCTAGCCAAATGACTGGTGCACCACGAAACAACTTTCCATTCCATTCACTTTTCCATTCACTTTTCCTCCCCGCTATGACACCCTCATGCAATCCAGGTCAGTCGCTTCCAGTGCATGAGTGTCAGAAAGAAATACTGCTAGTACTCAAGTGTAACGTTGGGCGGGCTTGACAGTGCGTATGAATGGAAAGCGAAACATGAGAAACTTGAGTACAATGAAGAACGGCTCCGTGTTTTTTTTCTAAAAAGCAAGGATCTGTCGATAATTTAACGGGAAAATGCTATTTAAGTTGCATATCCAGACAGACACCGAGACTTTTTCCCCTACGTTGAAGAGCTGTGCTCTTTTGTTTAGAGCATGTGAGATACCAAGATGTATGTATGTATGTATGTATGTATGTATGTATGTATGTATGTATGTATGTATGTATGTATGTATGTATGTATGTGCGTGTGTGTGTGCGCCCGGGGGGAGGGTGCTTAAACACGATGCTAACTGCACCACCGAGGTACCGTAGGTAGTAGAGGAAATAGAGAAGTTAAGGAAAAGTGCAGAGAGATGAGGTGCACGAAGGGGGGAGTCCTTACGCGAAGCACGAAAGCATGCTTCTGTCTCTGAGGTCTTATAGCGTCGAGCGAGCCTGCCCTGATATACGCTAGACGTTGCCGGAAGCAAATCCTTCAACATCTTCATTGGCCTGTCCACTTTGCGAAGATAGTGCTACTGGTCGAGACTACGAGAGGGCCCAGCCCTCAAAGAGGAAGAGGTGGCGAAAGTGTTGTGATGCGACCTTTTCTACGAACTGATCACGAACTGGTCACCGACGCCAGGAGCAGGTCTCATTGATAAGCCTATAGCGGATTGTCTCCCCATTTTTCTCACATTTGACAAAGAAATGCCTTCCTATGACACGTGTTATTTCACTTCTACCTTTATTCAATTTAACCTTGTGAAACTTTGTCAGGCAGCTTCATTTCTGCCCCTTTATTCATGTATAATTTTTGCAAGAAATAAAGACTACTACTACAACAAAAAATTTATGATACTCACTAGTCATCTGTAGGGACTTTGCGTAATCCTGAAGAAGCACTTGAAAACTTCTATACGTAAGTTATTATAGCTGTGCATGCGAGTACAGCTTTAAAATGGAAGAAAAGATTTAAATTTCCCCGTGATCCTTGGTCACCAAACCAGGACAGTAATACAAAATCTTTAGCCAGAATTTGTCGAAGATGCCTTTTATCCCACTTGCTCGCCACGTTGGGGGATGTCCTCTCAAGTGGACACTGTAATCATCCTAAGGAAGGTCGGGCGCTCTACTTGCCTTAAGAAAAAGCGAAGGTCCTTGGGTCCGGCAATGGGATTTGAAAGTGGTACCTCTCTCACCGGACGCCGATACTCTACCACTGCTCGATGGCTGCGGTTGCTTTTCCTTGCGCCAATTTTAGTCATATGCTAGTCGAAGTCAAGGCCATGAAATTAGCATACGGGAAGGAAATGAAGTGCGAAGGGAAGGTAAGAAATGGTCATTGAGGGCGACGGATTGGATTCCGAGCGAAGAAAGCATGGTGGGAGGAGGGGGGAGCCCCAGAATGGTATACCATGCGAAACCAAAACACCTGAGGACAGCGCCACCGCGTCTTCGTGACTTGGTTGTTTTGTGGGGTTTTACGTCCCAAAACCGATTCTCATTATGAGAGACGCCGTAGTGGAGGGCTCCGGAAATTTCGACCACCTGGGGTTCTTTAACGTGCACTGACATCGCACAGAAAACGGGCCTCAACATTTGGCGTCCATCGAAATGCAGCCGCCGCGGCCGGGCTTCGATCCCGCGACCCTCGGATCAGCAGCCGAGTACTATAGCCACTAGACCACCGTGGCGGGGCATCTTCGTGGCTTTGGCCAGTGGAGTAAGTCTATAGGGGCTTTCTTCCGAAGAAGCATGATCCGCTGGCGTTCCACTCTAGTAGAACACCTGCCTGTGATGCAGACGTCTTGGGCTCGATTGCCGCTCCAAACTAGCTAGCGTTCTTGCCATGTTAGCATAAAGGACTTGAATGCGTCGTAAAGCATATTGCAGCTAAGGCGTTTCGATCTCGTTGCGTGAAATGTTGACCAGGTGGAAAGAATTGTTTTAATCTCACAAGAGGGCATTTAGGATTTGGATAAGTACCCTTGGAACGTGTTTCCGACATGCCGAGATTTTGTTCAATGCAGACATTGTAAATTGAACGAAAACACTCTCGCTATAAACAGTGGCTAACCATCGAAACAAATTCACGAAATACCCTTCGAGAGGAAGATTGCCTCTCGGAAAAGAATTGGTGAGGTTAGGGCACGCAAATGAGCATTGCTTAATCATGAATTTTCTGTTCCCTCCCCAATGTAGAATATTTTATTCTAGAACACAACGCCACGTAGTACAGCTTCCATTTTCTTTTCAGGCTCAAGATATATTTCCAGAACGTTGTCATTCTCAATGATAACAATAGCATCAAGAAATTCTTTAATGCAAAGGAGGTCCTCTGGCGATGGCCCACATTCGTCGGTTATAGTGACTTCTACAAAGGTAAGTAGGCACACCCACTAGACTAAATAGTTTTACTTACACATGCACTCTAGTTTTATGTCATGAAGTAAAAAGCAGCTGCCACATAGTCGTATGCATACATTTTTACCGGTGGATGTGGTTCGACTTCTAGCGCAAGGTTATTTTTGCCAAAGACTAGCGATTTTCCTGAAGGTTGTTTCTTCCTCTTTATTTTGCAAGGACTACATGCCTAGATTTTAGATCCAAGATATTGAGCTATTTGGCAGTGTCCTCTCGGCATACACTTATACAAGCCCCAAGATGAGGTAGCGGGATGCGGTGGTAGCAATAT
This sequence comes from Hyalomma asiaticum, assembly GCA_013339685.2. Taxonomy (NCBI): domain Eukaryota; kingdom Metazoa; phylum Arthropoda; class Arachnida; order Ixodida; family Ixodidae; genus Hyalomma; species Hyalomma asiaticum. Next base: position 79,157,317 of record CM023487.1, on the reverse strand, counting down.
TGTGAGAGGAGTCTATGTCATACTGGAATACTATCGTTCGACTATCTTTCACTGTAGGGGCTGGTTCTGCCGCTATAAGCTGACCTCTCTCGCTCGCATTTTTCCCATACTTTATATAATAAAGACATCCGAATGCTTCTTTCACGTAACATATATGTTTATCCTGGCCGAAAGGTTCATGATCCCACACGCGCGAATGTTTTCCATGTATATAACTTTAGCCTGACTTATTAGCTTCTTATACGTAGTTTCGGCTTGAAAAATTCAGTGGATTAGAACCTACTGAATATAGGACTACTGGATGTATATGATTTGCTGTGTTGATAGGTATGTATGGCAAGAAATGAAACCGTGTGGCTTTAAATCACCGAATAACACATTCGTTCTGTGAAGTCGTTCCGGCAGCATTTTCTTTTATGTATCCTAATGTACACTGTATGCCATGTCGTAGCGTTGCCATGCAATGTTTCCAGGTCTGGCGCAGCTGAACGGAGAACGTTGGTCAGCGAACAGAAAATTCTGTTTGTCAATGCTGCGTGACTTGGGCTTTGCGAAGACTGCCATGGAGGGTCGCATGATGGTAAGGTATACGGCTTCATAGATTTATACGAACAGCCCATGTGAAATATGTGAAGCTGGCATGCATGAAACACCTTTTCCGATATCACCCACTCTGTATGGCTTTCGCGTGGCCGCCACCATTAAGAAATTTCCAGACACGCTATTTCGCGGCAGTAGCAGGCGTTCAATTACGCTATTTATTACTGAAGTATCTGACGAAGAAATATTGTTAGCCTCAGTTTTAAAGCTTATGAGAGGTGGCAACGCGACTGTGAGCTTTCGAATCACACGACACAAAGTTGAGCACACAAGCATGACCGCCCGCAGTCACAACTTCTACCACGCGCTGCATTGCGTAAGAATGAGTTCAATTCTTTGTAAAATGACAGGCGCCAATACGTACACGCGCCATGAAACTCCCACGGAGATCTATCAGACAGCTCCAAACGGCTCCAGCAGGGCGCACAGCGACCCTGGCGTAGATGTAAGGACGACGATAAGACCGGCTGCTGCTACCTCGAAGGCGATCGCGATTAATCGTGGTTGAATAGGAAAGGTAAAACGCAACACACTCATGCAAAAAAAGTTAGATGGAGCGAAGAAATTAATAAATTCGCAGACATAATGTGCACGCTCAGTATAGGACAAATCACTGGCAGATGCCTTCGTGCTGCAGTGGACATAAATAGGCTGGTCATGACGAAGACGACTAAGCTTTGTCCTGGTGGCCGTATATATGATTTTAACCTCAAGTACGTTTCTGGGTGCGGTGCACACACACTGAGTGTACCACATCTATCTTCAAGAACGCTAGCTCCTGCTAAACGGCATTGGCTATTACAAAAGATGATGATATGGCACAACCAACGCCGGGTCACATCTCATCCTGCTTAAGTTGTCCACGGTCTTATCCACGCCATGATAAAACCACGCAAGTGAGAATTATGTGGCGGGCGAAGGTAGATTCTATTGCATACACATAGTGACTGGCGCCCGTGGAACCGCGGTCCCATTGCTGTAAACCCCTTAAGTATGGCGTGTTTCTAAATGCGAATCAGTTTGTTGCCTTCACGATCCCTCGAACGCGTGGCACGCGTAGCACTGAAGTGTTTGCGGTGGGGCATATATGGAGTACATGCTCCCGTTACCGAGCATATACGACATGGGGAAGTTGAACTCGCGCAGCCAGAGCGCCTGTGACGCGAAACTGAATAGAGAATTCTGTTCCGTCTTGGTGCTCCGTGATTGGTCTGTTCTGCCTGTCAAGGTAGGACCAAGGAGGTTATATATTACTTTTCTGGAGTGGAAGCGTGCCGCCGAAAGTGAAGCCGTCGCCGCCATCTTGCTCAGGGGAACAGTAGCAGACGACCACGCAGACGGCGGAGCGTGTAGACAACGCGACGCTGTTTCGTGGTGATTAAACACTGTGTCGGCTGCCCGTTTTCAGTGCTTCTTGCTAAACAGAGGGCAATTTTAAACGTTCGCATCCACATATTACCTCCCTACGCCTGTATGAAAGATAACTGTAAGCTTTAAATACTTGCTAGTGTTCGTTTTCAGATGCGTGCATACAGGATTTGCTACGGGCTCGTGTTCTGCTAAAATACACGTATGATGCACATATTGGATAGTCACTGCAGTGTTTGTATGCGAACTTTAGAGGAAGGGCATCTTTCCGGAGCATAGACGCAGATTTGTTAGCGTACGTGTTGAATGCGCAAATGCAGCAAGCACGTACGTATGGCATTTCTCCGTGCTACTGGTTTCGAAAATGAAGGAAAAAAATACTGTGCGTAGCCTTCCGACATGTGGTGTTCGGAGGGGTGGATGGAAAGCTTAAAACAGCCACTCGATCACCTCTGCTCTAGTGATACCGAACAACCCAACCTCTGTCTTCAAGTGCATGCTTTTCGACGCGTGTCCCGTGTAATAAATCTCCTATGTACGTTTACAGTCAGAAATAAATGAGAAAGCTTTCCGAACGCACCCAACGGGTCTTGACAGACGCGGATCTGAGAAGACTTTGCAAACGCTAAGAGCAACGAACCATTTGGAAAAATGTACGTGAAATACGAAAAAAATAGAGCGTGCGCGGTTAGTTAAGGCAACATGCAGAAAGCATGCGCTGTACTCAATTGGTTGGATACATGCTTAAATAAAGGGCACGAATGCATTTCACGTCAGCTGGCAGTCCCACAGTGCCGCATATTTGCGCTATATCGCATCACCACATCACAAAAACCTAGTTTCTACGAACAGACAGAGTAAGCCAGCAAGTACGATTTGCATAGAACCTCTCAGCCAGCGGTGTTCTTTTGTTTTCCTCGACGCCTGCAGCTGAGTAGGGACGCGGGAAATTATTTTTCTCAACTTGAAAACACCGTTGGTAATTGGCATAAGCATAAAGTTTGTTTCTGTCTGAATGATTTATCGTGAGGTTGCAAAAGAAGTCGAGCGCCTATCTTAATACATTGCCGTATATGGCGCGCGCCCGCGTACTTTTTGCTCTAGTAACATGGCCGCCGCCGGCTTCACTTGGCCCCGTAGGCAGCTGCAGGGACTTCCACTCCGGAAGTTTAATGGAACCTCCTTGGGTAGGACTAACCAACAAGAGAACTGAGATTGGTAAGAAATTGTTCTGCCTTGACGAGGAGAACAGGTCAATCGGAGAGGGCCAGGCTGGCAGAGCATTCCGTATTCCATTTTAGGGTATAGGCCCCCAGCTTCAGTGTGTAGACTTCTCATTACGCACATAAGGCAAGGATGTCAGTGTCGTTGATGAAATATCACTCTTTTGGTGATGCCCACTAAATTCAAATGATTGGAGCTGCGAATCACTTACAGAAAAGACACCGTGTTCTGCAGCCCTTCTTGGAAGCACAGCTAGTGGCATATGCACGGAATAAAAAAGGGAAAAAAGAGGTTTAGTGCATGGGTCGACAATGTTGGACCATCTGGGGTTCTTCTACAGGAACTTAGAATGTGCAGTGCGCGGGCGTGTAGCATTGTCACATTAACTGAAAATTAACAAGTCTTTCGTTCAGGAATCCGGGACCCATATACTTTACAACTAGTGCTAATATGCATGAGTAGTCTTTGCTATCTTACTTGCATATCATTTCGTGTTTCAACAGCGAAGCTGCTAGAAACGGCGACCGTACGCAAAAACTGTCAGCACCATTAGTTCTGGTTCCCAAGAGTGCGCGTGCGCTTCTTCTGTGCAATGACTAATGTGCAATGTTCTCACTCGCGCTTCTTTCTTCTCTTGCATAGGCCAGCAAAGAGGCCACAACAACAATAACAATTTACGCTCTCTGTCCATGAGCATACTGGTAAAACAACGGCTGGCGGGCGTTTGATGCGGCCGCGGCAGCCGCATTTCCAATGGTGGCGAAAATGCTAGAGGCCCATGTAAAGTGCGTTGTCTTGCACGTTAAAGAACACCAGGTGGTCAACATTTCCGGAGGCCTCCACTGCGGCTATTCTCTCTACCGTATATCTTTCAGTGCATTTCCCTTACTCCACGGACCCGTGCTCTCGATATGGGCTGGATAAATTATCGTCCTTTCATTAACCACACCAATATCCTCATCGGGCACACATGTTGCACGCGCAAACACAGGAAAGAAACTCGCGCTAGGTAGCGCAAAAGTTTACAACAGCGAAGGTGGTGCATCCAAGGGCTATAACAATTTATTAGTCGAGCATAAACCATGTTCAAAACACAACAGTGCCAAGTTCAAACCTTGCAGTAACCAAGTTTAAACGTCGCTATAAAGCATTATAAAAACGACGTTAAAACCTGCCCGCAACCAAGACACAGCCATTGGATCGACCAGCTTCGATGTTTCAAAGCCTTGAGCGACCTAACGAAAGCTTAGCCATTGATTTTTCTGTCTCACGACCCCACCTTCTTCCGCAATGCAGGAAGAATTCCGCCGCGTTGCTGGAAGTATCGGCGATACCAACGGCGAGCCGGTTGACTTGTGTCGCTACGTTACACCATGCGCATTCAACAACGCCGTAGCCTTCTTCTATGGTGACCAGCTGAGGAAAGACTACTCGACAGCATCCAAACTGCACAGACTGATGGGACAACTGGGCGCAACCCTATTCCAGGGGCGTGTGCAGCCATTCCTTCCATCGAAGCTGCGACAAGTTCTCGCGCGGTTTCCTTTCACCAGGAGCCATCGCATCGCAGAACTATTGGCAGAGCTGGATGCCATCTCCGCGTAGGTGTACTTATGTTTCTGAATGAACATATAATACACTGCTGATACATTGGGATACACGAAAACATGCGAGTACCTTGGTACGCTGTGTGCTTAGAACAAATATTATTACCTAATGTAAATACACAACCGTTTTCCTTCAGCTCATTTTTCGTTGAATAAGCCGGCCGAAGTGATTTTAACCGCTGGGCTTGTGAAGAAATTGAAGAACGCCGAGCTTCCTTGCAGTTTGCCTGTGTTTAAACGGACTTGTCGCGTTGCGATTGAGCGCAAGAAACGGGAGTCAGGAGAACGAAGCCTACAGGGGACAGGATAGCGGTGTGAGCGAACGCGTTAAAGATGGGGGTACACAATCCGTAACTCCGGAGAATAACTCCCCAAAGGAGGTGTATCATGAAGCTCGCAATATTTCCTTCTTGTTACATTTGATTCGCGAATATCTCAAATTTATAGCACCGGCAGTACAAGCATTGATGAAACCCACCAAAATAGATGCTTTGTCGAATAACCGAATGGCTCGCGTCGACACAGAGGTTTCCCTTGGAAACGCAAGTAACGTTGCTTATCTTGCGTACGTTAATACGTTTGTGTTCTTTCTCTGGCCGCTATCTCTAGGGGCTCACGCAAAATATTTTGGTGTATACGTAAGAGTTATAATTTTTAAGACCCGGTGGCGCTGTGACTGGTTCCTGACTAGTGCGGAGTTTTAAGTGGTCGCAAGGAGGAGAATAGTGCACACAGTGGTAATGTTCAATTCAATTTCAATTTAATTTAACCTTTATTTATCTTTGAACGAAACAAATACAGGAGCAGTCACAAAAAAACTACTCTAATCAGTAGCTTCATGCCGTGACAGCCCACCAAGCTACTCATTCGCACAACATAACTCCGCTCCAGCTGCACAGTATTTGTCAAAATTAGCACTTTAGTAGAAGTGAGGCCCACAAAAGCCCTTAAGAACATGATGTTTCCCAGAGGAAATACACTGTTGTACCGTAGCAAGTGCGCCACTTTGTATGTTGCATTTAAACAAAGTCGGGGTCGCGAGACGCTTTGCGCACGCGCTTGACATTAGTGGAACGCTCCATCTCTGTGGCCTGCGTGAGCCGCCATCATGCATATTTTGTATGTTGCTCGCTAGGACGCTCACCAAGTGTATGGTGTCGGTCGGCTTCGGTTAGAGGGTGGCTACCAATGGTGCGATCGCGCCGGCCATGGCAAATTAAACTTTAGCAGATTATCGTAGCCAAATGGGCGCTGCTCCTCAGTACGAACTGGGCGTGTTCTGTTCACAGCATAACCACACGTGCAACTCCTGATGTCGTCGAAGCAATGTTCACGGCACAAGAAACTAAGCAACAGCCACGAAGCACCAGCGGTTTACGGCCTTCCCCGGCAAAGCTAGACACTTCGTGCTCAGTTCCGTCGCCGTGAGAGTGTCGACTTACGCACGTTTGGTCGTCCCCTAATCACCGCCAGTTTCTAACAATGATTTGGAGGCAGCAGTGTGTTGTATAACGTACGATGTCTATGGTGCACGTAGCACGGAAGGGCTCCAACTGTTGTTGGTTCCTTAATATGTATGATGAAAAAAGTAGACCGGAAACACAGTACAGTAAAAGGTTAGTTGAGAGCTATGTTATAAAATGCGATTGATCAGTTTCATGGGATTGAAATTCGCTGCTCTCTCTTAGGTAGCATTGCTTTTTGTCTGATGTGAGACAGCAGATTTATGCGCTGTATGAAACCGAGCCGTGATAATGAAGGGCGTTAGATATTTTGTAGAAGTGACATCCTCCTTGTGTTTTAGAGGTGTTCGACTGCGCATTAACGGCTACTTCACTGTGAACACCATCCTCTTGAACGGCATTTTGTGTGAGCGGTCGTATCTTACAATGGACACTTCGTTGTACCGAAAGAATAACCAGTGCTTTTTTGAGTATTCAGGGCCTCATACTCAGATTAGCGTTTGCTTTCAGCTACCTCGGGGATTATGGTTAGGCAATGACATTCTGCTTCGTTCTGTTCATGTTTCCGGTTTCGTAGAACCGGCTACTCCTAAATATAAAGTGCCGTCATGTTCAAACAAATGTATGTGGGCCGTGTTTTTGTTTTCGAAAGAAGCTCTGTAGATGTATGTAGCAAACGTTAGCGTCGGCAGTGCTCAGAAGCTACCTCACTCTTTTACGGCACGCTAAGTTACAACTAGCTGCTTGTAACTATGTCTCGGAAAACATCCGACAAATCAACTAAGTAAGGCTTCATATACAATCTGGACACTAATAGTATTGTCGACCTTTTCTTCCTCACAATTATAGCACAAATGTAAACGCGGTAATGTTGGTCGCGAGCACGCGGAAATGCGAATGTAAGTGGATTAGGTCGTCCTAATAATGCACCTATTGCTGAAGTGTGTTCGGCTCTCTACTGATGTTAAGCAAGATAAAGTTGTTTCCAGCAACCGGCGATTTAACATTGTTTTGTGAATGCTGACAATTGAGTGCTGTTGATACAGGCTAATATTCAGCTATTCCTTTTGATTTCAACTCACATTGCACAAACACAAAACACTGTGGGCAGGCAACCATAGGAAACTGAAATTCCACTACAAGCTCGAGCTTCATTTGAAACAGGTATCTTGAGTAATCTCATATTTATGCAAATACCTAATTATTACTTTTTTCACACAGACTCATAAAATTGTACTTTGTACTTTGAACGCAATTTTATAATGTGCGACTTGGTCTCACAAGTACACCGAAATAATTACTACGATGGAAAAAGTAAATCAGAGTACCAAACTGACATGTACACGTCGAAGCAAATTCGTTCTCTTAGCGTGCACAAAACTACAGTACCGGCAGTTCTTCGATAACGAGTCACGCGGAACAAATTCTTGTCACCTAGTTTTTCTAGGTTATGTAAATGTAACATGATGGCCAAAAACAGAAGTTATAACAAGCCAGCAGATGCTGCGAAAACCTCCTTACTACAACTACAACGTTTTGTATGGTTATGCTAATATTTTCATATAATTTTGCAAGGGTGCTATGGGCAATACCAAAGATATATTGATACGACCTATTCTCAAAAGCTGCAACAAGCATCCTGCCGTTACATATGTGAACTTGTAGCTTTTTTCTGCCATCCTCGATGGAGATTGCATTTTTTATGCGATCGTTGGCGCCTTATTGGGGAGGAACGCCGCTCTTTATAACACTCTTATTTTACTTACGGGTAATCGAACGTCGCTATCAATGCTGAACTTAATATGGTGCATACAAGTCACCCCAAGCACGATGACTCTAGCCGACTACTCTACTATGAATGCGTATGCCGTTTCTTCAGTCATTACCAGTGCTTATTTTTTCACTACCCTTTACTCTTCCTTGCACGGCCTCGTTGACGGGGACATTTACATGGTGATCGTTGATCTTTAGCATAGACAGCCGATATACGGTGCATTTTTGATGTCCTATAGCAATGTATTTGACATTGATGCCTGTCCTTTGGGGCACACATCGGCAGTAAGTCAGGCTCACCGGCCTTTTTTTAAAAGAATTTGGGAGTTGGCGTGCCTGCCTAAACTGCACCCCCCCCCCCCCGCCCCCACCACCTTGTTCAACAGAGCAACGCGTGCTCACGTCCATACTTTGCCGCGGGCCAACAAATCTCTCGACTGTCTACTGTACTCTGTCTACTATACTTTGATCTCAGATCAGTATATTGGCAGTTGTTAAAATGGTAAAGCTCAGTGGGATATAATGGCCAAGCCAGATTTGAAAAAATAATGGAGCCCGTTCCTTGCGGATTAATAGGTCAACATGCCTGCGTTATCTCGACGACGTCCTCGGCAACATTTTAACGTCCTCCAAGCCGCCTGTCCGCAGTTCTTGAAATTTTCAGGCGAGTAGACCTCCAGCTCAGCTCTCCGGAATGCCGTTTCAGCCGCCGCAACGTTACTGTGCTTGAACACCTTGTGAGTTCTGAGGCGTGCAACGTGACCCAGACAAAACTAGCTTTCTCAAAGAGTTCCCTCTGCCACTTCTACTACTTACGGAGCTTTGTCGATAGTCGCCCCTATTTAACGACGTGTTTGAGAATTTCGCCTACATTGCAAGTCCCCTTACGAAACGTTTGAAGGAAAGGCAGTTCTGTCGGTGTCCTGACCATGTCAGTGACTTTCGCAGGTGAACGACTTTACCCACATAACTGCTATTTTGGCCTTATCTCACCCGTCAGCTTCCACTGAACTTCGGGCCGAAGCCAGCGGGCCTGAATCGGTGCTGTTATATGGCAATAGCAGCAGAGAGGAGACAGCGTCATCGCCTGTGGCAGTCGTCTCTTCTCATTTTCTAGTGCGAAATCTCCATCACTGACAGCACGTGTTTCGCGCTACATTGGGCTGTCTAAAGTTTTCGGCTACATTTGTTTCACCGCACCTTCTCGGTCACCACAAAGCACCATGCGCCTTGCTGATTGTCCTCCCTGAAACATCCGACTGGACGACTTGGTCACTTGGCAATGAAACTGTAGTACAGCTTTTCACGTCACTTACACTTGTGGGCGACTGCACTATGATGAGGACCGCCGAATTTCTCATCCAGTGCATCCGACTTCTCAACGCACGATTTGGACGTTGTTTCTTCGAGATGTTCGATTTAACCAATTGACGCCGGGAACAGCTCAGGCATGCCAATCAGCGGTCCATTATCCACCATATGCCGTCTAGTCCCTCAGACCAGTCGTTACAATTATTTTTCCTTTCTGATAGAATCTTGTGAAGACATAACAGCAGCTTCCATAGACTAGAGATTTTGCTCCTTGTTGCTGAAACACTCCGTTCTACGTTTCTTTAGGTTCATGATGATTCACGAGGCCCCGAGCACTGAACACCTTGGAGTTACTCGCACCTACTATCGCGTGTAGCGTCGGTCGTTCTCGTCATGCCTCCATCGTTCAGTGCGCCAACACGTTCCTGCTTGTCAGTCCTGCGAGACCCACAAACATCCATACTCGTCGCTACTGTTCTCTTCGACGCATATAATCTGAGATATCCTGTTATATCCTCTCGGCCTTCATGTGACGCAACAATTCCCAACATCTCTGACAAGTGGATAGCCATAGCTTTACTACGAAACGATACGCTATTCCGCGATTCTTACCGACAAGTTGTGCCACTGACGGCGCGAAATTTCTTTACGCCTTCATTCATCACCACGCTCCATGACAGGTTGACCGGCCATAGTCTCTGATTTCTGTCCAAAGTCGTCCACCACATTTTCCTCTCGTACCCCTTACGTTGCAAGCCTTCCATTGCCTACGACGCGCATTCGAATGCACTTACTGGGTCTCAACCACAGTGGGACCATGGTGGTTTCCACTCACGTTTCTTCAGATCACACTGATTGGGAGACCGCCTTGCCTTTTGTGACATTGCATATAGTTCGTCACGCTATGACACTTATGGCTTCTCCCCCTTTCATCTCTTATTTCGCCGCCAGTGAACATTCCACTTCGACACTACACTACCATCATCTGTGTACTCTCTCACTGACTATGCCTGCGCTGCAGCATCTCGGGCTGCAACGGGTCGACAGATGGAAGGCGACCGTTATGCTTCCAAGGTGCCCAGGAATACCCACTGTGATAGCGATGACATAGTGATTAACTACTACAGAAGCTGCTGAGTCCTCCTTTGGACACTTTGCTGTAACGTTAGGTTATGCTCACAACTTCTGTAGCGTTATTCTGTGCCCTAGGTGGTCCCACACCAGATAATTTACTTGGCATACGACATGGCCCCAGTTGCGGAGTCGATCTTTTGCTGTGCCCTCCCCTGGTATCCTGCACGCCTTCCGACTTAAGCTTTTGGTTGAAGGACACGATGATTTTGCTCCTTAATTGCCAAGGAAACGAGCACGACGTTGGGCTGCTACGTTGCGCGTTACATCCACACACTGAGGCACGTATCCTGCCGTGCATGGAACAACGCACCAGAAAGACGGTACAGACATCGATCATAACTGGGCTGGTGTAGATTTCCTGAGATCTTGTGTGCTACCGCCTCGCCCTCTATGCATTTGGCAAATATATTTCCCTACACCTTTTGGTGATTCTTTTATATCTGCGCTAACTACAAAGATATCGGGATCTCTACAGAGTTTCTACAGAACTAGATGTAATCAACAGAACAGAATACGTACCGAATGATTGAGCCAGATTACAGTGCGCAGTACAAGATTTTCTCAAGGGTCTGATATAGCACATGCCGTAAACGATATCAACTAATCGCAGTTTTCAGCAATCCTTAAAGAAATTTGTTCTGCAACATGAACAATTGCTTCAGAAGTATTTTGCACGTTTAGTTTGTTTAACGGTGTGCCGGAGCCAGGTTTAGATGGCATAGTCCTGGACTGTGCATGTTTTGTGGATATTTCCACGCGTGCTGCACAAGGAAAAGATTGTTGCAGCATAGAAACATGTGACTCGACACGAGACATGGCCGCTATATATATATATATATATATATATATATATATATATATATATATATATATATATATATATATAACAAAAGGCAAGTAGTCATGGGCTCGTATTTGTTAGCGACAGCTTAATGAACCAGAAACGAATGAAGCCTATGAAGGCAGAGGAGAAGTTAGTGGAGTGCTTAGTTGTAGTAGTGCAATTGTAGAGTGAGTGGAAACGAAATAAAGAGGACAGAAACATACACCCGTCTTCGGCGAGAGCCGAACCAACTACATGTTTTTTCGTCCACTTTAATTCCATTCTACTAACCATTCTACTTACTCTACAATTACACCGCTACAGTTAAGAGCTTCACTAACTACCTGTATCCTTACCGAGGCCTCATTGTTCGTTGGTCATACATATATATATATATATATATATACATTCGACAATGTTCCGGTTTGTTACAGCACACAATAAATTGCTCGAGTAATATAAGGACAACCAGCTACTACGCAATGCAACCTTAACTAGTAAACAAGTTTGCCTTCACGGTTGCAGCAGTGCTCGCCGCAAGTACCGATTGCCTATATACTCAAAGCCGATGTTGGGGTGGTCCCTCAGTATAGAGCCATTGTACCGCGTACGAAAACTCCTCTGCATAGTCTACAGGAAAGTAGTTAACAACTACAATCCCTGCATATGTTCTAAGAGCTAAATTTCTGATGTATAGAGGGAAAGTAGTGGCCCTGAGGGGCGTTCTTCAATTCGTGGACAGAGACACTGATAGCTTCCGTTATCGATTTATGCACTGTTGTGCTGGCAGCAAGAAGATGGCATCGGCTTCCTTGTCTATATTTGGTAGCTAACGAAGCCAGCAAAAGAACGGACGAATTTCATACATCATTTGAGCTTCGCACTTATAAATACGTTGAAGAAATACCGTGGCTGTTAATATATGCTGATGCAGGTGCCTCCTGCAGGTGCATTAAGTGAAAGCACTCGTATAAGCAGCAATATGGCAGAAAAAATCACCCTCCAATCACGTCAAATCTAACGATGCCTGTCGCTCGTACGTTGTACTCAAACATGAAAGTCATGGTGAATTTCATTCAACATATTCAAAACACATATCGGACTCAACCCCTCATTCTATACCGTGTTTGGTTACCAAATGTCATGGCGAATTTCATTCCACGTACTAAAGAAAGTATATAAACCATTTAACGCCTTCTTTTATGTCGTTCTTGTGCCCAATTTTAGAGAACAAATCAAACTATACAAGGCATCAATGTCTGCAGACGACACGAAGGACTTTATTCACGGTTATATCAAAAAGATCGAAGAAAGCAGAGGTCATCCGCATCCCTTATTCCTGGGTGAGTACCACCTTTGCAAACCTCTCTCAAGCTGCAAAGGCGCCAATACGCCATTGAAAATTGAAATTTCTCCTAGCTTCATGTCATGTGCCGGAATCGTCGAAGCCGGCAGACATTCCCTAACGGGAGGTATTAGTGTTGTGCGGTGTTCCCTACAATACTAATATCAAGCAATAACCAAGGGATTACAAAAAATGGGCGAGAATGATATTGTAAGGGGCTGGCGGAGAGCAGACGAGGAGGACGAAGATGAGCGATGCTCGAGCAGCCTGCTTCTACCTTCACTGAGCTACGCGAGCGCGCCCATTTTCCATCTTGTAAATAAAGGTGAACCACCGTCACAATTGTGTACAGATGCTGGGTAAGCTACATCAGCATCATCATTAGCCTGTCTACGCCCACTGCAGGGCAGAAGCCTCTCCCATGGATCTCCAATTATCCCTGTCCTGTGCCAACTGGGCCCAATTTATCCCCGCAAACTTCCTGATCTCAACTGCCCACCTAGCTTTCTGCCGACCCCTGCTACGGTTGCCTTCTCTAGGAATCCACTCTGTTACCCTAAATGACCAACGGTTGTCTTCTCCTGACATTATATGGCCCACCCAGGCCCATTTCTTCTTCTTAATTTCTATTAGTATGTCCCTAACACGCGTTTGTTCCCTAACCCACACCGCACTCTTCTTGTCCCTTAACGTTACACCTACCATTTTCCGTTCCATAGCTCGCTGCGTCGTCATCAATTTAAGCTGAACCCTCTTAGTTAGCCTCCAAGTTTCTGCCCCGTAGGTGAGTACCGGTAAGATGTAGCTGTTGTACACTTTCCTCTTCAGAGGCAATGGTAAGCTACCATTCATTACCTGAGAATGCTTGCCGAATGCACTCCACCCCATTCTAATCCTTCTAATGACATCAGCCTCATGATTCGGATTAGGGGTCACTACCTGGCCTAAGTAGACATATTCACTTAGTACTTCCAATGGCTCGCCAGCTATTTGAAACCGCTGTACTCGCCCAAAGCTATTGAACATTACTTTAGTTTTCTGCATATTAATTTTCAGGCCCACTGTTATACTTTGCCTGTTAAGGCCAGTAATCATGCTTTGTAACTCATCTCCCGAGTTACTTAGTAAGGCGATGTTATCAGCAAATAGGGGGTTACTGAGGTATTCCCCATTAACCCTCAAACCCACCTGTTCCCAATCCATCATTCTAAATACTTCTTGTAAACATGCTGTGAATAACATTCGAGAGATTGTGTCACCTTGTCTTCAGCCCTTCCTTATAGGTATCTTCCCAGGCAGCACGCCAACACAGGACTGATGTAGGCGTGAAGTCGGCCAAAGTCGGCAGCGATATCGGGCCTAAGTCGGCAAATCGCGCTCGCGCTACTTTCACCCACATCTGCCCGATGACGGCCAGCCAGAATGGCTCCACTGTGGCGAAGCCACCGTGGGTCGAACTTGGCCAGCCAGAGTAGGCGAAATTTGGCCAGCCAGCGTGGGCGAAATTCGGCCAGCCAGCGTGGGCGAAATTTGGCCAGCCAGAGTGGGCGAAATTTGGCCAGCCAGACTGGGTCGGATTTGGCTAGGTAGCATTGGCTGATGTTGCGGGCTTTCAGGCTTTTTTGGCGTGTTGTCGGCCACGCCGACATCGGGAAACCCCTTGCGCGACCGTTCACAGCCACTATGGTGTTTCTAGTGTTTACCCCACGTGTGTCGTGCCGTTTGGATTGCAAAAATTTTTATTTTTGTGTTTTCACATTTTCGAAGGGCTACGAAGGCATTTTCGAAGGACCAACAGTAGTTTGTGCAAATGTGCCTCTCATGCATACGCGAAAGCTTTATTAACACAGTAAAAAGTGGGGATAAGTGGATCCTCTGTACTTTCTATTACTGCGTTCTAAACAAAACAAATAACACAACAAGAGATGTTTATAGGGAAAAGCACTATTTCATTTATTTTGTGAACTCTGCATTGATAATATGCTAATCTCGTGTTGCACCGTCGTAGTGGAAAAGCTTCGGCAAGGGTGGAACCTGCGTGAAAAGGCGTGAATAGTTAGCACTGCTGTGGAGCACATCAGCACTATACTATAATTGTATGCGATTTAAGTGCGACTCATGAACAAACGCGGAAATTCAAGAAATGTCGGAAACATCTCATAATCGGGCACTACTTTCGAAAATAACAAAAGAAAGTTGTCCTTTTACTATAAAATGAATCTATGTTCAATATTCAACCCCCAGATCTTGGCTTTGTGTCACTTTAGATACCCAAGGGAAAAAGAATAGAAACACGAGTAAAGGTTCTGTTGCAAAGCAATTTTAAAAGCGGCACATTAGTTGAAATAGGTGCATTTTGCATTATAATAACTTTCAAATTTTTGGCATACATCGGAAAGGAAAACATGTAGACGTGAGCTAATACGACACACACTAAGGATGGGGTGTTTAGGCAAAATGTCCTTAAATGATAGGTGCAAGGCGCATTATGAGCAGATATTAGAGGAAGAACATATTTTCAAGACTCCTTTAAAAATGCCATCGCGTGCCGAACTGCCACACGCGTCCAACACCAAGGAGCGCGTGTTCGGTATCACGTTACCTTTAAAAATACGGGCAGGAAAAAAAATGTTACGAGAACTGCAAGTCACCACACGATGGGGGTTTGATACAAGCACAGGATTAAATATATGAAGTAAAATTGCTTTGGGACAACGTGCGTATACGCACGTTGTCCCAGGCTCTTTATTCGAAAATATAGAGCCTACGCACCTCACGACATAAATAATATATAAAGGTGGAACCGGGGGTTTAACATCGCAACAAAAAGTGCCAGGCCCCATTCTGAAAAGTGGCCAGCAACTTACCGAATTTCGGCATCCGCTGTGCACTCTTGAGCTGTGTGTCAGCAATACAAATTCAGCGACGGCACTGTAGCCTCACCAAAAGGTGCAGGCTTGTGTTCATATACGACCGATGTCACAGTTGTGATGGGCATTGTCTTAGGAGGTACACTGGCCAAGGAATCTTGATGATCCATAAATGCGGTACATGCGCCGATACGCGTAGGCAGACTGCGTGCAGCCGTTGAAACTCGTTCCATGTCGGTAGCACAGCAGCCGCGACGAGAGAATGCAGCCGCGCGGAAAGTTCCCCGAAAACTGCGCGCTCTCTCCCTCCGAATGGCCACCACTGCCGCCAAAAGCAGGTTCAGAACGACATTCTTTGCAAACTGTAAGTGCGCACAATGGACGTGCAGGGAGGGGGCCGTGACGAGGGTGGTCAGTTCGGGAAGGGACGCGCGTCCCCCCTTCACATACTTTTTTTTAAATTTTTATTTGCTGCTGGCTTAGCATGTGCAAGGTTGCTTCTAGGCAGAATATGCGCGTTTTGCTTTCTTTTTTTTTGTGGTTGTCGCAAAGCGTGGAAGACAGCATTTCTGCTGGGCAAAAGCACAATATCGGGGACACTCGCCGGGACTGCATTTGTTAAGTGCAGCCTGGTGCAGCCTATGGAGTATGCTTGTATGCATGTGTTTTCTTGCTAGCTACCTGTAGCATAGGATTTCGCAGAGGCTGAACCACCCACTCTAGCTAAAAACGCGATCGAAATGCTGCACTGCACGTAAAAAACGTAGCGAGGGCGCGCGGCCTCGCCATTGTGAATTTCTGCAAGTTTCTGCAGCGCAGGAAAACACGTGCTCCCTTCCCGCGCGACAAGAAATATTGCGCTGAACCTCTACTCGCGCCCTTATTTTACTCTTTTTGGTTATAAATAAATTAGTTTTTAAGTACTACAAAACGCAGATGTGGGCTTTTATCGATAACATAGTCTCATATGAACGTCAGAGACAAATCCTACACTCGCTGCACAGAGCATGCAGTCAAACTCGATATATTCTTCTCATCTAACTAGTACAACGTAACCGCGATGGCCGATGTGTAAAAGAATTCGATATGTATGGAAAGAACGCCCTAACGGTCGTTCACAAAAAAGCAAAAAATAAAGAAAGAAGGAATTGTATGCAATGCGGTGGACATATTAAGAAATTATTAGCCTATTGTATCTGTGTGGTAGTAGAGAGCATGGAGGTGGAAAAGGGAGGTATAAGTTTACCCGACCAGTAGACAGTTATTTTCTGTTGCTGAGCTTATGCGAGCTGCGATACATGCATTACGGAGCTGCTTTTGAAAGGAGTGCACTAGTTTTGCGAACGCACTGATGAAATGTAGTGGAGGGGCACGTGGTCAACAACAGCTTGACTTAGGACGGTTGGTTTATACTGTGACCCTGCACAAACATATGAAGAAACTAGGGAACAGAAGAGAGCTTTGATTTTCAACTGATTTTCTTTTTCAGTGCATGCTTGCTGTCTTTATATGCCATAAAATACGCACATCGCCTGCGCAAGAACACATTTTGATCACATACACACTTGTAGAACTCACCATAAAAGCTCTCTATACATCAATTATACGTGTGTGCATTTGTTTGCCACCTTTGAGATGAAAAATTCTTGCTATATGACTGCTTTGTATTTTTCGTTTTTGCCTTTTTCGCAAATGTCGTGGTCTTGACAAGAGCACTTCATTTGAATTTGCAACGCAAAAGGATCTATGTATTTCATGGTGTATAAAAACAGCTAACATCCTCTGATTATAAAATGAGCACTAGATCTGTTTTGTCCCCTCGCTGTCACGCTCTTAGCTCCGTATACCCTTCCTTTGCATAGGCTGCTAAACGTCAGTAGGATAACGTCGGTTGCGAGAGTTTATTTCCGCTTCAGCGCACCATAATGTCTGCGCTAGACCTTTTTTCTCCACTCGCTGTTGCGCTGTTACCTCCGTATGTCCTTTCCTTCCATAGGTTGCTAAATTTCAGTCGTATATAGCGCCGCTTCCGACTGTTTATATTTGTTTGAACATATGAGTGGTGGTTGTGCCCATCGATGTAAGCACGAACAATTTTTATGAATTTAAATTTTCTGACATGCACTGTCAGATAATTCTCCACCATGCTTGTCGATCCTTCTGGCTAATGTTAACTGTTGCGCCAGCCTGTTTCGCAAAGTTCCCGCAAAACAGCCTATAGATGTTTATATGGATAGTTTATATGCATGTTTTTTCTGTGCCCTGCTTATTAAAAACAATGCGCGCGAACATAATGTCATATATGCTGCTCAAAACGCATGTGCACTATGTTCCGGCACTCAAACGCGTATACATGAATATATGAAGCTCAACATCTGATTCTTACGTCGATTCTCTCAAGTGAATTTCGGTCATGCTTTTCTCGATCGGATCTCAATTGTTATATACAGCAGGCTTCCAAAGAGGCCCGGCCGATATCAACCATGAAAGGCTGCGGCGTAGTCGACGTTGCCTCCAGGACAGCAGAAATGACTCAATGTTTCCTGTGAAATAATCTTTCTGGGAAAATATCGCGCCAAATTCGCCATTCCTCAGGCGATTCTGATGAGCGGCAAAATCGGCGCCACATTTGCCGGAGAAAGTTATCGGCTAGCCGACGGGGGCTCTAAGGTGGCATACTTGGCACAGTGTTGCCGACAAATGGCATCAGCCAGGCCATATTGTCTGTAGAAAGGCAAAATCGGCGCCATAGTTGCCGTTGAAAGCCATCGCCTCAGCCGATGTCGGCAGTAACGCGGCATAAGCGGCCCCATGTTGCCGATTACAGTCGACGGCCTGCCGATATCGGCGGGGCAGCGGCTATAGTAGCCCGACGTTGCCAGTCATTGACGGCGGCGTGGCCGATACTGGCTCGCTGTCGGCAACATTAGGCCGTGGATGGGCCGAACTTTGCCGCCATAAAACCAATATCGGCCCTACGTTGCGTGCTGCCTGCGTTCCTGCTCTCCTTATGGAGCACTATGGTGGCTGTGGAGCCGTTGTAGATGTCTTCCAGTAGTCTTACATAGTGCTCGTCTATGCCCTGATTCCCCCATGCCTGCATGACTGCTGAGGTATTATCGACCGAGTCAAATGCCTTCTCGTAATCTATGAAGGCTGTATATAGGGGTTGATTATACCCGGCGCATTTCTCTATCACCTGAGTGATAGTGTGAATATGGTCTACTGTTGAGTAGCCTTTACGAAACCCTGCTTGTTTCTTAGGTTGACTGAAATCTAAGGTGGCAAAATTTCTGTTAGTGATTACCTTGGTGAATACCTTGTAAACGACTGACTGTAAGCTAATCGGCCTGTAATTTTTCAAGTCCTTTGTGTCGCCTTTCTTATGGATTACGATGATGTTAGTATCGTTCGAAGATTCCGGTATGTTATCAGTCAGTAGGCATTGTGTATACAGGCTTGTCAGTTTTTCCAGCATAATTTGCCCACCATCCTTTAACAGTTCTGGTGTTATCTGATCCTCATCGGAGCCTTGCCCGCTTGCATCTCTTTCCAAGCTTTCATTACTACCTCTCTCAGTACTGGTGGAATATCAGCATCTTCTAAACTGCTTGCCCGTTCACTATTCTGGTTATCACAGAGATCTGGTTACAGCGATCTCTACAGTAGTCGTGATAACCAGAATAGGGTAAGCTACATGCTACCAAGTTATTGCGGAGGGGCACTGTCCAATAACGACGGGAACGCGACACCCCGAGCTTCGCGGCAGCTGTCCTGCAGCAGGTTTCGCACCATTACCGCCAGAAATGATCTAGGACGAAGACGCCCCCTCTAACCGAGACACCGTATCACGGTCCCCAATGACGTCACCTTTCCACTACCGGGACCCGCTAACTACCACGGGAAAACCTGGGGATGACGTCGATGAATGGCTCACGCACCATCAAACGGGGAATGCTGACGCTTAGTTAGCCGACGCGCGGTTGATTCTAGAGTTTGCTGCGATGGTATGGTGTGAAAACCACGAGGAATTGTTGATAATGTGGCAAATATCTGCTGAAGAAATTAAGAAGTGCCTTGAAAGTCCATCGACGAAAAAGAAACGCTCAGAGGACATGTCGCAAAGGGCTCATGTCGTGTATGACTTGCCAGACGTACATGACGCACATTGCAAAAATACTGAAGGTATGCAAGACCGTGGACGCCAATATGTCAGAAGAAAAGGTAGGTCACATTCTCAGAAGTATTGCCGAACATGTATGCTACAATAGCCGACTGCCTTCGTTCGCACCGGAGTTGGAACAGCATCCGGAGTACTCTCAGAACAAGAACTTCCGTGTGCATGGGGAACCTCCCGTGTGCTATCAGTGCAGCGGTCGCAGACACGTCACCCGGTTTTGTCCCAGGCGACGTAGTCTATGCAGGGTGTTCTCTCAGAGGCCCGCAACACTTCCACGGCTAAGCCGATGGCCCGATTACTCCTACTCGCCTTTGAACAGCCGGCAGAGCGTGTACCAGCAGAGTATGCATACTGACTCACCGGCATCTGTACGGAGCTGGACGCCACCTACTACGCGCCAGCAGCGGTCGCCACCTCACGGCCCTGACCGCGGCTCTCCTTCCCTCAACCGGGAAACTGGCTGGCGCTGCACATACTGGTGAGGTTGCCGGGTGTACCCTTTTGCACAGGAGTATGCCTCCACCAGTTTCAACATTATAAAACCAAGTTCATTTGGTTATTGACGATATTCCCAGAATGCCGTTAATGGATACCGGTGCAACTGCTTTTGCCACGACTTTAGTTTTTAAGGAAAGTCTTGGTCGGAAGCTTATGTCTTATTCGGACAAGCCCGCTACTTTTCGCACAGTGAGCGGTGCATCTGTATGTCCGCTAGGCGTATGCACTGTGTCAGTTCGTGTTACCGGCAATGATGTAAAAAGCGGATTTCGCAGTACTTCCCCATTTAACGCAGGAAGTTCTTAGCATCCACATTTCATGAGAGTGCAGTGCTGCTCTAGACTTGGGCGCAGGCGAGGTTCTGTTGTCCGCTTTCGTCCAGCAGCCTCACTGTAGGAGAAAGAACGTTGTAGCCAAGCACGCGTTACTTCCAGCTTTTTCCATGGCCAGCGTGAAAGCTACTGCTTCCGCAGCTTACTGTAGTTAAGGTTCATTAGACGCACTGATTGAGCCGCTACATTTGCCTTGTATGAAGAAAACCATGTTCGTGTCTCGCTGAGCATTATCTTTAACTGGCGGGAAGACTCATTTATGGGTGACGAACTGTGCGCCCGATCCTATAGCACTCCCAAAGGGCATGTACCTTGCCTTGTAGGTGGAATGCGACATGTGTATCGGAGCCCCGAGCGACTCAACAGTTTCGGACGCCGCTGATGGCCCTTTGATGGAATCGAATTTCTTAAAAATGGCGAGTAAGTCTCTTTCGTCGCAGAAGCCTGGAGCCTTGGCTGCATTGCTGGCTAGACACACTACTGTACTCGATTTCGCACAAAAGGTGCTCATAACTCACGTACCGAGCACACGCACTCCTCGCAAGATGCACACTGCATCGGCGCATCCTGTGAGACAGAAGCCCAACCGGGTTTCCGCGTAGGAGCGCAAGGTCATTACACAGCGAGTCAGGGACATGCTACAAACCGGTACCATTCAAGAATCGTCGACTCCCTGGGGTGTGCCTGTTATCCTGGTCAGAAAAAAGGACGGGTCATGGAGGTCCTGTGTTGACTACCGACGTCTTAAGTCCATAACAAGAAGGATGTCTACCCGTTTCTTCGCATCGATGATGTCATCGATTGCCTACATTCGGCGTCTTACTTTTGCTCCGTACACTCGCGATCTGGATATTAGCAAATTGCTGTGGATCCGGCTGACGAAGAAAAGGTGACTTTTGTAATCCCGGACGGTTTGTTCGAATTTATTGTTACGCCGCTCGGCTTGTGCAACGCCCCCGCCACATTTGAAGGATGTATGGACAAGGTAATGTGGGGCCCCAAATGGGAAATCTGCTTATGCTACTCTGACGATGTCATAATCTTAGGTAGGGCGTTTGAGGAGCACAATCACCGTCTCGACATTGTCTGAATATGTCTCGACAAACCTGCACTTAAACGGATCTCCGATAAAATGTCGTTTCAAGAACGTGAAACTCTGGTATTCGGAAACCTAGTGGACGAAAATGGCGTCAGGCCGGATCCGCAGAATGCCACCGCCGACAGGAACCTTAAGTTTCGTCAGTCTATCCGGGACCTGTGGAGTTTTCTGGGCCTGTGCTCATGCTTCCGTCGCTTCATTCCAAACTTCACGGATAAGTCACAGCCACTAACTGACTTGCTGCGAAAGGATGTGCCTGTCCACTGGAGACCGGATTGCGAATCTTCATTTACGCAGCTAACGTTCATGTTGACTTCAGGGCCAGTGCTACGTCACTTTGATCCTTGCGCTCCAACAGAACTTCATACAGACGCTAGTGGAATGGGCTTCGGCGCACTGCGCATTCAACGTCATAGCAATTCTGAGCACGTGATCGCCTATGCCACCAATTCTCTGAACAGGGCCAAACGCAACTGTACAGTAACAGAACAGGAGTGCGTGGCGGTCGTTTTTGCTGTTCACAAGTTTCGCCCATACGTCTATGGCCGTCATTTCTCAGTCATCACCAACCACTGTTCACTCTGTTGGTTGGTGGGAGTACGTGACCCCTCCGGACGACTTAGCGGCGGTGGGCTCTGCGCTTACAAGAATTTGACCTGCGGTATGCTACTAAGGCGGTAACCACCACACAGACGCTGAATGCTTATCACGCCTTCCTCTAACGAGTACTGAGTGCGACGTTGACAACTTTCATCGGTACATCGGTGCGGTCGACTGTGAATTTCCCGATCTCGCAACTTTCCTGACAACACAGCATGACGACCGTAGTTGGGATACTCCGTTCCCCTCCGCGAATCAGCACGTCAGTGCGAGTCACTTTGTAATTCATGACGGCGTCTTGTACAAAACAAATTACTCCGGCCAAGGGGCACGTCTGCTTCTCGTCGTTCCCTGCACTTTACGTTCTCATGTCTTTCGCGTCATCCATGACGACGCAACCTCCGGCCACACGGGCTTCGCAATAACCTTTCAAGAATTCGACAAATATTCTACTGGCCCGAAATGCGACGCGACACGGAAAAATACGTCGCTGGCAGAAAATAGTGCCAACAATGACAGCGTCCCACAACTACTCCATCAAGACCTCTCCATCCTCTACCGCCCCGCCACGGTGGTCTAGTGGCTATGGTACTCGGCTGCAAGATCCGAGGGTCGCGGGATCGAATCCCGGCCGCGGCGGCTGCATTTCGATGGAGGCGAAATGTTGAGGCCCGTGTGCTGTGCGATGTCAGTGCACGCTAAAGAACCCCAGGTGGTCGAATTTTCCGGAGACCTCCACTACGGCGTCTCTCATAATCAGAACTGGTTTTGGGACGTTAAACCCCGCAAATCAATCAAATCAATCTCCATCCTCTACCGCCTCCTAGCTCTCGCTTCGAGATTGTTGGCGTTGGCCTTTTACGCCCGTTCCCGCATTCGAACAGTGCCAACCGGTTTGTCGTCCTCTGCGTTGACCACTCGACGCGCTATGCAGAAACTGCTGCAATACCTGCAGTAACGGCCTTGCACTTGTCCCAGTTTCTGCTTCACTCTGTAGTTCTACGCCATGGCCCTGCAAGCGTCGTAGTCAGTGACCGGGACCATCAGTTCACCGCTGAAGGCAGTGGAGAGACCCTGCTTCTGTCTACTTCCCCATTCCGCCATGCCACTCTATAACTTCCTCAAACCAATGGTCTCGTAGAGCGCACCAACAGCACCCTTACGAACATGTTATCAATCTATGTCGATGCGAAACACAAGAACTGGGACGAAGTGCTACCGAACGTCACTTACGCGTACAACATCGCGAAGCACGAGACTACGGTTTACCCTCCATTCTAGTTCCTCTATGCTCCCTTTCCTCATACCTATCTCGACCCCATTCTTCCATTTACACTGGACGTTGAAACCTCCGTCGCCGAATCGCTCTGTTGCGCAGAATAGGCGCGTCGCATCGCGCGCCTCTAAACTGTGGCATCTAAGGAACGGTCAATGACTCGTTATGACGCCTGCCATTATTCCGTTCCTTATGCAACCTTGTACGGCTGTGGACAGCAGTGCGTAAACGTGGTCTCTGCCAGAAGTTCTTGGCGCAATACACCTGCCGCTTCGTCACTCTGGACCGGCTCACAGACGTGACGTACGTTATTTCTACAGTCACACGTCGTGGTTGTCGTTCTAGCAAGACACAGCTGCCACATGTCGCCCGTCTAAAGCCATACTACCACCAGGCTCCTGGCTGATTGACCCAGTGAGTATCATCAGTGGACAGGGGAGTGTAACGTGCTAGCGGAGGGCATGCGAGAACAATGCTGAAGCTGAACGGTGCTCGAGCAGCCTACCCCTGCTTTGACTGAGATACGCGAGTGTGTCCATTTTCAATCCTGTAAATAAACGCGATCCGCCTTCACAGTATGGTGTAAGAGTACATGTGCACTATTCCATGGAAGTTTATTCATAAATTGGCTGCGTTGTAGATATAATTAAACGGTTTACGTGTGTTTAATACCATCACCACATTGGTTGAGCTTATCGAATATACCGCAGGCGAATTGATGCCAGAGGTGAATCGAAACCGCCTACAGCCTTTTATAGACAGAGACAGCGTCAAATACGTGGTTTTCCTGAGCGACAGAAGCACGTTTAGCCTCTTTTGTCATGGGTCAAATAATTTCGGTCGAAACCCGCAACGTGGATTTACTCCACCTTGCGCGCTTGCGAAGAGCACATCTGCCTTATTCCTGCCCATGTGCTTCGTCGTCGTCGACGAACTTGCCCTAGCGTTGTCAAATGCTGGGCTTCTGGTTAGTTCAGTTGGGAAAGCGATCGCCCCGGGCAGGTGTTGGTCTCGGGTTCGATCCCCGGACAAGCACAAAATCTTCGTTAACTGAGAAATGCGAACAGTTTCCTTGTAGCCTTGTGCTACAAACGGGTGTATGCTAATATTTTCTTTCATTTGTTTAGAGCTGCTGCTCGAACATTCCTTCGTGTTTTTTGAGGTTTTATCTACCATAATTTTCACCTGCTGGTTTCCTTGTAGCATTGTGCTCCAAACGGGCGTATGCTAATATTTTCTTTTATTTATTTAGAGTTGTTGCTCGAACATTCCTTGCAGTTTTTTGAGGTTGTATCTACCATCATTTTCACTTGCTGGTACAATTTCTAGCATCAGCAAGGCTCATTGGATGGGCTTAATGGAATTCAGATGCCAGTAATGCAGTTTGAATAGCAACAAAAAGCCGTTTATGACTTCTCCTGCACCCCGTTCGTAAATGGTTTTGGAACAAGTCAAACTTGGGCCTCTTTTTTTCTGCTTCTTGAAAGGCTCCCCGTCGCTCGTGGAGAATATGCTTGCGTAATTGGCCTGTAGGGGGGACAACTTCTGATTGGGGCTTCCATAGCAGCGAATAGCGCACTCGCTTTATTGAACTAGATGAGAAAAGCTCGCTAGGATGGGCTGTAGACTAGGTACAGCATGCTGCTCTCACTGCCTCCCTGGAGGATTTTCAGAAGCTTCTCCATTCCACCGGCAGCACTGGATGTCCAGTTGCAACCATACATAACCTAGGGCGAATCAAGAAGATTATACCTCCCCATTTTTTACGATGTGGCGCAAATCTACGGAAATGCATTAAATGGCTAGGTCTAAAAAGGACAGAATTCTGAAAGCGAAGACCCGTCTTGAAATATTGAGCGATTTCCCTCACAAGGCGCTGGTACCTTGCAGATCAGATGTTCGATCGATTTCTGTTAACGACGAATTTCTAGCAGGGCCACCTTGCCCGGTGGTAAACGGTGCGGCTTCATCCCGCCTGTGGCAGGCGTGCTCTTGCGAGGAGCCTTGGTGGCAAGCTGCTTACACGGAGCCTTCCCTCCGAAAGTCTTGCGAGAGGTCTGCTTGGTTCGAGCCATTGCACCAGGAACGTTCGATCACTCTGAGTGCAGAAACGGCAATGCTTTCCGGAGGGCGCATCGCGCTTTCCCGCACATCACCTCGCTCTTCCTCAATTGCTGAACAAGAGAACCCGTACCCGCTCGCGAGGAGGCGCCAGAGCGAACACGTGACGTACGCCAGGATGCTGCGTGGCGTACCTTTTCTAATAGCCGTCAAAAAATTGCCGAACGTGACGTGCACGCCAGCAAACATAACGGCGTCCCAGGCCACTCATGACGGCGTCCCAGCCCACGCCCTAATCGATGTTCTAGCTTCTCACAACGACAAAACAGCCCACCATACATTTCGAGAACAGTCGGCTCGACGGCCACCCCACTACAGTTCCCTGACAGTGTAAAGGAACCGCGTGTAGTCAGAAGTCGAGGATTCGGCGATCCCAATGAATGACGGACAGCTCACATTTGGCGACTAGGTGTGCCAATGCTACCTCTACGGCATAATGGATGGTGACTTATCACCTAATACCGTTGGCGGCACAGTGAACGACGTGCAATTCGTCGACAAGTCTCCTGAGCCTTGTGCAACACATGAAGTCTTAGTATGACGTGAGCGTGGGGCTATAAATGCCCATAATCAAAGATATTCGCAATAAAAAATTAAGCAGAAGAAATGTTAGAAGAATCCGTGTACGAAATCGAAGCACAATGGTGAAGCAACTTCAGATGTTGGAACAACGAGTACCTATGTGATCAATTGTGTACATTAAAAATACATATAAGGATCGCGTGGTTGACAATATACCTGCCGTAGGTCGAGGCACTTAACGAGTACGGAGTAGCCTTCAACCATATACCTCACTGTGTCGAACAAGTGCGATGCTCATTTTAGCCGCAATTTAATTCGTCGCTATGCTGAACGACCTTATCGACCTCATACTACTGCTACACAAGGCAGAGCACCGTTCGGGCTTCATACGAACCATTCATCAGTCTACGTTTAGATGTTGCTTCTGAAGATAGAATATTCAATAACCATCTTTTTCATTCTTTCTTTTTTTTTCCAGATCGCTACCTTGTTGGAAATATAAACAACTTTCTTATGGCCGCTACCTTCACTACGACTCTTACGATGACGTGGCATATGCTAAACTTTGCGAAAAACCCCGACACGGTGCAAGCGCGCGTACAACGCGAGATCGAAGAGGTGGTCGGACAGGAACGCCTCCCGACATGGGAGGACCGCAAAAGGATGCCCTACACGTTGGCATGCGTCTGGGAGATGGACCGATGGAAAACAGCGACACCTCTCGGCGTCGCGAGAGAGTAAGCGAGTGCGCCTTTTTGAAACTTGTAAATCGGAGCTAGGTTAGACATAGCTTATAAAATTCCAGAACAATTTCGTTAAGGGGAGGCTAAAGTAAACACTCAAGCGCACCTTTTTCTGCATGTTGGTAAAGTGCGCTTACAGAAAAGTCTCCCCGAGAAGTGTGCGGGGAGCGAAAAGGGTAGCCGTCACCTAAAATGGCGACACCAACTCCTCAATTTATTTTTACATCAATAATAAGAAAGTCTGTGGAGCAGTCCGGCAGAGCAAGTGCACGCGATACTGTCCCTGTAATTGACACACTTCGCTCTTCACCAAAACAAATTAGACGAGGTGTGTGCAAGCAGTGTGGGACCTCGTGTGTCCTCAAGGACGAATCCCAACGTGCAAGCGCAAGCACTTTTCATTGAATGACCACGGATGAGCAGGCCGACCCTACGCTCGTCTGGATACCGAACGGACGGCGCCACTTCCGAGGTGGCAGCCTATTTTTGATGCCACCCTTGGTAAAGTACACGTGGGGTGAGGCTGCAGTAGCGGTGTGTTTTATGGGACACGAAGTGCTGCATGTGGCGATGCTGCGCTGGGCTAAATGATACCGAAGCATAGGCTGCGCGCAAACATGCGCACAATGTGCCGCCACACATGCTACATACTGCTACCTATGTTTTCCTTCCTCCTTGCACCTAAAGAAAATGACAGTGATGTGAAGATAGCGCTCAGACCATGTCCGCAGCGGTACACAGGTGATTTTTCCTTTCATTAGTGCATGGTGCTACATATTAAAGATATGAGGGCATATATGTAGCGATGTGAAGACCTAGTTCAAGGTAAAAAGAACGTGGGCTTTGCTTCTCAGCATGCAGTTTTCTTTTGGCCAAGTTCTTCTTTCCGTCGGTGATAAACCGTTCCCTTATTTTTGTCAGCAACATTAAAAACATTGACGTGCACATCCACGGCATTATTTCAATCAATAAAATTATGGCAGAGAAACGCGTGTGAGGCTTTTTAGCTTGTACAGCGTCTGACTGGTTTCCTGATGTGGAACAGAAGTGGTTCGTGTTTCCTCGATTGTTTTTGCATGAATTCTTCGACACTCTTACACAGTGGCTTTCTACGTCACTGTGCTTTAATAAAATCTTGCTACCCTGTAAGACAAACCGTCGGAATGTTAAAGAAATTTTCTAAGAGTGTGTGTTCTCAGATAAGCATATATAATACAGTTTAGCAGAGCTTGTTTATTGTACTTTCAGGTGCGCAGAAGATATCGTTGCTGACAATGTCTTCATACCCAAAGGCACCATTGTTCTTCCGAACATTTGGGCGGTTCACAACGAGCCTTCCCTTTGGAAAGATCCTGGGAAATTTATTCCTGAGCGATATCTGACTGAGGACGGACAATTGGTGCCACAGAAGCCAGAATATCTGATACCGTTTTCAATAGGTATGTGATTTTTACTTGCACTCAACGCAACGCATGTGCGCAAAAATACAGGCAAAAAACACGGCACGTGACCGAGAGTGCGAGAGAACAACCTTGTTAGAGTCCAATGCAGACACTGAGGTTGCCTCGCGCCACCTGGCTACTCTTACTTGAAGAACTGCAGGTCTAGCCTTACAGCCCTTTCCCGGGAGCACTGGGCGGGCATGATTTGTTCTTAAATGTTTGGGCTGCGCAAAAGAGCATCCCATACGGCCTTGCTGTAAGTCGGGCCGAGCAACCCGCACTCCCAGAGCATGTGTGCTAATGTAGCGGCCAGCCCACAAGCGATGCAGGCGGCGTCGGGGAATTTATGTGGATAGATTTTATTTAAATATGCTTGCGACGGGTACGAGTAGGTTTGAAGTAAGCGCAACGAACTGCCTGTGCTCTATTGAGTTTTGAATGCAGGCCACGGAAGCCCGCGTCGCCATATAGTAATACTTGGTAATGTGGTTGTGTGTGGTTGAAGTGTCTTGATGTCCCGCGTCGTCGGCGCTGGAGTCGTCGCGTATGACGAGAGCAGCGCTCCTGTGAGGTCCCACGCGTTCGGGTTCATGGCAACGCCCTTTACTGAGCCTACATGCGCGCGAAACCAGTATATGGTGTGAGGGACGATCCCATCGCTAGTGGAGCTGTTAAGGATCCAGGTGGCCTGTGTTGATATGCAGCCCATTTGGAATGCTCTGACTGCCGCCTTTGAGTCGCTGTACACTTCGTCACACCGACTATTTAGGAGAGCGACTGCGATGGCCACTTGTTCGGGCCACCTGCGGGTTCGTTGTGCTTACAGTGGCGCAGTTCGTAGTCGAGCCGCTCTGGTCGACAACCACCGCTGTGAACTTTTTACCACCGCGATAAGCGTCGAAGAAACTCGCACTTGTGCCACTCATTCCCAGTTGCTTCAGCAGAGCCGTCTTCCTCGCCCGATGGCGTCCCTTGTTGTGTGCAGGGTGAGTGTTGCTGGGGGTTAGGGCAACAGTGAAGCTTTCTTGTACATGTTTTGGTATAACCGCGCTATTTGTTTCAACCTGCAGTGGGTTTAAACCGATTTCGTCAAGTATGCGCCCACCGGTCGACTTGGTGTATAATCTAGCCAGCTGCGAGCGTTGTTGCGCTTCGGCTTTCTCGGCCGTAGAGTTGTGCACAGCGAGCGCGAGTAGGTTATCGGTGTGCGTGCGTACAGGAAGCCCCAATGCTTTCTTGACGATCTTCTTGATAATAAGCTTGATAATAAGCCGCCTGCTGAACTTTTGTCTCAGCAGCACGTACTTCTCTGTCAACGGAGAGTACTACAAGCAGCTCACTGGTACTGCAATGGGTGCGTCCGTGTCTGTCACAACAGCGAACCTCGTGATGGAAGCGGTGGAAGGAAGAGCATTGCAGTCGGCCGACATCACTCCGAAGGTATTTTTGCGGTATGTCGACGACTGCTCCTGCATTCTTAAAAGTTTCTGCCGTAGACGCATTCACGGCCCACCTAAACTCGATAGAGCCGGCCATTCAGTTCACCGTGGAACGGGAAAAGAACAACTGCTTGCTGTTCCTTGATGTCCTTGTGACAAAGGTGGAGGGCATGCTCCAGTTCTCGGTGTACCGAAAGCCGACTCACACCGGTCGCTATCTCGACGCTAGCTCGAACCACCCTTTCCACCATAAAGCGGCGGTGGTTTCGGCTCTGCTGACCCGTGAACGGAGGGTTTGTTCTTCGGAAAACGAGCGGATAGAAGAAGAACAGGTTGTCAGAAGCGACCTTCTAAAGTACGGCTACTCGAAAGCCTTCGTTGGAAAGGTTGCTCGCCGCCAGACTAATCCCCGCCGACTCCTACGAAAGGACACTTACCCGCCGCCTTCCAAGCCCATACGTGTGTGTATTCCCTACGTTCAGGGTACCAGCCAAGCGCTCGCACGTGTGCTGTCTGAGCAGGGAATAAGAGTGGTACACAAGCCAATTTCCACGCTTGGCCGTTTCTTTCCGCGCCCGAAGGACAGGCTGCCGAGGGAGAGTGCGCAAGGTGTGATTTACTCCACTTCCTGTTCACATTGCGGCGCGTCGTACGTGGGAGAGACGAAGAACTTTCCATAGAGGCGACGACAGCACAGGAACGATGTCCGCAAGCTCATTAGACAAAGGAGTGCATTAGCTGAACACAGCGAGGTGCACGACCACCGGATCGACTTTGACAACTCCCGCGTCCTCGACTTGGAAACCAGTTTTCACAAGCGGCTCTTTGTGGAATCATGGCACAGTCAGGTGACACCTGGTAAGGTGAACAGGTCTGCAGGTGCAATGCCAAGCCTCTATTTTAGTGGACTCCGGCACCTGGTTCAACACTAGCATGACCCCTCTGTGTTTGAAGAGCCGGAAAAAGAGAAAGTGAGAAAGGAAGGAAGAAAGAAGAAAAAAAGAAAGAAAGAAAGAAACAAGAAAAAGAAGGCTTTATAAGCACTGCTGCTGTCTGGTGCCCTATAGTCACCCCTGAAGTAGGGTCCGAGTGGGACTCGAAACGTCGGGTTTTTGTCATCTTTAGGAGTAAATTTTACTTTTGATAATTATGATTTGGTTGGTGTTCCCCCTTTTTTTTCACCTTTAACTTCGCCCCAACCAGTCAGATCTCTGTCAATGTTCACCTTTAAATATATACTCGTCATATACGTCAGGATTCTTCACTCAAACCTCGCAGCAATCATGTATGGCTCATACCCGTAATGTTCGGCCCGTGGCATTCGGGTATGCTCCACAGCCGGCGTCAATTTCAAGGCAACGAAAATAGACGTGTAACACACTTAAAAAAACCAAAAGCATACCGTTCCTTGTAGCACGGGACTGAGATGTAATAGTAACAAACGCACAGACAAACACGAAGGCAATGTAACATACGAATCCAACATGTAAAGCGAAAAGGTAGGCGCGTACCGAACCTGGGCTCTCGAAGTGCCAAGCAATCACCCTACCGCTAGGCTACGGCGGCTCTTCTCACACGGCAACTTAGTAATAAACGCAGTGCAACACCAGTTGTGGTGATGGTTCTTGTGTGACTTCAGTTACGCTTGTAGCGTGTGTTAAGTAATCACGTTTGTTGCTTCAAATATTCAGCGCTACTTTTTAGACGTAGACAGTACAGTTAACACACAGGACGGGCGCTCCTCGAACTATGCTTAATAGAACCACACAAGTGACCCTTTATAGCAAATGTTTATAGCAAACTGCGCCGGTGGAACATCGGCCAACCGGCTCCGTGTGCTTCTTTCCACAGCCGTGAGGAACCTTGCCGCCACCGAAGACCCTAGGGCACAGTTTGGCAAATTTTCGTGGGGCAGGGAAGACAATCGGCACACCGTACTTGTTGCCAACCCTTTTCAGGTTATGAGACACCCTATGCATGTAGGGTATCACCACACGTTTGGCGTCGCGACGTTCTTGTCTCCGAGGCTTCTTCCTTCCCTTGTCTCCGAGGCTTCTTCATACCCTCCATGCATAGGGTGTCTCATAACCTGAAAAGGGTTCGCAACAAGTACGGTGTGCCGATTGTCTTGTCTGTCCCACAAAAATTGGCCAAACTGTGCCCTAGGGTTTGCGGTGAAGGCAAGGTTCCTCACGGCTGTGCAAAGAAGCACACGGAGCCGATTGGACGATGTTCCACCGGCGCGGTTTACGAAATACCGCTATCGTGTGGAAAAGTGTACCTGGATCAAATGCGTCGCTGTGTTAACCAGCGCGACAAGGAACATGAGCGCTCATTACAGGATGAGTCAGCGAGATGCCTAAACCTGCCCCCCTCCCCCCCCCCTCCTACCATTCCAGCAATTGCCCGGATTGTGAGCCACAACTTGATGGAATAAAAATTTTAAGTCGCAGTAAAGACCAATTGGCCCGCGAAACATCAGAAGCGCACTTTATCAAGAAGAAGGGCGACACATGCATCAGCACCACATCTATCTGCTTGCGTGACTGCGAGATTGGATGACTAAATAAGGGCTGATAGATGTATTAATCCATGTTTTTTCATAGGCCTCGCGCATGCGCTCACTGTCTACATTTGCTATAAAGGGTCACTTGTGTGGTTTTGATAAACATAGTTGGAGTAGCGCCCGTCCTGTGTGTTTACTGTAGTGTCTGCGTCTAAAAAGTGACGCTGAATATTTGAAGCAACATGTGTGACCGACTAGCCCCGCAACGTGTTTTGCTAAGTAAGCACTGTCAGTTTAAATGATTCCTAGGGCTTTACATCTGAAAACCACGCTATGATTATAGAACCCTAGGTGGTCAAAGTTTCCGGAGCCCTCCACGGCGTCTCTCATAATCACATCTGGTTTTGGGGCGCAATACCCCAGAATTCAATCGAATCTACGTTATAATTATGAGAGATGCCGCAGTAGGTGGCTTCGGAAATTTCGACCACCTCGGTTTTTTTTTTGTTTATCGTACACTGGTATCGCACAGTACACAGGCCTCAAGATTTGCCTTTCATCGAAACGCAACAGTTGCGAGCTGTGATGAATCCCGCGACCTTCGAGTCAGCAGCCGACCGACATTGCCACTGGATCGCCGTGGCGGGGCGAGTGCTGTGGAGGATATATCAAAAAATACATAAATTCCAGTAGCACTCTATGCCTTCTTCCAAGTTTGCTCATATCTGTAGGAATACTTGAACATACGACGCTTATACTACGCATATCAGCGTCTGGTCCAGCGATATATACCTAAGCGGAAAAAGGTCTTTACTTGGTGGTCACCATGCTTCAATTCTTCTTTAAAGCGCCTGTCAAATAAAAAGAAAAGAATTTTCCGTCGCGCGAAGAGAACTCATAATACTGATCACTGGATAGCGTATCCGGCAAGTTTATATAGAGTATACATGTGCGATCAAGTGCGCAAAGGATTCGTTTCTCAAAGATACTTTGCCGTTTGTGCTCCAAGGTAACTCTCGAAAATTTTGGAGCATTGTCGGCGGTTGAACAGCAATGCCAATGCAGTTATCTCATAGCGACAACACTACGGTCCCGCTCGGCCAGTCATGCGCAGTGTTCAACAACGCACTTGTTTCTTCAGTACAACTGCCCCTGCGCGTTACCATGGTTACATGACCGAAACATTTTGCCTATAGATCCCACTGTTATAGAGTGGGTTGACGCTGCCGTGCTAGCTTATAATTGGAAGATCTCCTGTTCTTCTGGTGCTGACTTAGTCAACGCAAAGATGTTAAAAATAACCGGAGTGTACTCAGCAATAATTATCTCGAAACTTTCTGAACAATATTTACAGTGTTCGATATTAACTACTGACTGGAAGGTGGGGAAGGTTGTCTATATCTTTAGGTCACCTAATGCCCGATTCAGCTGATAACTACCGACTGATCTCATTAGCAAGCATTGCATGCAAATCATAGAAGACAGCATATATTTGCACTTAGTATAATTTTGGAGGAGGATTCTTTACTTCTGATTCCCAACATG
This sequence comes from Hyalomma asiaticum, assembly GCA_013339685.2. Classification (NCBI taxonomy): domain Eukaryota; kingdom Metazoa; phylum Arthropoda; class Arachnida; order Ixodida; family Ixodidae; genus Hyalomma; species Hyalomma asiaticum. Next base: position 79,123,496 of record CM023487.1, on the reverse strand, counting down.
AATTTAGATAAATGTTTCCACGTGACACCCAACTACTCATATTTACTAGTGATCTGCTTATAGCTACTGATCTTGGTTTCGATATAGACTGCATTTTTCTCAATTTCGCAAAGGCGTTTGACTCGGTATCACATGAGTTGCTGCTTTTCAAAAAAAGCAAACCGGATATCGACACCGAACGCATTTAACTGGACTAAAGATCTTCTTTCAAACTGAACATAATATGTCACGATTAACGATTCTCCCTCTGCACTTTGTTCAGTTGCGCTAGCTGTACCAGAGGGGTCTGTGCTGGGCCCACTGTTTTTTTCTAATCTACATCAATGAACTCCCTAACACTAGTGTCTATTTCATCAAGACTTCGCAGATGACTGTGTATTTTATCACGAAATAATGAACTTGTCAGATTTACTAAATATCCAAAATAACCTTAAACAATTCTCCCTATGAAGCGATAAATGGCTTATGCAACTAAACGTTAATGTAAGGTCATGAAAAAAAATTACGCCCGCATCTTCCCACGGGGGAACATCGAGTAAATGCGTCGCAGAGTGGTGGGGGTATCGCGTGAATGTTGCGTAATTGGTATATGGTTTGGGAATGCTTAATTGTTATTTCGTCTTTATTATTCTTGAGCAAAGCGTCGAGTCAAGCGAAAGCCAAGTAAAGACGCCCTTGACTGAATTCCGAACGCGCGCTGCGCCGCCTATATGCACACCGCCGGCGTTCGAGTGAGAGGAAAACGGGGGTGAGGTCCGCCCCCCCACTGCGCATGCTCGGCTTGCTGAACGCTCGCCTGGAGCGACTGTTTTGCGTGTGTCTTCCTAGGCCGGCACGAGACCAGCCGAGCATGCGCAGTGGGGGTGTGAACGGCGCCGGCGCCGCCGACGCCGAAGCGCGACATCGTGCGACTAAGAAATGCTCCGCATTTAATAACGCGAAGCCTCCACAGTACACACTACAGTTATCAGCTCAAAGGAGTTCCCTTGAATTCCGTTAACTCCTAAAGATAACTTGGAATTAGTATCATTAGCGGCCTCTCCTCGAACATGCACGTAGATTACGTAACCTGCAATGCTAACCGTAGTTTTCGCTACATGCGCCATAATTTTTCTAAAGCGCCCTCTTCTTTAAAATTAATTCTGTACAAAACTTTAGTACGTCCCAAACTAGATTATGCATGCAGCATCTGGGACCGCCTCAAACCGTACTAATCAACAGATTCGAATGTGTTCAGAATCGCGCCGCGCGGTTTATATTGTACAATTCCCGCAACGCTTGTGTATCTATAATAAAGAACACACTACAACTGCCTGATCTGTCTTTACTTCGAAACCTCTTCGTGTTTGTCTCTTTAAAAAAACTTAGCACGAAAATGAAGAGTTAGAACGCCACGTTTTTCTTCAACCTGAGTACATATCATCACGCGTGGACTACAGCTTCAAGGTTGGTGTCTAACTTTGCCAAACAAACCTATAGTTAATTGGTGGCAAATCTTCAGTGCCTCCCATGCAGACATTGAACATTGGCTGCCACTTGGGAATATTCGCTTGCAGTCCACCTCGGTAATTTTTGTGCCCTTTGAAACCATACTGAGCCGCAATAAAGGCGCACATCAATAAAATCCTGCGCGCCGCTAAGCTATATTTGTGTGTATGTTGCAGTTCGGAAATGTATTTGACCACACAGCATGTATACTGTGTTGTCAGGCCAAGATATGACAGTGCTTTGAACTCTGCGTTGCTGTCGTATGATATGTGTACACTCTAAATTTTCTTTTACAGGCCGTCGGGACTGCCCCGGGCAGACGTTTGCTGCAATGGAGATATTCCTTCTGGTAACATTCTTGCTTCAGAAATACCGCATCCTGCCGGAGCACCCATCGGAGATCGACTTAGACTCACCTGACTTTGCGTTGTCACATGCCACTAAAGTCAAGCTGCGGTTTTTACCAAGAAAAAGTGCCAAATGCTGATATAACAAGATATTTTCCCTTGATGTCAATGCATATACAAAGCTTGCGAGCATATACGACGGATAAATAAAAGAGGAGTGCGCTCATGGTTTATGTGGTGTCTCAATTAACGTACACAACAACCTGGAAATTTCAACCTAGTTATTTCCATATTTTACTCATCCTTCATGCCGGTCTTTTCGTTCTGTTTTGCGATAACTCTCGTCACCATGATGAGCATCAGCGTACAGGCGCTACGAGCAGTGCATGCAAACGCCTCCCATAGACATCTCCTTTGAACTTGTCCCGGCGCTAGATGGGGTTACTCTCAACTGGAATGCTAGCGGTCAAGAGCATCATCGAAATAGTGCACACGTATAGATAATATTATCCCAGCCTTATATATCGGTGTTTCACAAAAAAATCACAGCATATCCACGGGGTGAATGATGATGAGTGGGCGAAGCTCCGGAGGGAATCATCAGTAAACCGTGAATCTTCCGTGTAATTCGCCTAGTCGATCATCATGTAAAGACGTGAGAAACACTGTATTCGAACGCTGGGACCTCGCGTTTAAGGGGACGCTAGCACAAACGCGTTAGAAACGTGCAGTACACTCTAGCAAGGTGGAGAGGCCACAGCGTCTTACGCAGCCCCTTACACAGGCCGGAACGCGCACCGCGTTTGCTGACGCCATCACATGACTGCTGAGAGAGTATAAGGCGGAGAGGCCGCAGCGTCTTACACCAGCACCCAAAATACGCGGGTTCGATCCCGGCGGCGGCGGTCGTATTTTCGATGGAGGCGAAAATGCCAGAGGCCCGTGTACTGTGCGTTGCCAGTGCACGTTAACGAACCCCAGGTGGTCTAAATTTCAGGAGCCCTCCACTACGGCCTTTCTCTCCTCTCTATCTCTTTCACTCCCTTTCCGCCACCCCCACGGACGCTTAGCCGTGCTCCCTACATGGGCTGCAGAAATTAGCGCCCTTTCCTAACCGAACCACAATCGATCAATCAATATTACACGGGCCGTAACGCGCTAGCACAAACGCGTTAGAAACGGGCAGTCTTTCGTTAATGCCGGGTATTTAGTGTCATCGTGGTGCATGTGTCCATGTGCGCTTCGTGGCGTAGTGTCCTGAAGGCACGTTTTTCTTTTGAATATTTAAGCACAGTTTCCCGTAAAAAATTGTATAAAGATTTATGCGATGTGGTTCTTCCAGTTCCACTGTACCGTACTCAGTACTATGCTGGAACATGGAGCAAAGTGTTAAAGCGCGTTAAAGGCATGCCTGTGCGTCCGGGGGTTAAAACATTCTTCTTCAAGCTTCATGCCGGTGTCTTGCCAGTTAAGACGTGGATGTCTGACAAAGGCTTATTCGTTCCGTGGGGTGATCACTGCTTTTTGTGTCGGAAGCCTGAAACAATTGAGCATGTTTTTCTTGATTGTTGGGACGCGGTGTTCTTCTGGGATGTCCTTCAAAGGACATTAAAGAAAGACTTCCCGCTGGACGCACAGGGAATAAGGTACCTCGCCATTGATAATGAGGATGGATTTCCGTATGACATTGTCATGCTTTTGGCTCTGCATAGTATTTGGAGGTCACGCATGGCTATACGTCATGCTGAAGTCGATGCTCGACGAGCTATAGAATACTTTCGAGAGTCCTTAACTTCGTTTCTGGAACTGCAAAAATTGCAAATAGATATGCCCGATTGGGTACCGCGCATGGAATCACTATTGTAGTAGTGGCTAGCCCCGCGCGTTCAGAAGTGAGGGGTCCCTGGTTCGATTGCCCGCTTCGGACAGAACTTTCGGAATTTTTTTTTCATAAGGGTAGACGTGGCTACCTACTACTACTACGACGAAAGGGCGCCTTTCGCTCTCTCTCTCTCTCTCTGTCTCTCTCTCTCTCTCCCACAAGACAGCAGATGGAACAGTGAGAGCTCGCGAGCCGGGAGGCACGCGCCGAGGGCGAGCGCGTGCCTACCGGGAGATACTGCCGGATACGCCTTACGCCTGACGCGGGACAAGGAGCTTCGCCCCTAAAAATCGCGGGAGAACATTACAATACAAGCGCTTTTCTCGCCGGAGGATGCAAGACCAATTAGCCAGTATCACTCAACCTTTTAAGCTACGCAGTTCACATAAGCCACTGCTTACTTTGCTGCTCCTATTCTCCATAGCAAGTGTTTGTACACGTTCGACTGACCGTTTTCGTACTCTTTCTCAATATGAGTCTCTGTTTCTCTCATCCCTTCCTCTTAGAGTATCCTCTCTGCGCGGATCCTTTCGAAGTTGTTTACATGTTCTCGTTCCGTGAGTCCACAAGCTCCGTCTCATACGATAGTTCGCATACCGCCCCGGTATCTATCGGTGTTGTCGTCCTAACGCCTTCATGCCGTAATCCACATACTCGGCGAGCCGTATGTCGTGCCGGTCGTTAAAGTCCTTGTGAACAGGCTGCGCTCTCTGCGGGGCGGAAGCGGTGCCAGTCGTTAAATTAATTGTGAGCCCGCCACCACTGTCTCCTTGAACAGTTGCAGTAAGCAAGAAGCGATTGTCATCGCTACCTTCGCATTGGGATCGCGTGTCGGCGCGGCGCGACCGTCAACATGCGCTTTCCTCTAAAAGGTAAGGTCACATAAACGAAGCTGCAGAAGGCAGGCGCCCGGCCGCGACCGAGAGGAGCGGTTCGTGGCATCCGTTTGCTTTCACCTGATTCTGGGAAACGCTAGGTGGCGTCCGGGAAGCAGACGTGGTCGCGTCGGCTCCCGCTTCTTTAAATGTGTTCGGACATCTTTCTTAGGTTCTCCACAGCTAATCTGGAGTTTTATAAACCAGTCTTGTGGAAACTTTCCGACGGCATCGTTCACGTTGCGGTGAGTGGACTTTTCGGCGAGTTATTGAACTTCGAGTGCGCGAAGCGGTGGACGGACTCCGAAGCTTAACCACTCATAGGCTTATCTTCGAGTACAGCACTTTCGTGGCAATGTCGGGCCTTGTCAGGCCCCTGTCGCCCCTGAAAAAACGGCGAAGATGCTGGAACCGTTCTTGTCAGCCTTGATTGATGGCTGTCCCATCATGTTTGCCAGCATTCCTAATTGAATGAGCCAGGATTTCCTGCCAGACTACTTTATTGGCTGAGCCAAGATTACCCCCACCTTTTTATTGGCTGTTATCTAAACTTCCAGCTTTATCATGCACTCACTTAAATTTGTTTTTTCGAGGCTTTTGACTCTAGGCAAAAAGCAAGAATATCCATTAAATTAAGGAAGTAAAAATAGCTTTATTTTGCATTTAGTACGCATGTATGTATTGCCACTTTGGGAAAAGAACTTCGTTATGTTCAGCATTCGTCCTAATGACAATGGGATAAAACAGACATGAATGGTCTATGTACTCGTATGTTAGCGCCGAAACGTATCTTTCGAACATATACATGCATACAAATAAGCAAAATGTCTTCTCTGAGACACATTTTGTTGGTGAAACCTTCACAGCTTGGCCTTTCGTGCTACGCAGGAAGACTACCAGTACTAGGTGAGCTTCAGCGGATAGTTTCGCACCAAGACGTGTCGGTAGAATGTAAGCTCGTAGTATTAGACTGCGCTGGACGAAGCATGTGCGGACGAGATCTCATAAACACGCTGCACAAGGCTGGAGTTTCCGTACTGCAAATTGAAAATGGGGCGGCACCACGCACAGTACAAGCCATCAGTCAGGTCAAAACCACCCGCGCTGAATGCGCGGATGTCTTCTCGGAGGAATTGGGACTGATGAAGGGGCCCCCAGCAAGCTTGTTGCTGAAGCATGGGGCGGTGCCCAAGTTTTGCAAAGCGAGGCCACTTCCGTATGCTCTCCGTGACAAAGTGGCCAAAGAGTTGGAAAGGTTGGTGTCGCTATACATTATATACCCCGTAAAGCATTCAGATTGGGCGACCCCCATAGTACCTGCGCTGAAAATGGACGGCACAGTGCCTATTTGCAGGGATTTTAAGGCCACGTTGAATCAAGCTTGTGCAACTGAGCAATATCCCCCTCCACTGAACAAGGACATGTTTGCGTCATTAGGCGGTGGGGAGGTGTTCAATACGCTGGACCTGAAAGATGCCTACAACCAGGTGCCATTGGACGATGGGGAACGCAATCTGCGCGTTATTAACACGCACCTGGGAATTTCAGCTACACCAGGCTGCCGTTCGGCAATTCCTCGGCTCCTGATATATACCAGAGGAAAATGGGCGCCATGCTAGCAGGTCTTACTGGAGTGCAAGCATGCTTGGACGATGTGCTTGTGTCTGAAAAATCGGCACAAAACGGAGCTCGGCTGAAAGCAATTTTGCAGTGATATCGAGAACACGGGGTACAGCTGAGCTATGACAAAAGCAGTTTCAGCTAAGCATCCGCAAGCTATCTGGGACATCGCATAGATCGACTCGGTCTGCACCCCACCGAAAAGAGCGTGGAAGCTATAGTGAATGCACCGAGTCCTTGCAACGTGAGCGAGTTGCGTCCGTTTGTTGGAATGTTGACATTTTATTCCGGGTTTTTACCGAAAATATCAACAACATTATCGCCGTTGTATCAGTTGCTGGAAAAGAACACAAGGTGGCAGTGGAACCTCCCCCAGGAAACGGCATTCGTCAAAGCTAAACAGTGCCTGAAGGACGTAGGGGTGCTTGCTCATTTTAACCCGTCAAGAGAGCTGAAACTGTATTGCGACGCATCTCCACACGGCATTCGGGCAATGCTGTTCCACACAGAAGGCAGCACTAATCGATGACACAGCTTGCTGGCCTAGTTGGTGTTTACTTAACGCCATGATGAAGCCGCCACTAGAACAACATAAACACAATGGTAGAAAACACAGGAACAGGACACGCGGCACTCCCAACTGAATAGGTCTGGGTGTGTCCCAGGAATAGTCAAGTTACATGCGCAGTGTCTTCGAAAGCCTACGTTATCCAGCGGTCAAACAATCTCTTCTCCGAATCGTACAAAGATATGGACGTATCGCTGATACAACTTGTCCCTTTCTTTTTTATGTAATATGCTTCCATGAGCTCTCGCGCACTTTGATTTTTGCTCCTGCCTAGAATTCTAATCTCTTTAAAACATGGTTGACATGTGCAGCTCTTGCTGTGCATTGGCAAATGCGCCAAGCCATCTTTCATTAGATTTAGTTCGTGCTCCCTGGCTCGCTCGTTTATACAGCGTCCCGTTTGGCCGATGTACGAGTTGCTGCAGGAAAGGGGAATTTCGTATACCACACCTTTGACACACCTACCATAGGTCGTGTCGTGATGCTTGCCACAACCCTGCCGGCCGGTCTCCTCGAGAGTGGTTCTCGGGCACAACTGAGCCAGCTTGACGGGTGCAGAAAAGGCAATCGGTACCTTATACCTGCCTGCAACCTTTTTCAGGTTATGGGAGACCCTATGTATATAGGGAATCACTGCAGGTCTTATGGTTCTCGCTTCTTCAGGTCCCCCTGCGGTACCTCTCGTAGCTTTACCTTTTACTTTCCGTAAAAGCGCTTCGGAGACTGCAGTCAGTAACGAGTCAGGGAAGCTAGCAGCTTTCAGTCGCTTGATCTGATTGTCAAATGAGCTCTGCATCATGTGCGTGCACGATTTGTCGAGAGCAGACCCCAGGCAGAGCATAGCAATACCACGCTTGACACTTTTAGAGTGGCAAGAATCATACGGCATGACCCCTTTCTTGGCACGTGGAAAGTATTGCCGACACGTTATCCCGTCACGAAATGAGGTACTTAAATCTAAAAACTGTAGGGTGTTACCATGTGGCAATTCTTTTGTAAACGTCAGCCCTTTACCATGAATCTTAAAAATCTTTAAAATATTGTCACGGCACTTGTGGAAAGCAAGGTGTAGAAAGAAGAAGAGGAAGAAGAGGAGTTCATTCCCTGGCCTCGCTCCATCCTGTTGTTCGGCTCGCAGCCTCCGGAATAAACGTCACCTAGCTCTTAAACGACTTCGGCCTCGTAACATCTTGGTGGAACGTGCTGGGTACGACGCTCAAACACGGAAGCCCTGCTGTCTTGCCTTCGCCGCAGCCGTCGCCTTGCCGGTCTTCCGCCGTTGCCACTTGACATGTCCACCACCGCGGACGCTTCGACATCGACGCCTGCTGGCCCGTCACAGCCTCACAGGGAGCCACGCCCCTTCGGAGGAAAACCTGGCGAAGACGTGGACGAATGGCTAACTCACTACGAACGCGTGAGTAAAAGCAACAAATGGGATTTAGATACACGGCTGACGAATGTTGTATTCTCCCTAACTGACACCACACTCGTCTAGTACGAGAACCACGAGGACACTTTGACGACCTGGGACACATTTACTGAAGAGCTGAGGAACTGCTTTGGCGCAGATGCCTCTGCAAAGAAAAAGCGGGCCGAGCTGACTCTCGCTCAAAGGGCCCAGCTTGCTGGTGAAACTTGCACAGCCTATATTGAAGAGATACTGAGGCTTACGAAGTTGGTGAATCCGCGGATGTCCGAAGAGGATAAGGTCGGCCATTTACTGAAGGGGATCGCCGAAGACGTCTTCCACTTTCTAATTGGCAAGGACAATTTGAATTCGGTGTCTGACGTCATCCGACATTGTCGTACCTTCGAGACGTTGAAGACACGACGAATAACGACCAAGTTCGGTAGGTTGGCCAACGTCACGACGGCAGCAAGTGTTGAAGTGAGCTCGTCGTCGGATGTGATCTCGTCGACAGACTTGGCTTCGACAATACGCCAAATCGTCCTTGAGGAGCTGCTTCGACGTGATGAAATGGTGTCATCCACATCACGTTTCGCTGCAGCCGCGTGCCCTCCGCAATACGCCGTGTGTGCACGGCCTGCTTCTACATGGCAATCAGTGAATGCTGCGGACGTCGACTTCTACACAGAACCCCATCGTTCAGTGTCGCCCCCCTCGACGAGTCCCGATCGCCAGCAGCGCTGCGACTTCAACAGCCGCTACCGACGACCCCGGACGGATTATTATGAGGAGGCCAGAGCTGTTGGCCGTGGCTCTTATCCTGACGCACCTGTCTACTTTGAAGAGCCGTTTGTGCGTCGACGCCCGCCTTCTACTATGTGCTACAACTGTGACGCACCCGGCCACATAGCAAGGTTCTGCGAACACCGACAGCCACCTCGATCCGGGCGGCCTGCTAGTGGATTTTGGCGAAATGACCGACGGGACCCCGGAGCACGATGGCCAGCCCACGCGACACCGGACAGTAACTACTGGCAAAGAAGTTCGCGCAACGTTTCACCCGCCACCGATCGAAGCTTGACTCCACCGTCAGCGCCTCGGTCACGCCGCTCACCATCTCCACGGCGGCGCCTGCCGTCGCCACCTCCGGGAAACTAACAAGGGCGGCCGATGGGGGTGAGGCCGCTGGGAATTCGCTGCACGAAGATATACCTCCTCCCGTTTTTATGATAAAGAACAAGGTGCGTGTGCTTGTTGATGGGGTGCCCACAATGGCTTTAGTAGACACTGGTGCAACTATTTCTGTGATGAGTCTCGTCTTTAAACAGGCACTACGTCGCAAAGTAATGTTTCCGTGGGGTCCGGTGGGAATGTTTGTAGGAGTCGGTGGTGAATCACTGTGTCCCGTTGGCACGTGTACTGTTGATGTACTCTTGGGTGGTCGACATTTTGCTACGGAATTCGTGGTCATCTCTCGATGCACGCACGACGTGATCTTAGGTATTGACATTCTGAAGCAGTGTGGAGTCACAGTTGATTGCCAAAGTGGTGAATTGTTAGTACGCGGCGACCTTCCTTCTGGAATTTTGGAGCGATCCCTATCACGAGGGTAGCTTTTCTGTTTGTGAAGATACCGTCGTGCCTGCCTTATCAGCTGTCTGTGTTCCAGTTGCTTGCACCAGCTTTCTAACGGAAATGTTTGAAGCCACAGTGGAGCCCATTCATTTAACCTGCGCTAAAAAGAACATCATCATTCCCCACTGCCTTGTCCCAGTGGAACACAGGCACGCTGGTTTGTGGACAGTGAACTACTCTGCGGAACCTGCGATACTTCCTGACGGCTTGAAACTCGCCACCTTCAGACAAGATGAATTTCTCGCGGTGGCCACGGTCACAGATGAAGCTGCTCCCAGTAAAGAGACAAGCATTGGGCCTACTGATTCGCGTGTTGTTCGAATGATTAGTCAATCGCTTAGTACCAGTGAGCGCAATGCTTTGGCCAGTGTGCTTTCAAGGCACCTACTTGTGTTCGACTTCGCGCAAAACGCCAATGCTTCCACGATCCCAGCGTCTCGCACGTGCCACAGGATCAATACGGGCACAGCACAACCGATCAGGCAAAAGCCTTATCGGGTTTCTCCGTCGGAAAGAAAGATTATTAATGAGCAGGTTCACGAAATGTTAGAAAAGGGAGTCATTCAGGAATCGAGTAGTCCTTGGTCGGCGCCAGTGATACTCGTGAAGAAGAAAGATGGGACATGGAGGTTCTGCGTGGACTATCGACGCCTCAATGCGGTCACTAAAAAGGACGTCTATCCGCTTCCTCGTCTTGACGACGCCATCGACTGCCTGCACTCACCATCGTATTTTTCGTCGGTGGATTTGTGGTCGGGATATTGGCAGATCCCGATGGACCCGGCGGACAAAGAAAAAACGGCGTTTGTGACCCCTGATGGACTCTACGAGTTTAATGTAATGCCATTCGGGCTTTGCAATGCACCCGCAACGTTCGAACGGTTCATGGACACGATTCTGCGCAGCATGAAGTGGGAAAATTGTATGTGCTACCTCGACGATGTCGTCATTTTTGGTCGCACATTCAGCGAGCACAATAAGCGTCTGGATGTTGTCCTTACCTGTGTCAAGAACGCTGGATTAGTCTTGAATTCCAAAAAATGCCATTTCGGTGAGCGGCAAGCTTTAGTTTTAGGTCATCTCGTGGATAAAGACGGTATACGACCTGATCCACAGAAGACGAAGGCAGTCGAGGCGTTCCAACGACCGCGTTCTGTGAAGCAGCTGCGCAGTTTCTTGGGACTGTGTTCATACTTCCGCCGCTTTATTAATCGGTTTGCTGACGTTACTTACCCACTGACATGCCTTCTGCGAAAAGATGCGCCGTTCCACTGGACTCCAGAGTGCGACGCGTCTTTTCGGCAACTCAAGTTCCTTTTGACGTCACAACCACTTCTACGGCACTTTGACTCCTCAGCACCGACCGAAGTTCACACAGATGCTAGCGGTGTGGGTATCGGTGCCGTACTCGTCCAGCGACACGCTGAGAAAGAACACGTTATCGCTGATGCCAGCCGCTCACTAAGCAAGCCTGAGTGTAACTACACCGTAACCGAGCAGGAATGCCTTGCCGTCGTCTTTGCAGTTCAGAGGTTTCGTTCTTACTTATACGGTCGACACTTCAAGATTGTTACGGACCCTCTGCTGGCTTGTAAATCTGCGCGATCCATCTGGCCGACTTGCACGCTGGGCCCTCAGACTACAAGAGTACGACTTCGCTGTATCGTACAAGACTGGTCGGCGTCACGCTGATGCAGATTGTCTTTCGAGGATGCCACTGCCGTCCACAGACTGCGATGCAGACAATTTTGACAACTACCTGGCTGCCCTCACACCTGCTTTTCCCGACCTAGACAAGTGCAGAGCTGAGCAGCGCAAGGACCCCAGCTTGCAGTCATGCTTTCAAGCCGCAGAAAGTTCTACGCCACCTCGTCGTTTTTGTGTTCCCGATGGTTTATTGTACAAGAAGGACTACACAGCAACTGGTGCACAACTCCTGCTGGTGGTTCCGGAAAGCCTCCGCACTTCTGTCCTGCTAGCCATGCATGATGACCCTACTTCAGGTCATCTGGGATCAACAAGGACACTGTACCGAACCAAGGAACGTTTTTATTGGCCGAGAATGCGTCAAACCACCTTGCAGTACGTCGCCAGCTGCCCCACTTGTCAGCGTTATAAGCATCCCACGAAAGCTCCCGCCGGTCAACTCCAGCCTGTATCACCTCCAAGCTCCCCCTTTGAGCAAGTTGGTATTGATCTGCTAGGTCCTTTCCCACGATCGACTGCAGGAAACCGTTGGATAGTCGTGTGCGTTGACCATCTTACCCGGTACTGCGAGACGGCCGCTATTCCATCTGCCACGGCCGCCGCCGTCTCCCTTTTCTTGCTGCATTCTGTTATTCTTAGGCACGGACCACCTCGAGTCATCATCAGCGACCGTGGACGTCAGTTTACTGCGGACGTGGTAAAGCAGCTCCTACGCTTATGTGCTTGTACCTTCCGGTATTCCACTCCATACCACCCGCAAACGAATGGCCTCACAGAGCGTACCAACCGTACATTTAGCAACATGCTTGCGATGTACATTGCATCAGACCACAAAAACTGGGATGAGATTCTACCGTTTATAACGTATGCGTTCAACAAAGCGAGGCACGAGACGACTTGCTACAGTCCCTTCTTTCTCCTCTACGCCCGTCCACCACGTCATACGCTAGACACCATCTTTCCTTTCTCGTCTTCTGATGACTGTTCTATACCAGAGATTCTCTGTCGTGCCGAAGAGGCTCGTCGGCTTGCTCGTCAACGGACACTCGCTGCTCAAGACTCATCAAAGGCCAGATACGACTGCCGACACCGCCCCGTTACCTATGTAGCTGGTGACCTCGTGTTGTTGTGGACCCCTGTGGGGAAATGCGGTCTATGCACGAAACTTTTGGCAACTTATGATGGCCCTTTTGTGATTATTGACCGCCTGAGTGAGGTGAACTACACGATCGCACGCCTCACCGCTACTGGCCGACGTTCGGCCCGAAACCAGGTAACGCATGTCGCCCGGCTTAAACCATACACCCCACGAGGCGCCAACTGACTCGCCCGGCGGGCTTCGTCTGCGCGGGGAGAAATGTCACGGCACTTGTTGAAAGCAAGGTGTAGAAAGAAGAAGAGGAAGAAGAGGAGTTCATTCCCTGGCCTCGCTCCATCCTGTTGTTCGGCTCGCAGCCTCCGGAATAAACGTCACCTCTGAAACGACTTCGGCCTCGTAACAATATCATCGCAGCGATGCAAGGAGCCTTGTCCGTTAAAAAGAATAAAAAAATCGTCCACATATCTGAAAGTCTTCACAATGTTTAAAGTGGCGTCCAGTCTAAAAGTTTCATCGAGTGAACAATCTACTCTGGATAAAAATACGTTGCACAGCTGCGGCGCCATACACGACCCAATGCGAATGCCCCGTTTCTGTAAAAAGAGCTGTTTGTCAAAACATATAAAAAATCTATCTGTGTAGTACTTTTATATGTTTCAACAAACAGCTGTTTTTACAGAAACGGGGCATTTGCATTGGGTCGTGTATTGCGCCGCAGCTGTGCAACATATTTTTATCCAGAGTACATTGTTCACTCGATGAAGCTTTTAGACTGGACGCCACTTTAAACATTGTGAAGACTTTCAGATATGTGGACGATTTTTTGATTCTTTTTAACGGACAAGGCTCCTTGCGTCGCTGCGATGATATTTTAAAGATTTTTAAGATTCATGGTAAAGGGCTGACGTTTACAAAAGAATTGCCACAGGGTAACACCCTACAGTTTTTAGATTTAAGTACCTCATTTCGTGACGGGATAACGTGTTGGCAATACTTTCCACGTGCCAAGAAGGGGTCATGCCGTATGATTCTTGCCACTCTAAAAGTGTCAAGCGTGGTATTGCTATGCTCTGCCTGGGGTCTGCTCTCGACAAATCGTGCACGCACATGATGCAGAGCTCATTTGACAATCAGATCAAGCGACTGAAAGCTGCTAGCTTCCCTGACTCGTTACTGACTGCAGTCTCCGAAGCGCTTTTACGGAAAGTAAAAGGTAAAGCTACGAGAGGTACCGCAGGGGGACCTGAAGAAGCGAGAACCATAAGACCTGCAGTGATTCCCTATATACATAGGGTCTCCCATAACCTGAAAAAGGTTGCAGGCAGGTATAAGGTACCGATTGCCTTTTCTGCACCCGTCAAGCTGGCTCAGTTGTGCCCGAGAACCACTCTCGAGGAGACCGGCCGGCAGGGTTGTGGCAAGCATCACGACACGACCTATGGTAGGTGTGTCAAAGGTGTGGTATACGAAATTCCCCTTTCCTGCAGCAACTCGTACATCGGCCAAACGGGACGCTGTATAAACGAGCGAGCCAGGGAGCACGAACTAAATCTAATGAAAGATGGCTTGGCGCATTTGCCAATGCACAGCAAGAGCTGCACATGTGAACCACGTTGTAAAGAGATTAGAATTTTAGGCAGGACCAAAAATCAAACTACGGGAGAACTCATGGAAGCATATTACATAAAAAAGAAAGGGACAAGTATCAGCGATACGTCCATATATTTGTATGATTCGGAGAAGAGATTGTTTGACCGCTGGATAACGTAGGCTTTCGAAGACACTGCGCATGTAACTTGACTATTCCTGAGATACACCCAGACCTATTCAATTGGGAGTGCCGCGTGTCCTGTTCCTGTGTTTTCTACCATTGTGTTTATGTTGCTCCTGTGGCGGCTTCATCATGGCGTTAACTAATCGACGAATCGGATTCCGTTCAAGGACTCTCACTAAAGCCGAACGAAATTACTCCCAAGTAGAGCGTGAGGCGCTGGCACTAGTTTTTGGCGTCACGAAGCTCCGGGACTACCTGTTCGGCCGTGAATTCACACTTGTTACGGATCACCAACCGCTGCTGGGATTGCTCAGGTCCGACCGGCCAACGCCCTCAATGGCAGCAGCCCGCATCAAACGCTGGGCACTCTACCTCGGTGGTTATCGCTATAAGCTTCAGTACACTCCTGGAAGGCAAATGATCAACTCGGACGCCCTCAGTCGGCTTCCGCAGCCGTTTTCCAGTCCTGCTATCGAGCTACAAGAATACGTCTTTTCTTGGAAAGCCTGGACGAAGGCATAGTAACGACGCGCGAACTACAACACCTGACAGAGCACGACTCGGCACTCCCACGCATCAAACATTACATTTTGCAGGGTTGGCCTAGAAGTTCGAAAGGCGTGGAGCCGGACATAATGGCATTCTTTCATCGTCGGCTAGAATTATCCACAGCACACGAGTTGGTTTATTGGGGCCATCGAGTGGTTATGCCCTCCATTGCGCGGGAACGATTACTGGAGTTCCTGCATGAAAATCCCCAAGGGTCTCCGGCGATGAAGTCCATAGCGCGATCATTGTTTTGGTGGCCGGGACTGGACCGAGAAATGGAGAGCTTGTCGGCCACATGCAAGAACTTCACCTCCAATTTACCCATGCCGCCGATCGCACCGCAAGCACATTGGCCACAAAAACTGGAGAAGTGGTCACGCATTCACGTGGACTTTGCGGGACCAGCAGAAGGCATGGCGATTCTGGTCATAGTTGATTCCCATACAAAGTGGATAGAAGCCATCCCTCTCAAGCAGGCCACCACGATTGCTACAATGAATTGTTTGCGCGACATTCAGCCGATTTGGTGTGCCCAGAACGATTGTTTCCGATAACGGTACACAATTCACTAGCCGCGAATTTGCAACGTTTGTCGAGCAAAACAACATGCGTCCCCATTATTCCGGCTCACGCGCCGTCCGCTACCCCCACCCCCGGCTGTTCGCGGCGGCGCGCCGCATCACTCTATGGGAGCGGAGAACAAAACAGCTATAACTCCTCTCCCTTTCTGATTTTCCAACTACTGTCCCGGTTTCATACAGCAAATGCACAAACCTTTATTCTGCCGGAGTTACAGCCTCGTGGCTGCAATATTCGCGGTTCCACGCGCATTTATGGACAAAAGCATTGGATCTATGGGAAACCCTCTGAAATGTTGGTCATATTTTCTCCTTTCAATCGCTACTGTGGTGCCATTTCTTAAAATATCCAATTGCTCTCCGGGATTTAGGTAGTGTAATATCCTAGCTTTAAGACGGTGTAAAGCGTATTGCAGTCGCATGGTAAAAAAAGTTCCACGGTCATTTTTATGACCGTGGAGCGAGAACAGAATCTGAGAGCGCCCTCTCTCGACGAGGGAGCGCGCACGGTGCGGTGCCGCGGGAGAATTGAAATGGGTATCGTTGGTCCCGCAAGGATCTTTATTCATTTGTGCTGTCATGATTCCGTGAAACAATTGTTAAGATCCTTTGCGAAAGTGTTCTTTGGGGCGGTATGGTGCAGCGATCAGCTAAATATTTCTTAGTAAGGGGGGAAATATTCTGTGTGTTTGTATGCTTCTACAGAGGGTGCTTCAGCTAAATACCGGCACTCTTAAAAGAAATCCACGTCCATGTTAAGAGAATAAAACGAACTTAGCATTATTCCCTCTCATCTTGACCACCTCAAACTACTTCTATTATGACCTCAGGTAATTAGTTCTCAATTCCATAGCCAACTTTTACGCGGTGGCTTTATAAGCAATCTGTTCCATAGGGAAGTTGTAAAGCATGTTCTACGGTGCTGATATGATGTATTTCTATGCTTTTAAGTGGAATACCTTTAATTATTTCGGGATTCTGAGAAGGCACAAATGATTTCAATAGTACCACTTGACCATGCCCTTGTGCGCCAAGTCAGGCGGTACATTTGCAGCGTCAAACCTGCTAAGAACGAACCACCGACGAGAACTGTACTGCAGTGACACTAGAAAAGATTACATGGGGTGGCCCCACATTTCGCGCTTTACGCCCGTCCAAGCACGCCGTCTGCGTGCATCATCGGTAATTCATTCTCGGTGCATTTGGGAGAGCTAATTTTGCTGTCATGGTGGAACAGCGCGCACAAACAAGGACCGAAGAGAAGTAATAGAAGACACGAGCGCTCGTGTCGTCTATTACTTCTCTTCGGTCCTTGTTTGTGCGCGCTGTTCCACCATGACAGTATACCAACTCGCCCAACTTGCTGCCTTGCTCTAATTTTGCTGCGAGAGAGCGCTTTCACGGGGTATTTTTTCAGATTGTGCGCACTATCTTAGAAGCCAGCAAAAATTACATCTATTTCACTTATTATCATAGAATTACATTATTTGGGGCCTAATTAACATGCTTTACAAATTCGCCGTCGAACGTACTGCGTTCTAAGGAACCGTTTAAAAGTTGCCTAATTAACTAATAATAAATAATTCCCCGAAGTAATCAAAAATTAGCCCCAGTTCGTGAAGATAACAGTGAATAACAGTTAGCTCGTTACATCCCCGTAAAGCGCACATGGAGCTTTCTTTTTTTTTTTAATGGTGGCACAGGTTGGTTATTTTACCGAATAACTTAGCAAACTTTAAAATCTGCGTTTTTAGATTAATGGGTACGATCTCTAAGGTTATCTGTTCACCTAAAGCAATGGTGGCTACACGTTCTTATAATCAATAAAATTAGGATAACGACGAAGAGCTCAGCTGCGTCCATAAATATATTGGGCTAATCTTCAAGTCTTGCAAATAAGCATATCTGGCACTCTCGCATAGCTTTATGCGAGATTTTACGAGACTTCCATAAGCTGTGGCATTTCCCCTGCACATTACCACCAGCTCCGCTTTGATTGCTTGAAATATGGAACATTCAAAATAAGGCAAGCAAAACAAACCGCTTGAAAGCCGACGTCCCGTCTTTAGCGACTTGACGAGAGAACGAAGAAAAAAATGCCGTTCAGTGTTCGAAGTGATTCTTCGAATGCGGAGACAAGGCACTTCGTTCGCAAAATGCCCCTAACACAGAGAGTTCTAGTACTTGTACGCGTCCGTCTCTCGTCCCCTTCGAACCGCATTCCACACACACACACACACACACACACACACACACACACACACACACACACACACACACACACACACACACACACACACACACACACACACACTTTGGCTTGTTAGAGGGCCTGCGTCGCCCAACTACTCGCTCCCTTTCCTCCAATATTTGCTGACAACTGGGATTCGAATGAGTTTCGGCACATCTTTGGCCGGCGCGGAAATGCAATCGTTAGGGATGAAAAATAAACATTTTTACAACGTTGATCTACATCACTTTTAACGATCTGTTCATCGAAATAGCGCAGGATATATTTTAGTAACAATACTTGCGTTATTCGCTTGGCGTATTAGAGAATGACTTTTAGTTTTCACGTGATGAAGCGTCCCACAGCACTAACTGCATCGCCGCGATGAAACGTACCCACTCGTTGCATTCAATTCAACCAAGCCACGAGGCACCTTGTGTTTTAGCCAGTTTTTAAAGCTCCTTCGTATTGCCCAGGTCGTATCGTCCAGCTCCATTAGACCACCACCTTTCGGTACACATTGCTAGCTCTCGCAAATTTACTTTAAACTATTCCTTCTTCAAGCGCGTATCCACAGGCTGAAAACAGGTTCCGTAATGCTTCGTTTCTATTTCAAACCAGACCTTAATCGAAATGAATACTTAATTCATTGATGAAGCACCATCCTATGTTGTAGTCCTTTTCGTACATGCACTGCGGTTATTGCCATAACTTTATTCGAATTCAGTTGTACGAGTGTGATATCATATCCGTATATCTATTGCTAAATTTTAATAGATCCACGTTCTTTAGGCACTAGTTTTTTTTTTCAATTTTTTACCAGACTTTCCGCTGTGGAACTGCGTGACTGGGGGCACACTAAATGAAACGGATAAGAAATTTCCGTACATAACGCATAAACCACAGACGCATTTACCTGCAAACTCCCAGTCTAGCTAGACGGGAAACAGGTGGCGGCAGATAAATGGGTGCGCTTTTTATGCGGGACACCCACGCACATTACTGCAGTCTCACAACGCATTGTCTTGAAGCTGCTTCGTGGAGGCAGGTCTGTGGTTGATACTTGTTTGATTCATTTATGCTTTCATAAAGACATCTTTCTGTGCTGTTTGTTTCTGGACAGCTGTATCTCTTGCCCTATTTCAATTGTTATCTTAGATATTTTGAGATTTAGAGTAATCTGGCGACTCGTTGATTATTTCAACCGTTTACGTCTCTTCTGTTGTTGAGTAGAACAATATGGGCGTCTTTTTTTTTCATTAAAATGGTCCACCCGACGTTTCGAAACAGCCTGTGTAGATGGTCACTAGATTTGTGAACTTTCAGTTCCCGTTTATCTTCAGCGAACTCAACTGATATGTCTTCTCGTGCTGCCACTTTCACGGGGGATGTGTCTCCAAAACAGTTCTGCCATGCTCAGCAGTCGAGGATAAACGTGCGCATTTATTATGAACTTGCCCTTCCATATTATCTAAAATTTATCTGTGAATAATATCGTTTCTAATATGAGTCATCTTCCTGACTCTTTAAGAAATATATTAGGTAGTGTTACTGCGCGCCTTCCTTTAATGCAGCTATTACGGCACAATGTAGGCAGCGCTTGCAGTTCGTGCTTCAGGCTCACCTCTTTCCAGCTACAAATAGTTGTGTTTTTGAGTTTCGCGTTGATGGACACATAGAGTTCACTCAATTGACCTTTTGTGCGCTTGGTGAAGTGATTCTTAATGGCTCTTCTTTTGTTTATAAAATGTTTTGCTTTATGAAAGCGTTTTATCAGTTCTTGCCAATACATTAGCCTGAAATGTGCATTGCCGCTTAAAAAAGGTCTTATGTAAAGGTCCTCAATTTTCTCCAAGTCGTCGTTTTCTTCCTCATGTAAACCCTCGTATTTATGCTGAAAGACAACTTTGTATTTTTCAGGTTCTTTTTGGAACATGTCTTCCGTGAGTTTTTAGAGAGTAAGGAGGATAAGGAGGTCTTTGACGTCGCAAACTTGTGAATACGGCATTTGAACTTTCAAGTTGCACTTGTGATATATAGTACGGCGGACTCCCTACTCCTTATGAGGTTTATTTCGTTTTCTTCCGTTTAAGGCTTCTCCGGTATCACATCTTTATATAACGATGTGTCATACCGCAGTTGCCGGTAAACCACTTCACAGGTTCTGGCCTGCTCTGATCATAGTACCGGCCTGGGCACTGAGGCGGACGGAGCCGCTTAGAGCAGATTTCATAGGGAGCTGGGGAGGAGCACTGGACTGACTGCTGTAGGACGGTTGCGGTTTTGACGTGGTTCTCTCAAATCGTTTCGGGATTGAACGTTGGTATATTGTTAATATGAATCGACATATATTGTGCCTACATACAGTATGGGTATAATAGGACAAGTTAGGATGGTTCGGATAATTGCTTTTAGAAGTTTGATAATGTAAAACAGCGCAAGCACGGACGAACCACAATAAAAAAAAAACATACATCGGACCAGTGTTGAGCGCTCTGGTTTTCCTGTGCGATATATTTTTGTGCATGCCTCATTTTCACTGTACATATCGAATAACTTCGTTCTTCTGTGTATGATGCATTTTCGGCACTTCTTTCGGCTTTTTTTCACTGCTTATATCGCCAGAAGATTATCTTGCCCGGCATCCTGCATTAATTCCGGCGATGGTGCATGCGAATCAACAGTTCGAAGTTGCGCCAGTATGTGGTTTGTCTTCTCTGTGCCCCGTTGATCTCGCGCCATAATTCTTCCTCTAAGTCATGTTTTTATGTCTCACGGCACGCGCTTCACACCGCGAGACCGTGCTAAGCAGCGTGCACTTTTCACCATCGACAAGCCTGGCCCAACGCAGCAGCATCAGGCGACCGCGTTCCTTAGGGCACTCGTCAACGAGTTCGCGGGAACGTAATGTAGGGAGGGCATTGCCGGCGTCGCGACGATATGCGAGACGCCCGGAACGGAGCACGTGATCAAGGCGCTGCTACGTAGTACGCAGCACGTCTGATGGCTGGCTAGATAGTGCACACGCCAGCGACGACGACCGCGCTAAGTCGATAGCAACCCCCACCCCTCCCACGGGTCTGTTCATGCTGGTAAAAGACGGATGGGGCGTTTCCTCTCCGCTTCGCCGCAGACCTTCCGAGCCGGGTGATGGATGTTATGACATGCACCCACCGAGAGGCGGATGTGCGCCACGATTTTTAGCGCCGAAGCTCCACCTGGGCGGTTCTCGGTTGTCGATGCATCCTGCGTAGCCAGTAGCGTCTCCCTTAGCATACAATAGTTGGCGCTGTCCCATAGAGATGCATGCAAACTGCAGTTGGGTGACGATACACTAGATGGCGCTTTACGCATTCTGTGTCGTCATCTCCATTTCTCAGTCTCGTTTCCGAGAGGGCGCTGTGCCATAGACATGCGTACAATATGGCGGTTGGGTGAAGGTACGCTAGATGGCGTTGGCGGTGCAGCTGCTCTCTGATTGGCTGCTGCGCGGGCTGCGCTGCTCTCATCCTCCTGGATCGTCGCCGTACGTGTCGGATCGCGCTTGGTGGACCATGGACGATGAGAAAAAAATCCGAACTTTGTGTCCGAAGCGCGGAATACAACCAGGGACCCCTCGCTTCCGAACGCGCAGCGCTAGCCACTACGCCACGCAGCGCACATGGACACATGCACCGCGATGACAGTAAATACCCAACATTAACGAAAGACTGTGCGTTTCTAACGCGTTTGTGCTAGCGCGTTACGGCCCGTTTAAGAAGCTGGTTTAAGACGCTGTGGCCTCTCCGCCTTATACTCTCACAGCAGTCATGTGATGGCGTCGGCAAACGCGGTGCGCGTTCCGGCCTGTGTAAGGGGCTGCGTAAGACGTCTTTACATGATGATCGACTGGGCGAATTACGCGGAAGGTTCACGGTTTACCGATGATTCCCTCCGGAGCTTCGCCCACTCATCATCATTCACCCTATGGATATGCTGTGATTTTTTTATCTCTGCTTCAGCCGCGTTTGTCCCCCCGCTCGTGCACCCTCGGCTAGAACTTAGGATGTGCGAGTGATTGTTATCAACATGGACTTTATACGGTATATGAGGGTGACGGCGACGGCAAAAAGCCGTAGAGAATATCTGTATAATTGTTGTCCCAATAAAAAAAGTGACACTCGTTGTTGTTTTGTTTTTTTCTGCTTCTCAAGATGCCTAGCTTTACCCGCGCGGCTCGACGACAAATGACATTAAAATGTGATGGAATTCAGACGAAAGGAAAGACATTTATTTGTCGCGATAGCATAATTGTGGTTCGGATAACGAAATGACACTTATTTATATAGCCCATGTCCGGAGCATGGCTCAGCCTCCGCGAGGGTAAGGGAAGAGGACTGAAAGAGATTGAAAGAGAAAAGCCGTAGTGCAGGGCTCAAAAATCCTGACCACTTGGGATCTTCTAACGTGCACTGGCCGCGCACAATACATGGGCCTCTGGCGTCTTGCCGCCGCGAGCGGAATCTAGCCGCGCTTTTTGCGTTAACAGCCCGGCATAGCATATCACAGCCCCTGAAGGTGTGCATATGCCCGTTTTAAATACTATGCAAGCGACGCGCCCCCGATAGAGGGTGACTCTGCAACTTCTTGCGCTCCATAGTAGTAGTGTCCCGGGTGCGCCGCTGCTGGTGCGGCAGATCTGAAAGAAGGAAAGAGCTTTAGGTTTATGTTCATGTTTGCGTTTACCTTCAGATTGTTCACATTCAAACTACAATTAGAGCCATCATGTATGCACGTTGCAGTTAGGCCAGAGCTTGTAATTTTTCTGGCGGATTTCATTTAGTCGAATTGACATATGTTCACTCGCGTTATCTGTGCCACGGCAGAAGCACCTACCTAGTCCGGATGGTCGGGGATGAGTTTTCTCGGCCACGGATATTGGTGCCAACGGCACAGGTTGGATTTTCGCGACATGCGGCCCTTAACGCCATCACGTTAAAATGTGCGTGCTGCGTGAGCTTTCAGCACGTCGTTCAGTTATTTACAATGAACAAAAGATATGCAGAAAATTATGTTACGATACCGTGGCAGGTGACGTATAGCGATCGTTAGACAGTTGTTCAAGCGATAAGTTATATAATCTTCTTCTGCAAAAACATAAATACATAACTTTCAGAACAAATACAACAAAACACGGAACTGGTGATATCCAACTGTCCTCGCACTGGAGGATTACTGCTATGAGCTAACCTGAGACAATACTGCCATACAGTTTATGTTTAAATGTGATCACGCAAAATGTGAGAATGAGTGTAACAATAATTTCTCCATGCCCTCGTTTTATCTCAGGTCATTTCAAGTGAGCATGATTATGATAATCTTCCTGGCGTCAGCTGCGGCTTCCTTTCTGTCTTCACTTCTATGGACTTTGTACATATTCATCGACACATGGCTGTGGAGATGGCGCTCTCCGCATGGAAACAAGCTGCCTCCAATGCCACCAGGGAACAGCATCCAAGGACACGTTGAACTCCTACGCAATGACTTTCACCGGAAGAAATGTGCTGAGTGGACCAAGGAACTGGGACCAGTGATCAGGTATGTAGAGGATATGCATATGGAGTAGCGTTTTTAATCTATGCAAAATGTTTATCACGGTGTCACGGAGCTCATGACTCTCAACTGTTATTGGAAGGAACTGGCTTAGATCCCAGCTGCGGCGGGTGCATTTTCGACTGAGGCAAAAGTTGACGACACCTCTCTACTGCGAGGTTTAGGTGTACGTTAATCAACTCCGTGTGGTAGACACAGTGGTAGCCCTCAAGCAATACATACCTCGTAATTATAGCACAGTTCTTGCACGATGATCCCCAGTAATTAGTGCCGGAAGTGTTATCTGCGTCCTTCATTGTCCTCTTAGCAGACATTTACCGATTTTAAGAGTGCAGTATGTTTGTGATTTTGTAATGGAAACACCGTTTCTTGGCCAACCTTGCTCATTTTGTTGTACAGCAAAATTTGGACAGCAGGGTATGAGTATGCGAGGAACATGAATGACTGGTCTTTACATCACTAACATGATATACTTGTCGTTTATGTGACCAAGGATACTGCGGTTATGTGTGGCTGCTACTCACAGTGCTCGATCCGTGGTATTCTGTATCAGCAACTGGTGTTCAAATATTATACAGCGTTTAAGTCGATGGTCAGCTAATATAGACGCTTAACCTATTATTAGAACACACTTGAACGCAATAAAGGGATACAGATTATCGTACCTTAGCATTGAAATATAGACGAAACAAGCAGACTGAGAAACACAAACGTGCTGCAATTTCCGAAGGCAACTTAATAATCGTTAAGGGGAGAGAAAGTGAACGTGGGTCCGCGAGTTGCCGAGCAAGCGCTCTACCACTAAACTATGGCAGCTCCTCCCACGCAACGTTTATGGCGTTTATCACATGGCGTTTACCATATAGTGAGCACTCTGTTCCTGCACGTGGCAATATATTGCGATGATGATGCTTGTGCAACATAAAGCATGCTTCTAGTGTGTAATAGTAGCTGTCATTGGAATGTAATAAACAGTACATGCGTTCTATTACTCGGCACGCTTTTCTCCTGCTGCGCTCAATTGCGCAGGAATACTTCAAGGAAAGACGCCTGTGATGCGTAAGTTAGGGCACCGTAGCTTGCCTTTTTCACCGAGTGAAAGTGCGTCTGTGCACTAACGTGAGTGCCAATGTGACATTGTAGCATTGAGCTACGACTGAGTCGCAACGGTGCTCATGGCGTTCCTGGTTTACCCACGATAAGGATGCACCTACTCGTACACTTTGTGCAGAGACCAACTCGTAACACTTGGCTAAATACTAAAGAGTTTGCGGCAATTTGTCGAGACTGCTTTGGATACCACCGACTCGGAAAATGTGTGCGACTTAAAGGATATTTTTGTTCAAATGGCGCAAATAATTTTAGCTATCTGCGGAACTTTATCTCAAAATGCCTTTCGCGTGGCAAAGAGTAGCGCAGATTGATGTTTCATGTCAAGTGCGCCAAGCGATGGAACCTCTGATGTGTCGGAAGGTGGTATAAAAAGACATCAAGATAACAGCGTACATGCGACCAGGGATTGTCTTACGCTGAAAGTTAAGATATGTATTATTTAGAGCATTTCGGCAAGCAGAGCGAGTGGCCCGCTAGCGAAACGACTGGCGCACCAGGGAGTAGCTTTTCCATTCATTTTCCTCCCGATATGACGCGCTCATAACAATCCCGGTCAGTGGCTTCCAGTGTATGAGTGTCAGAAAGAAGCACTGCTAGTATTCAAGTGTAACGTTGGCGGGCTTGCAGTACGTCTGAATTGAAAGCGAAACTTGAGGAACGTGAGTACAATGAACAACAGCTCCGTGGTGTTTTCTAAAAAGCAAAATATGTCGATAGTTTAGCGAGAAAATGCTATTCAAGTTACATTTCCAGACATACACAGAGACTTGTTCTCCTACATTGAAGACCTGCTGCTCTTCTGTGTAAAGCCTGCGAGATACCAAGATGTGCTTGTATGTATGTATGTATGTATGCATGTATGTATGTATGTATGTATGTATGTATGTATGTATGTATGTATGTATGTATGTATGTATGTATGTATGTATGTATGTATGTATGTATGTATGTATGTGCGTGCGTGCGGAGGGGGATGCTGAAACACGATGCTAAGCCTGCACCACCGAGGAAATAGAGAAGTTAGGTAAAAGAGTGGAGGGATGGGATGCAGGCAGGGGCGAGTCTTTACGCGAAGCACGACAGCATGATTCTGTCTCTGTGGTCGTATAGCGACGAGCGAGTGTGCCCTGATATACGCTGCGGAAGCAAATTCTCGAAAATCTTCATTGGCTTGTTCACTTTGCGAGGCTAATGCTACTGCTCGAAACAACGAGAGGGTGGAGCCCTCAAAAAGAAGGCGTTCGCGAAGGTGCTGTGATACGACCTCTTCTACGAACAGGTCACGAACTGGTCACCGACGCCAGGAGCAGGTCACATTGATAAGCCTATTCCTGATCATCTGCCCATTTTTGTCACATTTGACACACAAATGCCTTCCTATGACACATCGATGAACAAATCGCAAAGTACGATTTAGAACAGGGAATGTCGCGGGAGCCAACGTTTCGACAAGCGGACTTGCCTTCGACAGGGCGGCAACTGCCTTCTCCAGCGTTCGTTTATGTACGCTTTGCACACTCTCCCCCGTCCTCAGAAAGAGAGGAGAAGAAGAGCACCACATGCGAACAAAAAAAAAGGGGGGGGGGGTCGGGTGCAGGGGTATTTGGGTGACAGGTGCTAGCGTGACTAATGTAAATGGCAAGAGCGAAAGCTTCCAAAGAATCCGCTCCTTGTACATATCTTGCAAGTGCATTGTGTGCTCAGGGTTAGAAAGCAGGATTAAAAAAGGAACACACGCTCGGAACAGAAGTTGCTCCTATGGCATGTGTCACCCCCTCCACCCCGCACCACCTGCCCCGCACCAACAATGCGTTTCACCGAAAGCTTGTAGCTAAAAAAAGTAACTACACTGTTTAACGCCGTTGTTCTCGTGGAACTGGATCGGGGCTCCGCACCTGAAAGTAGACTTTTGGGAGAAACATTGTTAGCTTAAAGATTCTTACTTCTTGCAAGAAACTTTAACATGAGAGAAAGCAGTAGAAAAAGGCACCAGCATTAAATCGGTCAAAAAGAAACTGCACTTAGGACAAAACAAAATGCATGATAATCATGAATCATAATCAAAATGCATGATAAAAGATAATCAAGGTAATGTTATCAACAGTTTCAACGATATTTTAAAGGTGGCAGAAGATTTCTACTCGCAACTGTACAGCTCCCGGACAGACCATACAACCTTAATAGAAATAGAACCAGAGTAGGACACCGAAATTCCATGTAAAACCGCTGACGAAGTCAAAAAAGCTGCCAAAGGCATGTCCTGCGGTAAAGCAGCTGGTGAAGATGGTATAACAGCCGACTTGATCAAAGACGGAGGAGATATTGTCCTTGAAAAACTTGCATCGCTCTTCACGAAATGTATCAAGACATGTAGTGCACCGCGCAGCTGGAAAAATGCTAACATAATCCTTATCGACAAGAAAGGTGACATAAAGGAGTTAAAGAATTACAGACCAATCAGCCTGCTCCCAGTATTATACAAGCTATTTACAAAGGTAATCTCTACAAGGATAAGAGAAACACTCTACTTTAACCAACCGAGAGAGCAAACTGGTTTTAGGAAAGGTTACTCGACAATGGACCACAGCCACGCTATCGACCTAGTAATTGAGAAGTACGCGGAATATAACAAACTTCCTTATATGGCGTTTATCGACTACGAGAAAGCATTTGACTCCATAGAAATACAAGCAGTTTTAGAAGCTCTACGTCTACAAGGGGTACCTGGCGTATACGTGAAAACCATAAACAACATATACAAAGATTGCACAGCCACACTACTCCTACATGAGAGAAGCAGAGAAATCCCGATTAGGAGAGTTGTGAGACAAGGAGATACAATATCCCCGATGCTGTTCACTGCATGTTTAGAGGAAGTCCTTAAAAGTCTAGACTGGGAAGAAAAGGGCATTCGAATAGATGGAGAATATCTAAACAATTTAAGATTTGCAGACGACATTGTGCTCTTTAGCAATGATGGTGATGAATTACAAAACATGATTGATGACCTAAACAGGGAGAGTGTTCAAATTGGATTAAAAATGAATAGGCAAAAGACCAAAGTTTTGCTCAATAGCTTAGCTAAGGAACAGGAATTTAAAATCAACAATGAACCCTTACAATGTGTAAACGAATATGTATACCTGGGACAGTTAATAACAGGAATCCCTACGCAGGAAAAAGAAATTCTCCGTCGAATAAGGATGGGCCGAAGCGCATTCGGAAGGCGGTACGAAATCATGACTGGAAACTTACCGCTCTCACTAAAGCGAAAAGTATTCAATCACTGCATTCTCCCAGTACTAACGTACGGTGCAGAAACATGGAGAATAAACAAAAAACTAGAGATGAAACTAAGGAGCACGCAACGTGCAATGGAAAGAAAAATGATAGGGGTAACGCTAAGAGATAAAAAACGAGCGGAATGGATCAGAGAACAGAGGGGTGTAGCCGATATTATCTTATCAGTTAAAGCAAACAAGTGGACCTAGGTAGGACATGTCATGAGGAGGAAGGATAATAGGTGGACAGTAAGAACGACGGAATGGATACCAAGAGAGGGAAAACGCCACAGAGGTAGGCGAAAAGTTAGAAGGAGCGATGAAATTAAAAAGTTTGCGGGCATGAAGTGGAACCAACTCACTCAAGATAGGGTGGATTGGAAATCGTTGGGAGAGGCCTTCGTCCTGCAGTGGACCTAAACAGGCTGATGATGATGATGATGATGATGATGATGATGGTCGTTAGCTTGTGCATAACTCAACCTTTTGTTGTCTTTGTTAACCCTCTACCGTATCTAATGGACTCAAGGGTTCCCTTTGAAAGGTTTATGCCTGTAGGCTGGAGAGTATTGAACCTGTACATGGAATACGATTCCCTCTATTTTCTGGCCCTCGGCGAGCGGAAGTTTCCTTGAAGTATGTAGAGTTTCAGTTCATCGAAATTATGACCTGTCATATTAAAATGCTGCGCCACTGCCTTCGGCAGGTTATTCACGGTGTCCGCGCGGTGCCCATTTAATCTGACATTACTTGGTTGACCAGTTTCGCCGATGTACTGCTCGTGACACAGTGAACATTCCATCATGTAAATAACGTTTGAACTAGTGCAAGTGAAACTTGATTTTACATGATGGACATAGTCACTTCCCGTGCTTTTAACTTTAAGATCATTTTGAATATGCTTGCAAGTCTTACGTCTGGGACGGGAGCAAGTTAGTACGCAGGCGGTGCGCTGAGGGTTTACTTTGGCATGTACTAACAGGTCCTTAACGTTTCTGTTACGGCAGTGGGTGACTCTTGGTATTTCCGGAAACGCTTTTCTAAGGCGATCGTTACTTGTTAGTATTGGATAGTATTTCCGAAGAATATTATTTATGTTTTTGGAAGCGCATTGGAGTATTTCGTTACGAATGCTAGGGGCTGGTTGGCCTGCACTTTAGGGGCTCTTTTTTCTAGTGCTGGTGTCCTATCTAGTTTAAGCGCGTCATTGTATGCCTTGTTGAGAGCGTCGTGCGGGCCATTTCGTTCAGCTAACGTTGCCGTAAATTGCTCAATACTAGGGGGTTTGTTATTGTGGTTTATATTGATGACTTACTTGATTGTCTTTGTCGTTTTAAGTGGTTCTATATGCAGACGATACTACTATTTTGGTGTCAGACCATTCATTAAGTACTTTACCTACTAGACCGAACAAATAATCAGCCAAAGTTTCCCAATATTTTTGTTGAAACAATTTAATTGCAAACCCTGGTGAAACTCAGTTCATGTGCCTTAAAACATCTCAGAAGATTCTTCTTTGCCTGCTACAAGAAATCATTGCCCGCGGCTAATTCTGTAATGTTTCCAGCGTGTAAATTTAGACCATAATTTGAAGTTCATTAATCACATTATTTACATTAAATAAAAACAGCCTTCGGTATAAAGGCTCCAATTAAATCACGACTATTATTTCACTTAACGAATACTTTGCGTTCATGCATAGTCATAGCACCTATTTCATTACGTCACGAGGAAATACATGTAATTGTCATCTCCCTTCTCTACAGCACGTTGAAAATCAGGCTATTCATATCATGAAGAAAAGCTCATTTCGCTCTAATGCTTTCCCACTTCTTCATGCTAAGTTCATCTTGTACATTTGTTTAGATATTATTTACTTATTCCGTTCTTTGAACTGCGTAACAGACAACTCGCCAATGAATTCGTTCAAACTAGCTCGCTCGTCAATACATACTGCACTATGGCTTGCGCGGAATATCAACATTTTATTACACAAATATAGGAGTAATTACGGAAAAATGACATCATTTTTGGCGATTAAAGCTTGCAATGATTGGCCATATTCACTGAAATAATCATCCACGTTCATTACATTCAAACAGGTATTAAAAATGTTTCTTTTTTATAACTGGTTTATTTCCATTTTAAGTCTTGTTGGTTATTTAGGTTTTCTTGCTTTTGCTATTTCAGCTTTGTTCTTCTCCGTAAAAGATTTTGGCTTTTAAATTATAGATCTTTTTCTCTCTGTGGTATTGTTCACGTTTTGTCTTTGCTTATTTCTGCTGTTCCAATATCCTTGCATGTATAAACCCTATTACGAGAGGGTCCCCCTGCAGTCATTTAGACTTTGGGACCCTTAACTCTCTAGCATGTGTAAACAATTTTTGTACCACGAACTAGGAATACTAATAAACTTGAAACTTGAAGCGCCGCTTGAAGGGACACGAAGGAACGTGTGACCACGAGCACACGTACTGCAGCAACGTACTCTCGTACAGACTCTAGCGGTTGCTGAATACGGGTGCAAAAGCGGTGCCTCTCGGCGAGGACAATAGTTAAGCTTCTCAAATGTCGCTTGATGGCTCCTACAGCTTCGTCGTAACCCGAAGGCTGAACGGCGTCTTTGCTATCCTGGACACGTTTACCGCTGGCAGTTTACTCACTGCTCTGCACAACATCCCGATCTAAGTAGTAGGCTCAAGAAAACACGTTCACCCTCAACGCGGAGGCTGTGTAACAGCAATGCCTAGGGACGTTCGGCCTTGAAGTCGCATGTTATTGATGCCAGTAGGTAGTTGTCGAACTTGAGGTACAACTGGGACCAGAGAACAGGAGTGTGGCAGGGCACAGACAGGAAAGGGAGCGGAGGGGCGAGCGGGGCACTGCTCATGGCGTAGAAAAAGCAGGCGCGGTTACGACCGATGAAAACGGTATGCCTCTAATCGAAAATGGTTACGCCGACTCTCCCCGTCATTGTGGTGTCTAGGCGGCCGCCGCCAAAGAACGACAGAGGCACTGTCGCAATGGGAAAACAAGAACGCAATCTTTAAAGCATGTATATATGCATGTGAACAAAGGCGCCACTTGCGGCGTGGAAGAGCAACTGGAACCTAAAATACAACGAAATTAGATTTGGGTAGCATGTTGAAAATGGTGGTAGCGCACTTCGTGTGAGCGCCTCGTCGTTGACGCTGAGAGCGCCGCTCGGTGTTCCAACATGCCGAACTTGAACAAGGGAGCAGGGCGGATGGTATGCAGACATCATCCTTGCCTGCTAGACCATGACTACTCACGGCCGGAATGGTTGCAGCATTGGGGAAGATGACTGACGGCTACATAGCAAACCACACCAGCATTCTGGTTTTTCTGTCGTGGAGGGCAGGTGCAAACGTGTTGCCCCGCCATGGTTGTGTAGTGCCTGTGGCACTCGGCTGCTGCTCCGAAGGTCGCGGGATAGAGCCCGGCCGCGGCGGCTCCATATCGATGGAGGCGAAGCGTTAACACCAGTGTAGTATGGGGTGTCCGTGCACTTTACCCTACCCGAGGTGGTCGAAATTTCCGGAGCCCTCAATTTTGGCGTGTCTCGTAACAATATCATGAGCTTGTTGTTCGGATACCCCGAAGCCCCAGAATACATTGCATAGGGGTACTTACATTCAATGGGATAAACAATAATCGACACACTTAGAAAAAAATAAATATTACAAAAAGATTAAGTAAAAATGAATCGGTAGGAAAACAACTACGTATTACAGTATTAAGCAATTACAACTTAGACATGCATATTAACGTTTAAAACGCTTAACAATAACCGTCAGCATAATCGAATGGAAGTGATAAGAAGCAGAACCAAATGAAACAACAGAAGCGAAACAATAAAAGGCAGACATTACAGAACATAAAACAAATTGCATACTAAAGCCATCAAGAAATGCATGTGTAATTCTACTCCAGTCATGGGAGGATAAATTTTATGTTCTGGTTTTCTATCTTGTTTATCGTTTTTTAGAACGGAAGAACGCGTGTTTCTGAAAACCATTAGCTGTGTGTTGTAGAAGTGCATTTAAACTATTTACAAATATGTCATTATTCACGATGCCTGCGATGTCAGCAGGAAGAAGATTCCATTCGCGAATGAAATGGGGAAGTGGTGAGTAAAAGAACAGATTAGTGCGGACGAAAATAGGTTCAACTTTGTGTTGGTGATCGGGTCGCGAAGATACATGACGAGCTGGTCTGATATTTATGGTATTGTGAGACGACTCACTGTAGTAAAGCTTATGAAAGAAGGACAATATTACCGGCAACCTGCGTTTTTCAAGAAGAGCTCAGTTAAGTGAAGATTTGATTTCTGTTACAGCCGATGTTCGAAAGCAGTTTGTTTGATGAGGGAAGCAACGTTACTTTGCAGAGGGAGAACCAGTAACATAAAAGCGCAGAAATCAGTCAGTCCCTTTCAAATGTGCCAAATACGAATGTGATGCAGTCGGGTGCGGGAAGTGCGCGGCTTAAACCGCTCTGTTCACGTTCTATAGCCGCGCAATGTGCGACTGGCCTCTGGAGCATGTGTAGTACAAGGGGCATGACTTCGATTAAAGCCTAGGAATTATTGACACTTGTTCAGTCGGGAACAGAACGAGAGGCATCGCAGGTGCCCTAAGAAGTTTCTGAAATATCGTGCACTCAAATATTTGTGCGTCTAGTTTTTCAAACTTTGATCATGACCCGCTGAACAAGAGTATTAGAAAGCGCAAATGCCGTCGTGCTGAAAGCGCAAATGCCGTCGTGCATTCTTGTCAAGCACATGTAGAACCGGAATTATCCCATGCCATTGACAATCTGCGCGCCTTAATGTCGCGCTGGGGCTCCCACCTATATTCTTGCTGTAAGATATCAGCCGTCCACAGGCGTCCACTCGTGAAAAAGTTAGCCAATTACGCTTCTTGCGCCTCTTGGAAAAAAATTCCGAAGCTTATGCCAGGCCGCGTAAGGCATTGAAACGACGAAGCTGGTCGATCCCATGCGATCCAAGGTTTTGAGCTACGTTTGAATTTCGTTGCCGATGGGTTCCAACTTCGCTATTGCTAGGATTGGAACTTGGTTCCCATATCTACTAAGTGACACAAACTTTTACTGGCGGCGTGGCTCTTTGATAGCAATCGAAGGCAGGCACATGCGCAATATAACAGGTTCATGACATCCACCTAGCTCACACTAGGCGAATACATCCTTATCGGGTTTCTTTCGATTGTTGTGCACGGCATCATTTTACCTGTAACGTGACTGCCAGACATCGAGAAAGACGCATGCTCTCCTGGCGCCGAGCTATGCACAAATGCATACCTTTGCGAGACGCTGTGCACCGGACAAGTCGAAGTACATTGCCTTTCTCTTTTAGATGCGAAGTAGCTTATGGTCGCGGCTAAGTGAATCCCTGTCCGCCGCGGTGGTGTAGTGGTTACGGTACTCGGCTGCCACCCAAAATACGCGGGTTCGATCCCGGCCGCGGCGGTCGCATTTTCGATGGAGGCGAAAATGCCAGAGGCCCTTGTACTGTGCGTTGTCAGTGCATGTTAAAGAACCCCAGGTGGTCTAAATTTCCGGAGCCCTCCACTACGGCCTTTCTCTCCTCTCTATCTCTTTCACTCCCTTTCCCCTACCCCCACGGACGCTTAGCCGCGCTCCCTACATGGGCTGCAGAAATCACCGTCCTTTCCTAACCGAACCACAATCAATCAATCGATCAATCAATCAATCCCTCCCTCCATCCATCCGCCATATGGCGCCCACACCCGCACCGCACATGCACATCCTCCTCTCCCTCCTCTCCTCTCGGCATCCCTCCTGTTTTCTCCGAACGCGCGCGTTGACTAAGGAAACGCTCTTTCATTGACGACCGCTTTACCAGCTCGCAAAGAACGAGAACGGGCCCTCGCCCGCGAGAGAAAACGCTGACGCATGCAGCTTCTTCTAGCGTGAAATCGATGCAGACGCGGTGTGCAACCCCGTACTGCTTCGCTTCGCCTCATGGTCTGCTTTAGCGGGAGATGGTGTAATTTTTAAATGCGAAGCATTTCTTAGCGAACTTCGGCGAGTTTGAGCCTATCTATCTATCTATCTAGCCGCCTACGATTTTGTGCTCTCCTGGCCGTTTCGCTAATCGGATGTTTACGAAAATTGGTATAACACATCACGACCACACGATGAACACAAATGACAGGTCATAACATGCAAATCATGTAATGCATGTCATGAGTGGCATGATTTACATGCCACGGACTTAGGGCTCTCGTGGCCGTTTCGCTAATGGGATGTATGCGAAAATTGGTGTAGCGCAACATGACTGCCTGACGAACATAAGTGGCTGGTCATAACATGAAAATCATGACATGCGTGTCGTGAGCAGCATGATTTACATGTCCCAGACTTGGTGCTGTCCTGGTCGTCTCGTTAATGGGATGTATACAAAAATTGGTATGCCACAATATGACTGCATGGCGAACATAAATGACAGGTCATAACATGAAATTCATGACATGCATGTCATGAATGACATGATTTACATGTCACAGACTTGGTGCTCTCCTGGTCGTCTCGTTAATGGGATGTATAAAAAAATTGGTATGCCACAATATGACTGCATGGCGAACATAAATGACAGGTCATAACATGAAAATCATGACATGCATGTCATGAATGACATGATTTACATGCCACGCGTTTCGTTAATGGGACGTATACGAAAATTGGCATGCCACAACATGACTGCATCACAAACATAAATGACAGGTCATAACACGAAACTCATGATATGCATGTCATGAGTGACATGATTTACATGCGACGATCTTGGTGCTCACCTGGCCGTTTCGTTAATGGGATGTTACGAAAATTGGTATGCCACGACATGACTGCATGGCGAACATGATTGACAGGTCACAACATGAAAATCATGATATGCATGTCATGGGCGACATGATTTACATGCCACGCGTTTCGTTAGCGGGATGTATACGAAAATTGGCATGCCACAGGATGACTGCATCACGAACGTAAATGACAGGTCGTAACATGAAAATCATTACACGCATGTGATGAGCGACATGATTTACATGCCACGGTCTTGGTGCTCTCTTGGCCGTTTCGTTAATGGGATGGATACCAAAATTGCTATGGCACAACACGACAGCATGACGAAAGTAAATGACACGTCATAACATTAGAATCATTACAAGCGTGTCATCACCGGCATGATTTACATGCCATGGTCCTGGCACTATACTGCCGTTTCGTTAATGGCATGTATGGGCTCCGTCTACTGACCAGAGGGCGCTACGTAGCTCTCGTCGGACTGCTCAGTCGCGCATGGTGGAAACCGAGGCGACAGCGACGCGCGCGTTTCTTCGCTGCTTTCCGGGCGTGCTGCGAACCACACGAACGCTCGCGGCATCGCCCTTTGGAACAGTTTGCCGCAGGTTTGGAGCGCGCGTCTCAAAGGAACTAAAACGAAAGAAGGTGGGACGGGCGGTAGTTGGAGACGCGCATCGCGTTCGCGTATTTCCCTGTCACAGTCTGCCCAATTTTGCTTCTTCTTTCCGCAAGGCAGCGCATTCTGGCGCTCATGTCACACATGGAAAACTCGACTGCACGGAGCCTATAAGAAAATTGGTTTGGCTCAACATGACTGCATGGCGATCATAAATGACAGGTCATAACATGAAAATCGTGACATGCATGTCATTAGTGGCATGATCTACATGCCACTCATTTCCTTAAGGGATGTATACCAATATTGCTATGGCACAACACGACTGGCTGACGAACGTAAATGACAAGTCATAACGTTAGAACCATGACATGCGTGTATGAGCGGCATGCTTTACATGCCACAGTCATGGCCGTTTCGTTAACTTCATATGTACCAATCTCGGTATAACAAGACAACAATGCAAATCCATATTTTACGTTAATTATGCGTGCTTCGCATTTCCTTGATTCCCACTGCACGTGGGATCTGCCAATTTTTTAGATGCGGATCAGCTTATGGTCGGGGCTGTCACTCCCCCCCTCCATCGAAGGTCGGCGTCTCGTCATCGGCGGGGACGGATGCGCGCTCAACCCGCTCCGTAAAACCGATGCTGTCGCTTTGGTAAATCTTCACGAAGCCTCACCAGTCTTTGCGTAAAGCTACCGGAAGGGGAGTGGAGATCGCTCACGAAGTTTGGTGACCCCAGCGCAGAAAATCCCGTCTTTTTGGGCAGAACGGACACGCCGCTCAGGCCGCGCTGGGCGAAGCGCGAGGCCTAGCTCGGCGGCACAGCGAGAGCCTTCGATGATGGATGTAGTACACGTCGAAGGAACTACCCTCCAAGCGAAAGACTACAACCCGGCCGACTGGACTACTGTCATCGGAACCTATAAAGGCAAGTCCCAGACAAAAGCCCGAATGCACGATAAACCAGAACCAAGTGAAGAACAGAAAGCACGGGAGGAGCGCACTGCAACGCTCCCCGCGTCTGCTTGGCGTCCGGCGTACCGTCCTAATCCGGCGCAACTGCGTGCGACGCAACAAGTCACGCGAAGAAGTCGCCAAATGGCTCCACTGCCGCAGCACGCAATTAAGGTGGTTTTTCGCTCACAGGGAGGCCTGTTCATGCCGAAGATACAGCCGCAGCTGCTGCTCCGCTGCCTTTGCTCAGCAGCGAAGGTACCGCTAGGTGCTGATGTCGAGATACGCGTTCACCCGACGAACAATACGTGCACAGTAGCCACCACCAGCGAGGATGCAGCGCTCAACCTGGCTAAAATCCGAAGCATCACCATGAATGGAAAAGCGTACGTGATAGCAGCGTACATAGCCCCTGCAGCCGACACAGTAAGGGGTGTGATATCAAACGCTTTTTGGGATGAAACGGAGGAAGAGCTTCTACAAGATCTGCAAGCGCGAAACCCGGAAGCAAACATCCTAGTAGCAAGACGCATGGGCAAGTCTAAATCTATTCTGATAACATTTGACCATGGACCCGTCCCTCGCAGAATCATCTACTATGGTGGAGTGCACCTGTGCACACCATACCGAGCGCGCCCAGAGGCCTGCACGAACTGTCGCGCACCAGGACATCGATATGATGTGTGCCCTGAACAGAAGCAACCGAGATGCCCGAGATGTGGCGAAGATGACGGGGAAGATAGAAGCCGTCAGTGCGTGCCCCGGTGCATCCTATGCGGCGGAGAGCACCTTACAGGAACAGGGTGGTGTAAAGCAAAACAGCGACCGAAACCAACGAGGCCACCAGCACAGCGAGGAACTACCGGAAGAGGGCAGCTACCCCAAGAGGATTTGCCGTCATGGAAACCACCAGTCCCACCGAAAGTCCCTGAGGAACTAACATGGGCGGAACGAGTCAGCCGTAAACCGGGCCCACAGGACGAGGAGATGGCCCGCCTTCGGGAGGAGGTAAGAAGTTTGCGACAGGCCATCACCCAACCCTCATGCACACCCCTTACTCGCCCTTTACCATTAGACACCCCATTATCGCCTCCTACAGAAACTCCCACCTCCTCCCCGCCTACAAAAAAGAAAAGACATGACGTTCCTCCGCCATCAGATAAAACAGCTGAGATGGAGGCCCACTTTGAAACTAAACTTGAGGCAAAATTAACGGTAAAACTTGCAGATTTTAAAACTCAGATGCGTGAAGAATTCCAGCAATTCCTAGATAATCGTCTCCAAGCGCTCGAAGCACGATTCCCAACTCTCGAGGCGCGGATTGACTCCCTTATAGACGAACGCTTCAAAATTATAGATAACAAACTAGACACCTTCTGTGTCCAGCTCAGGGCACAACTGGGCGTAATGGTGGCGGAGGCAACCAACCTTATGCAGGCGGCGCCATCACCCCACACCACCCATCCCCTCCCTTCGTTAAATACTACTGGTCAGCAAAATGGCAGGTGATTATTCTAATTCTAAGACTCCTCCCGTTTTAAAACTTTGGCATTGGAACTGTCGCAGCATACGCCGTAAGCGAGCAGCGCTAATTCAAGTCATACTAAATGAAGAAAAGCCACCAGATCTGATCCTACTACAGGACCCTAAAACTAGCGTATCGCTACCGGGGTATATTGCTTACCACTCGCCAGATGATAATGCTCCGGTTACGTCCACATTTATCAAGCGAGATATAAGGCATACGCAACGCGCTTTCCCGCATGCAGTCCAAAACATAGTCCTCGAAATTATTCCCGTCGACATTCAACAGGATTCTTTACTAATCGCAAATATCTATAGTCCCCCGAGCATGCCAGCAACGCACTGCGCCAGCCTAATAGCACGAATCACTGCCGCGGCGAATAAAACACCAGTCATTGTGGCTGGAGACTTTAATTGTGCTCACATTGATTGGGGATACAGCAGAACTTCTGGCAGAGGTGAGGTTCTAATGACACAAACTCAACAGTCGCAGCTCACGGTATACAACGATTTTGATTGCCCAACCAGACAAGGTACAACAGGAATGATGGACACAAGTCCGGATCTCACGATGGGCAGACGCATCCGCAATCTAGACTGGAAAAGAACAAATCATACTTTAGGCAGTGACCACTATATTATTGAGGTTAAGCTCTGTGGACCCCAAGCGTCTCGTGCGAGATTGAAACATAAATTAATTAACTGGGATAACTTTAGAACCAAACAGCGGGAAAGAAACCAGCAAGCAGGGTTGGTGGATGCGCAGACGTGGACAGCACAGGTACTAGAAGACCAAGCGGCGTGCACTAAGGAATATAGCCCAGAACCACTAATTCCAGTTATGGACTCAAAACTGGCCCATTTGATTGAGGCACATGAAAGCCTCATGAAACGACATTCTAAACAAAAACGCAATAGGAAGCTCCAAACCAAAATATCTGCGCTTGTAGCAGAAATCCATGAATACAGTCAACAGCTTTGTAGACAGAATTGGCAGCAGATATATGAGGACCTCAGAGGGAATCTTACTACCGCTCGAGCATGGCATCTTTTAAAACACCTGATTGACCCGAGCAAAAGTAAGCAGTATGATTGGAATCTCGTTGCACGACTAACACACAGCCATAAATGTGACACGGATGAACTACTAGAGAAGCTTAAAAAACTACATACGTCACCGGGTGCTCCCACTCCCTTACCAGAGTTCACGGGCCCGCCAAACAATGAGATGGACAGGGACATAACTGTAGAAGAAATCCGCGCTGCGCTTCATAGACTCCGTAACACCACGCCAGGTGAAGATCGCATAACAAACACCGCCCTTAGGAACCTAGATGACAACTCCCTACGAGATCTTGCCGATATATTTAACACGCATTGGCAGAGCGGCACACTCCAGCAGAATGGACCCATGGGAGGGTTATCCTTATCCCAAAGCCTAATAAACCAGTTACCCCAGAAAATATGCGACCGATCTCGCTTACTTCTAGCGTGGGTAAGCTCTTAGAGCAAGTCATTCTGGCTAGACTAAACGAACACATGGAATATACAGGTCAATACCCACACTCAATGATTGGCTTCCGATCTGGCCTATCCACACAAGATGCCATGCTACAGCTCACAACCTCCATTCTCGACCCTCTCATACCGGCGCATACAAAAGCGGTCCTTGCAATTGACCTGAAAAAGGCATTCGATAATGTTAAGCATGAGGCCATCCTAAATGCCATGGTGGACCTAAGAGTCGGCCAACGAACCTATAACTATATAAGAGCTTTCCTACAAAACCGAACAGCCAGCATGTGCATAGACAACCTTCGTTCACACCGCTACACACTATCGAACATAGGCACCCCTCAAGGATCAGTGTTATCCCCCTTCCTTTTTAATGCAGTACTTATTCCGCTTGCGCATAAGCTGCAGCAAATTCCCCACCTTGACCATACCCTGTACGCAGATGACATCACTCTGTGGACTACATATGGATCGGATGCCCAGATTGAAGAAACACTGCAAACAGCTGCATTGGTAGTACAGGACGAGGTCTCTAAGGTAGGCCTCACTTGTTCACCAGAAAAATCTGAATTTTTCCTGATCCCGCCAAAGGGAAAAACATACCACACTCCTATCAGAATCTGCGTACAGGGTAGGGAAATCCCACAGGTTCCCACCATTCGTATCTTGGGGTTGTACCTACAACAAGATGGGAAAAATACAGAGACTATCAAGCGCCTAAAGAGCACGCTCACAGCCACCACGCAGTTAATACGAAGGGTCACAAGCAGAGATCACGGTCTGCGGGAAGCAGATACTATGCGAGTGGTACACGCGTATACCATGAGCAGAGTGCTGTACTCTACCCCTTACCTAAAGCTCAGTGTGACTGAAGCGGAAACAATAAATTCGATAATCAGACAGGCTACTAAGGCAGCGCTACGCCTGCCCAAAAGCACCAGCAACGAACGCCTGGCAGAGTTAGGTTTACATAACACTATACAAGAACTAAGCGACGCACACCTACAGGCACAATATCTGCGACTAGCAAGCACCCCTACGGGTAGGCATATACTTTCGAAACTCCAAATTCGCATCCCCGCCAATCATAGCTCCCTTATATCTCTTCCGAGGAAAATTCGCGAAACGCTTTGCATTCGACCGCTACCCCGTAATATGCATCCCGATCGAAACCGCGAACGACGGAAGGCCAGGGCAGCAACACTTCATAAAGCATATGAAGATATGGCGATGACCAGGAAGCCATATGGCGATGACCAGGAAGCCATTTGGGTGGATGCTGCAAGCGATAAGCACGGAGCAACAGCGGCGGCTTACACACCGTACGGTCCTCCGCTCATAAAGGAATTACCTCAGGGAACGAGCCCAGAAGAAGCTGAAGAAATAGCTATAGCGCTAGCGCTCGGCAGTTCCAATGCCACTTACATACTAAGCGACTCAAAAACTGCAATTTTAAATTATGCTAGGGGCAGAGTTCACCCTACGACCTTCCACATACTGACCCAAAACCCGCTCCCCTCCCGCAGCGCTGAGCTCATCTGGGTGCCCGCGCATTCGGGGAACCCCGGCAATGAGGCCGCCGATTCTTTAGCCCGAGGGTCAAGGAACCGGGCACAGGCGGACCTCATGGGGGGTTTCTCGAAGGAGCGTGCGTGTACCTTTGCTGAGTTCACCGCAAATGCCCGAGCTGCAAGGCAAATATACCCACCCCCTCACTCTTCCCTCACTACCAGGGAGCAGCACCTATGGCGCCGTCTACAAACGCGAACGTTACCTACCCCTTCCCTCCTTTCCCACTACCGACCCATCCCACCTTGCTGCCCTCTGTGCAATGCACCGAGGGCAAACCTAACGCACATCCTCCTGGCCTGTCCGTCTTCTCCTCCACCCGATGGGCCGGTGCGACTCCAAACCTGGGAGGACTGGGAGACCACACTACGCTCCACGGACCCGGCAAGGCAGAAGATCGCCACCAGCCGGGCTGCCAGCGTCATGGACACTTTAGGCATGAACGTTTGAGCGTGGTGTGGTCATGTGGGGACCCAGGGGACCTGTGAGGTCCTAAAAGCCCTCACAATAAAGTTTTTTTCCTTCCTTCCTTCCTTCCTTCCCTCCATCAATCCATCCGCTGGGTGGCGTCCACATCCGCACTGCACATTCTCATCCTCCTCCCCCTCTTCTCCTTGCCTCATCTCCTATCCTCTCGGCATTCCTCCTCTCCTATCCGAACGGCGCGCGTTGACTATGGAAACTCTCTTCCTTCGATGAACCTTCACCACGTATCCTGGAACGAGAACGCGCCCTCAACCGCGAGAGAAAACGCTGACGCGCAGCGTCTCCTAGCGTCAAACCTATGGAAACGCTACACCTAGTCAAACCAATGCAAACGCGGTGTGCGCCCCCACCCGTCCGCCGCGGTGGTGTAGTGGTTACGGTACTCGGCTGCCACCCAAGAAACGCGGGTTCGATCCCGGCCGCGGCGGTCGCATTTTCGATGGAGGCGAAAATGCCAGAGGCCCGTGTACTGTGCGTTGTCAGTGCACGTTAAAGAACCCCAGGTGGTCTAAATTTCCGCAGCCCTCCACTACGGCCTTTCCTCTCTATCTCTTTCACTCCCTTTCCCCTACCCCCACGGACGCTTAGCCGTGCTCCCTACATGGGTTGCAGAAATTAGCGTCCTTTCCTAACCGAATCACAATCAATCAATCAATCAATCAATCAATCAAAAGCTCTTTCGCGCTACTAGCTCGCAAAGAAGGAGAACGCGCCCTCACCCGCGAGAGACAAGCTTGACGCAGGCAGCGTCTTCTAGCGAGTTTCTTGATTGAAAAATACCGAATGCTCGCGCTGGAGAACCGTTCACTGGTCACCCATATATATATATATATATATATATATATATATATATATATATATATATATATATAGGCACTGGATCTTGACTTGCAATGAAGTACCGGTAGGAGATCTCACTTGTGCATAGTTAAACCATAAGGATTCGTAGCGTGCGCGTTAACTAAATTAATCGAAACTCGGCACGATCTACGATGAACATCCGGAGCTTCGCCTACTCATCATCCTTCACTCCGTGAATATGCTGTGAATTTTTTTGCCCAGGTCCGTTGTCCATTAGCGTCCACGCACCCCCCCCCCCCCCCCCCCCCCCGCGCAAGCGCAACAGCTGCCCAAGCTAGCAAGTAACGAGAACGCGCGTTCGCCCGCGAGAGAACGCTGGCACAGGCAGCGTCTGCTAGGGAGTTTCTTGATTGAAAAAAAAAAGGACTCCTCGCGCTTGACAACCGTTCACCGGCCGCCCTATATATGAATAGGCACTGGATATGGACGTGCGATGTAGTGCAGGTGGCAGATTTCTCCTGTGCTCAGTTGAACCATAACGATTGATGGTGAAACAACTTTATTTCGAGATCCGGCTAGTTCCTGGTCCGGGCCAGACCGCTCAGATGGAGGGCGGAAGAACCTGTCTTCCTGTAGCTTCCCTGGCCTGCTGGATAGCCCAGGTTTGGTCCTTTAGGTCGGAGCTGTGCAGAGTTTTCCGCCATCGCTCCCGGAGAGGTTCTGGGCAGTCTGTTTGCTGATCGGGGCAGCCCCATAGCACATGACTTAGGGAGGCCTCTTCTGTTTTACAGACTTTACATATACAGTCCGGGTAGAGTTCTGGGAACATCCTGTTTAATTGGACAGGGCTGGGATAAGACTTTGTTTGCAATTTGCGCCAGTCGGTCACCTGTTTCCTATCTAATTTTGGATGAGGTGGATGGAAAGTCCGCCTCGAGTCACGATAGTACTTTGTGTATTCCGCATAACTGGTTAGCCTTTCCTTGATTGGTTCGTGTTCGGCAACAGCATCTCCCGTTGAGGATGCCCCTTGGGCTGCGTGGTGGGTTAGTGCTCGCGACAGCGCGTGGACCATCTCGTTCGGGTTGGGTGCGTCTGTGTCTGTGTGTGCCCGGAACCAGATTAGATATCTGGGGTCTTTCGAAAGCTTCAGTTCCTGGCTATTTGTTAGAATTCGCAGGGCCTGTTGCGAGATTCGTCCTTGCGCAAAATTCCTGATCGCGACTTGCGAATCGCTCAGAACAACTTTATGTTTAGTCGAGGTGAGGGCCATGGCGATGGCCACCTCTTCTGCTTCCTCTATTCGGGATGTTTGGACTATACATGCGCTTATGCATTTTCCGGTCGCGTCGACCACCGCTGCGACATGTGCTCTCTGCTTGGCGTACGGGCTCGCGTCCACAAATAAGGATTTGTCACTCGTGCCGTGTGTCTTTAGCAGTTCTTTCGCTCTGTGACGTCTGCGTTCGCTGTTAGCGATCGGGTTCATGTTTCTGGGGAGTGCATTGACAACAAGTTGGGTTCTGATTGGGTTAGGAATGACGCGTTTCTCGCCATGCTGAACGTGGTATGTAATACCCAGTTTTACCAATATATTTCTGCCCGTTTTCGTCGCGGACAGTCTCTCTAGTTGCGAGATGGCTTTGGCTTCGGCTATCTCCTCTAGAGTGTTGTGCATTCCTAATTTTAGGAGTAGGTCCGTGCTCGCATATTCTGGAATGCCTAAGGCCTGTTTATAGACTTTTAAGGCGCCGATTGATGCATTGTTTTTAGGCTTTTCAAAAGCGTTCGATGTGGTACCACATGATGATTTAGTTACGAAACTGTACTTTATTGGTATTGACCACAACATATGTGATGGTTCCGAAGCATGCGGTTGGTTACACCGTCTGGCCCCGGTGCTGATTTCAGATTCAACTTGTGGAATAACCATTAGGATTCGTAGCGTGCGCATTAACTAAAATTAATCCAGATCTCGGCACGATCTACGACGTGGGAGAGCAGGAAACTCATAAAGACCAGGAGCATAACTGACAGCGCGTGTGTAAATATACACAAACGTTGTCACTCATTTACATGCATGAGTGGGGAATGTCACGGGTGATTTACGGGAACACCGAACGTACCCCAGTGCTTCGACTCACTCGTCATGGTTCACTTTGTGGAGAGGCGTGAATTTTTTTCTACTCCTGCTTGCACGTACTACATTTCCTCCCGCCAGCCGCAAGTTTTTCAGTGTAGTAGTAAGCTCAGCGCATGAGCGCAAAGAGGAAGGAAGCGTGTGCGAACGCCGCACACTGGTCATCACGCAGAAGTCCATGCGCGCTCTTGGGGAACAGAACTAATGACGATTACAGTTTTTGTAAACGGTCGCCGTCTTTACGATTTGACTAATAGCTTCGTTGTTAAAAAAAAGGAGACGGGGTAAGAACCAGCCCAGTAGCACGCAGAAGAGATCTTTCATTTCCATACATTTTTCGAATGGCATTGTAAGGGAGGAGTGCAACGTACCAATTAAGCCTTGTGACGTCGAACGCATGGCATCCTTACTCTACCATTCTGAAACTTCAACACATCTTGAACAAAAACTTAGCATACTCAGCGCGTCAGCGGCTCTAGATCCTCACAGGTGCCTTTCAGTTCACTTGCTGGAGTCTTTCCCTCGAACGTAAGAACGTTGCACCTTGCTTGCTTGCAGAGGGCTAACTAGTAAAAGAGCGTAAAGTGCCAATCGGGACGGGCTTACGCGGAGA
This sequence comes from Hyalomma asiaticum, assembly GCA_013339685.2. Classification (NCBI taxonomy): domain Eukaryota; kingdom Metazoa; phylum Arthropoda; class Arachnida; order Ixodida; family Ixodidae; genus Hyalomma; species Hyalomma asiaticum. The sequence continues at coordinate 79,078,650 of CM023487.1, read as the reverse complement.
CAGTGTGATGAATGTGCTCGATGGGTGGTAATAATTCTGAACACATAGAAGATAAGGTTAAGGGTTGTCAACACGCTGAATACCTACTGAAACTTGTCCTGTGGCCACTGAAAGTACAGTTGCTGGCGTGAAACGAGAACAATCTCATTAGCCGCCGGTAGCCACAACCGTCAAAAAACTGTGGGCATCATTCACTAGGGGAGCAAGGCTGGGTCATAGAGGGGCTCGTGTCCTTACCCTCCTCCTGTTCCCATGCTTGATCTCACTTTCGTTTCCAACTGATCGATTGATTGAAACACCTTTATTTGTGCAAAAACGATGAGCATGTGGGTGCGCTGCCCAGTTCGGCAGTGCACTGGTCGTCGCTGCTTCGTTGGATCTCTCCATCAACATTTTCGAATCTCCTTGTTATACCACACTAAGCATGGATTGGCTACGCTTTTCCCTATTTCAATTGTTTTTTTCTCTTCATGACTCTCCCACCACACCTCACCCTCAGCTCGCTTTCTCACCTACTTTTTGTGCTATATTACGGCGTAGGTTGACACCCTCGTCCTTTTCCTCCTGCTCAGTCTCACTTCCTTTCCGCACCTCATTTCTCTACACACTATGCAAAGCTATGCCATGCTTTGCACTCTGCTATTCTCATTTTTCTCTTCCTCACCCTCGCATCGCTTTCCTCCTTCTTGCTATATTACGGTTCAGTCTCTGCCCTACTTCTTTCCCTCCTTCTCAGCATCACTTCCCTTGGCTACCTCCCGCTGTATCAGTATACATGGATGCGCTTGCTTTCCGCCACGTACAAAGCTATACCATGTTGGTAAAGGGTGGTAGGTATCGGCGATATAACCAGGGCTTGTAGGGGCGTCGCGGTGCAGAGGCCCCGCCCACCGCTCGCTGCGGCCCTGCATGGTCGCGCCACCGCCGCCGGCGCAGCTTGTGCGAAAGCTGCCTCCGAGCACAGGGCGTTGAATCGCCGCCGCCCGGTTTGGAACAGTTTGCAAAGGGCTGCCACGTGCGGTGAAGTTGCAGCAGCTCTGTAGGAAGCATTAAATGAATGTAGAAATGAATACATTGACGCCCAGCTGTGACAATATGTGAGAAGCTGATTGGAAGGACAAGTATCCACCACGGATGTGAATTATCGCGATCCTTCATGTCGGCGTCGCTTCATGCATACGTTTTAATTCTGTAACTAGCGCAAAGATGAAAAACTTAGAACAGCGAGACGTGTTTAAATACGATTTGAAAATGCCGATGTTAAAAATGCGATCTCGAACTACAAACTCTAATCGCTACGCGAAATCTTTGCGCACAAAGAATTAAAGGTGTCGAGTTACTTACTCAAGCATAAGAAAAGAGCGATATTGGTGACCCTATCATCTATGTAGCTACGGATGGGGTAACGCACAAGAAAAAAAAACAATTACGTGCCAAGGAGAAGGCTCTCGAATAAATGCCACCAAGGCGCTCATAACCGTGGCACGCGGCTTTGCGTCGTGAAGGCGTAAAATCCTGAAACAACGTGGCAAATTTCAAACATGTAGTTCATGCGAGCAGTCTCACAGTCGAAAAACATGCAAAGCGCATCACAAACACTACAGCATAGCCCAAGATATGCTATCGCAGCCGCAAGCGATTTGCAAAAAGCATCGGCATCGCATACGGCATCGCCAATGAACTAACCTCTCATAGGTTTATTTCACTCGAGTGAATAAAAATTCGTATGACGTATCTCGAGCTTCCATACTTCAATAAAACACAGGCGACCGAGATTAATTAGCGCACTACGCTAATGTAGTGCGCGCTTTTAGGTAAGCGTAATCCATCTGGGTCATCACTTTGTTTCTGCCAAGAAGCTTGGCGTCGAGCATTACACTTGATAAACTTATGACAAGGTACTTCTATCAAGTGAAAGAAGCTGAGCTAACCGCTAAATAATTACACATAGCCTTAGCCGCGACAGAAATGTTTGGCGCGTAACCGATGAGCCGGCATTACGGGTTCGTCCCATTCCCTAAAACAGACATAAGCAGGAAACCGATGGATATGTATCGCAGATTTCTTGATCGTTGGTGCGCAACCAACTAGCTGCACAGCTCATTGGTGCACAGTTTTTTCTTCGTCATTGCACGGCGGTAAGCAGGGAAAGTATTAAAATTGGATTAAGAATGAATAGGCAAAAGACCAAAGTTATGCTCAATAGCCTAGCTAAGGAACAGGAATTTATAATCAACAATGAACCCTTAGAATGTGTAAACGAATACGTATACCTGGGACAGTTGATAACAGGAACTCCCAACCATGAAAAAGAAATTCTCCGTAGAATAAGGTTGGGCTGGAGCGCATTCGGAAGGCATTACGAAATCGTGACTGGAAACTTGCCGCTCTCACTAGAACGAAAAGTATTCAATCACTGCATTCTCCCAGTAATAACATACGGCGCAGAAACGTGGAGGATAACGAAAAAACTAGAGATAAAACTAAGCAGCACGCAACGTGCAATGGAAAGAAAAATGTTGGGGGTAACGCTAACAGGTAAAAAACGAGCGGAATGGATCAGAGAACAGACAGGAATAGCCGATATTATTATATCAATTAAACGAAGGAAGTGGACCTGGGCAGGACATGTCATGAGGAGGAAAGATAACAGATGGACAGTAAGAGCAACGGAATGGATACCAAGAGAGGGAAAACGTAACAGAGGAAGGCAAAAGGTTAGATGGAGCGATGAAATTAAAAAGTTTGCAGGAATAAAGTGGAACCAACTCGCTCAGGATAGGGTGGATTGGAAATCGTTGGGAGAGGCCTTCGTCCTGCAGTGGACCTAAAACAGGCTGATGATGATGATGAAGCATCACCCGCACTAGCGAAAACACAGCGGCTGCTACGGTACGCGTGCCGGCGGATGCCTACTATGCGAAATCAAAGCACCCGACGACAGCGCCGCTGCATCTTCGTGGCGTGGCCGGTGGAGTAGGTCTATAGGGGCTTTCTTCAGAAGCAACTTCATCCGCTGGCGTTCCTCTCTGTTAGAACACCTGCCTGCGATGCAGACTTCTTGGGGTCGATTGCCGCTCCCAACTAGGCTCTTGCCACGTTAGCATAAAGGACTCGAAGGAATCGTAAAACATATTGCAATAAAAGCGTTCTGATCTCGTTGCGCGAAGTGTTAAACTGGTGCGAAAAATTTTTTTAATCTCACAAGAGGGCACTTAGGCTTTATGTTAGTACCCTTGGGTCGCATTTATGACATGCCGAGTTTTCTGCCCGCTGCAGACATTGCACAATAAACTAAAACAGCGTCGCTGTAAACAGTGATTCACCAACGAAATAACTTCACGAAATACCATTCGAGAGGAAGACTGTTTCTCCCAAAACAATTGGGCAGGTTTGGGCACGCAAATGAGCATGGCTTAATCATGAATTCTGCGTTTCCCTCCCCAATGTATAATATTTTATTCTAGAACACAACGCCTTGTTTGCATAGTAGAGCTTCTAATTTTCTTTCCAGGCTCAAGATATATTTCCAGGACGTTGTCATCCTCAATGATTACAATAGCATCAAGAAATTTTGTACTGCAAAGGAAGTCCTCTGGCGATGGCCCACATTCCTTGGTTATAGTGACTTCTACAAAGGTAAGTAGGTACACCAACTAGACGTAAATGTTTTACTTTAACATGCACTCTAGTTTTATGTCATGAAATAAAAAGCAGCCACCTTAGTCGATGCGCATATATTTTTACCGGTGGACTTGGTTCGAATTCTAGCGCAAGTTGATTTTTCCTAAAGATTGGAGACCTTCCAGAAGGTCGTTTCTTCTTCTTCTTCTTGTGCAAGGACTACATGCCTACCATTTAGCCCCGAAATATTTAGCTATCTGGCAGCGTCCTCTTGACATACACTTATACAACCCTCAAGCTTAGGCAGCGGGATGGCGTGGTAGCCACATTATTAGAGGAGTCTTTATGGTATTCTCGGATACGGCGTTCGACTATCTTCCACTGTAGGTGTTGGTTCTGCAGCTATAAGGTAAGCTTCCTCACTCGCATTTTTCCCCTACTTTTTATAATAACGACGACGGAATACTTCTTTCACGTAACATATAACTTTAACCAGGCCGAAAGGTTCTCCATCCTACATGAGCGAATATTTTCCATGTATATAACTATACCATGTCTAGGCTTTCCAGCCAATTCTTCCTGCCATTATACTTATTAGCTTCTTATACGTTGTTTCGCCTTGAAGATCAGTGGATTAGAAAATACTCAATTTAGGACTAGTAGATGTATACGATTTGCTATGTTGAGAGGCATATATGGCAAGAAATGAAACCATGTCGCTTAAAACACGGAATAACAACCATTCTTTGATGTGGTTCCGGCACCATTTTCTTGTGTATATCTTAACGTTCACTGTGTGCCGTGTCGTAGCGTTGCCACGCAATCTTTCCAGGTCTGGAGCAGCTGAACGGAGAACTTTGGTCAGCGAACAGAAAGTTCTGTTTGGCAATGCTGCGTGATTTGGGCTTCGCGAAGACTGCCATGGAGGGTCGCATGATGGTAAGGTGTAAGGCTTCATCGATTTATATGAACAGCCCATGGGAAATACGTTGAGCAGCTGGTATGCATGAAACATCTTTTGCCATATCATTCACTCTGTATGGCTTTGGCGTTGCCACCGGCATTAAGAAATTTCTAGACACGCGATCTTTGCAGTGGTAGCAGGCATCTAATCGCGCTATTTAGGCACCTATGTATCGAACGAAAAGGTATTATTAGCCCCAGTTCTAAAGCTTCTGAGACGTGGCAACGTGACTGTGATCTTTCGAATCACACGACACAAACTTAAGCAGTCAAGCATGACGTCCCGCAGTTCCAACTTCCGCCACCCGCTGTGTTACGGAAGAATGAGTTCAATTCTTTGTGAAATTAGAGGTATCAATACGTTACACGCGTCATGAAACTCCCACAGAGGTCTATCGGACAGCTCCGTACGCCTCCCGCAGGCGGCACAGCGACCCTGGCGTAGATGTAAAGGCGACGATAAGGCCGGCCGCTGCTTCCTCGAAGGCGATCGCGATTAGTTGTGCTTTAATAGGAATGTGTAAAACGCAATACGGTCACGCAAATATTTAGATGGAGCGATGAAATTAAGAAATTCGCAGACATAATGCTGAAATAACACGCTCAGTATGAGACAAATTAGAAATCGCTCGGAGAGGCCTTCGTCCTGCAGTGGACATAAATAGGCTGATGACGACGACGACTACGCTTTGTCCTGGTGGCCGTATCTATGTTTTTCACCTCAACTGCCTTTCTGGGTGTTGTGCACACTGACAAATAGCCATATCTATCGTCAAGAACGCTAGCTCCTGCTAAAGGGAATTGGTTATTACTAAAGATCGTGATATGGCAGAACCAACGCCGGAGAAATCCTCCTTAAGTTGTCCGCGGTCTTATCCGCGCCTGAATAAACCAAAGCAAGTGAAAATTATGTGGCAGGCGAAGGTGGCGTTCACTGCGTACACGTAGGGCTGGAGCTCGCTGAACCGCCGTTATATTGGTGTAATCTCCTTAACTATGGCATGTTTGTGACATGTTTATATGTTTATTTGTGTTGACGATCCATCGAACGCGTTCCGCGTGTACCATTCAAGAGTCTGGGTGACGCACATAGGCAGTACATGCTCCAGTCACTGAGCATATGAAACATGGCCAAGTTGAACTGGCGCAGCCGGAGCGCCTATGCCGCAAAAACACAATACGGAATACTTTTCCGTGTTGGTGCTCTCTGTTTGGTCTGTTCCGCCTGTCAAGGCAGGACTAACCAAAAAGAGGACTGAGATTGTTAAGAAATTGTTCTGCTTGGACGAGGTGAACTAGTCAATCAGAGAGAGGCAGGGCGGCATAGCATTCTGTATTCAATTTTAAGGTATAGACCCCCAGCTTCTGTTTGCAGACTTTTCATTAGGCCCATAAGGCAAGGATGTCAAGTCGTGGATGACATACTACTCTCTTGGTGACGTTCACTAAATTCAAATGATAGGAATTGCGAATCGCTTAAAGAAAGGCAACCGTATTCCGCAACCCTTCTCGGAAGCACGGCTAGTGGCACATGAAGGGAATAAGAGAGGGGAAAGTAAAAAAAAAAGCTTTAGTGCATTTCTCGGCAATGTTGGACCATCTGGGGTTCTTCTACGGGCACTGAGAATGCGCAGTGCGCGTGCCTGTAGCATTGCCACATTAACTGAAACTGCGATCGGCACGGCCGGCTTCAAACCCAACTATTTAGTTCAGGAATCCGGAGCCTAGCACGATGTCAAGTTCAGAAAGGGTGGCGGTGATAAATTGCGCAACTTGTACAGGCTATATGCTGCACGCTCTCTATCTTATGCTATCCGGGACGCGTTCTCACTTAAATTATGAGCAATTCCATTGCCGGGTCCTGCTGATACCTAACATTGCAAGGATACGATATTCCTGTCGCAAGTCACCTACACGCCGGACGCGCTCTCTGGGCCGCAGCTACTGTATTTGTAGCTTTTTTTCATGAACTAAAAGTGCGATTGAGAGTGTTCTAGAGTGATTAGAGGTAATCGGCTGTTCTGTCTTACTCCTACGCGTCTTGAAAATTAGAAAGATGAAGCGTGTCCCGTGAACTTAGGAATCTTCTTTGCTCAAGCATAATCGCAGTTTTTACTGCGTGCAAACCTGCACGTTAACAAGAGTGAACACACTCGCCATTTTTTTCAACTAATATTCACAAAGTCACATTAACCTAAATGAAAGTGTACGTTAAAAAATATGCGCACGCAAGAAAATAAAGTGAGAGTTGCTTTGCAAAGGTACTTTAATACTAGTGCTAATATGCACAAGTTGTCTCTGCTATCTTATTTGCATGCCATTTCGTTTTGTAACGGCGAAGCTACTAAAAACGGCGACCGGACGCAAGAACTGCCTGCTTCATTATTGCTGGTGCCCAAGAGTGCGCATGCGCTTCTTCTGTCCAATGAACAATGTGCGACGTTCGCGCGCGTGCCCTGCTTTCTTCTCTTGCATTTACGCTCTCAGCCCATGGGCGTACTAGCAAAACAGCGGCTGTCGGGCGTTCGATATGGCCGCGGCGGCCGCATTTTCGCTGGAGGCGAAGATGCCAGAGGCCCATGTACTGTGCGTTGTCCGTGCACGTTAAAGAACCCCCGGTGGTCAAAATTTCCCGTGGCCTCCGCTACAGCTGTTCTCTGTTCCCTATCTATCTGTTTGAGTGCATTTTTTTTACCCCCATCGACACGTGCTCTCACATAAGCTGGATAAATTAGCGTCCTTTCCTTACCCAAACCACTATCAGCGCAATTGTTGCGCGCGCAAGCAGAGGAAAGAAACTCGCTCTAGGTTGCGCAAGAGTTTACAGCAGCGAAGGTGGCAGATCAAAAGGCGATAAATAAGTTAATAGCCGCGCATAAACCACTTTCAAAGCAACACAATGCGAAGTTCAAACCTTGCTGTAACCAAGTTCAAACATGGCTATATACCTTGGAACAACCACGTTAAGACCTACTGGCATCCAAGAAACACCCGTTGGATTGACCAGCTTCAATGTTTCAAGGACTCGCGCGGCTTCATGAAAGCTTAGCCATTAATTTGTCTGTCTCACGACCCCACATTTTTCCGCTATGTAGGAGGAATTCCGCCGCGTTGCTGAAAGTATCGGCGATACCAACGGGGAGCCGGTTGAGTTGTGTCGCTACGTTACACCATGCGCATTCAACAACGCCGTAGCCTTCTTCTATGGTGACCAGCTGAAAAAAGACTACTCGACAGCATCCAAACTGCACAGACTGATGGGACAACTGAGCGCGACCCTATTCCAGGGGAGGGTGCACCCATTCCTTCCATCGAAGCTACGACTAGTTCTCGCTCGGCTTCCTTTCACCAGGAGCCATCGCATCGCAGAACTATTGGCAGAGCTGGATGCCATCACCGCGTAGGTGTACTTAGGTTTCTCAATTGAAATATTGCTGATATATTGGAGTATACGAGAACATGCAACTGCCCTGGCAAAGTGTGTGCTTAGGACAGATATTATTACCTAGTGTAAATACACAACCGTTTTTGTTTAGCACATTTTTCGTTCAATAATCAGGTCGAAGTTATTCTAACCGCTAGTCCTGTGAGAAAATGAGCAAGTGAAATGAGGAAAAAACGATGAGCGAGTCATCTTTCGTTGCTGTGATGATGCCAGCAATCTCTTTATTATTACTCTTATTTCTTAATTTTTTATTTCTTAATTTTTTTATTTCCGTATATTCTAACCTACTCATTCTCTTTCTCATCCTTGTCCTTCTCTCCTTACTACCAGACAAAGTGTGGTATATAAGGCCCTACTGACTTGTGGTTATATGTCTTGAAAAAGGTCGGGCTCCGACCGAAACGTTGATGTCATAAACCGTCGTTCTCTAAGAGGCGCATCGTCACTTCCGTTCTAAACTGGCGACAACCCAAGCTATTTTTGCATATACAGTCCGATATATATATATATATATATATATATATATATATACGACGACTTGCATGGGAGCTTCCAAATTATAGGGTATTTTCTATATTGCCTGAACATTCAGGTGACACACATGTAAAGAAAATGTGTTTATATATATATATATATATATATATATATATATATATACATATAGCCACCAGCTCATCGAAAGCCCGAGAAGATGCCCGCACTTGCTATGTATGTAAAAGCCACCACACATGCGTGCCATACAAAAAGCGGCGAAGCGACGCTCGACCGCTCGTGCCACCGCACCTCGTGCTGAAGAAACTTGCAGCTCACAGACGCTCGGAGGATTGCCGGCACGAGACGGAAGTGTTTCAAAGAGTTAGTCCACGAGATGGGATTACAGAGACTTGATACTGTTCTCGCTCGTTCTCTAACGTTTTGAGTTGATGGGCACAAGTCCGCCCTATATAGTTTTTACAGCAACAGGCTCGGTTCTGTTTGTGACATTTCTGGTGGAGGTGCGGGGTAATGATTCCAAGCCCTTCAGCGGCCAGGGAGAGAAGCCCAGACCCCCGAAGAGTGGAGCCAGGGGAACTAACACCTGTTCACCAAAGCACAAGCCGCCGCCGTATAAGAGGTGAGCCCCCAGAGTTTGGTTCGCTCTTTGATTCACCAAGACCGGCAGCGGGCGCAAGCTCAGGCGCTACTACAATGGCCATTCAAACGTCACCCTCTCATATTGTCGTTGACTCACCGCGGACTCCTGAGCCTTTTCATGGCGACGCCTACGAGGATGACGAGGATTGCCTTGATGTCTTCGAGCGCGTCGCCGGAATCAACGGTTTGGACGAGGCCAGAAAACTTCGATATGTGTAGTTCGCTCTGCAAGACTCCGGCCGTACAGGGTTTGAGAAGCACGAAGCGTCCATTCTGACGTGGGATGACTTCGAACAGGAGCTACTGGCTACATACCCGAACACGGACCGCAGAGAGAAGGCAGAGAACGCACTGCAGACAAGGAACCAACGCAACAATGAAAGCGTGGGCATGTACATCGAAGACATGTCCCGCCTTTTTCGCCAAGCCGATCCAAATGTGGCCGAAGAGAAGAAGTTGAGGCTCTTGATGCACGGAGTAAACGAAGAACTTTTCGAGCGTCTTGTCCGTAACCCGCCCCGAACCGTGGCTGAGTTCAGGTCGTAGGCTACACTAATGGAAAAGACACTGCAGCAGCGTGCACGACAATACAACCGGGACGCAGCCGTCTCATCCGTTGACGTCGTATCTCCAAGCCTTCTCACCAACATCGACGCCCTGCGAGAAATGGTGAGGGTTCTTGCAAGGGAGGAGCTTCAGAAAATGCAGCTCCCTCAGTGCCCTCCAAGAATGTCTTCAATTGCGGCTATTGTGCGTGAAGAAGTCCGGCAAGTGATTCACGGACCACAGCCTCACGTTCTTCCCGAAGTACGGCCAGCGCCCTAGCCACAGTTGACCTACGCGCAAGTTGTACGGCAGGACCACAGACGCCCCAGTTATGCCCAGACCGCCGTTACGCCTCAGACATTTTCTCACAGTATACCGCCACCCGTGCAGGAAGCGAGGCCCCGTAAAGGTGATGTATGGCGTACTGCACACCTGGGGCCGGATTCACAAAGCTTTCTCTTACGAGCGATATTCTTAGCTACGAAATCTCTTAGCGACAAGGCATGCGATAGGAAGGGTGCGCATTTAACATTTTCGACACTATTGAGGGTAAGGAGGAAACGTGAAAGCAGACGGAACGACAACAAAAGAAAGATGTGTGGTCACATGATAGCCTCGCAGCACTCAAAGCGTCTGGTGTCGAGTTTATGTTATAATCGCGAATCGATCCTCGCTGCACCTCATCTTCCTGTTCCGGGCGTCTGCTACAGTGCCTATGCACATCGCGCTGCAGCAGACGCCCGCGTGGTCAGCGTGAACCCGTGCGCTAGCGCTTTATCAACGACGATAGCTCGAAGAAGAAAAAAAAAAAGAATGACGCCCTTGGTGACACCGGCAGGTGCCGCCGAACAACACGACCGGAATCATGAAGCCGCAATTAAGGTAAAATATTAAAGGTGGGCAGATGTCACTCAAGGTTTGCTACTTTCACTCCCATTTCAGATGCATTTTGATGAATATGCACTGCCTCGCAATTGATTCGGGTCGTTCGTACGCAGTACTCTTATTTACATGATAATGTCTTGTAGCTCGACGTAAATTGTTGTTTCGCTAAAAAATCTTAGAACAAACATCGATGCAGCTTTTGAGGCCATATAAAAGCTGTTCGGCTTGACAAACAAGTTCCAAAATTGCATCCTCCACATGATGTGTGAAATTGAAGCCATGGATGGATTTCAATAAATCCGACATACCGAAAGAAACATATGCTTATAAATAGGCCCACTTTGAATAAATTAGTTATCAGATTTTTGAATACTACAGCTATTTCATGACTCACTGAGAAAATTCGGCAATTTAGGTAGTGTTTGTATCTTTAATACGTTAGTAAGTGCTGCTTTTGTAAATGACGGCGTATGCAGTTAAGAAGTAACAAAAAGGAGTCCAAGGCCCCGCCACGGTGGTCTAGTGGATATGGTATTCGGCTGCTGATCCGAGGGTCGCGGGATCGAATCCCGTCCGCGGCTGCTGCATTTCGATGGAGGCGAAATGTTGAGGCCCGTGTGCGGTGCGATGTCAGAGCACGTTAAAGAACCCCAGGTGGTCAAAATTTCCGGAGACCTCCACCAAGGCGTCTATCATAATCCTTGAGTGGTTTTCGGAGGTTAACCCCAGAAATCATGAAAAGCGAGACGTCACCTCCCCCCCCCCCCTTTTTTTTTGTGCGCACGCGCAGAAAGAGCCTTCCATAGCTTCCTTTCGTTGCACAAGTTAACTTACTTCTTTTTTATTACGTTATGCCGGACATTGAGTGCTAAGCGCCTTAAGAGGGAGAGAGCGTTTATCGCCAGCGACGTGGGAGCTGCATTGGCCAACTGCTATTGTAAGCTCCTCAATAGCCGAAACGAAATTTTCCGTGTGTGCGCGAACTTCAGACGCCTCTGACATACCCGATTGCTGTTTAGCCATCGCCATGCCGAAAGCGCTGAAGCCGAATTTTTCCGCCACCGAAATCTTTGCGCTTTTGACAGTGTCACAAAATAAACCGTGGATGCTTCGTCGTACCTAAGTCATGCGACAACTGAGGTAAACCTTGTAGCATATAAGACTAGAATATTGCCATTGCTGGAATACGCATGTCCGATATGGAAACAACACACACGCAGAAACATTGCTAAATGTGAACGCGTTCAAAATAGGGCTTTACAATTTGTTTTTAACTCATTCAAACGAACGCAGTCGGTAACGGCGTTGAAAGAGCTGCGCAAGCATCGATTCCTAATGTGCAGGAAAGAATGCGCTTCAACAGCCTGAATGTTTCCTTTCCAGATATTGTATGGGAAATATGAAACCGAAATAGCCAAAACATTAATTATTGACACATCACTTTCACGCAGTGGCCCCAGACATTACGTACAGCTTTTGAGACACAACACACATTCTTTTAAAAACTTCTTTATTGTGTAGGCTATCGATGCGTGCAGCAGGTTACCGCACGATGTTGCAACGTTCAATGAGGTTAAAATCCTTGAAAGGGCTTTGCTGAGCGATTTTACCGATTGTACTTAATGTCGTTTAATAGTGTCGGAATAGCAATTTATATATTCGAAAGCATTGTCTTGTTGAGTGTTCTGCTGAACAAGTTGATATGTGTGTCGTTAAATAGCAGCTCGTGCACTTATTTCATAACGTTTCTTTCTGAATTTTTATGGTTTTTTTAAGTTCCGTGAAAGAAACTACAATCTCTTTGCACTTTTTATTAACAACTGCATTTGTGCCTAATATTGAAACTCCTGTTTTGGCCTGTACGCCATAGTGTCAATAAATAAAATAAATAAAATAAAAAATGCACACCAGAACGTATCCGTGTGTTATTTCAGGTTCCGCACATTAGCCGCTAACGCAAGCAAAGTGACGGTGTGGAAGGGCACAAAGGCAAAGCGTAGCGCAGTCGACAATTATGTTACCTGTTGCACTGCTTCCACATGGTCTCTGCCTCTTCAAAAGACTTCGAAGTGTCAACACAGCACCTACGCACACGCCTAGGTCGTATCTTTCTAAACACGGAGTTATCCTTGAAGTAACGCGCCCAAACACAGTCGATGCGAAACGGCGAACGCCACAAAAACAAACGACCACAAAGCAAGGCAAACGAACTGACCGGTCTTCAAACACACAATGCAGGCTTCCTAAATGTGAGTCCACGGCGGCACACTGACCGCGGTTCCCTGTTCACGAGCACAAAGGCAGAGGCTTCAACAGTGTTCACCGCTCAAATAGAGACACTGGCGATGGTTTTCACAAAACTTTCACGCACCGGAAAAGCGACGGCATTAACAACACATCCCATGGAATCGTAGAGGAGCTCAAGCAAGAAACGTTACCACGAAACAACACCTACATACTGTGTTTACGTCGCCATGATGCTCTTTTCGCCTTAAGAGAGCTCTTAAAAAATACTTCCGTGTTATTTGCGGTGATATGAAAAATTCTCTTATGTGCGAGGGGGATAATGTGACGACCACCACAGAAGTGCGCGGTGAAAGAAGTGAGTGACATCATTTTAGTGACGTCATAAAATGGCCTGCTGTAGAGAGTTGCCTCGTTCTAACCAATCACATGCTTGGCCTCTCGCTCAAACCGTCGTCTGCTGTCGTCGTCTGCTACGATATTTATGATGCCTGGCGTAGGCTTGGATGTGATGCACGGCATATCACTACGCGATAACTTCGGTTACGTTAACATTCCAGCCACAATACGCATCTCAAGGGACGAAGCGGCCTTTTGCTGAGACTCTGACGTCCAATTAAAAAGAAACTAATTGTCAAATGCGCGAGTGCAGTCGAGGTGACATTGCACTGCATTAGCACAGGCTTTCGCGTGCATTTTAGGCGCTTGCATTCCGTCCTAAGTATTTGCCATAGCGAAACCTTTTCATTTTCTTTTACGGACAGTGAATGTCTATTAAACTCAATTTATTTCTCAGTTTATGCGCAAAATCACACATATCTTGTATGTGCGGATATGTTGAAGCAATATGTTTTCAGTAAATCAGCCTATAATGTACAGCGGAAGCTGCATTTGGGTGAGCGTTCCTATTGGGAAATAATAAAGACCACTGCAGCTAGAGAAGCTGTAAACGACATAAGTAGTTCGTGAATGGCTGACTGGAGCCTACTGTTCAACTTCCATTCCAATAGTGTGCGACAGAATTTTGTCCGTTCCCTTATGGTGGTACATGTGCGACCAATGCTGCAACGGCAACACAGCTTGTACGCCTTATTGGGAGACGCAACAAAAACAAGCTAAAAAATATTGACCATACACCGCACCGATTTTGGCATCAAGCACCATTCACGCAACTCTTCATTCTTCATCCAATCGCAAGCATTTGCATGCATAAGTTATTTTGCTGCAAATACCCAATAGGCACCTCTAATAACTCCAACAAGCTTACTGGACAAGTGCTAGTGGCAAGATTGTTCAATGCGTAAAAGAGGATTGCAACAGCAACCTCAAGGCTGTGAGCCTTGTACATACGCGAAAATCACCAGCCAGCTTACATGGCCATAATTTCTTTTTTTAGTATCACCTACGACACCCAAATACCCGCCGCGGTTGCCCGTTCCAACGCCACCACGTTGCTCGTAAGAGTGCTCCGGACCACTCTTAGGATTTCCGCTTAGCTACGCTGTTTTGGCGACCATTTTTGCTTCGTGAATCCACTTACAAGCCTTTTTCGCCTACGTCGCAAATGCATCACTATCGCTGATATATTAATCGGCAACCCCAGCGCTCGCTATAGCAGCGGCCGATGTGGGAACGACGTCCTCTTACGACGTTTTCTTCGCTTCGTGAATCCACTTACGCAGAAAAATTTCTCTTACGCGAAAATTTTCTCGTAAGTGAGTTTTGTTAATCCGGCCCCTGATGCCCCTGTGCTACCATTGCGGAGAGGCAGGCCATCTTTACCATGCATGCCAGTATGGCCGAGTGGGACTGCGTGGCTTCCCAGTGAATGCACCTTGCACTAGAAATTGTGAGCGCCCGTATGAAATTGAAGAGCTGTTATCATCGCAGTCAAACCCTCCAGAATCCCCAGCAACGGGAGTCGCGTTCGACAGCACCAACGCGCTATCGGTCGCCGAGTCCGCCTCCATCGCCGACTTCCCCGAGGCGTCGCTCACCAACTCCGAGACGGGAAAACTAGATCCGGCGGCCTCTGGAGACAAGGCCGCTGATTCCTGTAAAACTGAAGACCCTCCATCGCTGAACCGACCACACAGCAATAGTGACGTAGCGACGAGCAAATACAGAAACAGTGACGTCACTTCAGAATTGCAAGTTACCATCGACGACTACCAAGTTACTGCATTGATACACACTGGTGCAGACTACTCAGTACTCAGTAACGTGCTCGCTAAGAAGTTAAGGAAGGTGTTGACCCACTGGAACGGACCTCAGATACGCACGGCCGGAGGACATTTAGTCAGCCCGGTAGGAATCTGCACTGCAAGAATTGCAATAAGAGGCTTCATGTACGTCAACAGCTTTATTGTTCTGCCGAGTGTTCCCGTGAGCTCATCATAGGCATCATAGGCAGCTCATCAGAGGGAGGGAAAGGGAGAGAGTTGGGGCGAGAGAAGAGAGAGAGGGGGAGCTCGACTGTCCTCGAGCTCGACCGCGGCATATTCACCATGATGACGCCATCTAGTGTCCAGTCACCCAACCGCCATAATGCACACATCTCTATAGGACAGCGCCATCTAGGAAACTAGACGAGAAAGGGCGATGACGACCAGCGCCATCTAGTATATCGTCACCGAACTGCAGTTTCCATGCATCTCTATTGGACAGCGCCATCTATTGTATGCTACGGGAGACGCTACTGGCTACGGCGGATGGACATACCGGACGGGCCGCAGATGATGCCATAAGGAGCTTCGCCCCTAAAAAAATCACAGCATATCCACGGGGTGAATGATGATCAGTGGGCGAAGCTCCGGAGGGAATCGTCGGTAAACCGTGAATCTTCCGTGTAATTCGCCCAGTCGATCATCACGTAAAGACGTCTTACGCAGCCCCTTACACAGGCCGGAACGCGCACCGCGTTTGCCGACGCCATCACATGACTGCTGAGACGTTTCCGTAAGAATATCGGACAATAGGCTTGTTACATCAGTCTAAAGAAAACCAACTGACCGACACCAATACCTCCATTTTAAAAGCAGCCACGTTAAGCACTGTAAGCTCGGCATACCGTACAGTCAGTCCCTTCGGTTCAAGCGGATATGTTCTGACGCGGCGGATTTCGCCTCCAACTGTGAACAACTAAGCAAGGACCTCACTCGTCAACAATACCCGCCGTCTGTCACTAATGATGCCATCAAGAAATCTACCAAGCAGGACCGCCGCTACTTAATAGCAAACCAAAATCTGATTCCGTAAACACCATGCACTCCAAATCTCATTCTAACGTATTCAGCCTCACCCCCTAACATAAACCGTATCCTTAAAAAGCACCACAACATCCTTCTCGAAAGCGACAAGTTGAAAAGCGTCTTCCCGGAACCTCCACGTGTTGTCTACAGACGGGCGCGAAATATCAGAGACATTGTAACGTCATCTAAGGTGAACACTCCTAAATTCACAGGCAGTGGTCCCTGCAACAAACCTAGGTGCAAGCTATGCCCGATGATGAATAGAACCTCCACAGTAAACAGCACTGCGTCGCCATTTTTTTACCAAATAAGAGGAAATTTTCACTGCGACAGCTCAAGTATTGTCTACCTCCATGAATGCACCGTGTGCAACGCCCAATACATTGGCCAAACTGAGACTCCATTCAGGATAAGAATAAACCACAGCGCACATATAAAGACCATGCCCCACCTTCCTCTCTCCAAGTACGTAAATAATCTTAGTCATCCCTTCCATACATTCACAGCTGTGGTGCTCCAATCTGATTTCAAAACGCATCATGACCGGGGGGTTCGCGAATCTTACCTTATTCACAAATTCAATACTGTGTCTGGTGGCATCAACGAAAGTACAGGCCGACTCTCTTGCTTGCCCTGTCAGGCAACTAAACCAATTAATGACGCAAGCGACTAAGTGTCTTTAATATTTTATATTCCCTTTTATCATTATTGGTGTTGTTGTTTCTTTAGGGCTCCACATGCAAATCTCTGTGCACTATGAACTCTCGGAACTCTTATTTTTCCTCTCTTTTTGGCTTTCTCTCTCTCTCTTTTTTTTCTGGTGCACACTCATGGCGCTCCTGTTAAGATGCAGAAAAGATGGTCGATTTCATTCTGTACGCATTGTTAATTTTTGTGTGTGTCCTGATTCTTTCTCATTGCATTTATTTTCGTTTGTTACCTTACGATATTTGGTTCCCCATCATGTTTATTGCTGTCTTTCTTCTATTGTTGTCTGATATGTCTTGCTGATTTCACACTGCACGCGCGCACAAGGTGCAAATATGTCTTGTGTGCCCTCGGCGCTCACTCGGGCAGTGTCTCCTGTTGGGATGCGGAACTGATTGTCGATGTCCACCTGTTTTATTTTATTTTATTCCTATTGTTAATTTCTTGTTTGCTCTGATTTCATCTATTTTCATGTATTATCTTAGGATATTTAACTCCACATCAGGTTTCTTGTTGTATTTCTCTCATTTTTATCTGGTACGTTTCACTGAGATCGCGCTGCGCGTGCGAAAGGTGCAGATATGTGTTGTGTTCCCTTGGCGCCCGCTGGGCTGAGCATCACGCACTTTCGCTAGAGAACGGGTTCCACGGAGTATGACTCGTCAAACTAAACGACTCTCCTTTCTGTGTGCGGCTCCATGAAAAGCTTCGCAAAAGTTGACGGATGGAGCTCAAATCCGAATCTTGCTCCAGCGACAACAACCGCGCAAGTGAGATCCAATCGCAAAGGACCAGACTTCCAAAATGGAGTTAAGAAATTTGACGGCAAGAGGAAAAATGGCAGCCGTTTTGGGAACAGTTCGAATTAGTGATCCACAAGGACCACGAGCTGTCAGATATCGATCGGTTTAATTACCTCAAGTGGCTTTTATCAGGAGAAGCGGAAGGAGCCATAGCTGGTTTGCAGGCGACGGCGGAATGCTACGCAGATGCCATCGAGATCTTAGCGCAGCGCTTCGGGAACCCAACGGCGCTAATTGAAGACCATATGCAAGGGCTCATCGACCTCAAGCCCGTGACATCCGCCAGGAACGTCCGTGAATTGCGACGACTCTACGACCATCTGCAGGTGCATATGCGTGGCTCAAGGCACTCGGCGTTGGAGAGGACAGCTACAACACCATGCTGTACACCGTGCTGCTGCGAGCGCTTCCACAGGAGATCGTCCTGAATTACCATCAATCGCAGCCAGATTTGTGTACCTCATCGACGGAGGGCAGTTCATCAGCCGGATCAGCGACTGAACATCAGCGCTCACCACCTTGGTCCGCTACTTCCGATGGGAGTTGGAAAGCCAAGAAAGGGCTCTTCAACATCGACCCGACAACTCAATCTGCAAGCCCGCATTTTATTACGATCGAGGGAAGGTAAAGCCACAGCGATCGAACTGTCGACCGTCATCTGCTGCGGCTCTGCATGGGTCAGCTGCTGATGTTGCGTGCGAGATCTGCGGGTCCACGGATCATGAGAGCAAGGAATGCAGCTCAAATTTGGACCTCGCTGAGAAAAAAGCGATCCTTTCCGCGAAAGGAATCTGTTTCCGATGCACGAAGAAGAGGCACATAGCGCGAGAGTGCAGAGTGAGAATTGCATCCAAGAGGTGCAACCGTCGACATGCCACATCGATGTGCAATCCGGCCTTCGCAAGTGCCCAAAAAGAGCAAGACACAAAAACCCGACCAAAAGAACAAGTGAGCTTGCATGCTTCGGGAGCTGATACTGGAGGCACAAAACCGACAATATTGATGCCGACTGTCACTGCATGGAACAAGGGTACAAAAACAAAGAAGCTTTCGCGGATCCTGTTTGACAGTGGCAGCCAGCGAACCTTTATTACCGAAGAGTGCTCGCGAAAACTCGGCTGCAAGCTCCTTGGAACAGAAATTCTAACGGTCGGCGTTTTCGGAGGACAGCAGAAACCGGACAGTTTCCGCAGAGTCGAAGTGCGTCTTCTCTCAAAAGGTAATTGCAAAGAGGAGTACGTATTTGACGCTCTCGAGGTGCCAACTATAGGCGAGCAGGTGATTCCTTGCCCCGACGAGCAAGTAAAGGAAATTGCGGAAACTGTCACTGCCACTCAGTGATGATTCTATCGAGCAATATGCCACTATTGATGTCCTCATAGGCTCCGACCAATTTTGGGAATGCCTGACCAGAAGAATCAAGAAGTTAAACAGCAAATTAACAGCCATGGAAACCGTCTTCGGTTGGGCAATGCAGGGGCCCACTGTATCGAAATGCAAGGCGGTTAACTGTGCACAGTAGTCGTGCTAAGATCTTCCGTAACAGACCAGCAAACAGAGCCCATCCCCAGGCTCTTCTCGGAGCTTGACAGTGTTGGCGTGTCTGACACTCCGGAGAAGTTCCCCTAACGTGGACATAATGGAATTCACGAAAGGCATCGAGACAGTTGATGGACGCTATGAGGTCAGGCTTCCTTGGAGAGAGGATGTTGCCCTAGGAGACAATCGCTCTGTGTTAGAAGAGACATGGCATATCGAGCAGCAATTTGAAAATTTCATGCCTGACGAGCTCAACCAACGAGGGCGTATCTGTTCACTTAATGTGACCCACGACGAACGACACCCTCTTGTGCTGCCTAGGCAACATCGACACACCAAACTTCTGGTACATCGGGCCCACCGGCAACTTCTGCATGCAGGAGTGAAAGACGTCTTGTGCAATTGCCCAGAAGGTATTGGATTGTTCGTAGACGTCAGATGGTGAAAAGTGCTGTGCGTGTGTGTGTGATGTGTAGGCGTTACAGTGCTACAGCTATCGAGGCATCGACGGGAATTCTTCCACCTTATCGGACTACCCAGGCTGACCCCCTCGAGGTGGTCGGCATTGACTTTGCAGGAACTGTGTTCGTAAAAAGACAATAAGAGAGTGATATCGTACAATTTACATTTTACGTGTGCTGTAACGAAGGCCGTGCATCTTTTCGCCGTTTCACACCGCGCGGGGGGTTGTGCCGGATAGTTTACTCTGACATCGTACAAACGTTTAAGCGCGCTTCAAAAGAATCCGCGTTTTTTTTTTGGGAAACCATTCCACATCCTGAGACACTGAGCGTTTTTGCTAATGCAAACAGAGAATGGATATTCATAGCCGAACATGCGCCATGGTGGGGCGGCTTTTACGAATGCCTTGTCCGCAGAGTACAAATCGCTTTAAAGAAGGCTGTAGGCCGCCGGTGCCTCGACCTTGTTGAGCTGTCAACCGAACTAGCCGAGGCCGAAGCTGTTATCAATTTTTGACTGCTGACAAGGGTGCAAGACGACCCAAACAATGGCGCCGCTTTGACACGGGCCAGTTTTTGACAGGCAGGCGTCTCACGGCTCTTCCGGCCGAAATCGGTTCGCGGGAGTGTTGCTTCTTCCCTTCGAGCCCTTTGGAAGAAGCGAAAGCAGATGCTCCACGCGTTCTGGCAAGCCTGGCAGCATGAATACCTCCTGCAGCTGCGATTAGCCTATGAGTCCAAACAAGTGAAGGCCGCAGGAACAAAAATCGGAGAGGTCATTTTTAGTGCAGGAAAACGTGCCGCGACAACTGTGGAAACGTGGTGTCATTGTGTCAGTTTGTCCCGGGCGGGACGGGAAGGTCCGTTCATGTATGCTCAGGATGCCGCACGCAATCTACTTAGACGCCCCGTTCCACGGCTGTCCTTGCTCGAAATTTGTGAACAATAGAATGAGCTAGCTCATTCGGCGGGGAAGTGTTGAGGAATGCATGTTTGCTTTTCTTTGTATTTTGTTGCCTTTTGACAACCCACGTGATTGAGCCACTAAGACGAAGAGGGGACGAAAGAATAGCGCCGCGGGGGGGGGAAGGGTGGAAGGGTGATCGGACCGGTCGGAATCGAGGACGACGGCTCGCGTGTGTGCGAGTAAAGACGATGTACGACATCTTTTCCTAATCACAGCATATCCACGGGGTGAATGATGATCAGTGGGCGAAGCTCCGGAGGGAATCGTCGGTAAACCGTGAATCTTCCGTGTAATTCGCCCAGTCGATCATCACGTAAAGACGTCTTACGCAGCCCCTTACACAGGCCGGAACGCGCACCGCGTTTACCGACGCCATCACATGACTGCTGAGACGTTTCCGTAAGAATATCGGACAATAGGCTTGTTACATCAGTCTAAAGAAAACCAACTGACCGACACCAATACCTCCATTTTAAAAGCAGCCACGTTAAGCACTGTAAGCTCGGCATACCGTACAGTCAGTCCCTTCGGTTCAAGCGGATATGTTATGACGCGGCGGATTTCGCCTCCAACTGTGAACAACTAAGCAAGGACCTCACTCGTCAACAATACCCGCCGTCTGTCACTAATGATGCCATCAAGAAATCTACGAAGCAGGACCGCCGCTACTTAATAGCAAACCAAAATCTGATTCCTTAAACACCATGCACTCCAAATCTCATTCTAACGTATTCAGCCTCACCCCCTAACATAAACCGTATCCTTGAAAAGCACCACAACATCCTTCTCGAAAGCGACAAGTTGAAAAGCGTCTTCCCTGAACCTCCACGTGTTGTCTACAGACGGGCGCGAAATATCAGAGACATTGTAACGTCATCTAAGGTGAACACTCCTAAATTCACAGGCAGTGGTCCCTGCAACAAACCTAGGTGCAAGCTATGCCCGATGATGAATAGAACCTCCACAGTAAACAGCACTGCGTCGCCATTCTTTTACCAAATAAGAGGAAATTTTCACTGCGACAGCTCAAATATTGTCTACCTCCATGAATGCACCGTGTGCAACGCCCAATACATTGGCCAAACTGAGACTCCATTCAGGATAAGAATAAACCACAGGGCACATATAAAGACCATGCCCCACCTTCCTCTCTCCAAGTACGTAAATAATCTTAGTCATCCCTTCCATACATTCACAGCTGTGGTGCTCCAATCTGATTTCAAAACGCATCATGACCGGGGGGTTCGCGAATCTTACCTTATTCACAAATTCAATACTGTGTCTGGTGGCATCAACGAAAGTACAGGCCGACTCTCTTGCTTGCCCTGTCAGGCAACTAAACCAATTAATGACGCAAGCGACTAAGTGTCTTTAATATTTTATATTCCTTTTTATCATTATTGGTGTTGTTGTTTCTTTAGGGCTCCACATGCAGATCTCTGTGCACTATGAACTCTCGGAACTCTTATTTTTCCTCTCTTTTTGGCTTTCTCTCTCTCTCTTTTTTTTTCTGGTGCACACTCATGGCGCTCCTGTTAAGATGCAGAAAGATGGTCGATTTCATTCTGTACGCATTGTTAATTTTTGTGTGTGTCCTGATTCTTTCTCATTGCATTTATTTTCGTTTGTTACCTTACGATATTTGGTTCCCCATCATGTTTATTGCTGTCTTTCTTCTATTGTTGTCTGATATGTCTTGCTGATTTCACACTGCACGCGCGCACAAGGTGCAAATATGTCTTGTGTGCCCTCGGCGCTCACTCGGGCAGTGTCTCCTGTTGGGATGCGGAACTGATTGTCGATGTCCACCTGTTTTATTTTATTTTATTCCTATTGTTAATTTCTTGTTTGCTCTGATTTCATCTATTTTCATGTATTATCTTAGGATATTTAACTCCACATCATGTTTCTTGTTGTATTTCTCTCATTTTTATCTGGTACGTTTCACTGAGATCGCGCTGCGCGTGCGAAAGGTGCAGATATGTGTTGTGTTCCCTTGGCGCCCGCTTGGGCTGAGCATCACGCACTTTCGCTAGAGAACGGGTTCCACGGAGTATGACTCGTCAAACTAAACGACTCTCCTTTCTGTGTGATGTTTTCTCTTCTTTTATTCTTTTTTTAATTTTCTCTCTTTGTGTGTGTGTGTGTGTGTGTGTCTGTGTGTACATGCCTTTAACGAACCAAACCATTCAAGGTTGTTAGCGGACGCGCTACGTTTCTTTTTCTATCCTCCATTTTCCGTGAAACACGGCGCAGGGATTTGAACTATACTGGTACTGACCGCGCACAGAACAACCTGTCTTTCCCCCGTTCCCCCCTCCCCCTCCTCTTTGTACTCCCCACACAACAACGACATTTGGCTTCAGCTGTTCCGCGCTGCACTGCGGGAGTCGCAGCACCATGGACTCAGGTGATGGCGGCGCGAGAGCCTTCAAACGAGGGCGCACAATCTGCTACCAGATTCTGTTGAGCTTCGCAAATAAAACACGTTGAATAAATACCGTGGCAGATAATATATACTAATGCAGGTGTACCTTGTAAGTGCAGTAAGTGAAAGCACTCGTATAAGCAGCAATGTGGCAGAAAAAATTACCACGGAAGCACGCCAAATCTCACGCTAGCTCTTGCTCGTACGCTGCACTCAAAGGGGAATGCGGTGGCGAATTTCATTCTACATACTAAAGATAGTATGTATACAACTTAACACCTGATTTCATATCGTTTTGACGCCCAATATTAGAGAGCAAATCAAATTATACAAGGCATCAATGTCTGCGGACGACACGAAGGACTTTATTCACGGGTATATCAAAAAGATCGAAGAAAGCAGCGGTGAATCGCATCCGTTATTCCTGGGTGAGTACAATTTTTGGAAATCTCTCTCAAACTGCAGAGGCGCCCCTACGCTACTGAAAATTATAATTTATCTTAAGAACATGTGATTTGCCGGAATCGTCGAAACCGGCGGACATCGCCTAATGGAAGGTATTAGTGTTGTGTGGTGTTCCATACAATGCTAACATGAAGCAATCAGAAAGAGATTACAAAAGAGGGCGAGGATAATGTGATGTAAAAGTACATGTGCCTTATCCTATTAAGTTTCTGAAGAAGTTTGCTGTGCTGGATATATAATTAATGAGTTTACGTGAGTTTAATACCGTCCCAACCTTGAGCATATTGGATCAGTCGGCACCCGAACTGACGCCTGAGAGGAAACGAAATCGCCTACAGCCTTTTCTTGTCCGAGACAGGATGAAAAAGGGCCAGCCCTCCGCGAAAGCGCAGGAGAGTGACGCGTAAGCTGGAGGAGCGGCCTTGTTAGAGGCGATTTTAAACACTTAGGGAAACTAGTGCAAGTAGAGGTGGTGGGCATCCCCAGCTCCATAACTCTTATAATTTCAGCAAGTAGGGTAAGTACCCACTGCACGATAATTACTGCGGTATTGTAAAGAGCAAATCTGTATAACAGCATATCTTAGAGTCTCTTGGAGTCGTTTTCCCGAGAACGACCCAACTCTCGGCCCGGCGTCGACGGCGACCTGCGGTTTGGGCTTCTCTCTGCACAGCTGTCTCTTGTGCCCGACGTTGGCTTGCTGCAGCCGCGCGCGTATCTCTGCGATTCGCTTCTTCAGCAGTTGTCTGCAACTTGCGTACCGCAGCGATATGCATAGGTATATCGAATAGGCAAGTCAGCTCGCTGTCGAGGCTGCATGCCGCCTGCCGCATGATGCATGGCATGATACGACAAAACTGCTTCAAAGGGCAGTGCTGCGTAATAATGATGACGGAAAAGTTGAAGATTTTTCATAATGATGATGTTGATGATGCCTCTGTAATGGGTGCTGAGCTATGAAGCACGCACCCCTGTGTTTTTTCAAATGATTCCTCTCACTCGTTTTCAAATGATTACTGGCATCATCAACATGATGATGTTAATGATGCCTCCTGTAATGAGTGCTGAGCTACGAAGCACGCACCCCTGTGTTTTTGAAACGATTCCTCGCGCTCGTTATGCAATCTACTTTCCGCGACGTGTAGTGGCGTAATAATATCCTGCCACGTAACACTGCATCTGTTAATGCGATGCCTTGGCAGTCGTTAGACCTGTTTACGTCTTTTACCAATAACTTTTCAAGCACAAGCGTAGGTCAGTGCTCGAATGCTTGACTGCCACGCAGAGGGTGTGGGTACGAACCCAGTCAGAGGACGAGTTCTAAAATTTGCGCAATAGTGGTTGCGGACACCGGCGGCGGCGGCGGCAGACAACTACGGCGCCAAAAACGGCCCTTGTTGTGATCTCACCACAGCTTACGCTGTAAAACGTGCGTTTCCTCAGGAAAATACGTACGTTGAGCCTCTTGCGTCATGGCTCAATTAATTTCTGTCGATACCTGCAGGGTGGAGATCCTCCACCTTCCGCGTTAGCGAAGAACTTATTTACCTTATTCTTGCCCATGCGCTTCGTGTTGTCGATAAGCTCGCCTTTGTGTTGTCAATTGCTGGACATCCGGTTTGGTCAATTGGTAGAGGGATCGCCCTAAAACATTTTGACCCCTCCTTTAGCGGCAGCTGCCCGCACTGTAGTGCGGTGTCTCAAGACGCCTACCACATGGTGTGGGCTTGCCCTTCCAATCCGGCCATTCCCCCCTAACCCAACACGGGAGGACTGGAAGGCGACCCTGCCGGGCTGCCACGACTTACAGGCGCAACGAGCCTTAGTCAGGAGCGCACGGGCGGCGGCTACCGCCACTGCATTCCCGAACTAGGGAGCTCCACCTAGTGTTTGTGAGGACCAGCCTTTTACGGCCTTGTCCCAGCATACCTCCCGTCTAATCCCTTACATTAATAAACGTTTTTACCACCACCGCCCCGGACAGGCGTTAGTCTGGAGTTCGATCCACGGACAAGGATTGGAGTTTTGTCAGCTAAGAGGCTTTCATTTCTGGGGAATGCTAATGGGTTTCCTTGTAGCCTTGCGCTACAAACTGGCGGATGCTAGTGTTCCCTTTCATTTATTTAGATTATCTGATCAAACCTTCTTCTGAGTTTCTTTTTGCATTGCGTCTACCATCATTTCGGCCCGGCTCCTCTTTAGCTGTTATTTTCTCTTCGCAGGCTCCCCTCATCGGACAGCCTTAGTGGCATGTAGATGTCAGTAATGAGTCAGAACAGCAACGAACAGCCCTTTATGACTTTAAGGTTGGCATACAATTTTGGGTTTTGCTGTGGTTTCGCTACACCACGTTGGGACATGGTTTAGGAACATATCAACGATGGGCCCTCTTTTTTTCTCCTGCTTGAAAGGTTACCTGCCACTCGTGGAGAATACGGTCGCGTAATTGGCCGCTAGCGGGAAAACGCCTGAATTGGGCAACCAAAGACGCGAACTACACGCTCTCCTCGTTGCCTTGTTTAAGAAAACCTCGCCACGATAAGCGGCATATGCTAGGTGCACTATGATACTTCCGCTGTCTCCCTCTAGGAATTTCCGAAACTTCTGTACTGCGCCGGCGGCACTGGTTTGAAAATTACACTCATCCATAACTTCTGGCGAAGTAAGACAACTCTGCGTTCCCATTTTTTACGACATGGCGCAAACGGGCCCAACTGTACTGAACGGTCAGGGTTCTAGTTGGGATACTATAGTACCCCGAAAGTTTAAAGCAACCGCGTGTAGCCAGAAGTTGAGCATTGTGCGATCCCAGTGAATGATGGACGTCTCACGTTTCGTGGCTAGTTTTGCCAGTAGGTCCATCCGCGGCATAATGGATGGTGATATATTACCTAATACCGTTGGCGACGCAGTGAACGACGTGCGATTCGTTGTCAAGTCTCCTATGCCTCGTAAAACACATGAAGTGTTAGTTTAACGCGAGCGTAGGGCCATAAATGCCGATAATCGATGAGATTCTCAATCAAAAAACAACGAAACGGAAGAAATGTTGCGGGAATCCATGTAAGAAATCGAAGCACAATTGCGATGCAACATTACATGTTGGAACAATGAGTACCTATGTTATCAACTGTGTACATTAAAATATATACATGCCGTAGGTCCAGGCACTGAAGGAGCACAGAGTAGCCTTGAACCATCTGCTTCACTAGCGAACGAGTGCGATGTTCATTTTCGCCACGACGCAATTCGGCATTATGCTGAACGACCTGGACGACCCGACACTTCTGCTAGAAAAGATAGAGCACCGTTAGGGCTTCATCAGAACCATTCATTAGTCTGCGATTAGATGTTGCTTTTGATCATAGCATACTCAATAACCATCTGTTTCTTTCCTTCTTTTTTTTCAGATCGCTACCTTGTTGGAAACGTAAACAACTTTCTCATTGCCGCTACCTTGACGACGACTCTGACGATGACGTGGCATATGCTAAACTTTGCGAAAAACCCCGACACGGTGCAAGCGCGCGTGCAACGCGAAATCGAAGAGGTGGTCGGACAGGAACGCCTTCCGACATGGGAGGACCGGAAGAAGATGCCCTACACGTTGGCATGCGTCTGGGAAATGGACCGATGGAAGACAGTGACACCTCTCGGCGTCGCGAGAGAGTAAGCGAGTGCGCCTTATTGGGACGTGCAATCGGAGTTCGGTGCGACATAGCTTACGAAACGCGAGTGCAATTTCATTAAGGGGTGGCTAACGTAAACGTATAACTGCACCTTATTTGACATGTTGGTAAACTGCACTTACTTAAAGGTCTCGCAAAGTAATGTGCAAGCAGTCCCCGCAGGGCAAGTTCACGTGATAGTGTCCCTGCACCTGACGCGCCTCGATGTTAAGCAAAACAAATTAGTGGAAGTGTGTGTAACGAAGTAGGGGATGTCGTGTCTGATGAAGGATGAATCGCAACATAGAAACGCACTTACGGTTTATTCAATGACAGCGGATGAGCATTCCGACGATACACTCGTCTGGGTATGGAAAGGAGGGAACCCCTTCCGAGGCTGCAGCTCGTTTTTTAAAGGGATTGTCCAGTGATATTGTAAACATTACAAACTCTCAGGCGTATCATGTACTTGTGCGTGCGGGGAACACAAGGGCGAATTTTCTGAGCGAACTGTAGCTTTCGATAGTTTTATTCAGCTTTTTATTTGCACGCGTACGAAACTCCCACGGAGCGCACGATGAGCGACGACCGTTACAGCATGACGTAACAGGACACCGTGCTGGGGTCTCGCGAAGCTGCCTGCCCTTTACTTGGTTGCAGAGTTTAACCGACGCTGCTGATTGCTCGCGCCTATGCCTCGTCGATTAACAAATGTGAATAAAAGTCCCTTTATTATCATTATTATTTCAACAGCTGCGAATGACGCGTGCGGTTATTGCGCTTTCGAGATCAATACGCTTTACATCCGAATGCGCTCTTCTGACAGCGCTTTGCCTTTGGCGTTTCATGATTTTCTTTCCTCACTGCACGTTTGTATTGTTGTTCGGGGCCGTATGTATTAACGAAACGGAGCTGTGATAGCTATCTGGCGCCGTGAAGTAGAGACAACACTGGTTCCGACGATGAAGAGTATGAATCTCCGCCTGCATTAAACCCGCAGGCAAGCCTGCCAGTCAAACGAAGTGACGAGAACGGGGGAGCGTAAGCGTTTCAACAAGCAAATGTGTACGAATGACACCCACACGGTCGTTTCAGAACAGCATGTTCTAGAAATACGGGCTACGCGCATGGAAATGAGCGTGCTACTGTCCGGGAATGTTTTCCATACGTTATCATGCACTTTCACAGTTCACAGTGAGAGGCACTTGTCGGCGTCGGTTTTTATATTCGTTTTGCCAAGATGGTAAATTACTTGAGGTCGTAATCACCAGTTTACCTAAACAACGCGTCTTTGAAGACGTCTACCCAGAGAAATCTCCGCACCTGTGCTCACCTTCACATCAGGCCCGTAGTCAGGGAGGGAGGGGGTTGCTCTAGGGTCCTGGAACCCTCCCAAAATTTTGGTTGGGGAGCACAAAATGCAGAGATGACGCGTTAATTACAGCGTGACCGAGGAAGGCGGCACACCTACGTGTGTAGGTCACATTATTTGTGCGGCCCTTCAACTAACATCGACGTCAAAACTTTACGACAGGACGCGATCATCTCCCAGTGCACGCATGTAAAGTGCATCGAGCGTAGAGTGTTCGGAAACAAGTTGACGTGACAAACTGCGGACCCACTTGGCCTGTGGGCTCTCGTCACAGGGAAACTTGCGAAGGGTGCACCCTTCCACATTAACAGCATTACGGTATCAGCCAAATTATTAGCTAGAAAAGAAGGAAAAAAAGTGGTTCTACGTACGGCGCGTGCATGGCACGAAAGCAGCGACCGCCCGGCATGGGGGGAACTGTACCATGTGACGTCACGCTCACTGTAGCCCGCGCTTCGCTGCGCGGGATTTTCAAAAAGCGCTGGATTTGATAATTATTTTAGAATTAACTACACGGTTGTCTTGGTAGTTTAAGCTGCCTACAGGTAAAATGAAGCAGACACTTTCTTTTAAGACCACTTGTTTTGGTTTGTAAAATGACCGGACAGTCCCTTTCAGCCACCGTCGGTGTCGCACATCTGGGGTGCTGCTGCGGTAGCGGCGTGCTTTACCGGACACGAAGTGCTGTATTTTGCGGTGCTGCGCAGCGATGTGCGATACCGAGGCATAGGCTGCGCGCAAACATGCGCACAGTGCATCGCCTCACATGCTACAAAATGTTACCTATGTTTTCCTTCCTCCTTGCTTTTAAAGGAAATAACAGTGATGTGAAGATAGCGCAGAGACCATATCCGCACAGGTACATGAGCGAATTTTCCTTGAAGTTGTGCACTGTTCTTCATATCAAAAGATTCGAGGGCCTTTCTGCAGCGATGTGAGGACAAATGAAATACAATCATTTAGTTCCAAGTAAACGATTCGGACTTAATTCTGAAGTATGTAAGTTCCTTTTGGCTAAGTTCTTCTTTTCTTCTTTCCTGTTGGTATCATAGAGTTTCCTACAAAAATACTAGATTTAAAACTGGCGCTGCGATCGTGAAGCTGCCATGGGAATGATGGGTATGACATGGATTTGTCTAGTCTTCATGCCTGCGGCCTTCAAACGTTTTGGTGGATTTGTTTATTCCTGTTTTCTAACTTCAGTGACGCGAGTGACGTTACTACACTTTTCATTACGCGACCAAGGCAGCAGCTGTAGTGTTGCTTTACTGGCTTTTATTGTAGTGCATGCTTTACTCTACGCTTTACTGTCGCGTGTACTAAACTCGTTTGCAATGATGAGGTGCCATGCAATGTTTCGTTGTTGTGTTTGTCGATGGATGGCTACACATATTATTTGCAGCGGTACTTTACCCAACTTCAGAAATATTCGCGCTGTGTGTCGCGAACCTTAGTGATGCGGTATTGCTGTTCTTTTCTTTTGTATCAGATGCGATAGAACCTGTAACCGTAGGGTCGCTTTCACGGCTTACATACACCCCTTGTGAGGTGAGAAGGCTGTTCGTATATCTTGTACTACGGCATTTCTATTCCGCTGTCTCATTAATTCAACGCCGAGCGAACGCGCCAAGCACGGCGCACAGTTATCGTGCGTGGTAGAAGCCCAGTGGACGATAGGCAGACGCGCCCGCGGACGACGCTCAAAAAGTTAGCTCAGATCGAAGCTCAGGCGCAGTTTCCGATGGAGTTTAACGGTACGGTTATTTATTTAACACCACGTTTTTTCACAAAACCAACCACCAAGCGATGGGCGATACTTCGCTCCTGCTACGGTCTCGCGCAGGGGCTTGACCCATGCATATAGTTTGTAAAGATACAGTGGAGCACTTGCACTGAGCTTAAAGAAGCGAACGAAAGCACGTTTGTTATATTCAGAAGACACATCTACCTTTTACATGCTTCAAAATGTCAGCACGTCACTTAGAAGAGAAAAAATCTTTGTTTTAAGTTACAACGCAACTACATCTAGAACTTAAACCTGTATGGACGCTGCTAAATCTGGGCCCGAGCAGAGGAGGCAACATTGCCATATCGCGCAATATTGCTAAATTTCTGAGCGTTCCTATTTTTCAAACCGCGAAAAAGCAACTAGCACCTGCGCACGGACGCAGTTATTCCAAAATATTCCGTTTTAGTACAATATTTTGTCGTAAACGACCTATATATTGAAGTGGCAAAGCCATATGAAGCCAGAAGAACAAAGACTAGGCAAATCCATGTCATACCCATCATTCCCATGCTGGCTCAACCGCCTTGCTTGAAACTCCCATAGACACTAGCGCCAGTTTTCCCTCTAGTATTTTAGTAGGAAACTCTATAGTCGGTAACATACCGTTGCCTTACTGTCGTCAGAAATGTCGGACACATTGACATGGAACAACCGCGGCATTATTCAAACCGATGAAATTATGGCAGAAAAACGTTCGCAAATCATGGTTAGTTTTCACAGCGTTTGATTGGTTTTCTGCTGTGGAACAGAAGTGGTCCTTTTTGCCTTGAGTTTTGTTTAATACTTCTGCATTTTCACATATTGGCTTTCTTCATCTTAGTGCTTTTGAAAATCTTGTTACCCTGTAATACACACTGTGGGAATCTTAAATGATTTTCTCAGGATGTCCTACACGATAAGCATATAAGAGTAATGTTTAGCAGACCTTCTTTAATGTACTTTCAGGTGCGCTGAAGATATCGTTGCTGACAGTGTCTTCATACCCAAAGGCAGCATTGTTCTTCCGAACATTTGGGCAGTTCACAATGACCCTTCCCTTTGGAAGGACCCTGGGAAATGTATTCCTGAGCGATTTCTGAATGAAGACGGGAAGTTGGTTTCACAGAAGCCGGAATATCTCATACCGTTTTCAATTGGTACGTGACCTTTATATACAATCTGCGCAATACATGGGCGCAATACATTAGGGCAAAAAGGGCAACAATTTTCGGACATTGAGTAGAACGTTACTATGTGCCCTGTTTATTCAGAAATCAGAAATGTTTTTATTTTCCAACAAAACTGTTGTGGGTCCTTCAGGCGAAAAGCTGCACTATACAGCTTGAATGTGCCTGAAGGCCCTCACATGGCAGCAGTAAGAAATTAAACCAATATAGAAATCCCTCAATATAGCGCTTTGCCTGGGAAGCATTTTTTTAGGAACTTGAGCACCTTTATCGTATGTATCCATCTATCCAGCTGCGTACGTTTCCGCGCTCTCCTAGCCTGCTCGTTCAGCCTATATGCACAGAGATTTGGATCCTTGGGCACGAATGCATGGCGAACCAAAAACACCAAAAGCGTACCGTTCGTCGTAGCACGGCACTGAGATGTAAGCATAACAAACGCGCAGAAAAATACGAACGCGCTGTAGCATCCTAAGCCAACATGCCAAGCGAAACGGTAGGCACGTATCGAACGTGGGTCATAGAAGTGCCATGCAGTCACCCTACTGCTAGACTATGGCGTGTCCTCCCATACGGCAACTATACTAACATACCCAGTGCAGCAGTTTGACCGCCGCGGTGGTGTAGTGGTTACGGTACTCGGCTGCCACCGAAAAAACGCGGGATCGATCCAACGCCACCTAGAAATTGTTGGGGTTGATCGATCACGGCCGCGGCGGTGGCATTTACGATGGAGGCGAAAATGCCAGAGGCCCGTGTACTGTGCGTTGTCAGTGCACGTTAAAGAACCGCAGGTGCTCTAAATTTCCGGAGCCCTCCGCTACGGCCTTTCTCTCGGCTTTATCTCTCTCACTCGCTTTCCCCCACCCCCACGGATGCTTAGTCGTGCTCCCTACATGGGCTGCTGAAATTAGCGTCCTTTCCTAGCCGAACCACCACCACCCCCCCCACCAGTTATGATGATGGTTCTTCTGCAACTTCAATTCCGCTTGTAGCATTTGTTGATAGCGTCGTCGTGTTCGTAGCGTCGTCAGTTTGAGCGATTCCCAGCGTTTTACAAATGAGTTGAGCTAACAAACGTTTATTGTTAAAAAAAGAAAAGGAGGTTGGCGAAGCAGGTGGGTGGGGCCCCTATTCCAGGGCTCCACTGGCCTCAGCAGGCCACCATGCCTGGTCAAGGAGTGCCACTTGGGCCTCCTTTTCTGGCTGGCAAGCCAAGCCTCCCACTGCTCCGTTCGAAATTTTGGCGCCGAAATATGAGGCGCATTAATTTTAGATGACGTGAGCTCCCATTCCCTCGTGATGTGAGCGAGAGTTGGCTGTCCTCCACACCTCGGGCAGGTGGCGGCGTATGCGGTTGGGTGGATGGTATGTTTTAAACGCAGGTGCCGGTATGTGTTTGTCTGCAGAAGGCGCCATTCGTGCGCTTCCTTTACATTTAGCCGCGGATTTCGTGTTGAATAGCGCCGTCGTTGTCGACGATGGTGTTCTACGATATCCCTGGGAGTGTGGGGCGCCGGGGGCTGCAGACGAGTGTCTAGACAAGGAACAGTTGCTGGGTGTGTAAGAGCTCGAGCTGCACTGTCCGCTCTGTCGTTACCCGTCACTTCTGTGTGCCGGGCACCATATAATGCTGTGATCCTGGTCTAATGTTGCACCTAGCAGGTGGGCGACACACGCAGGAACGCGGCCGCTAGTAAAATAGCGACATGCTATTTGGGATTCTGTGAGGATATAAGATCTCTTGCCTCAGTGATTCTTTCGTCTTGATGGCTAGAGCTACCGCTAGGGCTTCCGCTTTGTTTGCTGAGTTAGTCCTAGCTGAGGCGCAGGAGAATAAGCCTGGC
Source organism: Hyalomma asiaticum (assembly GCA_013339685.2). Classification (NCBI taxonomy): domain Eukaryota; kingdom Metazoa; phylum Arthropoda; class Arachnida; order Ixodida; family Ixodidae; genus Hyalomma; species Hyalomma asiaticum. The sequence goes on along the minus strand of CM023487.1, from coordinate 79,045,345 downwards.
CTAGAGACCGAGCCAACAGCAGCTAGCGAGAACCCATGCGTGCCGCAGCGGGCTGCGTCCTTGTAAAGCGTGTCCGGGTCCGTTCCGTACTGTTTGGCGAGTTTTCTGGCTCTGGCGTCGCGACGAGCTCGGTGGTACACCGGACTCATGTTTTTCGGTAGAGGAGCGATATGAATTTGGGCACGGACCTGAGCAGAAAGGGGCACAAGTTCCTCATCACTGTAATGTTGTCGTACAGGATACCCTAGGCCATGTAGGACTTCCCTACCAGCGCTTGTGACACAGAGTCTTTCTCGTTGTGAGGGTAGGACAGCGGCCCGAAGTTCCTCAAAGTGTTGTATATCCCTAACGCTAGGAGTCGCTCCGTGGATGTTCCTTTTGGCAGACCAAGAGCGGCCTTGTAAGCGGTCCGAATCAAAATATCCGCTTGTTCAACCTCAGCCTTACTGAGTTCTAGGTAGGGGAGGCCGTACGTTAATCTGCTAATTACAAAGGCATTGATTATGCGGAGTGTGTCCGCCTCTCCAAAGCCTTTGCGATGGTAGGTCACTCTGTGTACCATGCGGGCAATTTGCTTAACTGTCGTGTGTAAGGTTTTAAGTGTGTGATCTGCGTGCCTATTGCTTTGGATCAGGAGGCCAAGTATGCGTGCTTTTTCTCAATGAAAACCACGTTATAAGTGTAGAGCCCCAGGTGGTCAAACTTTGCGGAGCGCTCCCCGGCATCTCTCGTAATCACATCTGGTTTTGGGACGCAAAGGCCTACAAATCAGTCAAATCAACGATGTGATTATGAGAGACGCCGTAGTGGAGGGCTCTGCATATTTCGATCGCCTCGGTTTTTTCTTTATCGTACACAGATATCGCAGAGTACGCAAGCCTCAACAGTCCCCTTTCATAGAAATGCAGCAGTCGCGGCGATGGTTAAATCCCGCGAGATTCGCATCCGTAGCACAGTGCCTTAGCCATTGGGTCGCCATGGGGGGCAAGCGCTGTGTGAGCTATATGATAAACAATATGTAATTTCAAGTAGCACTCTGCATGCTTTCATCCAATTTTGCTCGATTCCATAGGAATAATTCAAGAGATGACGCTCATAATACGCGCATCAGCGCACAATAGCCTGCGTTTCTCTTCGATGACAAGGATGACCGCGTTGTGTGCTAACGCAAGTGCCAATGTTATGTGCGAGCATGAGCTACGATATAGTCGCCACGATGCTGACAAGTGTCCCGGCTAGCTCCTGTTAAGCATATGCCGACTCATGTACTTTGCAGAAAGACGTTAATCCGACCGGTGACACATAGCTGAATGCCACACCATTCGTGATAGGCACTTTCTTCGCTCATGGTTTCGCATGACACCAGTTCCCACGGTGCATGGGGTCTGCAGGATTTGTTTTTCTCGTCCACACAGGAAAAAACACGAATATAAGGAAGGTAATATAGACGCTGAAGAAACAATTTCTTACTCCTTAATACAAATATATTTGTTAAAAGCAGAGTCGACTCCATATTTTTAAGGAGGTTTACTGTTTTCAGAGATTGACAGTACACTCAGCAGATGTTGTTACGATATGGCAGGCTACAATAGTGTTATGGAGGTTCCGTCGATATTTATTACTGTGATAGTAAGGCACTTTATGGAGTTCAAGAGAAGACAGTGACAGTAGAATTGTTGGCAGGGCCCCGCCACGTCGGTCTATTGGTTATGGCACTCGTCTGCTAATTGCACTATCGCGAGATCGAATCCCGCGCTAGCATTACTTCAGTAGTTTGCTACAAATAAAGGCGTGCGGCAACGACACATGTTAAAGCCGACCATATTTTATTGCACATTAACGACATTGCAAATGTTCAGCGCTGCTGGAATATTATGTAATAGGCCCATGACACTAACGCATTTTTCTCAGGGAATTTAGCACAGAGTTTCTGAACAAACAAACATCTGGTCCCAGCAACTATTGATATGGCTAAAGGCAAAAAAAGCTTCAGTTAATCGCTGATAAAAATATGTATTTTTTCAATCCACAGCAACGAAGATTGATTCTCATTGATTTTAATTTTCAGCTGCAATTTCAAAAAACGAAGATCCAACACCGACCCACAGCTAAATTTTGGGGGTCATATTTTATGAAGATATCTCATGGTCGCCACATGTAGATTCTCTGCAAAAAGTATTGCTCATATTCTAGGGGTGCTAAGCAGGTTAAGATATTTAATACCGAAAAGAGTGAAACAACTCATTTATAACGCACGCGTCCATTCTCAATTAGCATACTGTCTCTTAGTTTGGACGATCACTACTCGATCCAATTTACCATGACTTCAAACACTTCAAGTCCGTGCGCCGCGTGCAATAGGACACGTAGGACGCATAGAAAGCACCAGATCATTGTATAGCAAACACAAAATATTAACATCAAACCTAAACACAGGGTACTAATGGTCGCGTTTCATGATCTGAAAGACAGTCAAAAATTTACGCCCGTATCTGCGTCGTTCGCTGCAAATGTCGTCGAAAGACGATAGCTTTCTGCCGGCCGTACTACGCTGCGTTAGATACGGACGCCATCTTACAGCACAGTAGGGAAACGTGAGCTTGTGCAGAATCCCTGTGCAACTTCTGTGCCGTGTGGCAGAACCGAATCGTCGGCAGAGGCTTTCTTCTTGCATAGCGTCGCATTTTTAGCAAAGCCTAACAAACACTAGCGTCCTTAGAATTACGTATCTATGTATTTTCTTTTAAAGGAACACACCACCTAATACTTACGTCTTGATCTTGCGCCTCAGATATGCGTGATATTTGCCTTTTGGTTGACAGTGTTTACAAATATGAATGCAGCTACCAGTTCAGGATGGCTGGGCGTTAGGCAAGTGCTTAAGCTTTGGTCGGGTGGCTGAATCGTGTAACAGACAGACAGAACGAAATTTCTTCGTTCAAGTATCCCAAGAAAGACTATTGTTTTTAAAAGCGCTGGCACAGAAAGTTAGCGACTTGACGAATCGGCTGACTGTTCTTGAGGGAATCATTGAAAATATTGAGTGTAATTGATCAGAGACGGAAATCACAAGCATAGTGTCACAGGCAGTTCGAAGATAGAGCTTATCAATGCAACCTCGTCTGGATGATTTAGGCCCTGGCGCAACAATCTTTTGTTTTACGGTGTCCCTGACAACTCAGCTGAAACGCAGGCCAAATCTGAAAGCTGTGTGCGTGAATTGCTCACAAAACAGCTTAACTTGGAACGATGCGATGAAGATATTTGTAGAGGACACCGACTAGGCAGTCTTAATACCGGCAAAACCCGGCCCATAATTGTTAACTTGTTTTCGGCGAAACAGAAGGACGGGATATTTTCCCAAAGAAGTTAAATCGAAATCTCCGGCGTCACTGTCGGGAAAGATTTTTGTAGATCGGCCCGTCATTCGCGCAATAAGTCAATTGAATTGGTATGTCGAAGGGCCAGTCAGGTTCACTGCGATATAACAAACTCGTCATGCAGAATAAGTCGTACGCTTACTGCGCAGTCACCGACTCAGTGTACGAAATAGAACCGGCAGCTAAAACGCACGCGCGATGCACTGACGGAACAACTTAAAGTTCATCATAGCTTAGTACATTTAAGATACACGGAAACAATATATCGATGCTCTTTACAAATGCACGAAGTGTTCTTAACAAACGTGTCGCATTATCATCAGCCAGCGACTATTCCTTTGCTGATACAGCTGTGATAACTGAGACCTGGCTCTCCGCTAAAATAAGGACTTTTAAATACTTCAATATAAAAGAATTACAATAAATGTCACCTCCGGGACCGTGATATCCGTTCTGGGGGCGGTGTGCTCATTGCTGTTTCCGATATGCTCGCGTCTTCAGCTGTTCCTATTGTATCGGTTGTGTAAATGTATCTGTTGCAAATCGTGAATTTATTTTCTGTGCATGGCACCGCCCCTCAGTTGCCTTACTTTTCTTTCCCAATCATGTGTACGATGTCCTTGATAGTCCTGCAATTAGATTCGCAAATTATCCTGTATTTATTTTAGCCAAATTCAACTTTCCCTTAGTATTACGGGGTAATGATTCCAATACCGTAACAAGTGCTTCCTCTTAATGTATGCAATTCCGTAGCATTTGTGGTGACTTTAATCTTACTCAACTTGCTCATGAGCCGACTCGTGTAAATGCAACATCTTCCAGTATTCTTGACAATATTTACTACATTTACAGGGTTAGTTTCTGAGTTAACTTACCTCCCAGGACTAAGGATTCATTTACTAATTCACTTTACCTTCAAAACGCGACACAGAAATAAGAAAACATATAAAATGATGCGGGAGTACTATAAAGCTGATACAAGCGTAATGATAGCTCAATTAGAATTATGTACAAAAGGTTATTTTGGCAACTATTATAGTCACTCTGTAGAGGAAAACTGGACCCTGTATAAAGAAAAACGTTTCTATCTGGTCGAGTGATATAATCCTAAAAGGAAAATCATCTTTATTTGCAGGCCACCACGGTTCACCTCTTCTTTATAGCGCCTGTCAAGAAGAACAGAATGCTCCGTCGCGCGTTGAGAACTAATAATACTGATCACTGCATAAGATATAAGCAAGTTCATAAAGAGTATACCTGTGCGATTCAGTGCAAGAAGCACTCGTTTCTTAACGATACTTTGCCGTCTGTACTCCAAACTAGCCCCATGCAGAAAGCCCATGCAGACATCTCATAACGATAACACTATACTCTCACTCAACCAGTCATGAACAGTGTTAAACAACGCGTTTCTTTCCTTCACGAGAATCGTTCCTGCATCGTTACAATTGTTACCTGTCCGAATATTTTTGCCAATGGATCCCATTGTTATGTAGAGGGTTGGCGTTGTCACTATGATTGAAAATCTGAATATCTTCTCTTTCTCTGGTGCTGACCTGCTGAACTCAAAGATAATCAAAATAACCGGAGCGTAGTCAGCAAAAATTCACTCGAAGCTTTCCGAACAATCATTATAGTGTTCGATATAACACAGTGACTGCAAGGTGGGGAAAGTGGCCTGTATCTTTAAATGAGGTAATACACATTCAGCTGATAACTATCAACCGATCTCATTAACAAGCATTCCATGCAAAATCATAGGACACATCACATATTCATAACTAGTAGGCTATTTGGAGGACAACTCTTTCTTCAATGATTCCCAATGTGAATTTTTGAAAAATGTTTTCATGTGAGACGCAACTACTAACTTTTATTAATAATCTATTCATAGCTACTTATCTTGGTTTTGATATGGACAGCATTTTTCTCGATTTCTCAAAGTCACATGAACTGGTATCACATGAATTGTTCCTTCTCACACTAAGTATACTCATTATCGACACCAACATATTTTCCTTAATGCAACGTAAAATCTCTAATGGAAGATTTTTTTCAAACTGACCAGAATATGCCAATGCCAACGTTTATTCCCCTGCCCTTTCTTCTGTTACGTCCGGTCTACAACAGGGGTCTGTCTGGGCCCACTGTTTTATATACATCAGTGACCTCCCTAACACTATTTTTTTCATCAATAATACTTTTCACAGACAACTGTGTTGTCACAAAATAACAAACTCGTATGATTCACGAAATATCCAAAATGATCTTAAGAAATTGTTCCTGTACAGGGTGCGATAAACGACTTATGAAACTAAAAATTAGCCAATGTAAGATCACGAGAATAAGTTATCACCTTAAAGGTGTCCCCTTGAATCCGTTAACTCCTACAAATACCTTGTAATTAATATCCCTAACAACCTCTCCTGAAACATGCATGTTGATTGCTTAACCTGCAGTGCTGACCGCACTCTTGGCTACTTGCGCTGCAATTTTGCTAAAGCAGCGTCTTCTGTACAATTACATCTGTATAAAACTTCGGTACGTCCCAAACTAGAATACGCGTGCAGCATTTGGGACCCCAGTCAAACCGTTATAATCAACACACATTAATCAGTTAAGAATAGTGCCGCCCAGTTTATTTTGTCTAATTACTCCCGATAAGCTCCTGTACCTGAAATAAAGAGCACAGTACAAATGCATGATCTGTCTCTACGTCGTAAATGTCTTCGTCTTAGTCTCTTTCACAAAATTTATCGTCAAAATGAAAAGCTAAAAAGCCATCTTCTTCAACCTCAATATATTTCCTCACGCGTGGACCACAAGTGTAACGTTGGTGGCCCATTTTGCCCAACAAACCTAAGCAACAACTCTTTATTCCCCATTCCCCAGAGCATCAGAGAATGTAACCACCTTTCCACCTCCATCGCAGGAATTACTGCTATCAAATTCAAAAGTGTCATTAAAGACGCGGTAAATTGCTAACTGATATTCTTAGAAAATGTATTATTGCACATTTGCATGTGCATATTAACCACTGCTTCCTGTAATGTCCTCGGGCTGTGAAGTTACTTACAATAAAAATAGTAAATAAATAAATAAATAAATAAATAAATGCACCTATAAACTATTCTGCAAAATTTGGCGGCAATTTCAGACATAAGTCTTCTTCCGAAATGAAATATCACTTAAAAATATCATGATAGGAATTCAAAACTACCCTGGTAACTACATCATGTAGCTAGAAGTAAACATGGGGAACAACAACCCACGGTGTGAATTATCTCGTTTGCGACTATCCAATGAACACATCCCTCAAACTCTACAATTTCCAGGGAAGCTTCACTTCCAGAATATTACTTGCAGAAGAAAACTAAAATTAGGATCCAGGTTGTCGTGTTATTATCCCATTGTGGGAGTGTTTATCACATTATGTAACACTCATTCTGGTTATCTGACTTCCTTATCTTGAACTTTGTTTACCACTGCTTATGGTCCTTTTCTTTTTGTTGTGGCAGTGCCTCGAAACTACGCGAACTTTTATTTACTTTTTATTCTTTGTTGTTGATATGTTTAAAGGTGTTGTACAAGCCGTTACAGTCCTGCTGCTTTATTGGTGGCATGGCCTAGCCCAGCAATATTGGCGTTTAGCCGTGCCCTCTAGGACAATCCTCTGTTCTGTTCTTACCACATGAAGAAAGAAAGAGCCCCGCGCGCAATGCGACGTCAGTGCGCGTTAATTGACCACAGGTGGTTGAAATTTCCTGAGCCCCGTACTACGGCATCTCGGATAATTACGTCGTGGTTTTCGGGCATAAAACCCCATCAATCAGTCAATTATTGTTGCAAGTACTAGCGCGTAGGGAACGACTAGCTCACTGAGCCTAGTAAAGATATTCCGAATGGTATTGCATATTTCAATTGAAGGACCCCTGTCATGGCTCTCGATGTTGGACGCAGACAACAGGTATAGTGTACACTACGAGAACTCCTTGATGGCGAAAAGGACTGCACAAGAACATACACACGCCGCAATACACAACCCAAAGAAATGAGAAAACAAATCCATGTATTTACATTCAATGAATATCATATCCTTGATCATTGAAGTTTACGAGCGTTTCCGACGCCGAGCGTAGGGGAAGGCGTTGCGGCGCTGTTGCGGTGGTTGCTGCTGTCAGCGGGGATGCAGGCGATCGGTGTATCGATAGCTGTGCGGCAGTATCACCGATGTGCTCATGCCCCAGGTACGCTCTCTACAGAGCGCTGCCGTAGCTCGCCTGCTGTGTCTTCATGACGCCATATCGCTGACAGCAAAGCTCGAAGAACGGAGATCCACCAGCCAGGTCACGTCGACCAGAATCTCTGCTGACAGATTTCAGCAGTACCGCAGTTCAATATCGCATCAGACTGCGAAGTCTCGTTTCTCTTCTCTTCTTCTGCTGGCAACGTTGCTTCCTCTCCAACGAGCTACGTCGCCCCTGGCGCACGTCTTCCACTTGGACCTTTTCTACTACTTTCTCTTTTGTTTTCCTTTCCTCGTTCGTTTTAAGCTACGTCTTTATTTTCGTTATCAAGTTACCTTCCTGCTCCCCTTGGTTTTTCCATTCTGCTACGTTATCATCACTCTTACTAGATATACTTCGCTTCTTTATATCACTGTTCCTTCATACGGCCCGATTATCATGGTACCCCTCACGGTACGAATTTCGGATATACGCTGAATGTTTTTAGAGCCTATTAGGGAGCTTAATTCGCCAAATTTCTTTTAAGGCGTCGATGGTGGCCTCACGTAAAAAAGGGCAGAAGTGGTGCGCAGACATAAGTTAAGAAGATGGGAGTAACTGCCGACAAGACACCTTGATTACTTGCGATAGAATGGTTGGAAACGGGCGCCGCTGCGCTCCTAGCTCTTCCCTGCCCCACTGAGGGGATGCAGCTTCCGGAAACGCCAGGTCCTGATTGGTTCGCACAGCCGGGAGCGTGGAGTTTCGACAAGTTTCAATTGTCATTACTAGCGATGGCTCACGCCGACTGTCCAGACCCTAAAGTGGACGACGTCATATTCTCCAGCTCAGAGAGCACCAACTGCGAGGGGAAGACAAGGAACACTTATTTTCAATTTTAATTTCTTTTCTCGCGGTGACTAGGAATGCAGTGTTTGCTGACACTCTCATAACATGCAATGTGTGCACACCCCATGTAATTTTAAAATTGCGCCCCGCAACGGCAGTCTAGTGGCTATGGTACACGGCTGCTGATCCGATGGTCGCAGGAACAAACCGCGGCCGCGGCGGCTGCATTTCTATGGACGCGGCATGTTGAGGCTAGTGTACTCTGCGATATCAGTGCGAGTTAAAGAACCCCAGCGGTGAAAATTTCCAGAGGCCTCCACTACGGCGTCTTCATAGTCCAAGCTGGTTTTGGGAAGTAAAACCTCGGAAATAAGTCAATCACTGAGTCAGTTTAAAATTGCCGGAACTGGATGAGGGACCATTCATGAATGGCTTTGATGCACACACTGGAAAACAACGTTCTTGTGTATGTAGATTACGGGTGTGCTGCCTGCGAGTCTGCCCCAGCAGCATACCAAGGCATCCTTCAGAGGCTACGTCGTAGGACAACTCACGTGACAATTCGCCAAACGCACATTCGAGTAGCTTCATATTTTTCGTGGGTATACTCATTCTCGGTGCTGTAAGGAACCACTTGATGACTGTATATTGCAGCCAGAATATGTATGGCGGGGCGCGAGCTAACATGGACAAGAGAGAGAGAAAAATTGTCTTGGGATAGTGCGTGCCCTCGTGGCAGCCATCTTTCCTGGCTACTGCTTTTCTTTCTGACGATGCGGCCTCTGTGGTCATAGTTCCTCTCGTTGCACGTGAAAACCGTCAATGAAGCACACGTCGATGCAGGAGGTACTCGTCTCCTACCTCCACACGAGGAAGGAGGCATTCACCTACAGTCCACCCAGGCAAGTGTTGTACACTTTGCAGTTACAATGCGCTACTTAAAAGATGCACGTTGCTCTGCGACAAATCATTTTTGCGTTAAAATTGTTTTTAATGTTTGTCCCATGTAGGCATTGAACATAAGCTGCCAGTTGGGAATATTCGCGTGCGGCCCACCTCGGTAATTTATGTGTCCTTTGTAACCACACTGTGCCTTAATAAAGATGCACGTTAATAAATCCCTGCGCGCCGCTAAGCTATATTCACGTGTACGTTGCAGTTGGTGTAACCTCGCATCCAGGAACTGTATTTCACTACACAGCGTGTATACTGTGTTCTTAGCGCCAAAATATAACAATGATTTGAACTCCGTGTTTCTGTCGTATGCTTTGTGTACACACTAAAATGCTTTTTTTTCTTACAGGCCGTCGGGACTGCCCCGGGCAGACGTTTGCTGCAATGGAGATATTCCTTCTGGTAACCTTCTTGCTTCAGAAATACCGCATCCTGCCGGAGCGCCCATCGGAGATCGACTTAGACTCACCTGATTTCGCGTTGTCGCATGCCACTAAAGTCAAGCTGCGGTTTTTACCAAGAAAGAGTGCCAAATGCTGATATGACAAGATATCTTCCGTTGGTGTCAGTGCATATACAAAGCTTGCGACTAGTATACGACGGATAAATAAGAGAGTGTGCTGAAGGTATTTGTGGTGTCTCGATTAACGTACACAACAACCTGGGAAGTACAACCTAATTATTTCGATATTTTACTCATCCTCCATGCCGACGTTTTTGTTCTGCTTTGTGATAAGTCTCATCACCATGACCATCAGCGTACAGACGCTACGAGCACTACCTGGAAACGCCTCCCATATACATTGTGGGAGATGGCCGCGCCTCGGCCCTCTGTCACTCAGTCCCGGCCAGCCATCTGCGGGGCGGCGCACCCAGTCGTTCGTCCAGCCATGTTCCTGGCCCGGGCTAGAACGCTAGCACGAGCCACGCACACCACACGCGCACTTCGTCGTCTACTCTTCATTATCTCGTCCCTATGGCGGCGATCCCCATATTGCCCCTCCCTCTGCAGAGGCGATGGCACTGGCCAGCTGCAGCCTGCACGATGAAACGGCGCCCCCACCGGCGGTAGAACCTTGACAGCTAGTGCACCGAAGGAGGAATGGCGAACGAGACCAGGTCACGCAGCTCCGGGCATAAGGCCTTCCAGAATGCCGCGGTCCTAAACCTTTCAAGGTCTTCTAGTCCCGCGAGTCTTAAGCCGATCCCGGGCGTGGACGCGCAACTGGTCGCCCCACCAACCTCGTTCCGTAGAGTGCACCAGCAGGTCACCAGTGGGCTCTGCCGCCAACTCACAGGCAAGCATCCGCAGCGTGGCCTACTAGTCACCTCAGGTTTGTAGCACAGAGTAAGGCACCCGAAGCAGCATTGAGACGTCGGGAGTGTTGCCGAGTACTCACTGTTGACGTCCTGGCCGGTCGTCTTCCTTTCCGTCTTCCCGTCGTCCTCGGTAGCCCTTTAAACAACGCTGCTAAACTCAAAACACGGCGAACAGCTCGTCATCTTGTAAAGTCTGACATTCGGGATCGTCGCTTCCCTTGCAGTCCTCCAGCTCCACACTGCCGTCCTCTCTGTTGAGAACAATATCATCGTCATTATCAGCACCGTCATCGCAGGCGCCCTTCATACTCTGTCATGTCAGTCTTAATGCTCTTGCCTCTGTAGTTCATCTTCAAAATCTTCATTTCGCGATATCGTCTACGGACACGTCGGCCGTAGTCTGCTTTTGCGAAGGCTCCTGCTTAATTGTGCTGCTGGCGCCTTCTTCGCCAAAGTGGCTTCCTTGGTCTGCTGCGTAGGGACGTCGGCTTGCTTGTCAGCGTAACTCATGGTATCCCGGTGTGCTATACGGGAGAGTCGACGCAGCCACTCGCCTAGACTGGTCTGTTGCCCGCCGTGGCCTACCAGCGCACATTCGCATGGTTGGAGATCATGCAGCCACGCCGGCGGTGGGGCTGCCACTTGCGGAACGGGCGACACGGGTTCTCCCACGGGAAGGGTACCACCCGGAACTGTAGCCGGGGCCCCACGTTGTGGCGCCATTGTGGGAGATGGCCGCGCCTCGGCCCGCTGTCACTCAGTCCCGGCCAGCCATCTGCGGGGCGGCGCGCCCAGTCGTTCGTCCAGCCATGTTCCCGGCCCGGGCTAGAACGCTAGCACGAGCCACGCACACCACACGCGCACTTCGTCGTCTACTCTTCATTATCTCGTCCCTATGGCGGCGATCCCCATAACATCTACTTTTAACTTGTCCCGGCGATAGATGAGGTTACTCTCATCTGGAAAGCTAGCGGTCAAGAGCATCATCGAAATAGTGGACAGGTATTGATAAAATTATCCCAGCCTTATATGTCGGTGTTTGACAAAAAATCGCGGGAGAACATTACAGTACCACCACTTTTCTCGTCTGAGTATACAACACCAAGTAGCCAGTATCAATCAACCTATTAAGCTACACATAATATGTCCAGCCTTTGCATGAACGTGGCAGAGCGCTTGGCGGAGAGGAAAGCATGGCGCACCTTTCACAGCGGATAGCAGTTGCTTCGGCAGCGCAAGCAATTGCAGAGCGCTTACGGCCGACGCATTCGCAATGCCCCTACATTGTCGAGCAGTGGTAGCCGGATCTTTAACGTGACGGCAAGAAAGAAGCACCGCGACTTTGAATGTTTCCTGCAACAGTAAACAAACTGGACCCTCGATTACAATATAAATCTCATCCTTCGTTGCGAGAGTCGGCAAACACACGATGAAGCGCCAAGGGCAAGCAATGCGCGTCAAATTGTCGCGCACATAGTAAGTATTTTACCTCGGCTAGGTTTTCTGCATCCGCGTAACTTATTTCCGTGTTGGTGTGCTACGTTCCCTGCTGAAATTCAAGCTCTCTTTTGCGCTTATCATCCATCTATACGTCGGTGTTATCTGCAGTGCGTGAAACCTATAAGACTGTGTGGGGAGTCGGGTTAACTCGTGCTGTCCGTCCGCTCTTATATGAGTGCGATGGCGTTCGTAATAAATTCGTGGTGCTTTCCTACACGATCCTTTATTCTTCGTCACCAAGCGCAAGTTCATATATTTCCGCATTAATGCATTGGTTCTTAGAGTCGGCGTTGCTGGTTTTGCGCCGGAGCTTCCAGAAAGTGGCTCATACTCGGTGGCTGATGTCGGTACTGCGCCAGCGGCCTACACAGTGCTTTTTCTAGAATTTGTACCTTGTGGAAAGATGTAAGCGCTTTTTGGTTTGGTCTTTCGAGACCAGGCGGGGATACACGCCTGCAGGTTTTTAAAGAAACGCAGAAAAAACTTTGCCATGTCCTCGCGGATTTCTTCGCTGTACACGCAGTGACGTACGTGAACTCAAGGTCTCTCAGAGGAGAAAAGCCTGCACCTTGCTTTGACAGTAATGCTGAAATCGACCATCTCGAATAAAAGTATTTTTCACTGGACCACGAGGGCTGTGAAAGCATTGACATTGAGCCGCTTTATTCAACTGGAATAAGTGCAATGCTGGATTTCACGTCCCCTGCTGTTAGGCACTGTTAAGTTCAAAGTCCGTTTTCAGTTTATTTCATGTACATTAGTCGGGTGCTGCATAAAGTGACAAAATATGCATTCCTCGCCAGCAACTGCGGTTCTGTGCCGCTAAATGAACATTACCTGTACCGTCGGAAACAAAGTTGGCCCGAACGGCATTTGCATTGAGAAATTTCTTGAGCTTCCATACAGCGTTTCAAGACGTTAGGGTACCTGTGAGCGATGGCCACAACGGCCAAACCATACGAAGGCTACTGGGCGTGGTCGATGAAACCATCCGGCTGCTGAAACACATCAGTAATAGACACAGCGGAACGAACGGAAAGAATACGATGCGATTGGTACAGGCTTTTCTAATCAGCCGGATCACGTACGTCGCGTTCGACCTCAAGTGCAGGAGACCGAACGAACGAACGATCGTTCGCAAGGCATACAAACGCGCCATCCAACTTCCTATTAAAACTAGTACGCACAAACTTCTCGAACTCTGGTTACAGAACACCTTAGATGAGCTAACCGAAGCGCACAACGTCGCGCAGTACGAGTGGCTGCGAAAGAGCTCTTTTCTTCTCTCTTTCTCCGAAAACCATGCGTGCGCTTGTAACATGAAGTTTACATGGCACAATGATGGGCTTGCGTGATGATTAAATAATAACTGAGTGTTCCTGAGCGCGCAAGTAAATTCATTACGACGGAACTGAGTGCACCGACGAAACCATCGTCGTTGCAGACGCCTCTATAACCACTGTCAACTTCAACATTCGGTTCCATGCAGCAGTGCCCCGACGTCGCTCTGAACGGCTCACTAATACAACAAACTTGCGGGCATGGCTCGTTGCTTATCTCGGAGCGCCGTCCAGTTCACTCCTTAAACCTATTTCGATTCCTTGTTTATTCGTTCCTTAAAACTTGAGGAAACCTACGTCTGCCTGTGAAGCAGGATTTAGCACGTGACGCCGACAGCGCGAGTAACAAAAAAAAATCCTTCGTTTCTATTGATGGTGAATCCGGAGAAGTGTATTTAGAGGTACACGAGGGAAACGGAGGTTTCTCAGCCTATATTGCCCTGAGTCATTCCCTTGTTTGTTCTCTTTTGAGCTTGCAACTCACATTTTTCTTGTTTGAAGCCCCTCAGCAGCCTTGTGCGCGCCTGGCCGGTGATCATGCTGGCGTAGAATGAATGTCTGACAGAGGAAGTAGCGTCAACCACTTTGCAGTAAAAGGCTACCAAGCATTCCACACAGATATCACAGAGGTGAAAGCCTCTTAGTGGAAGAAATGTTAGTCCTGGTCGGCAGTTCGAACCTGGGGCCAACGCATGGACGGGACGCTCGCTCTGGCAATTGAGCTAACCAGGAGAATAGGCATGGACAGGGCAAGGCTGCATTGATTACAACTCGAAGTGCATGCGCAATAATGTAGGAAATGAGTTACGTGGAGATCAACCAGGTAAAGTAACGCTTGTCAATGGGAGATAGCACACACCCGTTTGCAGGCCAAGACTAGGGCGAAACCCACACGGAAATCTGATAAATTACAGCGTTGAACCATATGCTGGTCGATCCAAGGCCCTTTCCTTGCTTGCTGTTAGGTTAGAACTAGATTGTTGCTTGGTGCGGACTTGTTTGCGGCTAGGTTTGAACTTACCTACTTCTAGGATTCGGAATTCATTTATGCTAGGTTATTTCTTAGCCTATTTATGGCCCTTGAACCGACCAGCTTCGCGCTGTTTAAAGCTTTGGGTGATCTAGCCATGTTTACAGCAATCCAAGACAGGGGCGCGCGTAGTACCTCTGGCCCACGAGATGACTGTAGCTGTGACATGATTAGTTCATAATGAAAATCGGTGAGTTCCATACATAAAGCGGTCATTTTCAGCCATAACGATTCACGGCATCACTACCGCTGTAACGTATTGTCCATACATCGGGGAGGACTCATCGGCGTCGACCAGCCGAGGCTGTCCACCTCTGCGCGATCGCGCAAGAATACTTCGAGAAATGACGCTTATCATACGGGCAGAAGCGCACGGTAGCGTGAATTTTAGCTCCACAAAAGAAAGGTATGTGCTATGCACTGACTTGAGTTCCAACATTACGTCGTTTCATGAGCTACACCGTTCGGTCGCAATAGTGCTGTCGACGTTCCTGGTTAGCTTACGTTAAGCGGGCACCCTTTCATGCTGTTACCAGAAATTCCTCAGTTCTACGCGCAGGACGTGGCCTAATGTCAAAAAGTCATCCTGCGCCATTTGATCGCTGACTGCTTCGCATGACACCGATATCCACAGTTCGTGGGATCTGCAGAATTATTTTAAAATAAAGAAACAGCAAAAGCAGCGAATATAAAATAGAAGCAGTACATGTGAAAGAATGAGAGAACGAGGTACTCAGTATTTTAGGTGATGATTTCGAGTTGGACGTATTGGTACACGTGTACTAAAGCCATTTAAATAATGAGTTGTTATCAAAGACAGTACTCCGCAAAGAAAACCACAGGAAGGTTACTTACGCAAGGGAAGCTGGTGCTCTCCTCTGTCAGATGAAACATTTTGCTTCGATTGTGCTTGCACAAGTGTTGAGAAACATTGAATTCACTCACCAATTGCCCACACAGAGAAGCCTTCGCTGCTGTGAGGCGTACGCGACGACAACGTTCTTTTTCGGGCACCTTCTAAGGGCGAGCCCTTTACACGAGGGCGGGTGTTGTCAACGGTCAAAAGCCTCTGCGCCCCGCTGGCTTTTGCAGCTCCAGTGACGCTGCAAGCGAAACACCTGCTTCGCGAACTCATTGCAGGAGGCTTCGGGTAGCTACACTCCGCTACCCGAAGGCAAGCGGCAAGCTGCAACAGTAGAACCACTTGAAGAACTCGCCTCACGCATTGCATGATCTTCGCATAATACGATTGTCTGCACTGATGTCGCTATGCGATGCAGAATGCAAATAGAGTCACGTCATTTCAGACATGTCCACGAGTGTCATGGCAGCAGTGGCATACCTGCGTGTGACCGACAATGACATGAATATTCTTTTCTTATTGTCAAGGCAAAACTCACCCATAAACCCGCTCACACCATACAAGGATTTGAGTTGTGTGCAGCTGTGCCTTTTGTCGAAATGGCAAAATTCACAGTTCGAGAGCTTGGAGCTGGATTAAGTGGCATTCTTCACCAATACCAATGTACTTTTCGGGTGCAACATGAACCCCACCAGACCGCTCTACGTATTTAGCGCCAACAGTGTACAGTGCATACATGAAAGCTCGTTGGCCTCCGGCGCACTGGAATCACGTGCGTGTGGACGAAATACCGGCACCACGCCACTCGAATGGTTCCGGCCTCACGGATCAAACGTAAAGGATGGTACACTGGCCCAGACTTCCTTTCGCGACAGAAGATGCATCCCACAACGCGGCAGTTCGTCCTCGGTGATGATCCCGACCACGACAAAGTGAGGCGTGAAGCAAACCCGTTTTTTTTTTCAGGGTGAACGTAAAGGAGCGGCTCGCATCTGACCGCTTTAGTAGGTTTTCGACTTGGCAATGTCTGCAGCGCGCCTTTTCAAAGCAACGCACCCCGCCGTCAGGCAGATCTTGTGGAGACGTTGTCGATCGCCAAGACTGCCGTAATAAAGCAGTACCACAGGACACTTTCCAGTGTGGAGATGCAGTGCATTCATCAGCGCAAGTCGCTTCCTAGAAATTACCTGCTGTGAAAACTTGACCCGTTTCTCACGCACGCGGTGTGCTTCGCGTTGGAAGCCATATTAATGGCAACGGCTTATCAAATGAAGAGATAAACTCGCTTATAATCACGGGCCAGCCACAACGTTCTGCGACTACCTGCGCGCCATGACCTCGAGCGTGTGCAACACCAGGGCAGGCATTTCATTTAGGGCTCTGTTCGATCGGCTCGTTTCTGGATCACCGGGGGCGAAAGATGCGTCCGCTGCGTTCCCTTGGGGTGCGTGTCCCCTCAGCTTCACAAGAAACTGAGGGGACACGGTCTAATATTTACATGCGTCAGCATTCGCGCCGTGCATACCGAACTGATCTAGCCAGTCCAGATTACAGCCTTCACTGAAGCGTTCCGTAGGTTCTTGTCGATACGAGCTCCTGTCAGGCTTTTTCATTGCAAATACGGAACCAACTGTTTTGTAGCTTGAAGAGAACTGGGCTTTAACGGAATGGCCTGATTCTTACACAAGTTCGTAGGTTCCTTACCGAAAACCGCTGCACATGGGCATTTACCATACCTCCCGCGTCCCACATGCGGGAGCGTAGAAGCGGATGATTGGCATGCGGTGCCACATACTAGACTCTTATCCTCTACGTCGACTCTGGACGCGGCATACTCCATTATCATTCAACAGTGCAACCATTGCCTAACGCACGATATGCATGCGTCGTTCCTGAAAGAAGTGTGTGCCATCACCATAGTTAAGTTACGTTCATTGTGTTCTCCTTGCTGTGGATCGGGTCCCGTTTAGGAGACAGATGATCGGCGCTGGTGAAGCAGGAGGCAGGTTAGCGGTAATGAAGCTTGAAGATATATTGTAGCAAAATATTTACAAAGATATGTACAGCTTTCCAAAGCACACTAATGACAACATAAACGTAACAGCGTCTTACTCTTCTACTTTCTTAAGTTATAGCCTAGAGCACTAATACAACATACGACGAACCGATTCTCACTGTTCGGCCACTAAATGGTTATGGTCCAGACTAAAGTTGTATCGTACTGACACATGCTTATCTATGAGCTTAGTGATTATAGCCTAGACTGAAGGATCCTGTATCATATACAGCCTTTAATACATTGCGGTAAACAAAGAAAAGGGCAGGTGACCGCTGCTGGTCCGATTCAACATTCTCTTAGCCAATCCGTTCACCAGGTGACATAAGCGACTCCTTACTTAGCTTTTCCTATTCTCCATAGCGGTGTTTCTACACTTTCTAGAGGCGTTTTCGAACTCTTTATCAATATGGCTCTCTCTCTCTCTCTCATCCCGTGCCCTTGCGGTTCCTCGCAGCGCGTATGCATTCAAAGTGCGGTAACCCATTGAACGATGCGGCCCAAGCTCTCCAGTGCGCATGTGCGCAATCTTTATCCCCCTTCCCTCTCCCCTTTAGTTTCCTATATATTGCCACGATAAATGCAGAAGAGGCAACAGCCGGTCATCCTGCAAAATGTCACCGATCCAACAGCACGTCCTCTTCGTTGTCTTCCTCTAGCTCCACGCCACAGTCCGCGATGCGTAAAATAAAACTGCGGACAGCTGTAACCGCACAACGCACACGAATGCACTGAAGTTCTGTGTCATTACTCCCCCCTCCCCCCTTCAAAAGCATCGGCTCGATGCTTGCAGAGGAATGAGGGAAGGAGGGGTGATCAGCGTGAGTAATATGGCTTCATCCTAGCCACATGAACGATGTCCTGTTGTGGTGTGCGGCGGGAGCGTCCCGAGGTGCTCTCAGGAACAACTATGTAGTTGACGTCGTTGATACGTTGAATAACCCGCTAAGGTCCGAAGTAACGGCGCAGAAGCTTTTCCGATCTTCCCCGTTGGCGCACAGGGCTCCAGATCCATACTTTGTCTCCCATGGAGTAGGAAACTTCTCTGTGACGGAGCTTGTACCTGTGAGCATCGTAGTGCTGCTTAGAGTGAATGCGCAGGCGAGCTAATCGACGAGCGTCCTCGGCCAGCTGGGCGTATTGCACAGCATTCACTGTAGTGGTTGTGGAGGGGTCAGGCAGAAGCATTGCGTCTAACATTATGGTAACCTCGCGGCCATGAAGCAAGCGGAAAGGAGTAAATCCTGTGGTTTCTTGTACGGTGCTGTTATAGGCGAAAGTTACGAACGGAAGAACGCTGTCCCTATTCTGTGATCCCCATCGACGTACATTGAAAGCATATCAGCGATGGATTTGTTGAGCCGTTCGGTTAGTCCATTCGTCTGCGGACGATAAGCAGTCGTGCGACGGCGGACCGTGCCGCTGAGGTGCATCACTTCTTCAAGTAGTTGAGCTGTGAAAGCTGTCCCTCTATCTGTCATAACCACGGATGGGGCGCCACCACGCAGGACGATTTCATGAATGAAGAAGTTGGCGACGTCTTGAGCAGTACTGCGCTGGAGCGGTCTGATTTCACAGTATCGTGTTAGATAATCTGTCGCAACTATTATCCATCGATTGCCAGCGGAAAACTTCGGAAATGGCCCAAGCAAGTCCATTCCAACTTGTTGAAACGGCGCCTGCGGTTGTTCGACAGGGTGCAACAGACCAGCTGGTGTCAAGGGCTATGTCTTGCGCGGCCGGCAGTCTCTGCATGTCTAAAGATAGTGCTAGACGGTACGAGATAATTTCGGCCAGTAGTACTTGAGGCGGATACGTGCGAGAGTGCGCGTGAACCCCATATGTCCAGAATAAGGTTCATCGTGACAAGCATGCAGGATGTCAAAAGGACAGAAAGTTGAGCGAGTTGGTAACAGTCCATAATCAAAAGAAGAGGCGTGCAGGACACGGACACAAGGAGAGCAGTGAACAACACGAACGCCGGCGTTCGTGTTGTTCACTGCTCTCCTTGTGTCCGTGTCCTGCACGCCTCTTCTTTTGATGCAGGATGTCGTCTCGCATCGTTGACGGCACCACTAGAAGGTTAGTTTCAGCCCTCGGATCAAAGCTCTGCTTGTACAAGACGTTCTTGTGTAGAAAGAACGAAGAAATTACACGTCTGAATGCTCGTGGTGGCTGAGTAATGTGGCCCTCAAGATAGTGAATGATGGGACGCAGCTCTGGGTCATTTCGCTGTTGCTGAGCCAAGTCAGATGGTGTGACGGCGCAGAGGAAACCGTCTTCGTCAGTTACTTCAGGCGGAGTCGTTGCAACCGGAGCGTGGGACAGACAGTCAGCATCTGTGTGTTTCCGCCCGGACTTGTAGACAACCGTAACATCGAACTCCTGAAGGGGAACACTCCATCTGGCGAGACGGCCTGAGGGGTCTTTGAGACCCGCAAGCCAGCACAAGAAGTGGTGGTCACTCACTACTTTGAAAGGTCGCCCGAACAAATATGGTCGAAACTTGGCTATGGCCCACACAACAGCTAGAAATTCTTTTTCTGTGGTCGAGTAGTTTGCTTCGGCCGAGGACAAGGTACGACTAGCATAGGCGATTACTTTTTCGGCGCCGTCTTGCTATTGCACGAGGATTGCTCCGAGACCGATATCGCTCGCGTCTTTGTGTACTTTAGTGTCGGCGTCTTCGTCGAAGTGACCTAAAATTGGAGGTCTCTGAAGTCGCTGCTGAAGCTCGCAAAAGGCGCGGTGTTGCTCGGGTTCCCAAATGAAAGGTACATTGTCTCTTGTCAGGTAATGCAAGGGCTCAGCGATCTTTGAAAAATTTGGCAGGAAGCGATGGTAGTACGCGCAGAGTCCGTTTGTTCGCAGGCGTTGGGAAGGCCGCACCAGCTCGCGTTTTTTTTCAGGATCCGGGGAAATTCCTTCATGGCTTACGACATGACCAAGGAATTTGAGCTCCTCGTAACCAAAGTGGAATTTTTCGGGCTTCTGTGACAGGCCAGCACTTCGGATGGCATCCAGTACCGCACGAAGACGCTGGAGATGCTGCTCGAAAGTCTCCGAGAAAACGACGACGTCGTCCAAATAAACAAGGCAGGATTGCCACTTCAGACCGGACAAAACTGTGTCCATCATTCTTTGAAAAGTGGCGGGAGCTGAGCACAAGCCAAAAGGAAGGACTTTGAATTCAAAGTGTCTGTCAGGAGTGATAAATGCGGTCTTTTCCCGGTCACGGTCATCGACCTCGATTTGCCAGTAACCACTACGTAGATCCATGGATGAAAAGTATCTGGAGTGGCGAAGTCGCTCCAGTGAGTCGTCGATGCCGGGAAGAGGATAAACGCCTTTCTTCGTGACCCTGTTGAGCTTGTGATAATCAACGCAAAACCGCAATGTGCCGTCTTTCTTTTTAACTAGCACAACTGGAGACGCCCAGGGACTCGTAGATGGCTGAATGATGTCGCCAGCAAGCATTTGTTTAACTTGTTCGCGAATGGCGTCTTGCTCCATTCGAGACACACGTTAGGCGTGCTGTCGGATGGGTCTTTCGGTGGGTTCAGTAACAATCCTGTGCTTGGCAACGGGCCTCTGCTTGATCTTCTGGTCGTGGAAAAGCAGTCGCTAAAGGAAAGCAAAAGAGTGCGAAGACTCCCTTGCTGCGAAGCTGATAGTGCAGAGTTGACATCCAGTTGAACAGTCGACTGCTTGTTTTCATGTGGGACAGCTGAAAGTTCTGCGACTGATACGCTGGTTCTCGCGTCGTTGATTTCTTCGAAGTGAGCGACAACAGCGTTTTTCGTGAAGTGCTGGTATTCGCGACTAAAGTTCGTGAGTAGAATTTCATAAGGCTGCTTGGTCAATTCGAGGAGGCCACGGGCGGCGCATACTTGACGAGAAAGGATGATGGATGTATTGCTTTCAACAATTCCAAGCGCAGCTCGGTCGCTGTCGCTCACTACGGTGACCAGGACGCTGGAACGGGGCGGTACTGTCACAGAATCGTCACATACCCGCAATGCTACTTTGCGCGATCTGCAGCCGTGCGAACCTGCGATGCGTGAAAATGTTACCAGTAGCTCTGGAAGATTTATAATGGCCCCATATTCTGCAAAAAAGTCCATTCCTAAAATAAGCTGCCTGGAGCATTCGCGTAGCACCACGAAAGATCCTACGAAGGCAGAGCCACAGATATACACTCGAGCAGTGCATCTTCCAACTGGTGTCACGAGATGACCACCTGCAGTACGGAGCTGAGGGCCATTCCATGGCGTCGTCACCTTTCGGAGAGTCATGACCAATTCACCACTCATAACGGAGTAGTCGGCGCTGGTATCAATGAGGGCGGTGACTTGGTGATTGTCGATGGTTACGGTAATATCAGCGGAAAGTCCTGCGTCGTTATCAGAAGATGTCGGTACAGATAAATCGTCGTGGTTAACTGGTCGCCTCGGAGGATCTTTGTCAAAACAATCAACAGAGGCCCCAGCCCCGGAGGTCGCTGTCCTCAGTTTTGCTGACGTGGGCGTGGACTTGGGGTCCTGTTGCGAATATCAGCGAACGTGCTGGGACGGCTGGGCGAGGTGATGCGGCGAGGAGATGGCGAACGTGACTGGCGTCTGTAAGCAGGCGAAAACGGTTGTTGCGTAGCCAGGTACTGCTCAATCTCGCGTGGGCGCTCACCAGTGACTCGTCGGCGCGCGTTGGGGGGAAATCACTGAAGTCCCAGTCACCTAAAAGGACAGTGGAAATACAGGTGGTCGGCTTCACCACAGTGGTGGCAAAGCGGCCTGTTATGCGAGGTGCGCCACACGTTTGATTTCCGCGTAACCTGTCGCGGAGCCACGTACTCATACGTGTTCCCATTTGAAGCGGGATACTAACGTGGCATAGCTGGAGCAGTGAAAGGCGGACGGCGTCCTGTAGGCAGTTGAGGACTTCGCAACGCCTCCGCATACGTCACGAGTGGGACATCGGCTCGCACTGGTGCCAGTGGTGCCAGTGGTTGGGTAGCAGCCCTGAATTCCTCCCGAATGATGTCGCCAAGTGCAGTAACAGCCGGCTGCGAAGTGGTTGTGTGCACTTTCTCGAGCTCTTCGCGCACAACGCTCCGCACGAGCTCGTGCAGTGCTGCTGCATCATGTCCACAGGTGACACACGACACGGCGGCGATGGTGCTTTGGCGGTCCTACTGCAGGGACCGTTGTTGAAGCGCTCTCTCCATAGTCCTTGCTTCAGTTATAAATTCAGCGACGGTAGTTGGAGGGTTGCACATGCGTCCAGCGAGGAGTTGTTCTTTCACCCCTTGCATTAGCAGATGAACTTTCTTCGTCTCAGCCATGCCAGGGTCAGCACGTCTGAACAAGCGCGACATGTCCTGAACAAACATAGCCACGCTTTCGTTTGGCTTCTGAAACCGAGTCTGCAGTGCCTGCTCTGCCTTTTCTTTTTATCTCGGGGCTGCTGTATGTCTCACGGAGCTGCCGTTGGAATTCTGGCTATCTGGTGATCGAGCGCTCACGATTCTCGAACCACGTACGTGCGTGGTCTTCGAGGGCGAGGTACACGTAACGCAGTTTCCTAGAGTCGTCCCATTCATTGACTGCTGCGACTCTGTCAAAGTGCTCAAGCCAGTCATCTACGTCCTCGAACAGGTCGCCGTGAAATGACTTCGGAACGCGTGCTGCGTAGACGACACCCGGAGTGTAAGTAGACTGGACAGTGTCGCCCTGTTGTGACTGACCTGCTCGAGCGGTGGCCATCCTTACCGGGCTCACAGGACCGTATCCAAGAGGTAGCCCTTGCAAGCGGCGGCTGTGGCGAAGTGGTTGGTTTTCTTCCTGGTTAGTTGGAATGGTGGCAGGAATTCGAAGCGAGGATGGTAGGATTGATACCCAGCGACAACACCAATTTGCCACGATAAATCCAGAAGAGGCTACAGCCGGTCGCCCTGCAAAATGGCACCGATCGAACAGCACGTCCGTTTCGTTGTCTTCCTCTAGCTCCACGCCACAATCCGCGGTGCGCAAAATAAAACTGCTGACGGCTGTAACCGCACAACGCACACGTATGCACTGAAGTTATGTGTCAATATATTTAGGAGTGGGAATAAAACGGGCGCGTTTTTTCTGTTGACATGGTCCGAATGTCACGTTTACTGCTGGAGCGGCATGGCGAGCAGTGGCGACGACAGTGACAACGAGAATACCCACCGACACGCGTAAGCCGGGGGCCAGTGGCGAGACCGTTACGAAGACACCCATCAGCCCGCCAACAGCCATGGCCTCAAGCTTCCGGATTTTCCAGAGGGGACAGAGAAGTGGCAAGCGTATGTCGTTAAGATTGACGCCTACTTCGAAGCAAACGAAGTGACGGTTGACGCGAAGAAAAGGGCCTTGTTGGTGGCAGTTGTTAGGACTGTTGAAATCCTTTGCGGCAGAATCGCACCGCGAAAACCAAGCTCGCTGAGTTATGAAGACGTTGTTTCAACCTTGAACGAGCACTATGATCCGTCCCCTAACGAGATGTCAGAAAGCTTCAAGTTCTTTCACAGAAGCCAACAAGAAGGGAAGTCCGTGTGGGCGTTTATCGTCGAGATTCGCAAGCTAACTCATAACTGCAACTTCTCTTCGATTTTGGAGCAAATGCTGAGGGACCGCAGCGTTTGTGAAGTGCTCTCGAAAAACCTGTAGAAACAACTACTAAACAAAAAGGACTTGACGCTGGCAGAAGCGAAAGTACTAGCTTTAGCAGCCGAAATCACCGATTTGGGGCCGCCACAGATGACCGGGCAAGGTGACACCGTCGGGGTGTTCAACGTGAGGCATAGCAGGCAACCCGAATTCAGAAGGAACGAACGGAGCAGCTTATCGCAGCACTGCAGCTGCTGTGGCAAACAGGGACATCAAGCCAGGGAATGCTCATTACGATGGCGCAGGTGCTACAAATGCGGGTGACAAGGTCACTTGGCGCAAGTATGCACGCGGACAGCCACCACGAACAGATCCTTCGCGATAACAGAGTGTTCAGCGGAAAGCGAAGAGAACGAATGTAACACACTACAAATATGATCAGTGAAGAGTAATGGAAGCCTGGTTCCGCCCCTAAACAAACAGGCTACATGGAACGAAGTGCCACCGAATATGGTAATCGACAGAGGTTCACCTGTCTGCGTAGTGCTTAAAGCGATATACGAAGCCCATCGTCATAAGTGGCCACCGCTTTGCAAAGCAGCATTAACCCTGTCATGCTATCTTGGGAAGACACCAGTGCGGGGCGTTTTCAAAATGCAAGCTTCCTAGAAGTCTGCAACAGTTTACTACGATCTCGTTGTGTTAGACTGCGGAGGTCCTAGTCTTTGAGGCCTTGACCTATTACAAATGCTCGAGAAAGAAAAGGCACCGCTTCTTCACATCGCGTCACTCTCATCGGACGGGAAGCTGGAGAGTCGGACAGCGGCACCCGTGATGCAACAGTACGCAGACCATTTTGCGGAGAGCCTAAAGCACGGAGCAACCCCGAGGTTCTGTAGGGCAAGAAAAATTCCATTTTCCTTGCTAGACAAACTGTCCGCCTAGATATGTCGAATCATGGCCGAAGGCATTATTACTCCAGTTTCCTATTCATAATGGGGAACCCCGGCGGTGCCCGTGCTAAAACGGTAGGGAATTTGAAAGTTACTCTAAACCCAATAGGTGAAATGGAAAGTTATCTTCTACCCGTAGTGGACGACATTTTCGCTATGCTTCGTGGAGGGTAGCAGTTCAGCATCTTTGATCTACGTGATGCCTACAACCAAATTCTTCTAGACGAAGATTCGCGCAATTTAGCGGTTATAAACACTCACAAGGGTCTCTTTTGTTATAATAGGCCACCGTTTGAGATACGCTCCGCTCCTGCGATTTTGCAAAGAACAATTGAGCAGGTGCAGCAAGGCCCCGAAGGGTTTAAGCGTACTTAGACGACGTCCTGATGGCACATGCCAATGATAAGCGAGATGCGAAGCTTCAAGCAGTCTTCTAGCGGTTCAGGGAATACGGCGTGAAGCTCCGCTCGGACAAGTGTCGAATAGGTGATGAGTCAGTTACGTATCTAGGACACAGAATTGACGCGGCAGGGTTGCACCAATCAGAGAAGAACATCGAAGCAATTCAGCTGGCACCGACTCCTAGCAATGTCGCGGAGTTGCGGTCATTTTTGCATGCTAACGTTCTACAATAAATTGTTGCCTAATCTGGCCACGCTCCTGAGTCCCTATACCTTCTTCTAGAAAAGAAATCGAAATGGTCTTGAGATGAGCGCGACAACGATGCCTTTCGAAAAGCAAAAGCCGTTTGTGTTCCGCGCCTGTGCTAACTCTCTTCGATCCCGCACGAGAGCTATTTCTCGAGTGCGACGCGTCACCCTACGGTGTGGGAGCGGCACTATGCAGCCGAATTGAAGGGCAGTATCAGCCCCTTGGATTTCGATCCAGGACGCTTACTGCCGCAGAAAAGAATTATTCACAGATTGAACGTGAGGCATTGGCTCTGCTTTATGGCGTCTCGCGATTCCGAGATTATCTACTGGGCAGACAGTTCACGCTTCTAACAGACTATCAACCATTGTTGGGTCTCCTAAGAGCGGATCGTCAGACGCCGGCTATGGCCGCTGTATAACGCTTTTCTTTGCAGTAGTGTTTCTTTGTGTATACTCCAACTTTGCTAACGGCTGTACACATTATTTTGTAGTGTCACACTTTTAAATAGTACATATATATTGGGAAACAAGAAGAGAGAAAAAGCAAAGGTGCCATACATAAAACTATTTTATTACTTTCGAATCAACTTCATATACACACGCGTACAAACGGTCAAAGCCAAGACCTCAAAACCGCTAAAATTATCAAGCAAATTTATCAAGCAATTGACAAGCTCGGAAATATTTTAGCTCATTACATAGTGAAAAGCTGTCTAGCTAACACATTTTCTTTTTTCAGAATTGTTATACTACAAAACAATGTCCTACAGGAAGTACGGAATCGCCCAAGAAAAAGTTATTGTGCAGCTTCCCAAGGGGCCGCCTGCCAGTGGTGTCGGAGTACATCATTTCACACGATGTACTTTTAGCCCTAGCGCTTTGTTGTTTACTGCTCAGCATTCTTTAATCCACGTCAGACACTTCAAGCTAGGCAAACAAATATAGACGTTCATGTTTTGCCCGTCTTAGTGCGTCCTTACTAACTATATTTTTTATTAACTGTTTTCATTCAGTGTTCGTGGTCATCCACACCGGAAATGTGATGGCCAGATCTAGGAGGAGTCCAGCAATTCGTGAGTAGAAGGTTATGACTTCTTCCTTAGGCAGACATCTTAATGGAAACACATAATACGGCTGCAAATTGGTCGAACATTTATAATTTCAAAGCAGTGTGCTTATACCATACGTCCCCGAAAAATTGTGCGTCATGCGACATAAGAAAATCACCTGATTAGTATAAAAAACTTGCTACGCAGGCTAAATGTCTCCTGACGCTGCACCATGAATCAACGTTCGTGAAAGCTAGATGTTGTATATGTAATAAAAAAATCGCACGCGGACTGCGTTCGTCAATGGTGCGAATGACAATAATTTCCTCGATCGCTTACCTCAGATAAGAAGTACGCGTCGGAAAACAAATTCTGGCATACCATTTCCGTTACAAGGCAGTATGCTTGTAGAACCTACCCCTCGGGGGTGCGTTTAAGAGTGCAAGGGTTAGTTATTGCGCTCTCATCGACTTTTAGATGCATAGTGAGCTCCATTGACCTTTTGCAGCTGAGTCTCTAAAGACTGCTGCGTTTTCTTGGTCCAAAAACACCATCAATAACAGTCTCCAGGGCCGTCCTTGTGCTAGAGTTCGTAGGCGATTCAGTGACTGCGCCCCAACGAACATGGCAGATGTGCACAGTGTTGCCAGAGCACAATGTACTATGAATATCCCCTATTCCATTCCTGATAACGCTACTTATTGTGCCAAATTAGTTTAGCTGAAACCAGCAAGGTGGAGTAACATTTATGAAAGGGGAAATAGCATACGCCTGTTTGTAGCACAAGTCTGCATGAAATCCAAAGAGATTTCTCAGAAATTAAAGCAACCTAGTTGCCGAGAAATTGGTCCTTGCACGGGTTTCGAACCCGCGACCAAAGCTTATCCGGGGCGCTCCCTCTGGGAATTGAGCTAACCAGGAGGCGGTTGACAGCGCGCGGGCGAATCCATCGACAATTAGGAACTTATGGGCATGGACATGGCGGACCAGGACGAATTTCGCGACAATTAGGTTGTTTTCATTTCGGATAAATCGGTACATATTTTCTTGTAGCCTTGTGGAACAAGTGGGTGGATGCTGATTTCCCCTTTTATAAACGCTATATATTGTGTGCAAAAAGCTGGAAAGTAGAAAACTGTTTACAAAGCTTAACAGTGGTAGGTGTTTACAAAGCGGTAAACAGCGCACGCGTGCTACGATCAAATGCGAGCACTTGTGGCGGACTTTCGAGACAGCTGAAAGAAATCGGGTGCTTGAGGTGGTGCTCCCCAATCAGTGGTCACGAGACAAAGCGCTATCCACGAGCAACGGCATCCGCAACGTACCGCACAAGATACGACTCAAGTAGAGGCGGCAGTGCAGTTCACTTCGTTGTCTTCGACATATACGCTAATATTACAGCACGACATAATGTATTTTTTCTTCCTACAGCCCAACAAGTCGGTTGTCCTGTGCTTTCAGAGTGCATCAGCATCTGCAATGACAATGCCTACTCAAATGGTCGATGCAGGGCACCCGAGATGTGCTGGTGCTATTGCTACGACTAAGGCTCGGTATTCATCACGATGATATTAAAGGCAATTTGAGGTTTTCTGCTTTGCTGATTTGCAGTGCTTATTTTGATGACGACCCCTACATAACCGGCAACTGAATATCGCAATACCCTGAGATCTCAAATCTTTGATTTCACACGAAAATTCCGTGCGAAAAAATTGGGACAATGATAACTAATGTTTCTTAACATGGCTTAGTGCTTGTGGCTTAGTGTTTATGGCTTAGTGTTGCGTAATCTGTGTTTCTTAATATGGCTGATGCTAACATTGCACGTGTAGTCTTTGCAACCATTGCTCATAAGTACAAACGCCAAGTGTCCCGCGTTGGTCATGTGGACACGAACAGCGTCGCAATTCTCGTGTACCTCATGCCAGCGCAACTGAGGTAGAGGGACGCATGAATTACACAGCATACTATACCGCTTTTTCTTGAGATTGCCTAAATTACAGTAAGATCAAGGAAAATATGTTGGACTGAGTTAGGCTGAATCAAAGATCAATTAGTTGAAGCCAATCAGCAAGAAATATGTTGCGTTAACGAAGAATGTAACTACATCTAACGGCGTCGTCGAGCAAGCATTTGAAGGTACTTTGAACAGTAGCGTTTTGTAACGTCCACTTTCTTCTGCACTCTCCTCAACGTTCATTCAAGGGAGTGGCCATCTTTAATGAGCGTATAACTGTTCAAAAAAAGGAACGAAAAACAGAGATGAGAGGACGAATTTTCTAACAGCGGCTCTTTTCAAACGATGTATTCACTTTTCGAAGCAGTTGAAAAGCACAGCGTGCTTAAAAACGCAAATCGTCAGTGAAGCGAAACCAAAATGTAAACAAGGAAGATGAAACGAATTTTTTTCCTTGGCTATCGTACATAGCGGATAGCGCATATGACGGTACACTTCATAGCCGAACCTCAAAGCAACAAGGTCCTGCACAAACTACATTCGAAACCGATTAATTTGCGAACGCTCTTTCTCTATACGTGGCCTTTTCTTTTGTTACACATTTGGTGCTCGAGGCGGTTCAATAACAGGTACCCGCGCACGTTGAATATTTTTCTTTCAGAAATAATCTCGGCTTTTCATGAATTTTGGGATATGTTCAAACCTTAAGTAGTTTTTACTTCGGTCTCAGGAACTTCATCAAGTCACGTCCGCCCCCTTTTATTTTTGTGCTACACTGATTGCTACCCTTAATGAGCAAACAGACAATGAAGCCCAGGAAAGTATAGGGGAGGTTACTTGTGGTATTGTAATTGTGGAGAAAGTAGAAAGGAATTAAAGTGGACGAAAAGACAAACCTGCCTTCGGTGGGAACCGAACCCACGAGCATTGTCTGTTTGCTCATTAAGTTGTTTCTAACAAATAAAGAACGAGCCCTCGACCCGTTCCCTTTCGTTATTTCATAGCTTGTGCCTCGTTGCGGCAGACTTGGTGCCTTAGGTAGCATGCGATGGCTTATTGGGCAGCAGCCATCTCATCTAAGTTCACGTTCTACGTGACGCCTCCTGGCAAGAAAGTGTGTTCTACACACGCCGCCTTGACCATGAGTGGCGCTGCCTAACACTCCCAGGATAATACGTACATAAATACAAAATAAAGTGGACGGGGGGACGACCGCCTTCGTAGCTCAGGTGGTAGTGCATCAGACGCGACATCCGAAGGTCGTGGGTTCGGTTGCCACCGAAGGCAGGTTTGTCTTTTCGTCCACTTTAATTCCTTTCTACTTTCTCCACAATTACAATACCACAAGTAACCTCCCCTATACTTTCCCGGGCTTCATTGTCTGTTTGCTCATTCAGTTGTTTCTAGCAAATAAAGAACGAGCCATTGACCCGTTCCCTGTCGTTACTGATTGCTACCCTGACATTTTTGCTACACTGCTACACAGATTGCTACGCTGACACGCGTGCTACACTGACAATTTAAATACGAAGCCTCTCTTTGTGAACTTTGTCCACTTTGGCCGTATCTATCTATCTATCTATCTATCTATCTATCTATCTATCTGTGAGGACATCCATTGGTAGTGATGGGGGTATGTGGCGCCCCCTGGGCGTGGTGGCAACAGTGGACATCCGGCCTGTGTGCGGGGAGTGTGTGCGCGGACGGTGTTGTGGCTGGACGTGAGTGGCGCGGGATTCGGGGAGTGAGGCCTAACGGACACAAACGAACATGACATATCTATCTATCTATCTATCGATCTATGTCTGTAGCCACCTACGTCTCAGTTCTCTCCTGGTCGTGACGTTCACTTAGTATACCCAATTTGGCGTGCTATGGCATGAAGGGATATGGAACATGAACGCTTGATGTTTACATTCCCGACGTGATACATGCGTCATGTGCGTGAGTACGGCCGATACTGAAACCACGTGTGCCTCATATCCATAGTGCTCGGCCCGTGGTATACCGGCATCGGGCACAGGTGCTTGAATTTTATACAGCTTATATGTGCCAATTAATGACCAACTAATATAGACACTTAAGATGTCATTAGAACACACTTAAAATCAAGAAAGATATCGTTCGTCGTAAGTTGCGATTGAAATAGACGTGGCAGGCACAGGGAAACACACGGAAGCTACAAAGAGAGGGAGTGGTGGTGGTGAGGGGTTCGAAACCGCGCCCCCGTAGTGCCAAACAGGCGCGCTACCAGTAGACTAGGGTTGCTCCTTCCACGCGGAACATATAGTAAACTACTGCACCAGCCTGTGTGATGAGAGCACTTGCGTAAATGTCAATATAATTTATAACGTGTGTCAAGCCCTGTCATAGATATATGAGGAGTTTTTTTTCAAAATGAGCCAAATCCTGAAACCGAAACTCGACTAAATTTGGCTGCAACGAAATCTACTTGCAATTTGCTTCCATTTACGACACTGGTCAAAACAAAATGGGCCAAATGTGCATAGAAACAGGTACTCAAAGGAGCTATTCCGAATCAAAAATGAGCCAAATACGAGGCATGTTTCTATCAAAGTGAGCCAAATCCACTCAACCAATGAGTGAGCTTCCTGCGCACCCCGTGATCAAACAGCCAAAATGGCCGGCACTACTACGCTTCCCGCCTGAACGTGTGGCTTGGTTTTGGTGTCTCTTATTCAAGTTTGCTCGTTTGAAATGGAAGAAGATGGTAACGAAGAGATTGGTGACCGGTCCGTTCCCAGACGAAGAAGTGGCCCTCGACTACGTAACGTGCGTGGAGCGCGAAACGTAGCACTGCCCAAGTGCGAGCACAAGAAAAAAACGTTGAAGTGCTCTCTCGTTTCGACAACTTCCGCAAGAAGTTTCAAGGACAAATTCCTGGGACTTCCGAAACAACAGCGTGGTGCTTTTATTTTAATGTTTTGCTCCTCGGAACCCGTGAAGCGCCGGAGAACAGCGGATACACGCTCTCCCCGTGGGCTCTCAGCGACATACAAGGTACGCCTCGACGACGAAAAAGTGATTCCAGTGTGTCGCGATATGTTTTGTGCTCTGCTAGGAGTCAGCCACAGTACCGTCACAAGATTGCTAAAGCACAAGCATGAAAAAGGTGAAATCAAGCCTGAAAATCGAGGCGGCGACCACAAAGTAAGAAAGTATGGTCACAAGCGTGCCGCCGTAGTTTCATTTATAAAGAGCCTTCGCGCTAGAGAGTCGCATTACTGCCGACAGAAGACGAAGAAGCTTTACCTGCCATCCGACCTAAAAAGCATCAGGAATGTTTGGCGCATGTACAATGCTCAAGCTCCAAATAATGCCCAAGTGAAGTACGGCTTTTTTCATGGGATTTTTCGGACAAAGTTCAACCTTTCTTTTGGGACGCCACGGACAGACGTGTGTTCGGTATGCCTGAGAAATGCACACTACCTGAAAACGGTCCCCGACCCTGTACAGAAGCAAAGAGTAATCACGGAGCAACGTGTGCACAAATTGAAATACAAGGCGTTCTACGCTCTCTTGAGGGAAAGACGAGCAAACCTGATGACCCTTTCCTTCGATTGCCAGCAAAACCAGGCGATGCCTAAAATTCCTGACCAGCAGGCATACTACAGCCGGCAACTTTACCAATACCACTTGTGCATAGTACGAAATCAAGAAGATGGGTCAATGCCCAAAGATGGTGTTCACTGTTATACCTGGAGTGAGGACGAGAGTGCCAAAGGAAGCAATGAGGTGGCCAGCGCTCTGCACAGCACACTTCGAAGCCTCAGCTACGAGGGAGTCCAAGAAGTCCGTTTGGTAGCCGACGGCTGTGCTGGCCAGAACAAAAATTCCACCATGATAGGCATGCTTCTCTGGTGGCTCCAAAATGAAGCTCCTGCTCAGGTATCGAAAATTACTCTAGTATTCCCTGTCACTGGTCACAGCTTCTTGCCGCCTGATCGAGTCTTCGGCAGGATCGAGAAAGACATAAGGAAGCATGAAGAAATACTGAACCCACATGCCTACAAAAAAATTTTTGCGGAACATGGCACAGTCTTGGAGCTCGGAAAGCACTGGGATGTCTACGACTGGAAGGCCTATGCAACGCAGGTATTGAAGCCCACATCGAGCCTGCCCTTTAAGATTAGCACGGTTAAAGTTTTTCATATGCAGCTTAACACCAACAGACGAAGCCCAGAAGTTCGAGCAGAGCCACATTATAGGTTCTCTGTGTCAAATTTTGTTCCAGTGCTGCGAAAAGGGAAGAATTTGTCAGGTGCCCCAGAGATGTGTGGTTTGTACAAGGTCAACTTGAACCCCCTCAAGGTGAAAGACGTTATGGGTCTCCTCGTTAAACACTTCGGAGAGTCGTGGCAGCAGCATGAAGAGCTCAAGTATTTTTCCAAGGTTTTCAGCAGATTCCAAGATCAAGAAAGGGGAGCCGACGAACAGGAAGAGTGCGCGTGTTGCCAAGAAGACAGTCCTTCTGTCCACATCTAGACCTGGTCTCGGCACCCAGTGGCCTCTCTTCTAGTGCAACAAAGGATTGCAGCTAGAAAATGACGATCGATAACACTTTCACGCAGCATATTTCTAAAAAAATAATCACATAATGATATTTCGTCTTTTCTGTGTTGCAAAGACCTGCATCAATAAAAGTTTTTTATTTTTCAAAATGGGTCAACTCCTGTGTGACGAATCTATTTGTGCCAGATCCAAATTTCAACGGTTCATATCTGGTAAAATAATGACGTCACATTTTATTTCAGTGCTCCCATAAGGTCCTTTGCTGATATGCGTACCATGACAAAAAAATTTATTCAGCAGGCGCCACCGTTCTGTCAGTAGGAAATAACGACGTTTTTCTCAATTTTACTTAAAGTGGACTTGGCTCTTTTAGAAAAAAAACTCCTCATATAACGAATGACACGTGTACTCTGCTCTCGCTAGACAAGCTTTTTAAATGCGAAGCATTTATTAGCGAACTTCGGCGAGTTTGAGCGTGTCTATCTATCTATCTATCTATCTATCTATCTATCTATCTATCTATCTATCTATCTATCTATCTATCTATCTATCTATCTATCTATATAATTAGCCGCCTATGATTTTGTGCTCTCCTGGCCATTTCGCTAATCGGATGTTTACGAAAATTGGTATGCCACATCATGACTACATGACGAACATAAACGACAGGTCATAACATGAAAATCATGTTATGCATGTCAAGAGCGGCATGATTTACATGCCACGGTCTTAGGGCTCTCCTGGCCGTTTCGCTAATGGGATGTATGCATGACTGCCTGACGAACATAAATGGCAGGTCCTAACATGAAAATCATGATATGCATGTCATGAGTGGCATGATTTACATGCCACGGTCTTAGTGCTCTCGTAGCCGTTTCGCTGATGGGATGTATGCGAAAATTGGTATGGCACAACATGACTGCCCCACGGACATAAATGGCAGGTCATAACATGAAAATCATGATATGCGTGCATGAGCGGCATGATTTACATGTCACACTCTTGGTGCTCTCCTGGTCGTCTCGTTAATGGGATTTGTAGAAAATTAGTATGCCACAATATGACTGTACGGCGAACATAAATAACAGGTCATAACATGAAAATCATGATATGCATGTCATGAATGGCATGATTTACATGCGACGGTCTTGGTGCTCTCCTGGACGTTTCGTTAATGGGATGTATACGAAAATTGGTATGCCATGACATGACTGCATGGCAAACATGACTGATAGGTCAGAACGTGACAATCATGATATGCATGTCATGGGCGACATGATTTACATGCCACGCGTTTCGTTAACGGGATGTATACGAAAATTGGCATGCCACAAGATGACTGCATCATGAACTTAAATGACAGGTCATAACATGAAAATCATGACATGCTTGTCATGAGCGACATGATTTACATGCCACGGTCTTGGTGCTCTCTTGGCCGTTTCGTTAGTGGGATGTGTAGGAAAATTGGTATGCAACAATGTGACTGCATGATGAACATAAATGACAGGTCATAACATGAAAAGCATAACATGCATGTCATGGGCGGCATGATTTACATGCCAGGCGTTTCGTTAATGGGATGTATACCAAAATTGCTATGGCACAACACGACAGCATGACGAACGTAAATGACAGGTCATAACATTTGAATCATGACACGCTATACTGCAACTCGTTAATGGGATGTATGGGATGTACGCCTCATGACATGCCAGTCATGAGGCGCTATACTGCAATTTCGTTAATGGGATGTATGGGCTCCGTCTACTGACCAGAGGGCGCTACGTAGCTCTCGTCGGACGGCTCAGTCGCGCACGGTGGAAACCGAGGCGACAGCGACGCGCGCGTTTCTTCGCTGCTTTCCGGGCGTGCTGCGAACCACACGAACGCTCGCGGCGTCGCCCTTTAGAACAGTTTGCCGCAGGTTTGGAGCGCGCGTCTCAAGGGAAATAAAACGAAACAAGGTGGGAGGGGCGGTCGCTGCTGCTATAGAGTTGGAGACACGCATCGTGTTCGCGTATTTCCCTGTCACAGTCTGCCAAATTTTGCTTCTTCTCTCCGCCAGGCAATGCGATCTGGCGCTGATGTCGCACATGGAAAACTCGACTGCACGGAGCCTATACGAAAATTGCTTTTGCACAACATGACTGCATGACGATCATAAATGAGAGGTCATAACATGAAGATCATGATATGCATGTCATAAGCGGCATGATCCACATGCCACTCGTTTCCTTAAAGGGATGTATACTAAAATTGCTATGGCACAACACGACTGCATGACGAACGTAAATGACAAGTCGTAACGTTAGAATCATGACATGCGTGTATGAGCGGCATGGTTTACATGCCACACTCTTGGTGCTCTTGTGGCCGTTTCGTTATCTTCATATGCACCAAACTCGGTACAGCGAGACAACAATGCAAATCCATGTTACGTTCCTGATGCGTCCTTCGCATTTCCTTGATTCCCACTGCACGTGGGATCTGCCAATTTTTTTTTTCATAGATTTCTAGTTCCTGTAGGATTACCTCAAAGAACGACACTTATGATACGCACATCAAAGCACTAGAGCGTGCATTTTTCTGGAAAGAAGAATAAGAGATTTCTGTGCTGTACATAACGTGAGTGTCATTGTTATGTCGTAGCATGAGCGGTGCTGTGGGCTCTTGAGCCCGCGTTAAGCTTGCGCACACTCATGCACTCTGCGCAAGGACCTGTGCCCTGCTTTTGTTACTCATCTGGAAGGGAAACAATTCGTCAAAGGCAATTTTCTCGTTGAGTTCTTCGCATGACACGAATTCCTACAATGTGTTGAAGCTGCATATTTTTTTCACTATGCGCCTTGAGTAAAATTCCCTTGAAACAAACACGTATACCTAATAGATGAGAACCCAACATAGCCTTAATGAATAATTTGTCAGCAAAAAACAAAAAAGAATGCGATATGCCACAGAAAAGCTTGGATGACTGGCAAAAAAATAAGCAGCTTCTTTGTAGGCTATCGTTTACAGTACGGACAGAGCTGTGCTTGAAGAATGAAGCTTTCCATTAGCATGCATCGAAAGGGGCGGGGAGGGCAGGTTGCGAAGTACTTCGAACTTGAAACGCTTTGAGCGAATCTATCTATCCATCTATCTATCTATCGAGCCGCCTACGTCTCGGTGCTCTTTTGGTCGTCTCGTTCACTTGGTATACAGCAAAACTTCGATGACGGAGTACGAATGTATGCCGAATGCGAAAGATCTTTAGATCACTTGAATGGTATACTCGTCATGACGTCACGAATAACGATGTTAGAATCATATGTACCTCATACCTGCGGTACTCGTCCCGCGGTAAGCGGATAATACGCCAGAGGTATGTGAATTTTATCAACCTATGTTACAATCAACCACCCACTAAAACGTACATTTAACATATCATCAGAACACGCTTCAGTATAAGAAGGAGATACCATCTGCCGCACCTTACTAGTAAAATATAGTCGCAGAAAGCACACAGCCACACAAACGAACACGCGGTCTTTGAAGGTAATCCAGCAAGCCGTAGGGGGTATCGCACCGTGGGGTCCCCGAGGTGCCAACCAAACCCACTACCGCTAGGCTGCGTCGACTCCGCCCACACAGTAGAAACAGTAGATAAGATTACTGCACTAGGAGCTGTTATGTTTCTTCCAATTTAACGTCGGTTGCGCTTCTAATATGTGTTCTAACAATGCAAAAAAAAATACTGTCCCCTGGTCGTGACGCCCGCAGCACTCAAGGCGAAGCTCCAGAACTCAAGCGATGTCAGGAGGACTGTTTATTGGGCGAACTTGTGCACAGCAAAAGAAAGCCAATGAAAATGCACAGTAATAGCGGCGTGAACAGTCGTCGGTCCGCGTAAAGGCTGATAAGCGGCGCACTGCGTCCGCTTTTGTACACACGCCATAAAGCGTTCTCGCATTATCTCTGTAATTCGAGAAGTTACTCATATGTCCGCGTTGACATGGTGGTGGAAAAACGTTTATTCATGAAAATACAGAGTTGCACTAAAGATGCACTTGGGTGGTCTCCCTATTCCGAAAGTCCACTGGAGATGATCGCCGCTCGGGCACGCGCCACCAAGGAGCGCTGAGCGTCCCGGGTAGAGCAGCCGAGCAGGAACTCCTCCCAAGCCTCTCTTGTGGGTAGGGGGAAGGGGGGTGAAAAAGGAAGAGGTAGGGCAGGGCATACTGCAATCATGTGGTAGGTGTCGGCCAGGACCCCACAGTGCGCGCAGTAGCCGTGTATACCCGGCATGAAGTGCTGGGCGGCCGCAGGACACAACAAGGTGTTCGTCTGCAAGCGTCTCAGGAGTCGCTCGTCCGCTTTAGAGAGGCCCCGTGCAGGGTCTGGGTAAAGACGGCGCGAGGTTCGATAATA
Source organism: Hyalomma asiaticum (assembly GCA_013339685.2). NCBI lineage: Eukaryota > Metazoa > Arthropoda > Arachnida > Ixodida > Ixodidae > Hyalomma > Hyalomma asiaticum. The sequence goes on along the minus strand of CM023487.1, from coordinate 79,007,641 downwards.
ATCGAGAATTTCGCGGTACTGCGTAATAGCTGAGGTGCCTGGGGGAGACGCGGGATCGGAGGGGGTAACGGCCTGGGAAAGAGAGACGCAGGCAGCGGCATGAGCCGCTTCATTACCGGGGAGACCAGCGTGGCCAGGGGACCAGACAATGCGGATGGAGTGGGGGTGAAAGCGCCATGAGGCCGCCTGGAGAAGCTGGGCGGCCAGAGAAGCTATAGTATTATGCTGGTATCGGGAACAGGCGAAGCGCGAGTCCGTAATAATTACCCTTGCTGTGCGATGAGAGGCGGCCAGAGCTATGGCCACCTCCTCAGCCTGAGTTGCATTTGGTGAGCGGAAAGAGAGCCCGTCAATGTGGTGACCCTCGGAGATCACTGCGGCCGTAAAGTGCCCGGAGGGGGTTGGTCCTGAAACATCGACATAGAAAACGCCAGGGGTATCGGAGTATCGAGTGTGAAGAAAGTGTGCTCGGGCTAGGCGTCTGCCTGTGTGTTGACTGGGATCCATGTTGCGAGGAAGAGGCTCGACCCGAAGTTTTTGCCGCCACAGCTCCGGAACGGAGGCATCGGGAGGTGGGGTAGAGATCGGATTCAGTGAGAGCCTATCCAGAAGGCGGCGCCCAGGAGCCGTCTGGGACAGACGATTGATTTGATTTACATGATGGGCCTCCCGCAACTCGGAATACGAGTTGTGTACTCCCAAGGCCGCAAAGCGGCGATTGGAGGTAGCGATGGGAAGGTCTAGCGCTCGCTTGTAAACCGAGCGGAGCAGTGCGTCCAGCTGGTTCTCGTGGTGGCGACGCAGGCGAAGGTAGGGAGTAGCGTACAGGACTCGGCTGGTCACAAACGCGTGAGCCAAGCGGAGGGAGTGCCGACCGCGAAGGCCGCCACGTTTAGTGGAGACCCGCCGAATCATGCGGCTAACCTGCTCGCTAGTGCGCCGGAGACGCGCAATGGTAGAGCCAGGGTTGAGATTAGAGGAGATGTGAAGGCCCAGTACGCGGAGTTCTGGGACGACCGGTATCGGGCCAGACGGCAGAGATATTTGAGGTGGCGGAAGGGATGAGATCGACAGAAGAGATGATTTGGTAGGAGAACACTCGAGGCCGCACAACGAGGCGTACTTGTCTACAATAAGTGCCGCACGCTGTACGCGGTCTTCAATTTCTGCGGGGGATCCTGAATTGGTCCAGATGGTGATATCATCCGCGTATAGAGCGTAATGTATGCCCTCGACCTGGGCGAGGAGCTTAGGAAGCTGGAGCATGGCTAGATTGAAGAGAAGCGGTGAGAGGACCGCTCCTTGGGGTGTACCGCGGGTGCCTAATGTATACGGACCGTGTTCGGTAGAGTCGATGCGGATGAAAGCGGTGCGATGTGAGAGGAATGAGCAGATGTACCCGAAAGCCCTAGAGCCGCAATTCGTGGCGCTAAGGTTGGTAAGGATGCTACTATGTTTCACGTTATCAAAGGCGCCTCGGAGATCGAGGGCCAGTATGGCTTTGTCATTGTGGTGCATAGTATTAGGTACAATGACGTCTTGCTGGAGCTGGAGAAGGACGTCCTGTGCAGACAGATGAGGGCGAAACCCGAACATCGAGTCAGCAAAGACGTCTTTCCTTTCCAGATATGCGGAGAGGCGGTCTCGCACCATGGTCTCCATTAGTTTGCCCGTGCAAGAGGTTAGCGAGATGGGGCGCAACGCCTCAATGCTGACGGGCTTGCCGGTTTTTGGAATAAATGTGACCACCGAAGTGGTCCACTCCACGGGTAGGGGTTCGCCCTCCCATACTGTATTGATCAAATGTAAGAGCGAGAGGTGCGCTGAATCAGGAAGGTTGGCCAAGAGAGTGACTGTAATGCCATCCCTGCCTGGTGCAGTACCTCGCTTCATTTTGGCCGCGTTGACATACAGTTTCAAGAATGGTTGACATGGTTCCCGAACAGCGATGCAAGATAAACGCGGCCTGCGTTGCGCGTAACAGAAAGTGACAGCTACGCTCGCAGTAAAGAAAAGAAAGCAAGGCGCTATCTCCAGGCAGGATTAACGGCGTTCTCTTTAAACAAACGAAAACAGACAGCACGTGTCACTACCCCCTCTGAAAAGCATCGTCCCGATGCCAAAAACTGAACATGCAAGTGCGAGTACATGCAGTAAATTAACAATACGTCACAGTACGCGCGTAATAAGGTTTCAGTCGCACCACATGTAAAACTTCAGGTCGTGCATGGCGCCACTGGCATGACGTTAAGCCAACGGGCAAGATATTACAGGCCAGCTCACCACAGCGTCGGGGTACTTTGTAGGGTCCGAAATAGCGGCGCAAGAGCTTCTCACACAGCCCACGTCGTCGTATTCACGTCCAAACCCAGGTGAGTTCGCCAGGTTGGTATTCGGTGTGTCGTCGTCGAAGGCTGTATTGGCGCCTGTAGACCGTCTGCCGGCTCTTGATATGCAAGCGACCGATCTGTCGCGCTCCTTTGGCGCGCTCCAGGAAGCTGGCAACGTTGAAGTCTTCTTCGTCGGTGCTGAGTGGCCGCATGGCATCAAGCGTTGTTGTTGGGCTCCGTCCGTAGACAAGCTTGTATGGCGTAAGCTGCGTAGCTTCTTGCACGGCCGTACTGTTTCGCGAAGGGCACATACGGAAGTATGGCGTCCCACGTCTTGCCAGCATGTCGGCGATGGTGTTATTTAAACGCTCTGTGAGGCCATTCGTTTGCGTGTGGTAGGCGGTGGTTAGGCGGGGACTTGTGTAACTGTTCCTCAAGTGCGCCTGAGTTAGGTCATCCGTAAAGGCCGTACCTCTGTCGATGATGAGGAGCTCCGGGGCTACATGACATAGGACTATGCTCTTAATGAGGAACTTGGCGACCTCAGCGGCACTGCCCTAGTGTGGGGGCCTTGTTTCGGCATAGTAGGTGAGGTAGTCAGTCGCTATGACCAACAATTTATTGACGGAAGTCGACGTCGGGAACAACACCAGTAAGTCCATGCCGATTTGCTGGAACGGCCGTCGAGGGGCTTCGATGGGTTGAAGAAGTCCGGCTGGCGAAATGTCGGCATTTTGCAGCGCTGACAGTCTCTGCATATCTTAACGTAATGGGCTACGTCGGCATTGAGGCAAGGCCAATAGTACTTCTCTTGTATTCTTGATAACGTGCCGGAAACACCTAGGTGTCCGGCTGTCGGGTCGTCGTGTAAGCTTCCAACACCAGCGGACGTAATGCTGAAGGAACCACGAGGAGGTGCTCGGCTCGGAGCGGCGAGAAAATTCTTCTTCAGGAGAACGTTGTTCTGCCCCGCCATGGTGTTCTAGTGGTTATGATACTGGGCTGCTCATCTGTCGCGGGATCGAATTCCGGCTGTGGCGGCTGCGTTTCGATGGAGGCGAAATGTTGAGGCCCATGTGCTGTGCGATGACAGTACACTTTAAAGAACCCCAGTTTGTCAAATTTTCCGGAGACCTCGACTACAGCGTCTCTCATAAACAGAGCTGGGTTTGGGACGTTATACCCCATATAACAACGAGAACGTTGTTCCGCAGGAAAAACGAAGCGAGACTTCGGCGGAATACCTTTGGCACGGGGATGGTCTTGCCTTTCATGTAGTCCATGAGACTCTTGAGCTCTAGGTCAGCTCATTGGCCTTCCGCGAAGTCGTCGGTACTTATGGTCCCAAGGAAGCGACATCGTCCTGGTCACCCTGGGGCGGCGGATCAACGGGGGCGCGAGACAAACAGTCGGCGTCGGAGTGCTTTCGTCCACTCTTGTAGACTATGGAAATGTCAAATTCTTGCAGTCTGAAGCTCCACCGTGCGAGGCGCCCTGATGGATCTTTCCAGTTAGCTAGCCAACACAAGGCGTGGTGGTCACTGATGACATTGAAAGGCCTGCCGTAGAGGTAGGGCCGGAACTATGATGTAGCCCAGATGATGGCAAGGCATTCCTTTTCCGTGTTGGAATAATTCGCTTCCGCCTTCGAAAGTGACCGCTAGCGTAACTGATGACCCTTTCAATTCTGTCGGTCCTCTGCGCGAGCACGGCGCCAAGCCCTGTGCTGCTTGCGTCCGTGTGAATTTCGGTGTCGGCTTCTTCGTCGAAGTGCGCGAGTATTGGCGGCGTTTGCAAGCGTCGTTTTAGTTCTTAAAATGCCTTGACTTACGGCGTTTCGCATTTGAAGTCGATGTCGACCTTCGTGAGGTACGTCAGCGGCTCGACGATCCGCGAAAAGTTCTTGACGAAGCGCTTGTAATAAGCGCAGGGGCCAAGAAATCAGCGTTTGCCTTCTTGTCGGAGCGCGGAGGAAAGTCGGCGATCGCAGCCGTTTTCCGCGGATCAGGGAGTACTCCCTACTTGCTAATAAGGTGGCCAAGGAACAACAGCTTCTCGTACGCGAAGCGGCTTTTTTCTCGCTTCAGGGTAAGTCCGGAGGCTTTGATGACCTGAAGAAAAACTTCAAGGCGCCGGAGGTATTCTTCGAAGCTGGAAGCAAATACGACTATGTCGTCCAAGTTGGCAAGGCAAGTCTGCCACTTCAAGCCTGCAAGTAGTGTTTCCATAACTCGTTGGAACATCACAGGCGCCGGACAAAGACCAAAGGGCATGACCTGAAACTCGTACAGGCCGTCTGGTGTTATGAGGGCAGTCTTCTCTCGGTCTCTCTTTTCTACTTCGATTTGCCAGTAGCATATCTTAGCTTTGCCAGGCAGTCTTTGCCTTCTTCAGCTTGGCGACGAAGAGACCACTGATAGGGAAGTCGGCGCCGGTATCGACTAAGGCGGTGACGGTGTGGCTGTCGATAAACACGGCGAGGCCGGTAGTTCGTCGTCTGGCGTTGCCGTTAGATCGGGGCGTCGGATCACGGCTGCGTCGACTTGCACTGGCGCTGCTATGTCGCGTCTGCGGCGAGGCTTTGTCGTGAAGACTCTGGCCAGGCGGTGTGCTGAGACTACGTCGGGAGGGTTCGTGCGTCGTCATCGTCGTCCTCGGTGGCGGCGGTGGAGGATGTTCGGCATTGCACGTTGCAGCAACCGCACCTCGATCGTTTGCTGCCTTTAGTTTCCCGGATAGGCGCTTGGAGATGGGCCCCGGGGGGGACCGTTGTGCTGGCGGCGATCCTTGGGAGAGGTAGCGGCCAGGTGAATGTGAACGGGATGGTCGCCGTCATTGCCACCGCGTTCCGGCGATGTGGTCGGCGATGTTGCGAGGTCACTGAGCTGGGCGAGGAGGCGGCGCCTTCACATCGAATCCAAGCAGTCCCATCTCACAGTACTGGCAGTAGTGGTAGGTGTGCCCGGCTTCGTCACAGTGGTAGCATAGTGGGCGGTGGTTCGGGGTGTGCGAAACGTCGGTTTTACTCGGCGCGCGATGAATTGCTAGCGAGCGGGATGGCATCGAAGGTGGCGGCGGTGGCTGGCGACGAAACTGTGGAGGTGTTAGGTCCTGGCATGGGCGACGAGCGGCGACAGGTCGGCGTGCTCCAGCGGCATAGGTCATCGCCTCCGGTTGGGGGTGCAGGTATTCTGGCGGGAGTCTTTGTTTTCTGCGGCTAGCTCGAAGCACCGGGTTGGAGTCGTCTTGGCGGCTTGGGCTCGGCTCACGGCTGGACGGGGGCGCACGGTACATGGACCGATAAGCACCTCCACCAGATGTCACGTTGTCGTTACGTACGCAGTACTCAAGGCGAAGCAGGCAGAACTCAAGCGATGTCAGGCGAACTGTTTATTGGGCGAACTTGTGCACAGCAAATCAATGCCAATAAAGATGCACAGTAATAGCGGCATGAACAGTCATCTGTCCACGGAAAGACAAGCGGCGCCCTACTTCCGCTTTTATACACAAGCCATAACGCGTTCTCGTATCTCTGTAATTCGAGAAGTTACTCATATATCCGCGTTAGCATTCAAGAATGGTTGACATGGTTCCCGAAGTGCCATGCAAGATAAACGCGGCCTGCGTTGGGCGTAACAGACAGTGATAACGGCGCTCGCAGGCAAAGAAAGCGATGTTCTCTGTAAACAAACAAAAACAACCGTACAGGTCAATATCTACTGTGGTGAAGAACGACAACGACGAAGGCAGCTGCGTGAATGGAGTGCAGGTGGTGGCGGCGGCAGCAAAAAAAGAAGTTGGAGGAAGGCACGAGCAGCACAACCGCGACGGGACGCAGGGGAACACGACGTTCAAAGAGGCAAGATTTGAAGAGGACTACCAGGTCTGAAGCGGTGGGCAGCCTTCTGACCGCTCCTGCCAACATCGTTGAGCTATTGCGAATGCTGCGTGACCGCGCCCGGCGACCAGTGTGGCCGATAACTGCTGGCTTCCTGTTCTGGCGAGTACCTGTGCTGGGCCGATGCGACTTCGTGTTGAACGTGCGCGCTCAAGATGCCGCCACCCTTCGAGCTCTGCAACGAGTCCTGCGCTGCGTCCCTCAAGTAGTCACATCGATGACTCGTGCTACCGGCGTTGACGGAGACGTGAGCGTGCTGGCATGCACGTGACTTTAGTCTTTGAAAACTGTGCATGCTTAAGACTGAACGTGTAAGATGAGAGACTTCCTGCCTGTGTTAGATATTTTATTGATGCATTAAGAGCCAGTTCCATATGTGTGTGTTTACCTGTACTACCGTTTATAGCTCCATCCTTCACCGCACCGAACGTCAAGAAACGTGACGGTCCACACTCACTCACTCTCTACACATACGTTCAGCTATTGCTTAGCATAGTTTTGCCTATATATATGCTCGACTGCGTAGCAGTAATTATAGAACGACATTCACGATACACACAGCACAACGTGAGTGCCAACATTGCGTCTTACCATGAGCTACCATCCTGTAGCTCTGCTCTTGTCGACGTTCCCATTCAATCCTCGTTAAGCATACACCCACTCATGCACTTAGCAGAAAGATTGACGTTCGGTCTATTTGTAACGCCTGGGTAAATGCCATATCACTCGTTATGGGAAATTTCCTGGCTGGCGGTTTCGCATACACCGATTCTCGCAATGCGCGGAATATGCATTTTTTTTTCAGAAACGAATGCTTAAACATATACAGTACATTCTTCTTATTCTGGTAATTGAACCCGCTATCACTGCCTTACCGGAGCCGTGTCTGTAGCGATGACCTCAGGAGAACAAATTTCTCGTCGGCCTCGATGCTTGCGTGCCGCAAAGTCTGCATCGATTCAAATGTGGCGTTTGCCCCGTCACGGTTGTCTGGCGGCTATGGAAATGAGCTTCTGATTCGACTGATCCGATCGAATCCCTCCCCCGGCGGCAGCATTTCGATGGAGGCGAAATTGAGGCCCGTGTACTGTGCTATGTCTGTGCGCGCTAAAGAACCCCATCTGCTGCAAATTTCGAGATCCCTCCACTACAGTGTCTCTCATAATCATATCGTAGTTTTGGGAATTAAAAACCCCGTATACAATTGCTGTGCATATGCATTTGTGCCACAACCAGCTGTATGCTTGCTTTTGTTTTGATGGCGCAGACGCGCCATCAAAACAAAAGACTCACTTCTGAGTCACTTCTGAGGGATTCAAGACTCACTTCTGAGGGATTCCACAGAAGTGAGTCTCCGTGTCCATTATGCTTATAGAATTTTGATTAGCCTGTGGCCATGTAAACTTGTATTAAGCCGACAGGGCATTAAGGGCTGCAGGACCTGTTCACTGGGCCCATTGGTCTAACCATCAAAACCACATTGCTACATAAATAGTGAAGAAGAGTAGTAGCCTCCGCAAGTGCTCCTGAGCAATTCGCAAGGCCCTCAAGTGAAAGTAAGCCAGGATGTTGTTTCGCATGCGGTCCCTACACTTTCAAGTGCATGCACAGCCCTGGGCGCGTCAAGGACAAAAGTCTTCACCTCCCATGGAAAGCTATTCTGGACAACGAACAAAAATGTGTTTGCCGTAGAACTATCAAGATTATTAAATGCGCTTGGGTTTGCACCTGCTGCGAAGAAGCGCACTGTTATAAGTTCATTTGCTAAAAGCCTTGCCTCCTGAACTCAGCCGATAAATATTTTTAGAAACACATATGTACAGCACGCACTTGTGTTTAACAGGGGGCTAGAATTAGCGCTATATCTTTTGCAACGTCTCGGTCGGTGTAGCTCAAAAAACGTGCACAAGAGACATGAATGAACACTGGGTAGTGCTATTCAGCAACCGACTCAAATTGCCATCTAGAGAATGTTTTTTTTGTCATTTTCAGGAAATACACAACCATTTGCACGGTGTAGGAATAACCATCAGAAAAAAGGAATCTGTGTGCGTGTTCACAAAGACGTCAAATGATAGAACTGCTCATTAAAGAATATTTCAACTAATTGTTGTTGCGAATGTTGTTAGCCCCACAAACAGAGGAGCCGTCCGTAGGGCTCGCCATGCGCATCCCGTCCGGCCAATGTCAGAAAAGATGGAGAAGCCGGCCACTCCTGCTGCTTACCCCCTCCCTACCAACGCTCCTGTCCTCAGCCAGTTCCTATATAATATTGATGCGGCGAATATTAAACAGATACTAAGAAAAAAGTCCTAATAAATGACAGTGATGACGCGAACGACAAATAGAAATAAACTAACACGCACAGACTCCTTCCCCGTCCCCTTTCTCGGTTACAAAGCAGACCTCCTGCTCTGGCTCTGGACCCACTGCACACACTCTTTCCCTCAGATGACTTCTACATGTTAGCAATAGTGATAGCGACACATGGTAGTGAAGTTCGCACAGTTAGGTCAGTAAAACAGCTCTCGGCTCTTTCCAAGATTTTTATAGCGATAGCCTGGAACTACGTCAGGCTTGTTTCCTTATAACAAATAAGGTTCCTTGGACACAAACTTCGTCTCGGTTACGATATGTGTAAGTTTACTTGAGAGGTAGCAATGCCCTATTTGACTTTGTGCGTCGCGTACTTTTCGTCTGCTAACCTAGGAAAATGTTGCTAAAGGAAAAAGCACTGAATCGAAAGCTACATTATAACATTAGATTTAATGTGGCATGTGCATGTGCGTAAGTATGCGTATAAGAATCGAAATCGCTGCATTGCAGCAGAAATCTTTTTTTTCTATTCCTAGCTCTCAATCCTGAAATTCAAAATGTAAGCCTGATGGTATCAAGTAAAAATGTTCGAGTACATCAAACAACTCCCAGACCAACAGCACGAAGCACTGCGGCAGCCTTAGCAAGATTTTTCTGCGTGCTCCCTCATTGATGCCTTTGAGTTCTACTCTAATTCTGCTTTTCTGCTTTCCATGATCTTGCATTCTTTGCTATTTTCATTCCTATTCTTCCTCGTAGGGTTCCTTTTTTCTTTGTAGTATTAGTCTTCCTCTTCGTTATCTTTTCATCGGCCCTGTTCTTCGTAGCAGTCTTCCTATTCGTAGTAATCATCATGTTCTTTCTCTTTTTCCTCATATTTGTATCTTTATAACATTTCTCTGCTTTTTTTCTTACCGTTCTCCTCCCACATTTCAGTCGTCTTGGGCGATAAAACTAGAGCCAGTGGCTGACGAACATATGACCTCCTGATACCAGAGCTGTGGGTGGGAGTGCAAGGTTCCCAGCTAGGTGAGGGTGAGTCAGAGGTGTAGCTGCGCCGCTCTTATTATTATGGGCTAAAATCGGCACTGGCACAAAGTTAATATTCTAATTAAAGTTATTAGCATCCACGGACACCGTTGGTGGTGGTGGCGCACAAGATCACCATGAAGTACGGCCTATGTAACTGCCCTACAATAGTTTACCCCTGTAAAGTAGTAGTTCTGCCCCATGTGTATCTGTGCCTTTTACCCCTGTAAAATAGAGTTCTGCCCCATGTGTTTCTGCGCTTCGTTTTGTGGGAGAAGGTTACATAGGACATGAAGCTTCTTGTTCCTGATGTATGCTTTCCGTTCCATGCATCCACTTGAAATCCGTGTGGCCTGACAAGTTACTCAGGCCCGCTTATGGTGACGACTACTTTTCTTAGGTCTTCATCTTGATATATGCATTTCATGGCTAGCCCAACGCACCCACTGAACGGCCATTTAAAGGTCCACAGCAACCATTGTTTCGTGCACAGGCTAATGGAAGCACGATATTCACGGTGCCCATCATAGTTTTCTAAACACACGCGCTTAACAATGGCGTAAGAATGTAGTCGTCCCAGCGCAATGATTAACGGGCTTTGAAATGTAGGGCTGATATTTTTGCCAGTGGTCTAAGATATACTGCAACAAACTGATTTCGGGTTTTACCTGTATAAAAAACCGAGAAAACGGCCGCCGACTTTTTTATCCACCATTTCGGCTTGCTTGTGTCATGATGAAAGTACTTCGGGCGCTACTAGAAAATAATATCTGCGCAATGCGTACTAGTCCACTAGAAAGGCATGGTTTCATAAAATCCCGTTAATTTAAAGAAAAACTGCAGCGTAATGCCGCAAAATCCATAATAACGTTCTCACCATTTCCTTGAAGAGATGACCTTGTATGTTTGCTGATAAATAGGACGAAACGGCATATGGTTCACCAATCGTGGAATTTCATAGTTTGCCAGAAATAAGGATAATCGTACAGAAAGAGTCTTTTTTTCGGAAAATGAGTTTTTTTCAGTATTCTGTACCTGCGTGTTTCGAAGCTGGACTTGCATCTGCGCGCTACCGGTGCCCAATATTTGGCATCTCAAAGGAATCTTGTTTTTCTAAATCCATTTTTCTTCGAAAGCTATTCCTTCATTAGGCATTTGCATAAAACTTCAAGAAACGCTACAAACATACAAACACCCTCATATACTGAAGACTCAGAGCGAACGATAGAATACGGCATTTATCTGCTCTTGTAAGTCAGCAGAGCGATCCGGACGATGTGCGGTAGTGACGAGATGGCGAAGACCCGGTCGCCGTAGACACGGTCAGGGCCGCTTTTATTAGTTCACTTCCATAGTTCCTTCAGGCTGTGTTCCTCAGATGCTGTGAATAGTGTGAAGTTAATGCGAAGACGATGGAGCGGGATAGCGGGATAGAAGCGAGGAAGAAGCAGGAATAAATGGCGGAAGATATCCATCTAAATAAAATTATGTCGTTTACGTGCTAGTTCTTGGTAGGAACGGTATATTTTTGGCGAAGTTGGGGGGACTTGAAGACCAGCCATGTGGGTCACCTTCTTCATTGACAAGCCGTCGTGGGAATCCCTTGCTTTCACACGATAACAAGTGGACGGTGAGCCAACAATGGAGATTCTTCGCGGAGTTAGCTCTACCGAACAAATCGAAGTGGCGCTTCGATGAGCCGTCTCACCCTTGTGGAAGCTGGATCAGGGAAAGTGAATATACAGCTCCAGACAGTGAGCAAACTCGTTCCGGAACCTATTCGCCGCGGCTCACTCAAGGAGGAAATGCTTTCCGAGAAGGTGGGCTTGTTTTTGACTAGTATCGATCAAACCAATGATGCATGCAGCAGGAGACGGAAGCAATGAGAGCGTTGCCCAAGTCGTTTAGCCTGAAAAGACCAGCATATCACATTTTTGAGCCGGATGTTTTTGAGGGAGACTCTCAGAATACCCACTACTGAATGTTATTTTTTCAGTACGCCTAAACCAAGAATATATGGGACAGTGACGCAACAAGGATTTTAAATATGCGCTCTTACTTGGGTGCCACCGCCGGATAATGGTACGATGTACCCATTATGTATAAAACGCCAGCATGCTGGGAACTGTGGAGAAGAAGCTTTCTGGCGGCTTTCCATGGTAACGCTGCAGAAAGATGAGATGAGGCAATAGCCTTCAAATATACCTTTGGTTCTTCGCTGGAGTATTGCCTTCAGAAGCTCCGTCTTTGGCATTCCGCAGAACCGGAGCTCCCGTAATCTGCAGTTGGTATCGCCTTGGTAATGTAAGGTTTTCTTCATCGAGTTCCGTAGAGAAGTAAAGCTCAGCGACCCAAGATAACTTGAAGACCTTATGCGATATATACAGACCCCAGTGACGATGCTGATTCCACGAGGGCCGCAACCCGACAAACAAATACAAGATCGCTACAAGCGTATTGAAATCTCGAGTCAACTCCTTTACTGAGTACGTAAAGTAGGCTCATATAATCACGCACACCAAGATAAAAGTAGTGCCGACACAGTTTACCTGGTATCGTCCACCATACTCTATGCCCCCATCAAGGTAGATTTCAGTGAAATAACGGCCCTTGTTGACAGTGGCGATGGTATCTCTATCACCAATAAGGGTAGAGCGGACGTCTCTCGTCTGCATGCTTATAGAGCGCTGCGTGTGCGAACCTACGATGGATCCATAAACACACACAGTGACTGGATAATCCTAAGGATCGGATTTCAAAGATAGTCCATTACAAGTGATGTATTGACACTCGCTCAGGTCATCAACGATTTTCTTTTGTCCCGCCCGAACACGAAAAGACTCAAAATAAACATTTACTGGGATGACAAAGTGATAGTCGAGGACAACGTAGGACCAATGCATTTTACCAGTGCAGCTGACATAACACCTATGGTTAATGACCAGGAGGATATCAAAACGAAATACCCGGAACTTAGGCCTATGGGAAGCTACCCTCCGGTGAAGAAATCTCACATTGTTCCTTTCGAGCTTGCTCACAATACAGTTATTCGCAGAGCTCCTTATAACATGTCCAGAGATCAAAAGGCATGGCTAAACAAAGAGTTGGAAGAGAAGTTGGATGCAGGTGTTATCCGCCTTTCTGCGTCCCCATTTGCACCTCCCATGTTATTGCTCCAAAAGCAGATGCAACATTCCGACTCTTCACAAACTGTCGAGATCTTAATCGTCAAAGAGAAGCACCTTACCAGGTGCCAAGGATCGACGATATTATCGAGGAGACCGGAAGTTGCCATCATTTTTCACGAATAGATTTTCCACAGGATTTTTGTAAATTCCAATGAGATAACAAGCGAAATAGTACACCACCTTTATAACGCCGTTTGACTTTTTTCAATACAACCGCCTGCCATTTGGTTGAAAAAAATTGGCAGATCCCACGTGCAGTGGGAATCAAGGAAATGCGAAGCACGCATGAGGAACGTAAAATGGATTTGCATTGCTGTCTCGCTATACTGAGTTTGATACATAGGAAGTTAACGAAACGGCCGCAAGAACACAAAGAGTGTGGCATGTCAACCATGCCGCTCATACACGCATGTCATGATTCTAACGTTATGACTTGTCATTTACGTTCGTCATGCAGTCGTGTTGTGCCATAACGATTTTGGTATACATCCCTTTAATGAAACGAGTGGCATGTAGATCATGCCGCTTATGACATGCATATCACGATCTTCATGTTATGACCTGTCATTTATGATCGTCATGGAGTCATGTTGTGCCAAACCAATTTTCGTATAGGCACCGTGCAGTCGAGTTTTCCATGTGCGACATCAGCGCCAGAATGCACTGCCTGGCGGAGAGAAGAAGGAAAATTGGGCAGACTGTGACAGGAAAATACGCGAACGCGATGCGCGTCTCCAACTCTATAGCAGCAGCGACCGCCCGTCCCAACTTCTTTCGTTTTATTTCTTTTGAGACGCGGTCTCCAAAACTGCGGAAAACTGTTCCAAAGGGCGACACCGCGAGCGTTCGTGTGGTTCGCAGCACGCCAGGAAAGCAGCGAAGAAACACGCGCGGCGCTGTCGGCTTGGTTTCCACCGTGCGGGAGCGACTCATACGTGCGACCCAAGCGGCCAATGTCAACGATACTGAGCCGTCCGACGAGGGCTACGTAGCGCCCTCTGGTCAGTAGGCTGAACCCATACACCCCATTAATGAAAAGGCGGTATAGCGCCAGGACCATGGCATGTAAACCATGGCGGTCGTGACACGAGTGTCATGATTATAATGCTGTCACCTGTGATTTACGTTCGTCATGCTGTCGTGTTGTGCCATAGCAATTTTGGTATACATCCCATTAACGAAACAGCTGGCATGTAAATCATGCCGCCCATGACATGCATGTTATGCTTTTCATGTTATGACCTGTCATTTATGTTCGTCATGCAATCATATTGTTGCATACGAATTTTCCTACACATCCCACTAGCGAAACGGCCATGAGAGCACCAAGACTGTGGCATGTAGATCATGTCGCTCATGACATGCATATCATGATTTTCATGTTATGACCTGTCATTTACATTCGCGATGCAGTCTTCTTGTGGCATGCCAATTCTCGTATCCCGCTAACAAAGCGCGTGGCATGTAAATCATGTCGACCATGACATGCTCATCATGATTTTCATGTTATGACCTGCCGTTTATGTTCGTCAGGCAGTCATGTTGTGCCATACTAATTTTCTCATACATCCCATTAGCGAAACGGCCAGGAGAGCACTAAGACTGTGACATGTAAATCATGCCACTCATGACATGCATATCATGATTTTCATGTTATGACCTGCCATTTATGTTCGTCAGGCAGTCATGTTGTGCCATACCCATTTTCGCATACATCCCATTAGCGAAACGGCAAGGAGAGCACCAAGACCTTGGCATGTAAATCATGCCGCTCATGACATGCATATCATGATGTTCATGTTATGACCCGTCATTTATGTTCGACATGTAGTCATGATGTGGCATACCAATTTTCGTAAACATCCGATTAGCGAAACGGCCAGGAGAGCACAAAATCGTAGGCGGATAGATAGATAGATAGATAGATAGATAGATAGATAGATAGATAGATAGATAGATAGATAGATAGATACGCTCAAACTCGCCAAAGTTCGCTAAGAAACGCTTCGCATTTAAAATACATACACTCGCTATATTCTCAATTTCAAAGTTTTGCTTCGCTTCAGGCTGCGTACAATATATGGGGGTGCATGATTCAGATGGCGCAGAGCGTACAAACAGCACTGCCGCAAAATACATTTTCAGAGGGCTGTTCAACACATCTAGTACGTCTCTAAATTCATGTCGCAGTCGTTCTGGCAAAGCTGGCTATTTGAGCGATACAGAGCGTGTTTCTCAGCTTAGCCGTTTTGTGCCACTTGAGCTCACTTACTGCTCGTACGCCTACGATCAGTGGCCAATGTCAGCGGCATGTTCGCCAGGGAGAACTGCAGTGTGGACATGGTGGGCGCTCCGGAAGAGGCAGCCAGTGGAAGGAGCGACGACATGTGGGCCCCGGGCTACGCTGGGTAGCAAGCAGTAGCGTTATGTTCGATCGTATATTCATTATCTGTCGCAGCGCCTGGCGCTACCGACCCTACACACAAAGTTCTGATTCGACACGTAACGAGAGCACCCCTCCGTGGCTCCTGCTATCACGGAGAGCGTGGTGCACCACTCGCAGGCCAGCAGTCTCGGCCAAACTCATGCATCTGTCATTCGGATGCAAGCGTACAGTACATCTGTGTTTTCCGTTAACATTGCCAGCAAAGGCGCCTCGCTGCATACAAGAACGCATACTGTGAGGCCTGTCGCGAATTTTGTGTCGCCTCCTGTTAGCCCTCTGAAGGCGGGAAGATGGCTATTCATGCCATACCGTCTACTCTGCTTCAGCCTTCGCGACTTCTCACCGTACTTCTCGAAACTTACTGCACCTTCCATCAACGCTAAGCATCATTCTCAATGTCGACAGCAGCGGAAGTTCCACCTCGCAGTTGACTGCTAGATAGTCATCATGCTTTTACTAGGATGCCTGTTGAAACTATGCCCGTTCTGGCAGTGGTTGAACAGCTTGCACGTAACAGAGCGAGGTGGCTAACATGCTCCCCGACATCGTGATGGAGGCTAAAATACCAGAGGCCCGTGTGCTATGCGTTGTCAGTTTACGTTAAAGAAGCTCAGGTGGTCATAATCTTCAGTAGCCATACACTACGGTGTTCTTGTTCTATCTCTTTCAGTCCCTACCCTCACGGACGATTAGCCATGCTCCCGACATGGGTCGCAGGACTTAGCATCTACTTCTTAGCGGAACCACAATCATCATCATCCGAAATCTCCACTTGAAATGGCTGTCCGAGGCGCCACTATCAGATGGATGGCTGTTAGCGCCTTCTAGAAACTGCTAGATCCTCGGCCCGACCAGCCACCAATTGCACTCATACCACGGGATCAGTGCCGTGCTTGCACCGCACGTAATCGTGTGACCGTCAGCTACTTTGTACGCAGATGCACATTCGAACCTCTAATTTCGGGAAGCCTTTCCCGTTCCTTCGACACCAGGTAGGCAGCAAGAGATGCCTAAAATATATAACCCTGCAAAGCACCATTCCGCCGACGAAACCAGTGCATCTGGTGGCGAATGCGCGACCACGTGTGGCGGGTGGCAAGCTTGTGTGGCCTGCTGCGAGACGGCGATGGCTTTACACTACGCTATTTTCCTTGTCGGCTTGTATAACACGTGTGCTTGTGTCCGCTCTCGACGACATTCGTCGTGATA
The DNA here is from genome assembly GCA_013339685.2 of Hyalomma asiaticum. Classification (NCBI taxonomy): domain Eukaryota; kingdom Metazoa; phylum Arthropoda; class Arachnida; order Ixodida; family Ixodidae; genus Hyalomma; species Hyalomma asiaticum. Next base: position 78,991,225 of record CM023487.1, on the reverse strand, counting down.
GTTGATCTTTCGACGAATACAATGTTCACGCCAGCACAATGAACGCCTAAACCACGGTTATGCGTTTCCGCAGTGCAATGTCCGCCGCACAATCATGAAGCAGCCACCTATATGCCGTTAGATGTGCCTCACAAGTACTGCACTGTTGGAAAATATATGTAATTAGCTCACTGGTCCCAGTAACAATGACGATGTGAACTTTTTTGTGTTCTGCATCGCACTGAGCACAATGCTTGGGGTGTCGAACCGCAATCAGTGTAGGGCAGCAACGCATGCTCGGTTGTCTCCAAAATGAACGCTCTGCTGGCTCAAAGGCACGACTGATGTGGTAGATCCAGTATGCGTCTCTTTAGCTCTCCTTCTCACCATTCTCTCAGATGAACATTAAATTTCTTCTTTGTTCGATTTACTGTAACAGCCCTCACATCGTAAACTGTTACGGGTCACGTACTAAGTGAAGGTCAAGCACTGTCCGGCTCTTCAACAAAAAAAGTTCTATATTGCGGCATGGATCATCCACAACATTCAGACCACATGCTCACTTCGTTGCTCACTACTAACTGGCACCGTTTGGTATGTAGCCCATATGCTCCAGGGTCCCTACCTTAAACTTCATATTGGTGTGTTTTCGGAAAATGCTGCACTATGGCATACGCAATAATCAATGCGCTTTTTGGCGCGTGAGATCCCAAATATCCTGAAGATATTAAAACTTTCTCTCAAGGGCCTGAACAGTTCAGTCCAACGTTTGCTTCTCTTTTATTTTAAGACTCAAAAGTGACGGTGACTTTTCTTGTCGTACTTTATTTCTCTGCGTTTTCTGCTTGTTCTTTTATGTCGCCTTTAGAACTACTATGTTCCAAGTTTTTTTTTGCTAATGTTTGCACGAGTCAGGGTGCATTCAGTGCCGTAGGAGATAAGTTATTCGAAACTGGAGAGTAAACAAGCACTGCACTGCAAAATTTGTGCACAACTGTGATCAGCCGTGATGTAGCAGTGGGCAGAAGGGTAAGTCTATGTGCTGTAGGTCCAGAGCTACAGAATAACTGCGTTTCCCTTCTCAACAACAGGAGAAAGAAGATGGACGCCAAAGCCTCTCACTTTCTCTCCTTCTTTATTGCACTTCGCGTAGTAACTCCATTGCAGAAATCAGTGAAGCCCAAGTGAGACTAGTAGGTCGAATAAAGGAATAACTACTCCTTTTCTCCTTAACTGAGCTCGATGACATTACACATTATATGACACCAGCTCCCCAAAACTCTCCGAATTTACAACTTATTGCCATGATAAAATACTCGCGGAATTTCAACTCTCGGCATACCTTTCACAAACCCCTATTCTGCGTGATGTTTACTGAAGTATCTGCTGGGTCCCGTGCAAGTGGTTGGAAAACAGCACTCACTATTTAATGAACTACAGTGCGTGGTCAAGGTCGCCTCTGTATCCTGCACATTTTATATTTAACGACCCATGCAAAAAAAACATGTCGAGAACTACTCTGGAAGAACCTTCCGTGCGTCATACCCGGACCCTTGTTTTTTCAGCAGTGTACCGATGCACCTGCTCCATCCGGTAAGCCAGGGCCTTACAGTACGATGCTCGCTAACGGATGTAGCGCTGTGTCGGGTCAGGGGCCGATACGCCTCCTGGCTAAAATTTTGCATGTAGCATATATATGCAAACATATATTACATTTAGGGTCGGGGCAGTCACTCATACATTGTCACCAATGCCAAACTGTTGAGGAAGGCACCTTGATGTATATATATATATATATATATATATATATATATATATATATATATATACTATCAGAAAGACACAGTGACAAACATAAGATTTTTTCTGACGTTTCGGCTGGAGGCCAGCCGAAACCTCAATAAATCCTATGTTTGTCACTGTGTCTTTCTGATAGTATATTTATCCCGATAGCCAGGAAGAACTGTTTTGGATATATATATATATATATATATATATATATATATATATAGGTGAGAGATAAAGACAGAGAAAAAGAGGGAGAAAGCGTGGGAGTATGGCATACGCGAACACGTATTTCAATTGGACATGAACCGTTTCGGCTGGCCCACCAGCTGCAATGTTTAGTGACCATTTGAAACGTACTTTCACTTGCGTCGTGCATCGACGCTTCCTCTCTACGACGGAGCTGTGCGCTTGTTTCACTGCCTCGTCTCTATAAATATAAAACACGTAGATGGCAGGGCACGAAATAAAAGGATTCGGAGAAACAAACCACCCAGGCAGCACGCCAACACAGGACTTATGTAGGCGTGAAGTCGGCCAAAGGCGGCAGCGATATCGGGCCTAAGTCGGCAATTCGCGCTCGCGCTACTTTCACCCACATCTGCCCGATGATGACCAGCCAGAATGGCGCCACTGTGGCGAAGCCACCATGGGTCGAGCTTGGCCAGCCAGAGTGGGCGAAATTTGGCCAGCCAGAATGGGTCAAATTTGGCCAGCCAGAATGGGTCGGATTTGGCTAGGTAGCATTGGCCGATGTTTCGGGCATTCAGGCTTTTTTGGCGTGTTGTCGGCCCCGCCGACATCGGGAAACCCCTTGCGCGACCGTTCACAGCCACTATGGTGTTTCTAGTTTACCCCACGTGTGTCGCGCCGTTTGGATTGCGATAATTTTATTTTTGTTTTCACATTTTCGAAGGGCTATGAAGGCATTTTCGAAGGACCAACAGTACTGTGTGTAAACGTGCCTCTCATGCATACGCCAAAGCTTTATTAACACAGTAATAAGTGGGCCTAAGTGGATTCTCTGTACTTTCGATTAATGCGTTCTAAACAAAACAAATAACACAACAAGAAAGGTTTATAGGGAAAAGCACCATTTCATTTATTTTGTGAACTCTGCATTGATAATATGCTATTCTCGTGTTGCACCGTCGTAGTGGAAAAGCTTCGGCAAGGGTGGAACCTGCGGGAAAAGGCGTGAATAGTTAGGACAGCTGTGAAGCATATCAGCACTATACTATAATTGCATGCAACTTATGCGCGACTCATGAACAAACGCGGAAATTCAAGAAACGTCAGAAACATTCATAATCGGTAAACTACTTTAGAAAACACCAAAACAAAGTTGTCCTTTTAAATATAATGAATCTGTTCAATATCCAACTTCCAGATCTTGGTGTCGTGTCGCTTTAGATACCCAAGGGGAAAAAAACGTGAGTAAAGGTTCTGTTGCAAAGCAACTTTAAAAGCGGCACATTATTTGAAATAGGTGCATTTTGCATTATAATAAATTTAATATTATTGGCATACATCGGAAACGAAAACATGTAGACGTGAGCTAACACGACACACCCCAGGGACGGGGTCGTTAGGCAAAAAATGTCCTTAAATGATAGGTGCAAGGTGCATTATAAGCAGATATTAGAGAAGGAACATCTTTTCAAGGTTACTTTAAAAATGCTATCGCGTGCCGAACTGCCGCACGTGTCCTGCACCAAGGAGCGCGTGTTCGGTATCACGTTACCTTTAAAAATACGGGCAAGAAAAGATAATGTTACGAGAACTGCAAGTCACCACACAAAGGGAGTTTGATACAAGCACAGGTTTAACTACATGAAGTAAAACTGCTTTGCGACAATGTACGTAGGCTCTTTATTCGAAAATAAAGAGCCTACGCACCTCACGACACAAATAATATATAAAGTGGAACCGGTGTTTTAACATCACAACAATATGTGCCACGTCCCATTTTGAAAACTGGCCAGCAACTTACCGAATTTTGGCATCCGCTCTGCACTCTACAGCTGTGAGTCCGCAATAGAAATTCGGCGACGACACTGTAGTCTCACCAAAAGGCACAGGCTTGTGTTCATATACAACCGATGTCACAGTTGGGATGGGCATTGTCTTAGGAGGTACACTCGCCAAGGAATCGCGCAATCAACTTGAATGATCGATAAATGCGGTACATGATAAATTATAAACGCGTAGACAGACTGCGTGCAGCCGTTGAATCTCCTTCTTACACCTTGCACGTTAATAGCAATGCAGCCGCGACGAGAGAGCGTGGAGAGAGTTCCTCGTGGTTTCCCCCCCCCCCCCCCCGAAGGCAGCGAACTCCAGCAAAAGCAGGTTCAGAACCACATTCTTTGCAAACTGCAGATGAGCACAATGGATGTTCACTGAGGGGGCCGTGACAATGGTGGTCAGTTCGGAAAGGGGGGTGAGCCCCCCTCTCCACACACTTTTTTTTGTTTAGTTGCTGCTGGCTTAGCATGTGCTAGGTTGCTTCTCGGCAGAGCACGCTCGTGTTTCTTGCTTTCTTTTTTTTGTAGTTGTCTCAAAACGTGGAAGACAGCATTTCTGCTGGGCAAACATTTTTTCACAATGGCGGGGACACCCGCCGGGACTGCATTTGTTAAGTGCAGCTCAGTGTAGCCTGTGGCGTATGCTGCTACGCACGTGTTCTCTTGCCAGCTACTTGTAACACAGGATTTCGCAGAGGCTGAACTACCCACTCTAGCTAAAAACGCGAGCGAAATGCTGCACTGCACGCAACAAACGTAGCGAGGACGCACGGCGCCGCCATTCTGCTTGAATTTCTCCAATTTTCTTCAGCGCACGAAAGACATGCATGTGCTGCCTTTCCGCACGACAAGAAATACTGCGATGACTCTGTCTCTACGCGCCCTTTTCTTGCCCTTATTGGTTATATATAAATTAGTTGTTAAATATCAGAATACGCACATGTGAGCTTATATCAACGCCATAGTCTCATACGAACGTCAGTGATAAATCCTACACACTGCACAGAGCATCCAGTCAAGCTCGATATATTCTGCTCATCTAACCAGTACAACGTAACTGATGGACGATGTGTAAACGAATTCGATATGTATGGAAAGAACGCACAAACGGACGTCACAAGAAAAAGCAAAAAAAAGCATGAATTATACGCAATGGCGTGGACATATTAAGGAATTATTAGCTTATTGTATCTGCGTGGTAGTAGAGAGCATGGAGATGCCAAAGGGAGGTATAAGTTTACCCGACCAGTAGACAATTATTTTCTGTTGCTGAGCTTATGCGAGCTGCGATACATACGTTGCGCTGTAATGGAGCTGTTTTTGAAAGGAATGCACTAGTTTCGCGAACGCACTGATGAAACGTAGCGGAGGGCCACGTGGTCAACAACAGCTTGACGTAGGACGCTGGTTAATGCTGTAACCCTGCACAAACATATGAAGAAACTAGGGAACAGAAGAGAGCTTTGATTTTCAACTGATTTTATTTCAGTGCATTCTTGCTGTTTTTAGATAACATAAGATACGCAGATCGCCTCCACAAGAACACTGTGTGATCACATACACTCTAGTAGAACTCACCAGAAAAGCTCTCTCTATACCAATTATAGGTGCGTGCATTTGTTTGCCACCTTTGAGATGAAAAATGCTTGCCATATGACGGCTTGGTATTTTTCGTTTTTGCTTTTTTCGCAAATGTCGTGGTCTTGACAAGAGGACTTCATTTGAATTTGCAATACAAAGGGATCTATGTATTTCATGGTCCTCTCAATATAGAGTTAGCACTAGATCAGTATTGTCTCCTCGCTGTCGCGCTGTTAGCTCCGTATACCGTTCTTTTGCATAGGTTGCTAAATGTCAGTAGTATAACGCCGGTGGCGAGTTTATCGCCGCTTCAGCGCACCATAAAGTCTCCGCTAGACCTTTTTTTGTCCACTCGCTATTGCGCTGTTACCTCCACATGCCTTTTCCTTCCATAGGTTCCTAAATGTCAGTAGTATAGCGCCGCTTGCAACTGTTTATCATTGTTTGAACATATAAGTGCTGGTTATGCCCATCGATGTGTGCACGAACTAGTTCAATTTCTATCAATTTAAATTTTCTGACATGCGCTGTCACATAATTTTCCATCATGCTTTTCGATCCTTTTGGCTAATGTTAACTGTTGCGCCAGCCTGTTTCGCAAAGTTCCCGCAAAACAGCCTATAGATGTATATATCAATAGTTTACATGCATGTTTCTTGTGTGCCCTGTTTATGAAAAACAAAGCGCGCGAACAGAATGTCATATATGCTGCTCAAAGCACACGTGCGCTATGTTCCGGCACTGAAACGCGTATACATGAATATATGAAGCTCAACGTCTGATTCTTACGTCGAATCTCTCAAGTGAATTTCGGCCATTCTTGTCTCGATCGGATCTCAATTGTTATATACAGCAGGCTTCCAAAGAGGCCCGGCCGATATCAACCATGAAAAGCTGCGGCGTAGTCGACGTTGCCTCCAGGACGGCAGAAATGACTCAATGTTTCCTGTGAAATAATCTTTCTAGGCAAATATCGCGCCAAATTCGCCATTCCTCAGGCGATGCTGATGAGCGGCAAAATCGGCGCCATATTTGCCGGAGAAAGTTATCGACTCAGCCGACGGAGGCTCTAAGGTGGCATACTTGGCACAGTGTTGCCGACAAATGGCGTCGGCCAGGCCATATTGTCTGTAGAAAGGCAAAATCGGCGCCATAGTTGCTGTTGAAAGCCATCGCCTCAGCCGATGTCGGCAGTAACGCGGCATATGCGGCCCCATGTGGCCGATTACAGTCGACGGCCTGCCGATATCGGCGGGGCAGCGGCTATAGTAGCCCGACGTCGCCAGTCATTGACGGCGGCTTAGCCGATACTGGCTTGCTGTCGGCAACGTTAGGCCGTGGATGGGCCGAACTTTGCCGCCATAAAATCAATATCGGCCCTACGTTGCGTGCTGCCTGGTATAGTGCCGCAAGGTCATATCCTCACAAAAAAGCGCGGCGTGTACACTGTTAATGAAAACATACCCAGCCGGGAGGTCCTGCACGTGTATGTTTCCGACAAACTCCCATGGCCAAAAAATATACCCCCACCCATCGCAGTCGATGAGGGTATAGGAGGCACATGCCGTCATCAAACTCCCTAGGGACTATAACGGCGCATGTTCCCTGATGATACCCCCATGGACTGTGATGAAAAATCCATGTTTCATGCCGCAAAGCCTCCCCTGCATTGCTCGACGGCTTTTCATTGGCTGCCGGAGGAGTGACGTCGGAGCCCGACCGACGGGAGTGCCTCGGGAGCCAGAACTAAGATGGCGCCGGGACAAGCCACCACGTCGAACAAACGCGAGACCTTTGCGAAGCTGGCAAAGGCTTTTGCCACGTTACGAAAAGGGAAATCGTTTCGCCTATCCTGTGAATGTTACAAGCACCGACGAGCGTCAACGAAGGTTGTGATCTACAGTGGCAAGCGTGTAGGGAACTCAAATTGTGTGCTGGTGTTATGCAGTGACCGAATGCAACCACATATAACGGGCACCGCGGCCGCGTCGGTAAGTGAGCTCTGTGTGCTATTTCAACGATTGGTGTCATGTTGATATAAACGTAGTGAAGTTCGGTACCATTTGATAGGTAACTATACCAGGAATCCGGAATATACTAGTCTCAAAAGGAGTAATTATAATGCAGGAGATATAGCTGAAAGGGTCTGCCGAATTCCGCAAAATCCATTGTTTGGAGAACATGTTTGGAGAGCGAAATAAATGCAACTAACTCCCGTAATTTTAGAGATAAACCTCTACTAACTGGCATACGGAACGACCGCCTAAATATCTATATTACCTGCTAAAGACATATTGTATATATATAACTTACAGAATTATAACGAGTTTAATGTTAAGATGTTATTTTGTTGTATTTACTTTAGACGTAAGTTACATTTTCGTTCACTTGTTATACTAACATGCGCTAGGTAAATACCTTTCGCCAGGTTAAATTTATTTTCGGCTATCTTGTAAACTTACCAAATAAAAATAATAAAACTGAGATCAGCAATATAACTTTTGTAAAATTAGGCAATTGAGCTAACGATTCGTTTTTAGTATCGACTTGAAAAATACATTGATGCGCTCATCCTGATGAAAAAAGAAATGCTTTAATAGTATCACCAAAAGCGGAGATATAGATCTTATGAAGGAATTTCTGTCGTTCCCGCTTTTCGTTCACCAAACTGTGTTCCTTTTTTTTCTATGCTTCTGCATGACGGTCAAGCAAGACAGGACCGGACCGGTTCTTCAAAGAAAAAAGAGGGACATTCCAAAAACGATGCAGCGCCTTTTGTGTCGAAATCCTTTAAGCACTCTTCCGATCTCCAGGCCTTGGCGCCTTCAAGTCCACCAGCTTCGACAGTGCGGCCTCAAAATTTCTTCGCTCCAAGGATGCGCGGCGGAAAGTTCGGTGGCTTTCCCGTACCTGCCGCCCGAGCCCACGGCAGGAGCGGGGACAAGCGAGTGCGCGGCATGTTTCTTTTTTGTTGCCTTTCGAAAGACGCTTACTTGAACGCGGCGGAGAACGCTTAATTGAACGTTAAAATGAACGCGGCGGAGAACTATTTGTACGGAGTGCATCGTTGGCAATCTGTAGAACCCTCACCCCTTAGTGGTACTATCCTTTATAAGCGAGAGATGATATCTGTACATAGCGGTATTGATTATTTCCGTTGTCCGTTTCTCCTTCTTTTATTCTTGCTTTTCTTTTTGTGTTGTTGTTTCTTTTCATATTAATGTCATGATGTTGGGACAGCCGGCTGTAATGTTTCCTTCTTTCCCACGTTTTCGCACTTAAGAACAAAAAACTGGAAGAATTCTACAGCTGGGAGGAGGCAAATGAGAGAACGACCTGCACCGTCACGTGTAGCACGCGAGACGGCATGCGCTGTGCCGATAATAGCGCTAATGTTTAATTCTTTGACAGAGCCGAACAAAAGCACCTTCGGAAAAACAGCGTAAAACACCACGTGAATCAACTGGCAGTCAAGATACAAAGTCACGATGCCGAGCACCCAAGGCACTTCAGATGGTAACGATGCGTTAAAGCAGGTACAGAAAGGAGAAGTTTTGTCAAAGTTTATTTTCACTTGTGCAATCATCACTAATTTTAATAAAATTCTCACTTTCGTTTGCACAGCCAGTGACTTCGCATTTTTTTTCTTCCTGCGGTAACGGAGGGGTTCATATCCACCACCAGGGCAACTACTTGCCTGGTTACAGTACTCCCGCAACCATTCATTTGTGCACTGTCCTGCTTGCCCGATGTAACATAAGTCGCAGGAGATAGAGATTTGAGAGACGACACAGATTTGCCCTAATAACTATTTTTTCTTACGCTGCCTCCATGGGATTTTCATGGGATCACTTTATTATTATTATTATTATTACTGCTACTACTACTACTGCTGCAAAGACTGTGCTGAGAGAAATAGTCAGTACTTTGGCTCAAGCAGATGTTTTATTTAGATCATGTGAAACCTAGTGAATGTATAAAATGACACTTTCATTTTCGTTATCCATCTCACACGATGAAGTACAAAAGCAGCGCTCCAGGAACAGTCGTATTAGCCAGTGTTTTCGTATGTGTGTGATGAATTTCCATTGATCATAGGCGAATCTCTCCTTTCGTTCTGGTTATCGAAATACCAACGAATGAAACTATTAAGCTCCTGAACATTCAATGTGCGATGACTGATCATTTCCATTGATCATAGGCGAATCTCTCCTTTCGTTCTGGTTATCGAAATACCAACGAATGAAACTATTAAGCTCCTGAACATTCAATGTGCGATGACTGATCACCTCACGTGTTGGTGTTATTCAGCCAGGGCTAATGACGCACTTATCGCCTTTCTTTTCGGCCCTTCGAAACTTGTAAAATGTGGTCTTGCTGAGACAGGTGTTTATTAACAGAGCACCTATAAGTCCGGTCACACTTATTGCAAACTTGTGAAAGCGAAAATTAGCATCCACGTTTGTAGCTCAACGCTACAAGAAAATCCATACGGATTTCTCAGAAATGTGTTCAAACGTAATTGAAAATGTAGTTTACTTATACTTGGAGTTTGCGCCCGCCATAACTGCTAAAGCGCGACGCTGCTAATTTCTACACATCAATAAAAACCTGAATAGTTTCACCCAGGAAACACAAACTTAACGGTGTGAGAGCGCAGTTGCAGGTACAATAGGAAGTGCCCAGTGTGACATATGGTAGCTTTCCTCCCATTTCCGGCGAGAGAGGATAGGCAAGCGTTACAAGCAGCAATTTTTATTGTTTCGTTGCTACGCCTGATCACGCTTGCCAGTACAGCCGCTTTACAATGCCACTTGTTCACCCTTGCGCGGCAATGTAAGGGTAGCAACTATGTCGCACAGAGGACCGAGGAAAATACCGGAAACAGCGCTTTTTGACCGTTCAGTTTCGGTTTCCTGAGAGAAATAAGCTGGATTTCATCGCGCTGTACCAATTCGAAAACGCCGCCCTTTTACAAATGTGAAAACGGATATGGAATCCCCGTACAAGTAACATGCATCCTTCCATTAGGGTTGTGTGTTTGGCTGTTATTATTTGAGGTTTAATCATTCTAATATTGTTCATTGCTGTTAACACCCTTTACACGGTGCGTACCGCTATGAAGGAAGACCACAAAGATTTGCACATGGTTATCTGTGTTCAAAACGTTTTTGGACACATTTTGAAAGCACCCTTTATAGCTATAGTTAGATCATTATTCTTACCAAATTTTAATTGTTAATTTGCTTTCTCGCTTTTGCAGATGGGAGATGAAACGTCTGTATTATGTGTGAAATGTCAAAAAAATTTTTAATAAAATTATTTTACTTGTATATCATGGTACTTTTATATCAAGAAATTGATATACAAGTACATTTCCCGGCTTATTTCGTACAAGTTTCACTTCTGCTCTAGAGCAGTGATTTTTTACACTGATAAGCGTGCAACTTTTGCTTAGTGTCTGAAAACTATTTAACCTTTTTAAATCTTTTTGCTGTGGTTATTTGCTATGGCGATAATATAATGGGAAACACAAATTTTCGACATTTCCTTCTGCTATCACTTTGGCTCAGTGCACCGTGCGCCCTGGCTTTGCTATATGTCAAATGTGGGATTTCTTGCTAGAAAACACCCGTTCTAGTTTACTTCTATATTGGAGTAGTAATGAAATTATTCACACGAATTGACGCTGTTTCGAAACCTTCATTCGCATTTACATTTTGCAGAACGCGCGTTGTCCTGTGTTTTACTATCACTGCAGCTCTTGCAGCTCATCTCTGTCGTGTGTTCTGCTTTCTTTTGCCCACTGCACCTAAAACTTGATTGCTTTTGTTTTCACGTTTCCCGCGATCTGCCTTCTTGTGTTCTATTTATCGGTCGCTTTGTGTGTCCCTCTTTACTCCTGTATTTTTGAACACCTGCTTGATCTGCAAGCGCAGACTGGTGTTTGTTTGAATAAACCAAACAACAACTCACTTACCATTTTGAATACCTTCTGGCACTCTTTGAAGAAGCCACTGGAACACAGAAGGGAAGTGCTGTCACGAATATTTCGTGATGTAAAGACAGGGCCGATGCCTAAAACAATATACGATCAGCACGCATTAAAATGTGGCTACATGGGAGACAACATACGAAACATACTCCGGGCGTACCAAGCAAGAACAGTGTCCGAAACGGAGTACAAAAATTTATATATATACTCCCAATGTGACTGTTGAAAACTCCTCCAATCACGGACTATGCAAACAAAAATATACTCCGGACGAACCGCCCAAGAACTCCGACCGTAGGGGATTATAAGAATGCACAACATGCTCTCACTGTGCCTCCGAAAAACTCCGCCAGGCACGGAATACGCAGCGAAAAAATACTTTCGACCAATCACACAGGAACTCCGACCCCAAGGGAGTATTACGATATACAAGATACTCCCAATGTGCTGCCGAAAACTCCTTCAGGCACGGAGTAAAAAAATAACAGTATATACTCCCAAGGCACCACGCAGGAACTCCGGCAGGCACGGAGTAAAAAATAAAAATATATACTCCCAAGGCACCACGCTGCAACTCCGACAGATGCGGAGTAAAAGTTTACTCTGACCCTACGGAGCATAATTAACTCCCAGTGTGGGGTCGCTAGACGACAAGCCATTTACTCCCAACTGGGAGTAAATTTTTTTACAGTGTACGATAATCACAAGTGTTATTACAGTATCTACTGCGCCAGGTCAAAATGCGCCTTGATAGAAGAACGAAAACAGGACAATCGACAGCAGACAAAAAGGGGCGAACTGCTGCCCTAGTAGTAATGAAGAACGAGTTGTTGCTGGGTGTGCTGGTGAATACATGGAGGGCTGATTTTAGCGCTGAAAACAGACGAACGCATTAAAGGTGGCAGAACAAGTCAGGCATGGGAAGCCAGCGCTTGCCCTGTCACGTTCAATGTGTTTGCACTTTTCAGCGCTAAACTGATGTCGTCAAATACTGCTCAGCGCGTTGCACGAGAGCCCTCCCTGGGCTTGACGGGGCCTAACAGACCGACTTCGCGTTGCGCCTTCTTCCTTAATCTCCGAAAGTAGAAGGTATCCCTTACATAAGCAACGAGCGCCGCGGGCTTTGTCTGTTTAGGCCCAAATGCACGCCCCAAATGTGGGCCCAGGTAGAGCGAAATCGACCCTTAGCAACTGATCGCAAAGCTTGATTTGATACGCCGCCGCAAAACTTGAAATTATTGGTGGCTGCGCAAACTATGAAAGAACACTTAAAGTTCATCCGTTGAACATTGAAGACATGCGCGCCTTATAAGAGGCGCTTGGTTGCCCCGAGGTATTTACTTTGTTTATGCGTTGTCACAATTGCAAATCTTCTATGTAAGCGGTTCTTCTTTTGAGAAACGTAGTGTTCACTCTGTTTTACGAAGTGAGAATGCCCTTGACGTCGGTTCGGCTGTTTCAGTAATATTCTCCGTATAGCGTTCATTCTTTCTTTGCTGGCCGACGCTCTTGCCCAGGCGAAACATTCGCCCTAATGGAATTGTTCTTCCTGGTCACAATCATTCTGCAGAAATATCGCATTGTCCCTGAGCGCCCGATTGAAGAAGACTTGGACAGTGCTGGTTTTGAGTTTCCCCACTTGTATACAATCAAGCTCTGCTTTTTGCCAAGATTTCCTGAAAATCATAGCAAAATGTAGGTGGAAAGTGTTTGGGATCCTGCATGCTGCCATGCGATTCCGCGTAACAAGACACCGTGTCCTCCTTCCTCAGCTAAGCGCCATAACATACCTTTCTTCTAGGGATACGAAACATAAAGATTGGTATCACTGAAAGGGTGACTGCAAGATATTGTATAAAAAAGAAGTCGACTGTGCACTTCTGCCGACTCCTCCAGGCCGTACGCTGTCTGAAACCTTTGAGACAGTTAAGTGGAGAGACTTTTACTTCACTTCGTCAAAAGTGAGGTGGTTGTAGGCCAAGAGAGAAAGCTAACATTTGAGCCGAAGCAGCATGTTAAGCAGAAGATTACATGCATCTTGATATCCTATACTGAGGAGAAAAATAAGCGCGAGGAGAAAAGAAGGAAACTTGTAGAGGGATTGAGAGTGGAACATAAACACGCACACACCCAAACACCACCATATGTCACTGTCGCAAATAAACACGCTTACTAACGCCGACTTGACGGAAGAACTTCATGTCGGCCAAGATCGAGGCCCAAATTCACGAAACTTCTTGCTCGCATACGATCTAGAGTATTTGGTCTCCTCATCATGTAGCGATAGAGGAAGCATGCGGGTCAGCTTAGGCGTTTGATTGCAGAGTTCTAGAGTGACACCTTTTCTGACCATACCTACGGTTGCACAATGCCATCACAACCTATGTTATGTGGATGCGTCAGAACGCTGCACGTTTTCAAGTACAAGTGGTGCTCTGATGAATCGTATCCGGTACTAGATGCTCAAATGCACAGCTTGCGCTTGCTTTTTACGATTGGAGGTCCTTTGAATTGCAATTTTTTGTGTGTGTTAACTGAGCAGGATGCATACACCATATTTGTTTTTACTTGATGACGAGGTGTACCATTTCAATTTGTGTCTGACCGAAGCTTCCTTAAGAGTGACCGCGATGCTGATTATTCGTCCTCTTAAGACGAATGTACATTCAGTCAGGTATCTGAAACATTTAATTAAAGTTATCAGCAAATCCGCACAATTTCACTCAATGCTGTGCTGGAGCTAAGTTGTCTACGTTAAGAAATAGTACTGCGCCTGGCCGGGCTGACATATCACTCGCTTAAGCAAAATGGTAAGTCCCTTTAGAATTTCCCACGGCGTCTTCTAATTCTGCTATTGCGCTATATTTCAGTTCTCCCTATTTTCTTTCTGGTTATGAATCACAGCATGCAACTGGTGTGTACAATTGTATGTCGTGTCAATCTGCATAGGTATATTCTAGACATCGCCATAATGCTACTTTTGCATTTTCATTATCATCATTTGCTTTGTTGTTTTCAGTTGACATAGGAGGTAATGCAGTATATTTCGATACTATGTTTCAGCTCACTTGATATCTTGTGTTATTACTTAACAGAAAACAATTTATTAATTGTTAGCCAATTGCATAAACCGCGCTTGTTCTGTTTCTTTAAGACTACCAGAGGCCTCTTCACCGCCTAGAACTTCGGCGACTCCTTCTGTCTGTCACGTTGCTGTATTGATGCTGGCTTTCTTGTTCGAAGGAATAAAATTCTTCATCTAGCTAGACGGCTTGGCTTTTGGGAGTACTACTTCTTCCTGTATACGTTTCCGCGCTACAACACTATGAGGTTTCCATAGAATGCTGTTGCAAGGGCGCGCGTAATAATGTTCACGCAAGCGCTTTCCACTTGGTCACACCAACGCACAAAGCGCATTTCACAAGTCGATAACGACAAAGCAAGAACAACCTCCTAGTTGTGCATGTCATCGATGGGAATCTGCCGTCGGTGACGTGGATGACAACGCCCAGGACGCAATTTCGGTTCACCGTCAAAGAGTAGTTAGTGGGATATACACCCTTATAAAAATTATAAAAACCGCTGAAAAATAATTGGTGAATGCAGATAAATTTCGGATCACCCGCCCCCAGTCACACCACCACCAGCGGCGGTGGCGTGACGGGTGACAAGTTTCTCGACCGTGGGACTGTAGAGCATTTTTGGAGGGAATGCGGCATCCCCGAAAGGGGCAGAAAGGGAAAAGCCGCCTGAAAGAACATCGGGGGCTCACAGTCGAATTAATCCTTCGAACTTTTTCCGCGCTGGACTATCGCAAAAGGGTCGCTCGTTCGGTGGAAATGACCGCGCCATGACAATGCAGGGGAGGGCTTTCGATGACTATACACCTCTCTGACAGTCCTGTTCAAGCGGTGGCTTGGATGCATGCTGCCAGGTAAACAGAGTAGCAATTTGTCCCTGCTGCGGCGTTCTGCTAACTCATTATAGGATTAGTGCACGATGCAATATTTCACAGAAGCTTGTTGCAGCGAGTGGTTAGGAATGTGGGAACGCAAAGGCGTAAACATAGGCTCTGAGGAGAGAGCCAGGGCTGGGCAGTATCGTAATACTCTTGTATCGCGATAGTATTTCAGAGATACTTTTGAGTATGCGTATTGCTGTATCGAGATACACTTAAGAAATGTATTTGTGTCTCGGTAGTGATGTACTTTTACGATGTATTGCCCGTATCATGATATTATGCAGGGCACGGGTATCTCGTTAGTTTCTTTTTTTTTTTCGGGGGTGAGCTGAGACATGTTTCCAATGACGTGTTTCCGTGCGGAAATTTGGTGCCGTTCCGCTGCTGTACCGCCCATTCACCCCCCGCTTGCGGGAGTGACTTTTCTCGTTCGCGAGTCTTGTGTTCATTGTGTGTTACTCTTGCTGTGGTACAGTATACTTTCGTTATTGTAACGGATATCTGTACATATGTCGTTAATAACAATTATATAGTGTAAGGCTGAGCAGCGTGTTCACGCAGCATGAATGATGCACCAGTTGTCGGGCTATCTGATAATGTTTTGTTCTAGGAGCTGTGCTTTCCTTGGAATGCATACAATTGCGCGAAGCGGCTACCGTGTGCGTTGATTACAGCTAGAATAGGTCGAATTAATGCGCGTTGCCTTACGCCATTCCGTGCTTCTGCAGTGGAATCCCATGTACTGCCTCTTACTGTATGTTAGAGACGATGGCCTGGAACTACCGGTAACGATTTCTTGTCGCGATAAAACTGAGCCAGCTTTTAAACATTCTTATGATTCCGTCGCTTCTCATGGTGATAATATAAAACGGAAGTTACCTTTCAAGAGGCTGGTAATAATGAACTGACGTTCAAAGCGTGCGCAGTGCAGGAGACAGGAACGCAGACAGAAAAAAATTACAGCATATCCACGGAGTGAATCATGATGAGTGGGCGAAGCTCGGGAGGTTCAGCGTAGATCGTGCCGAGTTCCGGATTAACTTAGTTAACGCGCACGCTACGAATCCTCATGGTTCAACTATGCACAAGTGAAATCCCCCACCGGCACTTCATTGCAAGTGAAGATCCAGTGCCTATATTGTCACGAGCCTTCAGTGGCGTTGTAGGGTTGCTGGTAGCTGGGGGGCTAGCTTCGGCCAAAAGGCGGCCGTCGGGGCTGGCTCTCAAGCGTGGAAGAAGCGCGCGGTCTTCTTTTTTCTCGTCGGCTAGCGCCATTCCAGTCTTCGACCCACTACACGCAGGTGGCATTATCCCCCTTCGCCAAAAAGAAAGCAGTATTGGCTGGATGCCACAACACCGTCCGAAACACACGAACGGAAACTACTAAAGAAGCAAGAGCTACAAACGCGCAACGTAAGGTTTCATGCGCACAACATGAACAACGTCTGAACTCGGTGGGCTTTGGTTCCTGGTCTGTGTCTGCGGCGTCCTATGCGGGACCACTTCGTAGTTCACGTCGCTGATGCGGCGTAGGACTGTATAAGGACCAAAGTACCGGCTTAGTAGCTTCTCACAGAGGCCGCGGCGACGCACGGGGGTCCACACCCATACTTGGTCTCCGGGGTTGTAGGTTACTGCTCTGCGACCGATGTTGTAGCGCCGGGCGTCTGCTTGCTGCTGCTGACCAATGTGGAGCCGTGCGAGCTGCCTAGCTTCCTCGGCACGCTCTGCAAATTCCTCTGCGTCAGGTGTCAGCCGGTCAGCGTCTTGACATGGCAGCATAGCGTCCAGCATAGTCTGCACTTCCCGACCGTAAAGAAGGCGAAATGGTGTAAATCGCGTCGTCTCTTGCGCTGCGGTGTTATACGCGAAGGTCACGTAAGGCAAGATCCGGTCCCATGTTTTATGTTGAACGTCGATGTACATGGAGATCATGTCTGTAACGGTCTTGTTTAAACGCTCGGTGAGCCCGTTGGTCTGTGGATGGTAGGCTGTCGTCTTGCGATGTCTAGTGTTACTGAGTTCAAAGACTTCTTCTATAAGCTGCGCTGTGAATGCAGTCCCCCTGTCGATTATCACAGTGGATGGAGCACCGTGCCGCAATACGATGTGGCGCATGAAGAATGGCGCTGCTTCAGAAGCCGTAGCTCGTGGTATTGCCTGCGTCTCGGCATAGTGCGTTAAATAATCAGTAGCGACGATTACCCATTTGTTTCCATCGGCAGACAAAAGAAATTGTCCGAGAATGTCCATGCCCACTTGGTCGAAGGGTGTGCGCGTAGGTTCAATTGGCTGAAGCAAGCCAGCCGGCTTAAGGGAAGGTGTCTTTCGGCGCTGGCATTCACGACAGCTTTTTACGTACTCTTTGACGCTGGCCGAAAGCCCAGGCCAATAATACATCTCGCTCACTCTGGCAAGTGTTCGCGAGAAGCCTAAATGGCCAGATGTGGGCTGGTCGTGGCAAGCAAAGAGCACGTCGTCTCGCATGTCCCTTGGCACTACGAGTAGGTAGGCACGGCTGTTCGAACGGGCGTTCTGCTCATACAATACGTTGTCTCGCATACAGAAAGACGTCATGGAGTGGGACAGATGACGTGGTATGGTGGCATCGCGGCCCTCTAGGTGGTCTACGATCGGTCGGAGGTCCGCGTCGTCTCGCTGCCGTGACTTTTCCGCACAGGTGGCGCAATGGTAGAGCGTCCGCTTCCGACGTGGTAGGTACCGGGTTCAAATCCCAGTGCCGGCCGGACACCCACCGGTTTAAAAACGGGTAGAGAAGTACACACCTGGCGCTCGGTTTACCTGTACTTATCTCGAAAGGTGGCCCCATAAGGACGTGGCAGGTCCCCTGGGCACACCTTACCCACCACGGTCTTGGTGAAATAGTTGAGCGTCCGCCTTGCTGTGGTAGGCAGGGAGGCATCCGCCACTGCCGCCGGGTACCTACTGGTAAAATAGGGACAAGCGCGCTTCCGCCTGGTGCTCGGCTGTTGGAAGGTACTGTACGCTTGGGAGGTCACCCACCCTTGTGGGAAATGGGCGGCATGGGACCGCCCGGCCTTAAATTAAGGTCACTCCTTTTTTTTCAAGTCCGCTGAGCTAATGGCGCCAAGGAAACCATCATCGTCATCGTCCTCTGCTTCCCGACTGACCGGGTGTATAGGTGCGCGCGACAATGTGTGAGCGTCCTCGTGCTTACGGCCAGACTTATACACGATGGTGACGTCAAATTCTTGTAGCCGCAAGCTCCACCGTGCGAGTCGTCCTGAGGGGTCGCGCATGCTTGCCAACCAACAAAGCGCATGGTGGTCCGTCACTACTTTGAAAGGACGACCATAAAGGTAGGGGCGAAACTTGGCGATCGCCCACACGACTGCGAGGCACTCTTTCTCCGTAGCCGAATAATTCGGATAGTGAGCGGCTGGGATAGTGAGCGGCACGGGATAGTGAGCGGCTGGCATAGGCCATGACTCTTTCTGCACCATCCTGACGCTGGACGACCACAGCGCCAAGACCAATGTTACTGGCGTCGGTGTGCACCTCTGTATCAGCATCATCGTTAAAATGAGCGAGAACGGGTGCTGTTTGCATTCGCTGTCGTAGTTCAGCAAAGGCAGCCTGTTGATCATTATCCCAGACAAAAGGCGTGTCGTCACGTGTAAGGCGTGTGAGGGGTTCAGCAATCCTCGAAAAGCCGTGGATGAACCTGCGATAGTAGGCGCACAAACCAAGGAAGCGACGGACGGCCTTCTTATCGGTAGGAGCAGGAAATGTGCTACAGTGGCAAGCTTGTCTGGATCAGGCCGGGCTGGCTCTCAAACGTGGAAGAAGCGCGCGGTCTTCTTTTTTTCTCGTCGGCTAGCGCCATTCCAGTCTTCGACCCACTACACGCAGGTGGCAATATATATATATATATGGGTGGCCGGTGAACGGTTCTCCAACGCGAGCAGTCGGTACTTCTCAATCAAGAAACTCGCTAGGAGATGCTGGCTGCGCCAACATTGTCTCTCGCGGGTGAGGGCACGTTCTCCTTCTTTGCGAGCTGGTAGAGCGTTCATCTAAGAAAGAGCGTTTCCATAGTCAACGCGCGCCTTTCGCTCTCTCTCTCTCTGTCTCTCTCTCTCACAAGACAGCAGATGGAAGAGTGAGAGAGAGAGAGAGAGAGAGGCACGAGCCGGAGGGCACGCGCCGAGGCAACCGAGGGCGAGCGCGTGCCTTCCGGCACGCGGGTTACGCCTGACGCCTGACGAGGGACAAGGTTAGACTAAGAGGAGCTTCGCCCCTAAAACACACTGGGCGTAACCGACTGCCGTCTTGCACTTCCTTTTAGGGGCGAAGCTCCTCTTAGTCTAACCTTGTCACGCGTCAGGCATCAGTCGTCAGGTGTAACCCGCGTGCCTCCCGGCGCGTGCCTCTGCTGTCTTGTGAGAGAGAGAGAGAAACAGAGAGAGAGTGAAAGGCGCGCGTTGGCTATGGAAACGCTCTTAGAGGACCGCTGTACCAGCTCGCAAAGAAGGAGAACGCGCCCTCACCCGCGAGAGACAAGGTTGGCGCAGGCAGCGTCTCCTAGCTAGTTTCTTGAATGAGAAATACCTGACTGCTCGCGTTGGAGAAGCGTTCACCGGCAACCCATGTATATTGTTACGAGCCACACAGAGCCTTAAGCGGGTCTTTTAATGCGTATGGATGGCAGAGGCTTCAGTCCGTGGCGATGGCGCTCAGAACTTCGTTCTCCTCTCCCTCCTTTTCGCTTCCTCTGCTTTTCGCTCGTATTGCTAATAACCTAACATTTCTCCTCTCCCAGACGAAGCCCTCCGGGCAAGTCAATGTTGCTTCCGTTCGGTGAAAGGCTTCAGACGGGCAACATGCGTCACATCAGTCTTCGGAGAGCGTCGACCACTTGAAGTGAGGCGTGCGATCTTATAGTTGACCTCGCTTAAACGCTCAAGAATTACGTATGGTCCTGCATAGTCCGCGAGCAGCTTCTGACACAAACCCCGTTTAGGCATTGGAGTCGTCCACAACCACACGAGATCACCGGGAGAATAGGTAACATTTCTGTGTCGTCGGTCGTAGCGACTTCTGGAGTAGTCTTGGGAGGCCAGCGTACGTAATCGTGCAATGCGGCGGGCCTCCTCCGCACGACACAATGTTTCCGCCACAGACGAATCTTCATGGATGACAAAAGAAAACATGGTGTCGAGCGTATGACGAGGTGGGTGAGCGTAGAGAAGGTAAAAAGGGCTATAGCCTGTCGTGTCGTGTTTCGCCGAGTTGGAAGCGTACGTCATGAACGGCAGTACTTCATCCCAGTTTTTGTGGTCTGAAGCGACGTACATGGACATGTTAATCAATGTTCGGTTAGTGCACTCAGTCAGGCCATTTGTTTGTGGATGATACGCGGTTGAGTGTCGGAACTTAGAGGCACACAAACGAAGTAATTCTTCTACAACATCAGCTGTGAACTGGCGACCACGGTCACTTATTATCACGCGAGGCGGCCCGTGTCGAAGTATGACAGAATGCAGGAGAAAGTCGGAGACCTGGGCTGCGGTGGCTGAAGTGAGCGCTGCCGTCTCGCAGTAACGTGTCAAGTAGTCGGCACACACTATTATCCACCGGTTTCCTCTTGATGAACGCGGAAACGGTCCGACCAGATCAATGCCGACTTTTTTCAAACGGGGTACTAGGGGGCTCTACTGGTTGTAAGTGACCGGCTGGAGCTGAAGTGGGTCGCTTGTGACTCTGACATTGCGCGCAACTGGCTGCGTAGGTTTGAATCTTTTTTTTTCATTTGAGGCCAATAAAATCGATCTCTGGTGCGGCTAAGTGTCCGTGCTGTTCCAAAGTGACCAGAAGTTGGATCATCGTGCGTAGTACGCAGAACAGATGCTTGGAGAGATTGCGGACCCACCAGCAGGAAGCGAGCGCCAGTCGTGGACAGGTTCCTCTTGTGGAGGAGACCATCTCGTATGCAAAATCGGTCGTCACTAAGATCGCCTTGCGAATCAGAGAAAAAGCTTTTCAAGCTTGGGTCTTTGCGCTGCTCGGCGGCGAACGTCAAAGCGCCGAGAAAGTCAGGCGACAGGACGGCAATAAGGTGGCAACGTTCTCAGCTTAAGACTCTGTTGTACATAATGGCATCCCAGAAAGGCAATCCGCGTCAGCATGCCGACGGCCGCTCTTGTAAGTGGTAGTAAAGACATACTCTTGCAGGCGCAGAGCCAATCGCACCAGGTGACCGGACGGGTCACGAAGGTTAACCAGCCAGCACAGGGAATGGTGGTCGGTGACGATGGCGAAGGGTCGACCGTAGACATACGAGCGAAACTTCTGCACGGCAAAGACCACCATTAAGCATTCCTGTTCAGTTACGGTATAATTTCGCTCGGGCTTGCTTAATGAACGGCTCGCGTAAGCGACGACGTGTTCTCGATTATCTGAGCGCTGAACGAGAACGGCACCGATTCCAACTCCACTGGCGTCCGTGTAAATTTCTGTCGAAGACGAAGGATCAAAGTGGCGAAGTATTGGATGCGTGGTTAACAGGAACTTCAGTTGGCGGAATGCTGCAGCACACTCAGGGGTCCACTTGAACGGGGTGTCCTTGCGTAAGAGTCATGTCAGGGGGTGAGCTACATCCGCGAAACCGGGTATGAACCGCCGGAACTAGGAACATAGCCCGAGGAAGCTACGGAGCTGTTTCACTGATTAAGCTGCTCGAACGCTTCAACGGCAGCCGTCTTTTGCGGGTCAGGTCTAATGCCGTCCTTATCAACGAGATGTCCCAGCACCAACGTTTGGCGTTCGCCAAAATGGCATTTGTTTGAGTTTAGCACAAGACCAGCGTTCTTAATGCAATTGAGCACAATGTCCAGACGAGTGTTATGCTCTTGAAATGTACATCCAAAAATTACTACGTCATCCAGGTAGCACATACAAATCTGCCATTTTAAACCACGCAGAATAGTGTCCATGAATCTTTCAAAGGTCGCAGGCGCATTGCACAATCCAAACGGCATGACGTTGAACTCGTATGGTCCATCAGGCGTGACGAATGCCGTTTTTTCCTTGTCGTCTGGATGCATTGGGATTTGCCAATAACCGGATCTGAGATCAACGGAGGAAAAGTAGGAAGCGGAATGCAGACAATCGATGGCGTCATCGATACGCGGCAGCGGATAGACGTCTTTCTTGGTAACCGAATTCAAGCGGCGGTAGTCAACGCAGAATCTCCACGCACCATCTTTCTTCTTGACGAGAATAACGGGAGTGGCCCAGGGACTTGCTGAATCTTCAATTATGCCCTTTGCTAGCATCTCTTGCACATGATCGTTGATGACCTTGCGTTCTGCTGGTGCCACTCTGTAAGCTTTCTGCCTGATGGGTTGTGCCGACGCGGCGTTGATGCGGTGACGTATTCGAGACGCAGTGATTGAAGGTGCTTTGTTGCTCATTGAAAAATCGAATACTTTCGAGTGCTTGGCCAGAACTTGCAAGAGCGCGTAGCGTTCGCTTTGGCTGAGGGACTTGTTAATCATCTTTAGAAGTTGCGAATCTCTGGGGCCGGGGGAAGTTACGTGTAGCTCCTCGTTTGTAGCTTCAACCAATGCGACCAGCGTCATAGGGGAGTGAGGTTTATACAAAGCAAGTTTCATGCCACTGGGTAACACTGCAGGCTCCACTGAACTGTTAATTGTCCACACACTTGAGCTCCCGTCGACTACAGACACCACGCATTGGGGTACCAAAATGTTCTTTTTGATACAAGCCGAATGAATTGGTTCAAGGTTGGCTTGGAACATTACTTGAGCAACTCACTGGAACGCACACGGCAGAAAATGGGGGCACGACTGTGTCCTCGGAGACAAAGCAGTTACATTCACCACATGACGGATTCTCTAAGAACGGAGACGGGAAAGTACCGTGTACGGAAAGATGCCCACTTCTGCAGTCAACGGTCGCTCCACACTCCCGCAAAAAATCCATGCCCAATTATCGTCATGTGTGGATCGCGCAATAACCGCGAACTCCATTGGAAACACTTTGCCACACAAAGACACACCCACAGTGCCCAGGGGACACACGGCGTCACCACTTACACCACGGAATACTGCACCATGGCTCAGACAAAACATCACTTTAAGTCCTAAACAGTTCTTAAAGCTAACACTCATCACAGATATTGTAGCACCTGTATCCACAAGTGCCAGGGTAGGTACACCATCAACAAGTACACGAACTTTGTTCATCAGCATTAACACTAATGAGGGTATGTCTTCCGATAGTTCCTGGTATCCTGCGACCTCACCCCCATCGGTCGCACCAACTAGTTTTCCGGCGGCGGTGACTGCGCGCGCCGCCGAGGCGATGGATTCGTGGAGCACGCGGAGGTGGTGGCGGCGTCAAGCTCCGATCAGATGCCGGGGAGGGATATCGGGAGCCTGTGAACATGCGTGGCGACCGTTGCGCTGAGAACTGGCGATCAAAAGGCTGCGAAGTGGAATAAGTGACGGGTGGTTCTCTCTTGTGTGACCATCGGTTGTTGCAAAATCGTGAAATGTGCCCCGGGACTCCACAAGTGTAGCAGACAGGGAGAGATCGAGACACACGAGCCTGCTCCAGGTAACCGGTCCTCTCCGAAGGCACGGGGTAGTAGTACCTCCCTTCGCGGGTATCATAGCCAGCAGGTGTTCTTTGAGGATAACGAGGCGAGCGAAATCCTCTTCCGTTGCTCGACGGTGTACGGTGCGAGAACCCAGATGGCAGTGGTTCTAGGTGTTCATCGGCGTCTGCTGCGTTAACCGATGGTTGCCATGAGGTCGGAGTGACGGGAACTCGCACGCGTTCAGCTTCCCTTGCATAGACGTCTTCAATGTCCTCGGCAGAATGAGAAGTTTACCGATATCGCAGCAATTCCTCTCTCACGATTTGCCTTATTGTCGAGGAAAGGTCACCGGGAGACATTGTGTCAACGCTAGCCACTGTGGGAAGGTTGGAGAAGCGGCCGAATTTCGGTGCAATGCGCCGCATCTTCAGCGTTTCAAGCGTGCGACAGTGCTGCACCCCGTCGGACACGGTGTTCAAGTTCTCTTTTCCGATTAGGAAATTATAGACGTCTTCAGCTATCCCCTTAAGGAGGTGTCCAACCTTGTCCTCTTCAGTCATTCTCGTGTTCACCAACTTGCACAACTTCAAGATCTCCTCAATGTACATCGTGCAAATCTCAGCTGGAAGTTGTGCTCTCTGGGCCAGCGTCTGCTCTGCTTGTTTTCTCTTCGCGTCAGTATCGCCAAAGCGCTTCTGAATTTCCTCGACGAAGCGATCCCAAGTGGTAAACACGTCCTCGTGGTTTTCATAGCACAGCAGCGCGGTGTTAGTTAGCGAAAACACAACGTTGCTGAGTTTCGCTGCCGAATCCCAACAGTTGCTCGCGCTCACCCTTCCGTACTTCGTCAGCCATTCGTCGACATCTTGCCCTGAGCTGCCGCCGAAGTTCGCAGGCGCTCGATAGTATGGAAATGGCCCAGTAGGGTTAGGCCTCGGAGCATCAGAGATGGTCTGGTCTCGGGACATCTCGATCGGCAAAGGCGGGAGTCCAGCAAGGCGGCGGCTGCGGCGAAATCTACACAGTAGAGCTTCCGTCGTTGGGTTCGTCGTAGCCAGCACCTCCACCAAATCTGTTAAGAGCCACACAGAGCCTTAAGCGGCTCTTTTAATGCGTATGGATGGCCGAGGCTTCAGTCCGTGGCGATGGCCCTCAGAACTTCGTTCTCCTCTCTCTCCTTTTCGCTTCCTCTGCTTTTCGCTCGTATTGCTAATAACCTAACAATATATATATAGGCACTGGATCTTGACTTGCAAGTGAAGTGCCGTTGGGAGATTTCACTTGTGTATAGTTGAACCATGAGTATTCGTAGCGTGCGCGTTAACTAAATTAATGCGGAACTCGGCACGATCTACGATGAACCTCCCGAGCTTCGCCCACTCATCATCATTCACTCCGTAGATATGCTGTAATTTTTTTTTGGTCAGCAATTAATATACCTTCTCTATTGAGAAGATGTTAATGCCTGCGCAACGTCGACG
This sequence comes from Hyalomma asiaticum, assembly GCA_013339685.2. NCBI lineage: Eukaryota > Metazoa > Arthropoda > Arachnida > Ixodida > Ixodidae > Hyalomma > Hyalomma asiaticum. Next base: position 78,965,808 of record CM023487.1, on the reverse strand, counting down.
CCTGTAGCAGTTAAATTTCTTCACGGAGCTCGCTGGAAGGCAATGTATTTGAGTTAATTGAATAGCTTTAAGCCTACACCAGAGAAGGTGCAAACCGGCGCATCCTAGGTGCTTGTTGTGGTTACCATTGGTACAGATGTAAGTCAGTTCAAGTGAGTTTATCTAGCTAGCATGTGCTGCTTTTTCATAAACTGGTATTTGTGGAAGAAGTGCTTAAAATATTCAACTTGCCATTTTATCTTTTTTTGTTTCCTGAAGCACTTAGGCCCCTTCTAATACAGTCTGTTTTAATGGTAGAGTGCCCCTGCTGGAAAAGCTTCTCATAGGATTGTGCACTACACTGCTGTAGCAAGAAGACGGTTTCTGTTGTGCGCCACAGTTCTTTTTCTTTGGGCATCTGCTTTCAACGAGCATGAAATCAACGGTGTGGTTTTATTTGCAGCATGCACCACTGAAATTGGTAATGAAGATAAAAAGAGCATCGTAGTTTTATGTGGTCAATAATTTCGGGTGGGTCTTATTTTTCATATGTGAACATGTGTTGTAAATTTATGGAAAGCCACTCAATCGCTTGGGGTTTTTTGTGCTGGGCTCATAGCGATAAAGAATCAAATGGATGCTTTAGGGTGTGGGATGGGCAGCGTGAATTGGCTTTAGTAAGCATTGTCATTTGCAATTGCAGTAGGAGTGATGATGTAGCATTTTCATATAGATGTCTGTCTGCATTTCCGTCAAGTGCTTACCAAGCATGTGATTGTGTGAAAGTTAGCACACAATTCCATCTTTCCAACAGTCTCCAAGGTTTCGTTACTCTTAGTGCAACCCGAGCTGATCTTTTAAGGGCCGTTGTAGCACGTCATCATATACTTTCCTAAAGCATCATCATTAGTTTCTCTCATTCTTGTGCCATAAGGCCAGCTTTGTTTGCAATTGGTTAATGTTTTGTGGCATTTGTTGTGTACCCAGCGATCACGGCTGCTCATGGTGCTGAAGCAGAAGACAACTTGCAGTAAAAAATGGCAGCACTGTTCCTGGAAGCCTGGACATGTCCAAACTAATTGTTACGCATTTGTTTCTGTGTCTACAAAGAGGCAATTTCTGCATGTTGCCGTTATGGAGGCATTGCTGTTTCACTTATTTCTTGCTCCATTGCAAAGTCCACTGTAGACATTGAGCTCTCCAATGCCATACTAATGTCTTCATTTCTTTCAGTTGCTGTGTGTTTTTTATTTAGTTTGGATAGCCACCCTCTTTTTATGCTTTACCAGGTGTAGCCAAGGGGACGTGTGCTTTAACCTCTGCACAAGAATCAAGCTAATAACAGATCAGAAGCATTTATATTGCATTTTCCAGGTGAAACGCTCACAAAGACTGTAAGGGTCGTCGGAATGAGAGGGAGAATATGGTATGCCCACGAGGCACCGGATAAGACGCACAGCCAGGTGGTGAACGTGTGGGGGAGGAGGCGACCATCGTTGTGATGCATTATACAGCTGGTGACTGGAAACCGGATTGACGGGTGTTCGGCGGCCCCAGAGGAATGAGTAGTTCAGGCAGCCTGTTCAGGAATGTCTGTAGTCACCAGCTGGTTTGGCGCCCTCACTCGCTCCCCCGCGGCGTGGTGGGCAGCAAACGTACCCACGTATTGTTGTCTTTTGTTAGCGGCGTCGGAGTGTAAATCGCCGTTTGTGATTGGCTGTGAGGGATTCAGGGGAGGAGCAACCGGTGTATATAAGGTGGCCCTTTTGCCTGGCAAAGAGGTCGGAAGCACTGCCTGTAAAGTGTATATACTGTTCTCGTATATAAAGTCACGTTGTGTTTGTATGAAGGCTGGTCTCCATCCTTTGGGTATAGACAACGCCACGGCGGACAGGTAGTAGGAAGACTTGCACCCTTCCTTCTTCACAGCAGCAACGCTAGCTGGAGGAGCTCGGCTCCAAAACGAAGAAGAGAGGCAGGAAGGAGGAGAAGGGGGGAACTGAGGACAAGTTCACCACGACAAGGTCACCTTCTACAACCTCCTTGCCTTGGGAATTTACTAAGACAAACAAATGAGCATGCATAAAGCACAAGATCTCATTTTTGCTTATTCAGCAATCTTATTTTTGCAAGTAGGCGTAGTGATTGTGTACCAACATGTACCTCCTGCTCCACCTTTGCATTAGTTATAAATCTAGCTTCATGCAACTACCCTTTGCATGCACGTTCCTTGCACTCTGCAATTAAAAAACTTCCATGTGCATTTATGCATCTATTTGTGTTGCATGTCTTAATCGTCAACAATTTCCAGACTGCACCATAATATTTATATATACTGTAATTTATTTTTGCGTACGGCACCACTACATTTTTATTATTTTTCTAGCATGGAAGTTCTTTCTTTTTGGATTAGGAGACAGTGGAGGTCACTGTACACTTATCTCCTCTTTTCATTGGCATCTCACGTTTTGCTCATTACCTTCATTTGAAAAAAAAGAAAGAAGAGGCTCTACCCCAGCTTATTCTGAAAACATTTATTCATGAAAAATTCAAGGCATCTAGTAGTTCGGTGTTACCTACAGTAGTTCCGTGTGACCTCCACAGTGGTGAACGTATCTCGTGCGTGTTAGTGTAATGCCCATAAATCCAGTTCATGTGTGGGATAAATGCAACCTATGATGATGCCACTTACTAACATAGAAAATATCTAGCATAGAAAATTTATTTCATCATGGAGTGAGCAGTACATACAGTCTGTTTGCGCGGAGAATTGCCAAGAACTGCTGTTGATTTTCTGTTCTTTTTTTTCATGCAGGACGCACATGAAGCAATTTTTCTGACAAGCATCCTGCACTTCCCAAAGAGTGTATCATGTCTTTTAAGATGGGAGAATAAGTAAAAATAAAAGTAACTATGACAGCTGTAACCATGCAAGTACCTTGACTATTTTTTTCATTTAATGCCTTTATGTGCTTCCTAATAAATAGAGCTTGTTTACATTTTCATTGGTTGAGATATCTCCTTGCCCAGCACAAGTGCAGAAGGTTCATCATTTCACTTTTGTTTGATACTTGGCTGGAAATATATCTTTCAGCAAATACAGTGCCATGCAAAAGTAATATATGGTATAACTGGAGCACATCATGTGTGGTACCTGATTTGTTGCAGGATTCTCATCATGTCATTGGCCGCATCGTATAACTTGGCCGAGGGTACTACAATGAAGTTTTAATTCATGCCGACTAGAAAATAACTCCTTCGAAATGGTGGTGGCCAGTGTGGTTCTGAATTACATTAGGAATGCATAACAAGATTCTACAGAACACATAAGAAAGTGTAATGACTGTAATGTCAAAAGTCATTGCGCGCTTTATAGAAAATCAGGTGTCAAGACTCGTCAGAAATACGGTGGCCGATGTAGTTTTGAATGACATTAGGAATACATTAAATAATTCCAAAAGAACGCATTATAATCTTAATAGATTCTAATGTCAAGAATCGCTTTGTGCTTTATAGAAAATCAAGTGTCAAGTCTCATCAGAATGACGGTGGCCAATACGGTTTTGAATGACATGATAAATACATTAAAACATTCCAAAAGAACACATGAGAAACTCAATAGATTCTAATGTCAAGAGCCGTTTTGTGCTCTATAAAAAATCAAGTGTCAAGACACATCAGAATGACGGTGGCCAATATGGTTTTGAATGACATTAGAAACACATTAAAACATTCCAAAAGAACACATGAGAAACTCAATAGATTCTAATGTCAAGAGTCGTTACGTGCTCGATAGAAATTCTGCTGCGGAGGTGCATCAGAATAGCGTTGGCCAATACGGTTTTGTAAGACATTACAAATACATTAAAAATTACAAAGGAACACATTAGAAAGTCATATGACTGTACTGTCAAAACTCATTAGACACTCACAAGAAACTCATTTCAAATTTTCGTAAGGGTAGGGGCTATAGTGGAGGCGGCGTTATTGCCGACAAAGGGCACGACAGTGCCGGCTGTAGCTATGCAGTCGATGCCGAGGCAGGTGACGGTTCCCAGCAGTGCCCAAAGCAAACTGCTGGGAACATTAGCAAACTGGGAACATTAGCAAATATTAGCAAACTGCTTCGATTGAGTTAAATCAGTAATGACAGTATAGCGTAGTTCCTAGCAACGCACGTCCGTGAGCAGTAGATTAAGTTTGTCTATAGAAAAGGGTGGGAAATGTTTAACGTTGGCACGTGCAAATGTATCACAGCACACGTCGTTAACAAATAGTTTTGTTTTGTACGACCAATGAGCCTAACTCCCGCATTTGCTTTTTGCTCAGTAACATTGTATAAATTCGGTAACTCACAATAAGAACGATTTTTTTACTTGCTTGACCGAAAAATACAGCAAACTTTACCACCAGTTGCACCAGTAGCTCACCAGTGCTGTGGATCCTTTGTTAATGAGGCTCTAAAACGCTAGCTCAATTACCATATGAACATTGTCGCTATAAGACACATTATAATCGTTCGCGTATATGACCAAATTATAAGTTCTCAGGACAAGCAAAGTACACGCACGCTGCTTGTTGCTCTGCAGTCGTGCATCCTTCGATGCTCAGGTGGGGTAACTCGAGCGCCACCTTAGCGGAGAAGTCTGGAACGAGAGGTGGTGCTCGAGAGGTACTGTACTCCTGCCCTACTCTAGGCGTTCTTCATAGAACGCCTAGAGTAGGGCAGGAGTACAGTAAGTCATGGTATGACCAGACGCGTGATGGCGAATGTTCTTTCGTCCGCATCACTACGTTTTCTGCCTGTCACAGAGGAAGCTCTGGCGAGCACAACTTGTAGCCCTAAGGAAGCCAGACCTACTTGCTTAAACATTAAATTTTTCGATATTCCCTGATCTTCATGGTTTTCAATGATTTTTTCAAAAGTGCGTCAATAATTTTTCCTTAGCACATAAAACAATTGTTTAAGGAATATTCCGCAGCAACAAAAACTTGAAAGGGCACGATTTTATTCAACTATATTAGATCAACCGAGGGAATGCGCACATACCTCTGTGCTTAAAATAATTCAGTTGACATTCTCGCTAGGTGTTCACTTCGTTTGGCATTAACAATCATAGCTCTATTTGCATTTAGCTGGCTGACATTTCTAAACCTTTCCATTAAGACATTTACGCTTTCTTACAAGTGATATTAACGTTGACTTTTCAATAACGATTGGTTATTCTTTTAGTGAACAAAGAGCATTCTTTTACAAGCGATACTCACTTATCATCGGAACAATGACAAGACGTTCATGTGATAGAGAGAATGCTCATCCCCCAGCCGTTAACTGAACGCTGCAATAGTGGTTTCAGTAACGTCGCCATTACCAGATTCCACAAATTTCTAGCTAATTCGAATTCAAGTTTAATTCCGTAATTTACAAGAATGTGATGGTGCAGCATGCCTTGATACTGATTGCAATAAAGTGAATTATGTGTGTTTGATTGAAGGCAATATGTACCAAAATGTGTTCCATATTGCCTGGATCCAATGTTTTATAAGGTGTTAGGAAAGCGATACACGAAAACGTCAAGTTAGCAAAAGAAGCATAAACCCACACAACTCAGCCTTATGTAGCATAATTCCCAGTGTTTCACATTGTCAGAGACGTCTTAGAGCAGTACTCTACAGATACAAACCACCTAAGGTTCTTTAACATGCGATGACGTCAGGACAGGAACCGATAACATTTATCCTCCACCGAAATGCAGCCTCCACAGGCACGATTTTATCGAGCAATCTTTGGGTCACTAGTCGATTGCATTTACCACAAGCCCTCCACGACGATTTCAACTTAACATAGAAAGCGTCCAAAAAAGATATACTCGAAAGCGAGGTGGGAAGAAAAATATAAATTTGCATAGAACTGCCCTTTGCCTATGTTCGCCATTGCGACGAACGCTGTAATTTGCTATTTGCAACTATATATATATATATATATATATATATATATATATATATATATATATATATATATATATATATATATATATTGTAGCGAAAAGTAACGAACCCTATAGTGGGGCAGGCTCTCCAGTGTGATCTATCGGGTCTGGAACTAACGCGCACTGCTCGTGCTCGCAGCTCGCTCTCGGGGCTCGTGCTTTCAGCCGTTGAACAAGCTACCGGTCGGGCCTGACGCCAGCCTTCAATAAACGCCCTTTCCAATTGGTGGAGAGTATCTGGGTACCCTCACAACAACTTCGGCCTCTTTCTATGCCCCTGGAACTTCGCTCCCGCACAGTGCCGTCTGCCATGCCTCAGGACGCCGCCCAGCAAACGCCTCCGCCAGCTCCGACCGCATGTCCCGGTGTCCCTCGTGTGCGAGACCCACCTGTCTTCACTGGCGCGGATGGGACCGACGTCGAGGACTGGCTCACGATTTATGAGCGCGTCAGCGTGCCCATAGGTGGGACGAGGCAGGAAAGCTGAGCAACTTGATATTCTACCTCGCTGGTGTGGCGAGTCTATGGTATAACAACCACGCATCAGATTTCTGGACGTGGTCCGATTTCTAGACCGCCATTGTCGACGTGTTCGGTCGCCCCGCCGTTCGTAAGCTGCAAGCAGAGCAGCGCTTACGCGAACGATCTCAGCAGGCCGGTGAGTCCTTCACGAGTTATATAGAAGATATCCTCGACTTGTGCAAGAAGACCAACGCGGCCATGTTGGAGTCTGAAAAGATCAAGAACATCATGAAAGGTATCGATGATGACGCCTTCACCATGCTGCTCGCCAAAAACCCTCGCACTGTGGCCGAGGTCATAACGCTGTGCCAAAGTTACGAGGAGCTGCGTCGACAGCGGTTGATGACCCGTCGCCCTTCATCACGCGATGTCGATCTCGCTGGCTTGTCGGCCACATCTGACCATTCCGCGTTGCTCGCGGAAGTCAAGGCATTCGTGCGCGAGGAAGTTGCACGCCAGTTCTCTCTGCTGGCCTTTGCTCAACCGCAGCATGTTCAACAGCCGTCGACCACACTTCTGCCTCCCCTCCGCCGAGAGATTGAGCAGGAAATCGCAGGGGTCATGCCTGAATACCACCAATACCCTCCGGCTCCTGCACCACTGAGTCATGCTCCAGTCGTACCCACGCCGCCTCAACCTATTCGTGCTGCTGTCCCACTTAGTTACGCCCGCGTTGTCGCTAGACCGCAGTCTTACGAAATGGGTGTGCCGCCTCCTTCTTGCTTCATCGGTTCATCTTACGTCACGGACCACCCCAGGAGCTACTCAGTGATCGCGGTCGTGTCTTCCTTTCTGAAATCGTTGAAGCTATTCTTAAAGAGTGCCAGGTGGTTCACCGTACGACTACGGCATACCACCCTCAAACCAATGGGCTTACTGAGCGCTTCAATTGCACGCTCGGCGACATGCTTTCAATGTACGCCGCCTCGGACCACACGAATTGGGACATCATTCTACCATTTGTGACATACGCGTACAACACCGCTACGCAGAGCACCGCGGGCTTTTCACCATATTTTCTACTGTACGGTCGGCACCCGTCGCAGACTATGGACACAATTCTACCGAACTGCCCACATACTTCCGAGTATGCGCCCATATCTGACACAGTGAGGTAGGCCGAGGAGTGCCGCGACCTCGCACGGGCCTTTACGTCCAACGACCAAGAGCGTCAGAAGAGCATTCGCGGCAAACCCTACCTCTGCACCCACCTTCCTTCCTCGAGCGCTGGTGTGGCTCTCCGTTCCTACCGCTGCGCCCGGCCTCTCCTCAAAGTTACTGCCAAAGTATGAAGGCCCCTATCGAGTTGTTGAATGTGCATCACCTGTCAACTACGTGATTGAACCCGTCGACCCGTCTTCGGACATGCGCCGTCGTGGACGCGACATTGTCAACGTCGAGCGCCTCAAGCCATACTATGATCCGCTCATAGTAACAAACTGCTAGGTCGCCGGACGGCTCGCTTTGCATCCCGGGGGTAATTGTAGGGAAAGGTAACGAACGCTATAGTGGGGCAGGCTCTCCAGTGTGATCTAGTGGGTCTAGACCTAACGCGCACTGCTCGTGCTCGCCGCTCGCTCTCGGGGCTCGTGTCGTGCTTTCAGCCGTTGAACAAGCTACCGGTCGGGCCCGACGCCAGCCTTCAATAAACGCTCTTTACAATATATATATATATATATATATATATATATATATATATATATATGTGTGTGTGTGTGTGTGTGTGTGTGTGTGTAATTCGGGGCAGAAGTTCTGTGGGTGCAGGTTCACTTTACTGGGTATCTTATATGGCGCTGCGAGTGGCGCTGCCTAACACTCCCCGGATTCCATATACATACGATAGCCAGTAAAGTGGAAGGGGGGACGACCGCCTTCGTAACTCAGTGGGTTGAGCATCGGACGCGATATCCGAAGGTCGTGGGTACGGTTCCCACCGAAGGCAGGTCTGTCTTTTCGTCCACTTTAATTCCTTTCTATTTACCTCAAAATTACAATATCATAATTACCAATTGGAATAACTTCCCCTGTGCTTTCCTAGGCTTCAATGTTTGTTGTTTCATTAAGTTGTTTCTAACATTAAAGACGAGCCCTTGACCACCTTCCCTTTCGTTGTATATATATATATATATATATATTATATATATATATATATATATATATATATTCTTAAGTTCAGCGTTTGACGAATCCCCTCTGGTCGGAGGGAGGCAATGACCAAAGGTGAAACGTTGTGTTCCTATGTGTTCCGTTGTGGTTTCACATAGGAACAAAACACCTTCCGGCTCTCGCACGGGTACCTTCTTCACAATGGAAAGGAGATTATGACCAATTATGTACTGGTTAATAAATGGCGCAAGCATCGTGTATACACGTGAGCGCAGTTTCAGGGCTTTCAGCTGAGGGTGGGCTCTATCGCTGTATTGTTAGTGTGTCGAGGTAAATTCGCGCAGACAAATTCTTTCCTTTCTCAATGATGCCAGCATTGTCCCCGGCGATTACGTGGCCAGTTGTTGCTGCATGTTCCGCCTATGCGTTGGATGCAAAATTCTTTCTCTTTACATCCCCACATCGTTTTTATAAATTCTAATATGGGAATGCAAAGAAGGGTTTTGGATTACTCGCAAGCGAAATGGGAGATGCACAACGATATCAAAAAGGGAATAGCATGTTCGACTACCACGGAAAAAAGAAAAGATACTGAGGTCTGTGCAGAGGACGCAGCGCAGTGAAAGCAAAAGTTTGGTCTCTGCGTGTTCCCTCATCATTCTCTTTGCATTATAATCCTGCTTCTCGCCCCTCCATCCTGCTGAACTGTCTGCCATTTCCCTTCATTCTCAATTCACTGCCAAACCTCCACTTTTCTTCCGGGCCTTGCTCTACTTGGTCGACGTCGATTACTAGCTGACTTCTACTCGATGGTGGTGTCTTCTTTCTATTGGCGTCGTCATCATTTTGCTCATGGTAGTTGATGAAACTACAGCCGGTGTTTGGCAAGTTGTGATGTACTAAAACACAATTTCTACAAATCACAGTCGTGACTCAGAAAGCAAAGTACCGAGCCACGTGGTGAATTCGCAGGGTTGATGACGCTACGTCTCCTTCCATATGGCAAGAAGCCCAGCCAAATGGCGGTAGTCAATCGTGGTTTTAGCGGTGGTCCTCCTATGCAGCTGCGGTCAAATCAGCCCAAGCATAGAGTCTTCTTCCCTTTCAACTCATGATGATAATGATAATGATGATGATGGCGGACACCGGCGGTAGCGACAGACAAAATGGCCACCAGTTGCGCCCGTTGTAACGAGGTCATATGAGCTTACCCTGTGAAAATAACCAAATTTACCGCTCTTATACCGTTGACCATATTCGGAACGTCAACGCATTGGCTACAATTCATAGCCATCTAGAAAACCTAGGAGGCTGGTAGATCGCACCAGCCTAGGTCCTATTCCTTTCTTTTTCCTCCGAAACCGAGGGGAAGTTGCCCGCAACTCTGAAGTTTGAAAACTCCTAGCGACGGGTTGAGCGGATTCTAGCACACTACAAATGCTTAAAATATGCTGCTGACTTGATTTCTGCAACAGCTGACAATGGCTTCACTCTTTATGAAGAGCACCCTAGCTCGAACTCTTAAATGCTCTATACTCCTTTATCGCTTTGTTAGGATTAAAAGCCCACTGTGTCTTCTTAACAACTAACATTAACAATAATCCCTTACGTGGAAACGGACTAGGCGAACGAGCCTCTTTAGTCGTGTTCGATAGAAATGACCAAGCTGGTCGGATTTATATCTGACACAATTGGTCAATCGCTTTATGTTTTTCCGCAATGTCACCTGGCTTTTCCTCGGAACTCTGTGGCTTGTATCTGAAGAAATCGGTCAAACGCATGGTGTTTTTCCGCACTGTCACCGACATGTTATTACGAACTGTGTGCCATGTTAGGCTGGGTACGTTCATACTAAGCTTAGTTGTGTGATCTGAATCTACGTCAATTAACGTATAAGGGCACATCAATGAACTCCACGCGTTATATTGCGTATTACAGGCCCATTTCTTTTCTCAATGGCCTGATGCTGTATCCCGCAAAAGTTTCACGAACACCTATTTGATGTGTCACTTCCCATTCCATTACACAGAACCCATTACGAGTCGGGCCCAGCACAAGGCGATTTAAAAAGACTGAGAAATGGGGCCATTCCCGGACTGTGTGCCATGTTATGCTTCGTTGGTACGTTCGTACCAAGCTTAGATGTGTGCTCCGAATCTATGTCAATTAATATATGTGGGCACATGAAAGAACTTCACACATTATATCGTGTATTGCGGGACCATTTCATCTCTCAATAGCCTTATGATGTATCCCGCAAAAATTGCACAAACACATATGTGATGTGTTACTTCCTATTCCATTGTACGGAACCCATTAAGATGCCGGCCCAGCAGAAGGCTCTTTAAAAAGTCTGAGAAGTATGGTTGTTCCAGGAAGTGTAAACAATTTTTCTTTTTGAAGTGCGGCACAATGCACTAAAGGATATGACATATATGAATAAACAGGAATGTTCCTACCCTGGGGCAGCCACTGTTGTTATTGCACACAACCTGAAACAATTGAATAAGATTCCTAGACTGCTGCTGATGGTACTTCATTGGAAATATTCTAACTGTAACAACGATCTACTGCTGTGGATCTACGGCATCAGGTATTTATTTACCTTTGGACAACGAGGAAGGCATGCCTTTTGACGCGATTATGGTTCTGGGCCTCTATAGTGTCTGGTATTTCAGGACGAACGTGCATCATGGGATCCAGACAATAAGCCAAAAAAATAGTTACCATTGTGAATCGGTTAGCACACGGCATCAATTCTATAAGTGCACAATTGTGGCTGGGCGTGGTGGTAATGAGGTGGTTTGATGATTTCAGTGTCGGAAGACAAAACCTGGTACTGGAATTTTTTTGTTTTTTTTAATAATGTACCACCCCTTGCTTTTTTCTTTTTATGTATTCATGCATGCACGTCAAAAGAATCAGCACGCCTTCTTGCTCCAGAGCACTTTGCTTGAGAGTAACCAGCCCATCACAGTACCGCATGCCATACCTGCGTGCCTTTAGGCAGCGTCATACTGGTCCAGCGAGGAGGCGGTCCAATTTCTCATTGTTGATACCTGAACAATGCAGTAATTGTATCAACCACAACAGTTTCCTCTTAAGACACAGGTCACAATTCGTGGCACGAGCAAACATCGATGTGTTGAAACTATTAAATATTTTGAGCATTCACAAAACGTGTACAGCTGTTCGCTGCAATACTGCTCGCTTTTCTTGTAGTGCAGCATAGGTACTATAGAGTTCCTCGATGTCCTCCTCCACCGCTTCTGCGTATCGATTAGAGACATCCGCGTCGTCTGTTACGGAATCCGCCATTCATTTGCCCCCGCGGGTTGACACCCGCATTACGCGCACGTGATGGGGTGGATTTCGACAGCACATGATCTTTACGGAGTGCTAGAATACGACGGACAAGTATTGATTCTTGGTGATAGTTAAGCAGCATTTGTAATTGGGTCAAAATCTGAGAACGCAACGAAATGTGCCCTCTATCTTTGTGGTGTTATGCTTCTACTTACACGCTGTAAGGCGTGGTAGTGTATTTAATGTCAAGTAGGAATAAATTCATTTGATGACCACTCATTTTGTTCTGAATGTGGTATATAACGCGTTAACCTATATATTTCTTTCCGTTTAAAAACATCCTAGCATGGCCACAAGTTCCACAGTTAGATAAAAAGGAGGGATGGTAGGGAAATGCCGTTGGGCTCAAGATTCCAAAGCTGCCCTTCGCCAGTGGACTTGCAATAGAACTTTGGTGCGAACCTAGATAAGAAAATGTGAACGATTAAGTCAAAAGTAGCAGCATAAGATCACTCGCGTTTGCTTAAGTTTATATATATACGTGCGGGACAAAGTGGCAATAAGTGTACTTGCAAATTTAATGGCACTTCTTTTCTAGTGCAATGTAGTTGTATTTTAGTTGCCACTCTGGCGTGAAATTGCGATAGGGTGGGATTATTGATATCCCATTTCTGCATACCGCGCGCTGCACACATTTTAACCCTATGCACACAGCGTTTTAACCCTTTGTTTTTGTGTGTGCTGTGCGCTAGTTGCTAAAACAGGTGTGGAAATCTGAAACTTCTATTTACAAAGATCTTTTCATTAGAACACTTTTTAGGAGCGGAGCGCTCTGAGCCGGCCGTACGTCGCGTATTACGACACACGGCGTGCTGAGCGGGTCATAGCGTATATTGGCGCAGTATAGCATGGTTGTGGGAAGTAGAAGTAAGGGTGAGGAGGAAGAGGAAAACGGGAGAGTGTGAACCATTGGATGCATAGCATAGTATAGGAAGGGGGGGGGGTAATTGACGTGAGGCTGAGGGGGAGGAAGGGGGCGGCCCAAACAGCAGTTTCCTGCCAAACAAACTTGAAGATGGGCAGGATATCCAAATCACGTAACATAATGTCAGAGCTAGTCACGTGACATGTTCTCGTAAAAGCTATTAACACCTAGCCAGGTGGCATCTCCTCGCCAAAACCATGTAATGGTGGTCACGTGGCATAATCCCACCACAACCATGGAGCAGTTACTCACGTGAAAAATAACATGACTCAACTGACTTTGTTGAAGCAAGAAGACGGTAGGCGGGCCACAAGCTGTGCGCCAACATAGCAGACTGCCCAGATTTGTGTTACTGCATAAATGTATTATTTTTTAGAAATCTTGAGCAGCTGCATATATTCGTTCCTCGTGGCGACGAGCGAAAATTCTACCATTGCTAAAACTAAGTAATAAGCAAACGTTAACTACCGATCGATTTCTCCTACTTCTCACTCCTGCAAGTTACATGACATTTAATTTACAAACATATTATGGATTACCTTAAAACCAATAACATACTAAGTGATTGCCAGCATGGTTTTGGCCGTGGTGTTAGCTAGGTAACTTAGTCGAATTCACGCACGACATTGTTAAAGCACTCGATGTAGGTTCACAGCTTGGCGCCATGTTGATAGATCTATCCAAGGCTTTTGACACTGTCGTACACCAGAAATTTGTATTTGAGCTTAACATCACTTTAATTATCCTAAACTCGTCGACTGGATGGCTAGTTCTGTCAGATTGTTCCTGGTATGTGCATTGTAATACTTCCGATTCTACTGTCGCTAATGTCTGCTTTGGCGTGCCGCGGGGTACTGTTTTTGACCCCTCTTCTCTTCCAACTTTACATTAATCGCTTGCCACAAAGTATAACCACTAGCATGTGTCTTTATGCCGATGGTTGAGTTCTATATAGCCCTATTAACTCTCCTGAAGACAATTCGATTCTCGACAACGCATTCTCACAATTTTGTTCATGGTTCATTGCCTGGAAGATGAGTGTAAACTTCACAAAATCTGTTTCAATGACATTTGCAAGGCGTCTGGCTCCTTGGGTTTTTCTCGTATTCGTCCAATAACTCTTCGTTATTTAAAGTACCCGAGTATAAGTACCTTGGACCACTGTTCACTGATTATTTATCTTGGAGCAAGCACAATGAAACAATATGTATTAAATCATTAAAACAACAGGATATCTAGTGTAAACTTCACAAAATCTGTTTCAATGACATTTGCAAGGCGTCTGGCTCCTTGGGTTTTTCTCGTATTCGTCCAATAACTCTTCGTTATTTAAAGTACCCGAGTATAAGTACCTTGGACCACTGTTCACTGATTATTTATCTTGGAGCAAGCACAATGAAACAATATGTATTAAATCATTAAAACAACAGGATATCTTCAGCGCACCTTTCGAGTAGCCTCTCAAGAAACCAAACTGCTCACATGCAAAACATTAATGCGATCAGTAGTGCTTAATATGCATCTAGTTGGGAACCCATTTCATAAAAGCGGTTTAATAGGATTGAGTCCGTAGGAAAAAAAATTCTCTTTTTTTTACCGTCGCTACGACAGGTATCTTGCACCTTCTTCTAATCTCTCGAGTCTCCAATTAACCATACTGGCAATACGTCTCCACAAAGAAAGCTCAAAATTCCTGCACGTTTTAATAAACTCCCCAGGCTATAGCCGCTTAAGTCAATACATTCAGTTTGCTCAACCTTCCGGTGCTCGCAGTTGTCATAGTCTCAATCTTCCGCCACTTAAATCTAGGACTGATTTGAACAAATATAGCTACTTTCCCTAGCAATAGAGCCTTGGTATGCCCCGCGTGGATCTGTTCGCGCTATACGAATAGTTAGTTTATGTTTGTCTGCAACTGACATGTAATTTTCTCGCCACTACAGCCATAGCTCATTAAGATTTGTAGAAAGGTATACAAGACTTTCTGAAATTTGTTGTGAGATGCAGCTTTAAAAGGTAGCGTATAAACAATACAAGCTATTTTTATTTTTTAATAAAAGGCAGCTCACTGGAAATGTTGGCAACAAAAACTGTGCCGGCGGTAGCTATGGAGGCTGGGCGGTGCCTCTGGAGGCTCCCGCGACGCCCACGGCGGAGGCAGCAGGAGGCACAGGAGAACATGGCGGTCGACGCATCCTTCCCACCACTCTTGGAAGTCAATTAAAAGCTCATTGGTGGTGCCGTCGCTGCCGCTAGAGGGTCTTCTTTAAAGGGAGGAGGTTGTGTTGGGAACGAACGCTACCTTCTCCTCCGTCCGCGGGCGTGCGCTTGCACTAAATTCAAGAGAAGACCCTTGAAGTTAGTGCAAGCGCACACATCGGACGGATGCGAAGGGACCATGCTGAGAGGTAAAGCAGCCTTCGGATTGCTCTTTCCTTATCGTCCCACCTTTATGGGTTCCGTGCGCTACCCCTGATCCGCTCCCCTCGGGAACAGAACCCGTGTCAATGCGATGGAGAGAACCTCTTCTCGAAGGTAAATGAGACGGAAGATAAAAAAGAAGCACTGGTCAGTGAGACGCTCTGTGGTCTGCCAGCGGTGGACATGTGACATGCCTGACGCGCGAATCCCGAAGAGCGATGAAGCCTATACTATTTGCGTCACCAGTTTTACATTGAATTGTATATCCCTTTGCGGGAAATGCTGTCGTTATTGCACGTGAAGCAATAAAGTGTTATTCGCATTGCTTGGCCAGATGCCTTCTTCTCCGAACGCGCTACAGCTGTGGTTATTGCGCTACGGGAACGGTACCTGCGTACACGTGTAGAGAACAGCTGCGTACACCTAGAAATAGAGCTAGACTAGAATAAGCCGCACACAGAACGAACCCCTTCAACATCTCAGGTGTCCGTCTACATTGAAAGTGCGAACACAACGGTCGGGATAAAACCGGCTTCTTTCGTGTCAGCAGGCAGACGGCATGACCACTAGACCATTGCGATGAGCAGATGTAAGACTAGCATAACACTATTATAAAATTGGCACGGCCCTAGCTTTCCTGACCAAGAGAGTTAAACGACTGGGATGACGGATCCGTCCTGTGTTTTTAGAACATGGTGGTAGCTAGCCGCTCACCCGCAAGGTGACTCGATTAATACTTTAAGTTAAAGATAAGATGCAAATTGAGCCGCTCCTGTTAGCATAAGCACATCGTCGCTCCAATACCGAAGAAAAAATAAAAGACAGGCCTTCGCGGAACCGCAGGATAGTGACAGCATAAGCTGCAGGAGCGACCTTCTTAGAGGCCATTTTATACGCTTGAGGAAACTAGTGCATGTAGAGGTGGTAGCTATCCCCTGCGCCATAACTCTTATCATTTCTCCATGTAGGGAAATACCCGCTAAGCCATAAATACTCCGGTATTGTAACATGCAAATATGTATCACTGCACATCTTATAGAGTCTCTCGGCATCGTTTTCCCGAGGACGAACCGAAATCTCGGCGCGGCGTCTACGGCGAGCGGTGGTTTGGGCTTCTCTCTGCACAGCTTTCTGTTGTGGCCGACGTTGCCTTGCTGCAGCCGTGCGTCTAGCTCTGCGATTGGCTTCTTCAGCAGCGGTCCGCACTTTACGAGGAGACGCCATCAGTAATATCAAAGAGCCAAGCAGGCTTGCGGTCGGGGCGGCGTACGTTACCTGCCGCGTGATGCATGGCACGATACGACAAAACTGCTTCAAAGGGCAGCGCTTCGTAATAATGAAGGCGGAAATGTTGAGGAATATTGTTTCATAGTGATGTTGATGATGCCTCCGTAATGGCTTCGGAGCTACAATCCATGCAGCCCTGTGTTCTTTCATGATTCCTCGAACTCGTTATGCAAGGCACTTTCCTCGACGTGTAGTGGCGTATTATTATTCTTCCACGTAAGATTATATTTGTTAACGCGATTCTTCGGCAGACGATATACCTGTTTAGGTCTTTTAGCAAAGATGGTTCAAGCATAGGCGTAGCTCTGTGGTAGAAAGCTCGACTGCCACGCAGAGGGTGTGGGCTCCAATCCAGGCAGAGGATATGGGTTTGAATCCTCCACGGTCCTCGTTACCTTTTCTAAAATTTGGGCGGTGGCGGATACGGAAACCGGCGGCGGACAGCTACGGCACCCAAAACTGCCCTTGCTGTGATCTCATATCAGCTTACGCTGTAAAAAGTTTCCCACTGCTTCACGTTGATGTTTTGAGGAAAGGGTAATTATGGGCTAACTCAGGTTGGGTAACTCGAGCGCCACTTTAGCGGCGAAGTCTCGAACGAGAGGCGGGGGAGGCGGCACCGTAGAACGCCGCGAGTTGGGCAGGTCAGGAATACAGTAAGTAGGTCCTAGTATGAGCAGAGGCACGATGGCGATTGGTATTTCGTCTGATATACAGAGTATTTCTGCCTGTCACAGAGGAAGCGCTAGCCAGCACCAGTTGTAGACCTCCTGAAAGCAAAGCTATTTGCTTAAACATTAAATTTAGCGAGATTCTCTGATTTTCATTGTTTACAACAATTTCTTTCATAAATGCGTCAATAATTATTCCACAGCACATAAAAAACTTGTATAATGCGCAATGCGCAGAAACAAAATGTTGAAAGAACACGATTTTATTCCATTATAATAGTTCACGCAGAGGGAACACGCTCATACCTATGTGCTTAAAATAATGCAGTTGGTATTCTCGTTACGTGTTCACTTCGTTTCGCATAAATAATCATAGGTCTACTTAACATTGAGTTGGCTGACATTTCTAAACCTTTAGATACTGACGCTTTCATAACGACTGACATTAAAATTGACTTTCTAATAACGATCGGTTATTCTTTTAGTGGATAAAGAGCACTTCTTTTACAAGCGATAATCGCTTGTGATGGGAACAAGAACGAGAAGAACAATTGATGGAGAGAATGCTCATCGCTCAGCCGCTAACTGAACGCCGCAATAGTGGTGTCAGTAACGTCGACATTATCCGACTCCACAAATTACTAGCTGATTCCAACTGAAGTTTTAACTTCCGTAATTTACAACAATGTGGTGGTGCAGAATGCCTTGATAGAGATTGCAATAATGTGAATTATGTGTGTTTGAATGAAGGCAGTATGTACTAATATTCGTTGCATATTGCCTGGATCGAATGTTTGATAGGACGTCAGGAAAGCTATATAAGAAAACACCATGTTAGCGTGACTGAGAAGCCAAGCTACCGAGCCACATGGTGAGTTCGCAGGGTGGACGCCGCTACGACTCCTACCATATGACATCCATGCTTGATATAGCGAGAAGCCCAACCAAGTGGTGGTAGTCAATTGTGGTTTCAGCGGTGGTTCTCCTGTGGAGCTGGGGCCAAATCCGCGCAAGCATGGAGTTTTCCCTGTGAAACTAATGATGATGACGGCGGACACCCGCTGTAGCGACAGATAAAATAGCCACCAGTTTCGCCCGTTGTAACGTCGGCCATAGGACCTTACGCTGTCAAAATAAACTAATTTGCCGCTCTTGTACCGATGACCATCTTCGGAACGTCAATGCATTCGCTGCATTTCATAGCCGTCCAGCAGACCTAGGAGGCCGGTAGTCGGACCAGTCTACCTCCCACTCATTTCTTTTTCCTCCGAAACCGAGAGGAAGTTGCCTCCGACTCTTAAATTTAAAAACTCCCAGCAGCGGGTGCAGCGGATTCTGGCACAGCTCAAACATGTAAAATATGCTGCTGACTTCATTCCTGGAGCAGCTGACGATGGCTTCGCGCTGTAGGAAGAGCGCCCGTTCTCGAACCTCTAAACGCTCTATACTCCTTTATTCCTTTGTTAGGATAAAAGGCCCAAGGTGACTTCATAACAACTTACATTCACAATAATCGCTTTTCGTGGGTATGGACTAGGCTGACAACCCTCTTTATTCGTGTTCGACAGAAATGACCAAGCCGGTCACATTTATATCTGACACAATTGGTCAATCGCTTTGTCTTTCCAGCAATCTCACCGAACTGTCCTTAGGAACTGTGTCTCATGTATCTTACACAGTTGGCCAATCGCTTGTTGTTTTTCCAACACAAATAAACTTCAACTTCAACTTCAAATGTCACCGACATGTTCTCGCAAACTGTGTGCCATGTTAGGCTATGTACGTTCAAAGCAAGCTTAGTTGTGTGCTCCTAATCTATGTCAATTAATGTATGTGGACACATGAAAGAACTTCACACGCTATACCGTGTATTACGGGACCATTTCATCTCTCAACAGCCTTATGATGTATCCCCTAAAAATTGCACAGACAACTATGTGATGTGTCACTTCCTATTCCATTGTACGGAACCCATTACGATGACGGCCCAGCAGAAGACAATTTAAATAGTCTGAGAAATATGGCTGTTCCAGGAAGTGTAAAAACATTTCCTTTTTGAAGTTGGGCACGAAGCACTAGAGGATATGACATATATTTGAATAAAAGGGGATGTTCCTACCCTGGGACAGCCACTGTTGTTATTGCAGGCAAATCGAAACAATTGAACCTGTTTCCTAGACTGCTGGTGGTGGTATTTCATTGGAAATATTCTAACTCTAACAATGATCTACTCCTCTACAGCTACGGTATGAGGTATTTACGTTTCGACAACGAGAAAGGCATGTATTTTGACGCGATAAGGCTTCTGGGCCGCTATTGTGTCTGGTATTTCAGGACGGCCGTGCATCACGGGATCCACACGAAAAGCCAATAAAAAGGTTACCTCTGTGACTCTATTAGCACACTGCATCACTCGTGCAAGTATTGTTGCGCGGTGTAGTGGTAACAAGCTGAGTTGTAGATTTCAATATCGGAAGACCAAAAGATGGTATTGGAATTTGTTTTGGTTTTTAATAATGTATCACCTCTTGCTCTTTGATGTTTATGTATTAATGCATGCATGTCAAAAAATCAGCCCGCCTTCTTGCTCCAGAGCGCTTTTGCTTGAGAGTAACCAGCCCATCCCAGTACCGCATGCCACGTGAGCGTACCGTTATGCGGCGTCATGCTGCTCCAGCAAGGACGCGGTGCAATTTGTAACTGTTGATACGTGAACAATGCGGTAATTGTATCAACGACAACAGTTTCCTAATCAGAAACAAGTCACAAATCGTGCGAACATGAATGTGTTGAAACCAATAAATCAATTTCAGCATTCACAAAACATGGACAGGTGTCACCTCCATTAGTGCTCGCTGTTCTTGTAGCGCTGCAAATCTACTACAGTGACACGTGCGGTTGTTTTTGTGAACGCCGTTAGCTCCTCCCTGTGAATCACGCGCTTGTTTTGATTGTTTGTGGCGAGCGCAGTTATCACTTCTGTTATGCCAACGCAAGCCGTGTTTATCTTGCATGCCACTTAGGGAAGCGTGTCGGCAATTCCTGAAACTTAACATGCTGACGCGCACAGTTGAGTAACTTCTGGAATTCCAGAGATAATGCGAGAACGCGTTAAGCCATGTGTATAAAAGCCGGACGGACTGCGCCGCTTGTCAGTCCCCGGCGACCGACGACTGTTCACCCAGCTGTTGCTGTGAATTGTGATTGGCCTTGTTTGCTGGGCACAAGTTCGCCCAATAAGCAGTTCGCCTGACGTCACCTTGAGTCCCGCGTGCTTCGTCTCGAGTGCTGCGAGTGTCACGACCACGTGACGTCTGGTGGAGGTGCTTCTCGGTCGATGTATCGTACGCCCCCGTAAAGCTGTGAGCCAAAACCAAGCGGCCACGAGGACGACTCCAACCCGGTCCTTCGAGTTACCCGCTGACAACAAGGCCTCCTGCCAGAATACCTGCCGCTACCACACAAGCACAAGAAAGGGCTGCAACGAAACTGGCATCCACAATGACGGAAGCAAGATATCCGGCAACCGTGGTAGTGCACCAGCCCAAAGAGCCACCTACCTTCCGCGGATCGTCGTACGAGGACCCGGAAAGCTGGCTGGAGATCTAAGACCGCGTCGCAGCCCTTAACAAGTGGGACCGCGACGATAAGCAGCGCCATGTATATTTCTGTCTGGAGGACGCAGCAAGTACTTGGTTCGAGAACCGCGAATCAACGCTTCCAACATGGGACGACTTCCGCGCTGCTTTCCTGCCAACCTTTGCAAGCGTCGTCCGGAAGCAAAGAGCTGCATCACTCCTTGAGGCTCGTGTGCAGCTCCCCTGCGAAAACGTAACGATTTTTACGGAGATGATGCGACTTTTCCGCCACGTCGACGCCGACATGTCCGAGGACAAGAAGGTTCTGCTCCTTATGCGAGGGGTTAACCCTTTATGGGTTCCGCTATATTTTTCGAAAGGCAACCAAACATACTAGCTTAGAGTGCATAAGTAACGTACACAGAAATAGCAAGAAACCATTTTCGTCAAAATAGACCCATTAGTTTACTGAAACAAAGTCGGACGTATGTGTCACATTGACCCATGACGTGCTTTCTGAAAAGTGGGACAACACTGTCCCATTGACTCATGAGGGTAACAACGTGTGATTCTTCTTCTGAGTGTTTTGAGTGAAAATTACTCAGGCAAGTGGTCCTTAAAGACACTTCAGAAACTATGCGCAAAACCTTCTGGTAGGTCATATTTCGGACTGTGTTACGCAATTTGCACAATGGAATGTTGTACTCTGCCTAGCCTCCGAGTCTGACCATATGTCTAGACATATTCGGATACACTGACTTTTTTGTTCACTTTCTGCTGCTTCATTTGCTGTATATAAAGAAGAACTGCTATACCCTCTCTATTATTTGCTGCCCATATATGAAATTGAAAGCATCAAGCAAGCAAAATCATATACGTGACGCCATTGAAGAGATACGGTTGCCTGAATCCATTTTTAATTGCTGCTTCACCTTCATAAGTTCATTCAATTCTCGTTTGCAGATTATATTTCATAAGTATTTAAACTAATGCTTTCTACCGTTTTCTAAATACCTAGTTCTTCTTTTTATTCCCACCTCTAAGAGCACACCCCTTTTTAAGGTATAGCCTGCGTCTGAGTATTTTGTCACAACAGGTCCAGTAGGTGTAGTAGTGACTGAAAAAAAAAATTCAGGGCCTCCGTTGACATTAAACAGTCTCAGTTGTGATGTAATAGTGCACATTGAACTGAGGAAAATATCTGTTAATGCCTGTTACGAGTTAGGCTTAGCGAAAAGAGGCAGCATTTTTTTCCCTCAGTGTACTCAAACACGAATATTTGGCAATCTACTGATCCAATTCAAAAATAAAACCTACAGTTACGTGCTAGAATTACCTCTCTCAAAGTGCATAAAAGGAGAAAATTTATATATATATCTTGAAATTGAGCTGCCTTCAATGCAATTAGACAAAAATTCAAAATATACCACGCAAATGAAATCAAATTTCAACTCAATGTACAATCAAGTGTACAAGTTGCAAACGGCTGAATTAATTTTTCTTGCATTCCTAAATATTTATATTAGATATCAGAAAACCCGTGCTTTACTAACTGCGATGGGTCACCGAAGTCAAAGCCTTTTGTGAGCAAGGAGTGGGACGTATGTGTCCCACTGACCCACAAAGGGTTAGGAGCTTTTCGCCGGGTTAATAAGAAACCCGCCGAAGACGGTACAAGGGTTCCTCTCAGAGGCGACAACCATTGAGAATACTGTTGAAATGCGCACCCGCCAATACGATCGGCGCATGTCCCCAGACGTCACAGAAGTACGAGGACTCGGCCCCGACGACCTACGCGAGACTATCAGGGCTATTGTTCGTGAATAACTGCGCCGGATGTTCCCGTCGTCGCAGCCCCAAGTCGCCTCCCTCGAAGACGTTGTTCGCGAGGAAGTACAGCGCTCGCTGAACGTTCCCGAACCACCACAGCCCCAACCGGAGGCCATGACCTACGCCGCTGCTGCACGCCGACCTGCCGTCGCTCCTCTCCCACCCCAGGACCCAACGCCTCCGCAGTTTCCTCTCCAGCCACCGCCGCCACCTCCGACGCCATCCCGCTCGCCAGTAATCCAGCGCGCGCTGAGGAAAACCGTTTGCCACACCCCGCACCACCGCCCACTATGCCACCACTGCGGCGAAGCCGGGCACACCTACCGCTACTGCCAGTACCGTGCGATGGGGCTGCGTGGCTTCGACGTGAAAGCGCCGCGTCCGCGCCCAGGTCAGCGACCTCGCGACATTGCCGACTACATCGCCGGATCGCAGTGGCAACGACGACGACCATCCCGTTCACCTTCGTCCGGCCGCTACGTCTCCCCGGATCGCCGCCAGTACACAGGCCCCACGCGAGGCCGATCTCCAAGCCCCTATCCGGGAAACTAAAGCCAGCAACCGATGGAGGCGCGGTTGCTGCACAACGCAATGCCGAAGATCCTCCGCCGTAGACGACGACTACGACGCACGAACCCTCCCGACGCTCAGCACGCCGCCTGAGCAGAGTCTTCCCGAGAAAGCCTCGCCGCCCACGCGACATATCGGCAACGGGGCAAGCCGACGCAGCCGTGACCGGACGCCCCGACCTAACCGGAACGCAAGACGACGAACCACCGACCTCGACGTGATTATCGACGGTCACAGCGTCACCGCTCTAGTCGATACTGGCGCCGAGTACACTGTCATCAGTGGTCTCTTCACCACCAAGCTGAAGAAGGTAAAGACTGCCTGGGAAGGACCAGATATCCGAACAGCTGGGGGCCACCTTATAACACCGACTGGAACCTGCACGGCAAGAGTCGGTGAGTTTTGTGGTCTTGCAGCAATGTTCGCGAGACGCCATCTTAGGCATGGATTTCCTAGACCAGCACGGCGCAGTCATCGACCTAAGATCCAGGTCAATCACGCTGTCCACGGATAATGCGACGCCGTCAGACCGCACTTTCGCTTATCAGGCCTTGAATGTTAGAGAAGAGCAGGTAACCGTCCCGCCACTGCCGAGCGTCTTCATTTCCGTCGGCACCAGAGGCCCTACAAATTTATAAGGTGTCATCGAAGGCGACCAAAACTTGCTCCTAGACAGTCAAATGTGCGTCGCAAGACGCATAGCCAAGCTCCAAACGGCGAAGCCAAGGTAATGGTGACGAACTCCAGCAACGAATATAGGTACCTGAATAGGGGTACGATGGTAGCGCACCTAACTGAATTTGTGAAAGTAAGCAATGACTTCGCCCTCACCGATTCTCACGGACCCGGAACGACGACCGCAGCGTCTGCGCCCGCCTTCGACATCAATGAAGGCCTTTCCAGGCAGCAACAGAATGAGCTCAAGGCCTTCCAGCAATAGAAGTACTGCTTCTCGTCATCATCGAGGCTTCGTCAGGCCGCCCTCGCGAAACATCGCATCATAACCGACGAATATGCCCATCCTCTCCGTCAGAGCCCCTACCGAGTTTCGGCACGGGAACGCGAGGCCATCAAGCAACAGTTCGACAAAATGTTGCGTGACGACATCATTCAGCCATCTACAAGCCCGTGGGCATCACCTGTTGTGTTAGGATGGAACCCTACGTTTTTGCGGCGATTATCGTTGCCTGAACAAGATCACGAAGAAAGACGTGTATCCTCTCCCACGGATGGACGATACTTTGGATCGACTCTACAACGCCAGGTATTTTTCATCGATGGACCTCAAAACCGGCTACAGGCATATCGAAGAGACCGTGAGAAGACTGTCTGCATAACACCAGACGGCCTGTTCGAGTTTAATTAAGGTCATGCCCTTTGTAATTTGCTCGGCGTCTGGGACGTTCCGACGGGTTATGGACACAGTACTCGCAGGCTTGAAGTGGCAGACTTCCCTCGTCTACTTGGTCGACGTAGTCGTATTTGCTTCTAGCTTCGACAAACACCTCCGGCGCCTTGAAGCTGTTCTTCGGGTAATAAAAGCCTCCGGGCTTACCCTGAAGCCAGAAAAGTGCCGCTTCGCCTACGAGGGACGATTGTTCCCTGGCCACGTTATCAGCAAGTGGGGAGTATGCCCTGATCCACAGAAAACAGCTGCTATCGCCGACTTTCCTCCGCCCACCCACATGAAAGCAGTACGCCGATTTCTTGGCCTCTGCCCTTATTACAGGCGCTTCGTCAAGAACTTTTCGCTAATCGCCGAGCCGCTGACGTACCTCACGGAGGCCGACGTCGACTTCAAATGGGAAACGCCGCAAGTCGAGGCATTTCAACAACTAAAGCGACGCCTGCAAATGCCGCCAATACTCGCCAAAAGCCGACACCGAAATTCTCACGGACGTAAGCAGCACAGTTCTCGGTGCCGTGCTCGTGCAGAGGACCGACGTACTTGTAAGGGTCATCAGTTACGCTAGCCGGTCACGTTCGAAGGCCGAAGCGAATTATTCCACCACAGAAAAGGAATGCCTTACCATCATCTGGGCTACATCAAAGTTCCGCCCCTACCTGTACGGCAGGCCTTTGAAAGTCGTGAGTTACCACCACGCCTTGTGTTGGCTAGCTAACTTGAAAGATCCATCAGGGCGCCTTGCACGGTGGAGTCTCAGACTGCAAGAATTTGACATTACCGCCGTCTACAAGAGCGGACGAAAGCACTCCGACGCCGACTGCTTCTCTCACGCCCCCGTCAATCCGCCGCACAAGGGTGACCAGGACGACGACTCTTTCTTGGGACTCAGAAATGTGGAACGCCAACGAGCTGACCCAGAGCTCAAGAGCCTCATGGACTACATGGAAGGCAAGACCACCGCTGTGCCGAAATTATTCCGCCGAGGACTGGCTTCGTTTTTCGTGCGGAACAACGTTCTCGTGAAGCAGAACTTCTCGCCCCTCCGCGCCGACCACCTCCTCGTGATGCCTTCAGCGTTACGTCCAGATGCTCTGGAAGCTTTACACGACGACCCGACAGCCGGACACCTCGGTTTTTCTCGCACGCTATCAAGAATACAAGAGAAGTACTATTGGGCTCGGCTCACTGCCGACGTCGCCCATTACGTAAAGACATGCAGAGACTGTCAGCGACGCAAGATGCCGACCACTAGGCCAGCCAGACTTCAGCAAGCCATCGAACCACCTCTACCGTCATTCCAGCAAATTGGCATGGACTTACTGGGGCCGTTCCCGACGTCGACTTCCGCCAATAAATGGATCGTCGTAGTGACTGACTTCTTCACCCGCTATGCCAAACCAAAGGCCTTGCCCATGGCACTGTCGCCGAGGTCGCCAAATTCTTCATCGAGAACATCGTCCTGCGTCACGGAGCCCCGGAGGTCCTCATCACCGACAGAGGTACGGCCTTTACGGCTGACCTAACTCAGGCGATCTTGAGGTACAGTCACACGAACCACCGCCGAACGACCGCCTACCACTCGCAGACGAATGGCCTACCGAGCTTCTAAAGAAGACCATCGCCAACATACTGGCCATGTACGTCGACGTCGAGCACAAGACGCGGGACGCCATACTTCCGTATGTGACCTTCGCGTGCAACACGGCCGTGCCAGAAACGACGCATCTTGCTCCATACAGGCTTGTCTACGGACGGAGCCCAACAACGACGCTTGACGCCATGCTACCGGTCGGCACCGACGAAGAAGACCTCGACGTTGCCAGCTTCCTGGAGCGTGCCGAAGAAGCTCGACATCTAGCCCGCCTGCGTATCGATAGGCAGCAGACAGTCGATAGGCGCCGCTACAACCTTCGAGGACGCCACACCGAATACCAACCCGGCTACCTTGTCTGGGGCTGAACGCCGATACAACGACGGGGATTGTGTGAGAAGCTCTTACGGCGCTACTTTGGAGCCTACAAGGTACTCCGACGTTGTGGTGAACTGGACTATGAGGTCGTGCCCGATGGCTTAACGTCATCCCAGCGGTGCCGTGCACGACCCGAAGTTGTACATGTGGTGCGACTGAAACCTTATTACT